>CM057459.1:68271000-68934000 GCA_016271365.2 Neoceratodus forsteri
TATGATTGAGACCTTCAAGTACCTGAAGGGTTGGATCAGAGTAGACATCAGGTTATGTTCAATCTGAAGGGCGGAAGGGAAACCAGGGGACACTCTATGAGGTTGGAAGGGGGCAGGTTCAAGAGGGAATTGAGGGGGCACTATTTCGCAGAAAGGGTGGTGGCAGGGTGGAACACTCTGCCAGAGACAGTCGTATCACTGCAGAGTGATGGGGGCTTCAAGGGGTGGGACAGATTCAAGGGAGGGTAAAACTGGAGGGGCAGGAGATGGGGGAGGGCATATGAGGGAGGGGGCAGTTGCAGTCTAATGGACTGAAGTACTGCACACTCGAGCAGACTAGACAGACCGAATGGCCTGTATCTGCTGGCAATTTTGTATGTTAGTATTGTAAAAAGTCAGGTATGTACTCTTAATTTTAAAGTGATTTTGTCATCTTATTCTCCTGAGAAATTGACTTACCCCATTTGATACTTAAATGTAGCTAAAGTCCATCCTTTCCGTTTTTAATATTTCATTTCATGTTTATTTCATACTGAAAAGGCCTATGGGCGCAATGCCCATTTTCACAGGCGTCCATTTTTAAATAGTACAGTATTTAAAAATTCAAACACTTATATACATATCAGACACATCAATCAAATGGACAGAAATCAGTCACAACAATTACAAACAGTTCTAGCTAAAAAAATAACATTTAGCATTCTATACTGACAACCTAGTGAAACCTATGATAGTGTCCAGTAAATCATTATACAGTGTGACTGCAAGAAAGTTAATAGAGTTTTGTGAAAAAGTGGAATGGAAAAAAGGAACCTTAAACAGTTTTCTGCCTTGAGTTCTTGTGCGGAGTATTGAATTATTTTTCAGGAACAAAGATACGATACTATCAGATGCCAATCCTAACTGAACCTTATGCATAAATACTAATGCACCATAAAAGGATGATTCAGTGAGAGGTAGACATCCAAAGGATTTATACGGTGCACAGTGATGAGTCTGTCTAGGTGATCCCAATGCAAAATGTAAGACACTATTATAAGTTGACCTGAGTTTATTAAGAATTCTTTCAGTTGAAAATGAGTAAATATTAGCACCACAATGAATTAATGGAAGCAAAAAACTAAGTATTTTTCTCATCTCAGGAGTGAGACTTTTATTAATACAATATAATAAACCTAGTCTCTTATGTAATCTACTTATTAATTCAGTAATATGAAGTTCAAACGTGAGATGCTGATCCAATATTAAACCGAGATATTTGAATGAAGTTGTTTGTGCAATATTATTTCTTTTATTGTGGAAAAGTAAAAAGTTATCAACAGGGTTTTTCCTGGAGCTATGGAAAATGAGAACTTTTGTTTTTGTGGAGTTTAAGACCAAATTATGCAATTCAAACCATGAATGGAGAATAGTGAAATCTTGTGGTAGGGTTTCTTGTAGTTTATTGATAATATTACCTGAGCAAAAAAGAACCACATCGTCTTGAGTATAAAAGTAATTCAGTTTGTGTAAAGAGCTCAGAAACAGAATTCACAAAGAGGGAGAACAACAGGGGACCAAGTATAGATCCCAGTGGTACTCCACACCTAAGACCAGAATCTATAGATGAAAATCAATGTATCAGTGTTCTTTGGGACTGATTCTTAAGATACTGATCCACCCAGGAATTAACTTGGGTGGAGAAAAATACCTTATTTAATATATTTAGGAGCACAGCATGGTCAACCAGATCGAATGCCTTGGTGAGGTCCACAAAAGCCGAGGCAACAATATTGAATGCAGTGCCTGTATTGAGAAATTACAGATCGTATTTTGGCCCCGCTAAAACTGGCCAGCCCATTCCTTTACTTCCTCATACAGTGAATACGCCCCCGTGCTATGACGTCCTGCAAGGGGCAGCGCAAGGGCGCACCCCATTGAAGTGAATGGGGTTAGATTTTGCATCGTATTTAACACCTTATAATGATCAGTTTGAGATTAATGAAGGATACCGCTCAATTAACAAGGCCCTTGTTAGTCGAGTGGTGTCCTTCATTAATTTCAAACTGATCATTATAAGGTGTTAACTACGACGCAAAATCGAGACCCATTCATTTCAGTGAGGTGCGCTCTCCCTTGCAGGACATCACAGAACGGAGGCGTATTCAGTGCATGAGGAAGTAAAGGAATGGGCTGGCCAGTGTTATCGGGGCCAAAATACGATCTGTAATTTCTCAATACACGCACTACATTCAATATTAAAATTGGGACAAGTGGACTTTTGCTACCTTTAGGTATCAAATGGGGTAAGTCAGTTTTTCATGAGACTAATATGACAAAAATCACTTTAACACACCGATATTAGCTGTGATCTCACTGCTTTCTCAGTCTGTCTTGTTTGTGTGAGGATCACTCACGGTCCTTCTTTTTTAAACAGAGTGCTGGCCCATAAAGGGCTCCCAGGTGGCCAGTGGGGAACATGCTAAATAGCAGAAAAACATACTGTGTTGCTCATGGGAGATGTCAATCACCCAGGCATAGCCAGGGAGGAGGGAACTGGTCAGATCAGACACAACAGGCAATTTATAGAGGACTGCTATCCGACACAGTGTGCCAAAGGAACTACTAGGGAGCATGCAATATGTGACCTAATCTTTAGCAATAAGGGTGATTCATCAGAGATGTGGAAAAGAACAGTTACGTAAGAACTTACCATAACAGTAGATCTTCGAGGGGATCCCAGTCATCAGGTCACAATGGGGAAACTTCACAGTCAGTGAAAAGGAATCCACATAGAAGACTTTCAGCAGTAAAATTGGGGCTGCCCATGCCAACATCATGTGACGACGTCACCAACCCTATAAAGGTGTGAGCGGCCCCACTCCCTCCTCAGCTCTTTCCCCCAAGACTAAGGGAACAAGGCCCTGTCAAAGAGGACTGAGGAGACAAAGAGGTGCCCAGGCCTGTAAGAAAGGCTACACACAACAAGAAGCCAGTTCCAGTAAGAAGCCCTGAAAGGGGGATGGTGGAAGGGAAACAGACCTGATGACTGAGATCCCCTCGAAGAGCTACTGTTACGGTAAGTTCTTACGTAACTGTTCTGTCTTCTTCGGGGGTATCCAAGTCATCAGGTCACACCGTAGGAATGAGTCCCAAGCAGTTGCAGGTGCAACAAGAGAGTCTGGGAGGAAGGCCAACCTTAAACTTAAGACCGGAGGCTCTGCCAAATATTGCACAGACTCTAGAGGCAATGTCCAGACTGTAGTGCTTAGTAAAGGTATGGATGGTGCTCCAGGTGGTAGCCACTCAGATGTCAGTGGCTGAAACCCCACGGAAACTAGCCACAGAGGTAGCCATGCCTGTGGTGGAGTGACCTTTAGCAGCATTAAGCAGCTCTTTGCCGTACTTGTTATAGCAGAACATTATGCAATTTGCCAACCATCTGGATAAACACTGCTTAGAGAATGAAGCGCCTTCTCTACCTGGGGCGAAAGAAACAAACAACTGCTTCGACTTCCTGCTTTCTTTAGCTCAGAGCAGGTAAGTCCTGCGCACGACTAGCACATGGAGCAGTGCTTCCCCTGGACTGGCACACTCTAGAAAATAAACAGGAAGGTGGATAGATTGGTTCAGCGTAAACTCAGACACCGCCTTGGCAAGAAACGAAGGATTCGTGCACAGAGACACCCTGTCTTTGTGAAAAAACAAATAATGTTCCTTGCACCAGAGGGCCTGAAGCTCTGAAATTCTTTGAGCAGAAGTAGTAACAACTAAAAATAATACTTTCCAGGAAAGAAAGCACAGGTTGCAAGCTGCGACTGGCTCAGAGGGAGACAGGGTCAACTTCTCCAAAACAAAATTCAAATCCCAAGTCAGGACAGGAGAACGGATTGGAGGTTTACAGATGCAGGATACCTCTCAAAAAGGTATGGGAGACATCCAGCTGAGCTATGGAACGGTCACCCCCTGGCTTGTGCAAAGCCAAAATAGCTGAAAGTTGTACCTTCAGGAAAGAGTACGGGAGTTCTGAATCAGACAAAGAGATCAGGTAGTCCAGGATCTGGTTCACCGGACAGGTGCAGGGGTCCAGATTATGCTTAGCAGCCCATATGGCAAACAGCTTCCACTTCATGGGGTAAGTGGCACGGGTGGAAGACTTCCAGGCAGCCACTAGGACATCCGCCACCCTGTTAAAAACACCAAATCTGGATATAGCTACATCCTAAGGAGCCAAGCATGCAGATGGAGGGACTTGAGGTTGGGATGGACTAAGGTCCCCTGATTCTGGGTCAGCAGGTTCCTGCAGAGGGGGAGCGGGACCGGGTGGTCCTCCGGCAGCTGCTGAAGAAGAGAAAACCATATCTGGTGAGGCCAGAATGCAGCCACCAGGATCATGGTGGCCCCTCCATCTGCAGCTTGATGAGCACCCTCTGAATCAGAGCAAAGAGTGGGAAGGCATAAAGAAACCTCCCACTCTAAGAGAGGGACAACGCCTCTCGCCAGAAAACTCCAGGCCCTGGATCGAGCGAGCAGATATTGGGCAGTTTTGCTTGAGTGGGAACGCAAAAAGGTCCAACTCTTGACAACCCCACTGTTGTCGAGGCACAGGTCAGGAAGCATAGGAAAACCAGGAGCAGTTTCAAAATTCGTAAATAGTGTTTTATTTTCCTCAAAAACAGCAAAATAAAATATTCAGTATAACTATTTACAAAGGCAGTGCAAACAGAGAAAACAGTCCTGAGTGTTTTTTCTCAGTTTTAAATCTCAGTCTCTCTCTCTTGCAAAACACTGCTGCTCTTTTTACGTCGAGTCTTTGCAGGGAGCTCATTAGGGAGACAGGGTTTTTTCACAGAATGATGTTCTCAGTTTCCAATTTTCTTGCAGGTGCAGCAAAAACAACATAGTGACCTAGAACAAACCTCTTGTTGACAGCTCTGTAAAGTTTGCACATCGGCATCTCAGTTTAACCCCTTGAGTTCCAAACAGTTTTTTTTCAATCTTTTTTTTTTTTACTTTCTTTTTATCCTCCTCTACTGCCCTCGTCACTCCACTCAATCAGCCCTCTCAGGCCCCTACCACTGCCTTGGCATCAGCCCCTAGAGTGTTAGGCTAACTCCAAAATTCCTAGTGGCCCCGGATAACCCCTCAAGTGGGGCAGGGAAGGATCCCACTTACCTCCCCCTGACTTCAGTGGAGTGCCAACACAACGGAGTCTTGGACCTGTGGCAAGGACTGGAGAGAAGCGTCACCTAGGCGCGGTGAGGTATTTTTTTCCCCTTTCTTTCTGTCCCCGACGTCGGCGTGCAATGATGACCAACGAGCCGTGCACACGCTGAGAGGTGCGCACGTTCCTGTCATCTGCCAATGTCAACCCTGAAGCTACTGCTTTCCCCTACTGCACCTAGCACCAACCAGACTCTCCCGGGTGGTGGCGGTATAGCAGCAGGGTCAGCATCCCTTCCCTCCCTGGAGAAGGAGAGCAAGCAGTCAGGCGCCGAATCCTTCTACCCCCAGCCGACCCCCAGCGGCCCGAGCCTCAACCCTCAGCACCACTGGGCTGGCCTTTTGCAATCATTTCAACAGTATAACTATATACAATTTTAAACAAAGGAATCCCAGCACCAGTGACATTTCCACATAAAGATTCACATTTTTTTTAACTGCAGATATGCAAGGGGGAAGAAAAGACAGAATAGCAAGGGAAGACAGAAAGATAGCCAGAGGCGGAGAATTGCGAAACTGTCGGAGTGATCAGTTCCGAGGTCTCACAAGAAAATTGGTTGCTCAACCAGACAGAGAAGAGATAGAAAAGGAGAGGAGAGGACAGAACAGATCCTTGCATTTAACCTCTTTCTGCATAACAAATGGGGCAGGGCCTTATTCAACCCTGTCACAACCCCCTGTCAAACAGATCTTCTTCGATGGATGAGAGAAGTTCCCACTCGTGCATGCTGGACTGTGTCCGTCTGAGGTTGTCTGTCAGAGTGTTTAGCACTCTTGGGATATGGACTGCTGAAAGGGTCAGAACATGGTCCAGAGGCTAATACCACACTCTCATGGCCTCCCAGCATAGAGGATACGAATGAGTCCCTCATTTGTTGATTTGTACACCACACAGAGGTTGTCTGACAATCAGCAACTGACCCACAAGAAGATGGTTCTGAAAGGCCTGCATGGGATACAGAACCGCTCGCATCTCCAGGACGTTGATATGTAGGGAGGTCTCGATCTGGGACCTAGAGCCCTGAAACTGTAAGGGACCCAGATGGCCCCCAAGCCCAACCCAGACGCATCCGTGGTGAGAATCTGCCATGGAGAGGAGAGGAGAGCTGGAATGGAACCCTCTGCAAGAGGTTTTGGGGATCCATCCACCACTGAAGCACTTTGCGAACAGGAGGGGAGACCAGAACTAACTGGCTCAAGTCGTCCGTCCGCTGGTCCCACTGCACCCTGAGGGTCCACTGAAGGGTGCACATGTGGACTTTGGCCAGCAGGACAGTGAGAATGGCAGCTGCCATCAGCCCCATGAGCCTCAGATACAGTCTGACTGGAATGTGCCGACTCTGGGCCCCCTCTTGGGCCTGGGTCATGAGGCACTCTGCTCTGTTCAGGGGCGGGAAAGCTTTCCCCTGTGCCAAGTCCAGCACCGCCCCTATGTATTGCAGTCTTTGGGATGGAACCAGGACCAACTGACAGTGATGCCCAGGAAGAGAAACAGCTGAAGAGCCCTGTTTTAGTGTCTCCAGGAGCTGGTCCCTGGCTTTTAAGAGCCGATCGTCCAGATAAGGGAAGATGTACATCCCTTCCTGCCTGAGGGCCACAGCTACTGTTGCTAAGCACCTGGAAAATACCCGCAATGCAGAGGAAAAGCCAAAGGGCAGCACCTTGAATTGGTAGTGTTTGCCCTGAAAAAGAAACCAGAGAAACCTCCTGTGAGGAGGGAATATCAAAATATGCACGTAGGCATCCTGCATATCCAGGGAGCATAGCCAGTCACCCTGCTTTAGCAGGGGCATCAGACAGGGCAACGTTACCACATGGAATTTTTTGTATTGGACATACAGATTGAGGTCTTTTAGATCCAGAATAGGCCTCAACTCTCCGGTCTTTTTGGGAACCAGGATGAATCTGGAGTAAAATCCTTTGATCCTCTGACATGTGGGCATGGGCTCTATGGTCTGTTTGCACAGGAGGGATTGTATGTCCTCCTGGAGAACAGACAAGTGAGCTGAGGGAAAGCTGGAGAGCACTGGAGGAGTCTCTGGAGGGTACTCTACAAGCCCCAAGGTGTGACCCTTTTCTATAAGTTGCAGAATCCAAGTGTCAGACATTATGGTTCCCCACTGATTTAGATGGAGGAAGAACTGACCTCCAACCACCACCTCTTGGTTGGGGACCAGAAGAGGGGGGCTGACAAGGAGTCAAGCTGAGGCGGATCCTACCACAGGGGCTGGTCCATCTCCTCTGGGGCACTTGGCGGAAGCTCCAGCATTGGAGGGGGTGGGTAGGACAATGGAAGCTCTTTGCTTGCCTTAGGGCTGAGAGGCCACTCCCTGCCTGTCGGGTGCCCTGTGAAAGGGAGGGCATTGTCTACCCTTCTGCTGCTGTGTGTAGTACAGCAAGTGGACAAACTTAAGGGCCCTGCCGGAGACCTGTAAGTCACTGATTATTTTCTGAACATCCGGGCCAAAAAGCTGACTACATTAAAAGGGGCATTCAGCACCTTCTGTTGGACATCCACAGCAAAGCCAGCGACTCTCAGCCAGTAGTGTCTATGGTGGCAGATGCCTGTGGCATCAGCTCTGGCAACAGTGTCCGCCAAGTCATAAAGCACCCTCAGGAGGTGCTTGCTGACATCCTGAGCCATCTGCAAACACTGGAGAAGCTCCTGCTTCTGAGAGCCCTCTGGAAGAGCATGGGCAGCGGTTTTGCCCTACTTCCAGTTGGTGTTCTGGTACTTCACCATGTAGGACAAGTAATTTGCAATCCTCAAACCCAAGGTGGAGGAGGAATAAATCCTCTTGCCCCAGAGGTCAATTCTGTGAGACTCTTTGTCTGAGGGGAGAGAACTGAGATGTTTTGGCAACTTAAGACCTGTCATGAGCAGCCTTGATGACCACTGAGTCCATCTTAGGCTGAGCAGCATAGTGAGGGGAACCCCTGAGGGGCATGATAAAGCTTATCTGCCCTCCTGGGCATGGCTGGCACCATGTCAGGGTGGTGCCAGGCTGCAGTGGCAGCATTTCTCAAGGCAGGCAAGATGGGAGGAATGATCTTTGGAGGAGATTAAGGGATCTCCAGGAAATCCACCAAGTCTTTCCTAGTGATATCCTCTTCCTCAGTATGAAACCCCATGGCAGAGGACAACTGCTTCATGATACTGAAGAAGGAGTCGTCCTCTGGAGGAGATCTAGGAGTGTGTTTGATAGAGCCCTTGCAGACAGAAGAAGCAGTGGACCTGTGTGAAAAGAGGAGCTCTTCCTCCTCCTCCTCCTCTTCCTCATCAGGCAGAATGAGATCAGGGTGACACTCCTCCTCGACGTTGACCTCTCTAGGTCCGACATATCATGTGCCAATGTCGAACCACAGAGAGTGGCCCGCGGCCAACAAGGGGGTGTCGACAACAAAGCCACCACTGACAGCGCAGGTGAGGTAGGCCTGAAGGAACCAAGCTGGTGAACAATCGCTGAGGTAAACTTGGTAAGGATCTCATTGAGACTGACAAGTGTTGAACCCTGTGTTGACGGGGAGTCGACAGAGCTGGGAGCAACGGCTCATCGGCTGAACCCTGGGGGCCCAAGGAGCCAGCTGCCTGAGGGCCTGGAGCAGGATCAGGCCGAGCTGGGATGGCCGTTGATGACGAGCCTGTCATTGACGGAGGAGGCGCTGACTACCAGGAGGTCAATAACCGACCACCCTGAGAATTGGATGGTGGAGCTGTAGGTATAGGTCCAGTAGTCACTGAGACTTGGTCAGCAGATTTATGCGTCGACGCCACAGCTGTCGAAGATCCCCCTCATGAAGAAGAAGTCGTCGGGAAGCGGTCCCACCACTGGGGGAAGCAGTCTCGATAACAGTCTTTCTTATGACTTTTCTCCGAGGACTTGTTTTGGGCCTTAGCGGCCTGGGAGTTCGATGACCCCTATCGGCGATTGAGAGGCTGGGACCCCCGAGGACCGCTGCCCGGAACTGGCTACTTGCTGTTCCATTAGTAAATTTTTTAAAGTCTTCTTTCATCACCTGAGGGTTGTCTGATTAAACTTCTAGCAGAGTTCACAGTCAGAAAATTCGTGACCAGGCCCAAGACAGCACACACGCAGAGAATGTTCATCTGTGGAGGCACTCTTCTTTCTGCAGTGGCAGTGACTGAAGAGAGCGGTAGGAGGAGTAGTTCTCGACATAAGCAAAATAAAGGAATCTCTAATAAAAAGTCATAGGCAAAAAAGGTGCAAAACTGTGTCGGAGCTTCCGTATAGACTGACTCGACGGCGGGAAAGAACTGAGGAGGGAGGGGGGCTGCTCCCACCTTTATAGGGTCGGTAACGATGTCACATGGTGCCGGCGTGGGCGACCCCAATTGTACTGCTGAACATCATCTGTGTGGATTCCCCTTCACTGACTGTGAAGTTCCTACGGTGTGATCTGATGACTGAGATACCCCCGAAGAAGATTTGAAGAGACACTAGGGAGAGTGATCATAGCAGCATCAGATTCACCATTGCAAAGAATGGGAAAAATGAAGGGAGGGACATATACCATGTTTCTGCATGGATTTTGGAACAATGAGGGAGCTCATAGCACAGGTACCTTGAGAAAGAAAACTCATGGGCAGAGGTGTTCAGCAACAATGGGACACCCCTCAAAGTATGTCTAGATAGCTTAAAACTAGAATGTAACTCCCCAAAGAGACAGCAAATTAACAGAAGATGTAATATGTGTATCATGAAGGAGGTACTCCACACAATCAGGGGAAAACCGAGTCATACAAGATGAGTAAATTGCAAGACACCACTGAAAACAGACATATCTACACAGACTAACTCAGAGTGTGCAAATGCACAGGTAGAGGTACAAAACAAACAGCAGAAAAGCAGACAATGCTTAAAGTCAAATCCAACAACTAAAATTTCTTTATACGAACATACAAAGAAGCCAGCAGAAGGAGGCCATTTGGTCTATCAAGTCTGCTCATACTGCAGGGTCCATAGCTTGAGCTAATGTCCCTGCCCTCCCTCCCCACTCCTCCCATCCTCCCTACTCATGTGCCTTACCTTCCCCTATGCCTATCCCAGCTTCTCTTAAAGCTGTGCAATAAGATGACCTCTTCCGGCAGTGCACTCCAAGTGTCCACCACCCTCTCTGTGAAGAAGTGCTTCCTTACCTCCCTCCTAAACCTCCCACCCTCCAGCTTAAGATTGTGCTCCCTCGTGTTATGGCTGCCACTCAGTTTAAAGAGACTCTCCTTATCAACCTTATTTATCCCTTTCAAGTACTTGAAGGTCCCAATCACGTCCCCTCTCTCTCTCTCCTGTCTTCCAGGGAGTACATGTTCAGTGCCCTCAACCTCTCCTCGTATGCCTTACCCTGCTGACCCGCTATCATCTTTGTAGCCCTCCTCTGGACCTTCTCCAGCAGGTTAATGTTCTTTTTGAGATGTGTGCACCAGTACTGAACTCCATACTCTAGAAGCGGCCTTACCAGTGACCTGTACAAGGGCAATATAACCTCCTCTCTCATACTACTGATCCCCCTTGATATGTATCCCAGCATCTTGTTTGCCTTTGCTGCTGCTTTCTTGCACTGCGTGAAGTGCTTCAGGTCACTGGTGATCATCACTCCCAGGTCCTTCTCCCTCCTCTGACGCCGATACTCAAACTCCACCCAGGTAGTACTCAGCCCTGGGATTCTTGGCTCCAATATGCATAACTTTGCATTTCTTGGCATTGAAGCCAAGCTGCCAGATACTGGACCACCTCCCCAGCTTTTCCAGATCTTTTGTAGGTCTTGTATCCCTTCAGCTGTGTCCACTCTCCCACAGAGCTTGGTGTCATCTGTGAATAGGCACATTTTGCCCTTAATGCCATCTCCAATGTCACTGATGACACTGAACAACACCAGCCCCAGCACCGAGCCCTGCAGGACCCCACTGGTTACCTCTCTGGTGCCTGATAACTCTTCCCCCACAACCACCCTCTGGGTTCTGTCCCTCAGCCAGTTTTCCACCCATCTGGCCATCTTTTCCCAACCCCGAGATCCACCAACTTCCTGATCAACCTTTTGTGGAGCACAGAGTCAAAGGCCTTGCTGAAATCAAGATAGATGATGTCTACCGCTTGGCCCTTGTCTACTGTCTTAGTGACACAGTCAAAGAAGTCAATCAGATTTGATTGACACTATCTCCCCCACGAACCCATGCTGCCTCTCATCCTGGAGACCATGCTCCTCTAGATATTCTACCAACCTTTCCTTTAGTATAGTCTCCATGAGCTTGCCCACGATGGAGGTCAGACTGACTGGTCTGTAATTCCCTGGGTCATCCTTGGGACCACTTTTGTGGAGGGGTACTACATGTGCTGTTCTCCAGTCCTGCGGTACCACACCTGACTCTAGTGAACTATTAAATAGGTCTGCCAGCTCCTCAGCCAGTTCCATAGTACGCTTGGATGTACTCTGTCAGGGCCTGGTGATTTGTCCACCTTCAGCCCCTCCCTCCCTCACTCTATTCTCCTTTATCATTACATCTGTGTTCCCCTCCCCCCCTGCTCCTCTTTTCCCTCCTGAAGGCACTGGTATACTATACCAGTGATGAAAACATTGGGTAAATAAATCATATTATTTGGAGATAAATATTTATTTTCACTTAGAAAATGGGCTTTTTATTTCCTGGCATCTGACTGGCTGGTACCCTTGCCGAGGGGGTACATTAACTTGCAATATTTATTTATTTATTTAGTTTTTGTTGACCGGGTAAGTGCACTAGAAAAATCCTGCCTATTTTCAGGCACGACCCGGGGGAGGGGAATACAGATGAATGCCAACTGACCTTGACCCAGATGAAACTGTTGGTGGTATTTTTAGTGAATGAGGGAAATTTGGCCTGGACACCGGGGAAATTCCCCTACTGCTTTGCTGGCGGTAGGAGGAACTATTTTCCGTTTGTCTGGGTTTGCTCAGTGTGCTCCACAACTGTGATGGAGACAGTTGCTGTTTCGTGCTCTCCTGAGCACAGTATGGACTATCGAGATGCTGAAGTGATTCTCTTACCAGAGAGCTTGCTTGATCCATGGAGTAATACGATTACTCAGACTGGGTGTCAGTCTGCAATGGAGAGTACTGGTACGAAGCCAGTGTTGGAGAATGCAGACTTTGTTTCCTTTCAAGCGAATGATTCTTTGGAACCTTTGTTGCAGCAGTCGGCTGCGGGTAGAGATGAAACGAGTAGCACACAAGTGGATTGCGATGAGGGAGAGGAGAGGAATGAACTTCCGGGTTTGCGACAAAGCGAAAGGCAGGATGGAGCGGCTTTGGATGTTCCGGTGGCTGAGAGTGCTTCACAGATGGTGCGACGGCAGTTTGGATTACCACAGTCTCGAACCACTTTTCCCGCTACAGACTGGTCGGCGGAGGATGCTCTTTGCGAATCCGGATGGCTGCGCACTGCAACAGGATAATGGATTCCTGATCCAGAATGGAAAGATTTCTCTATGAAGCCTGCAGTTTCTACAAAGCATGCCAACAATGTTTCAATCCTGAGCTCAGGTATGGACTTAAATGGGGTTTTTGGGGGACATGAAAAAGCTGCGCAGCATTCAGATGGGCATTCCTCGGCCTTGTCTACGCTGAGTACATACTCAAAGGGGGAATATGTTTCTTCTTTTCCACAGGCAGGCTTTAATCAAGATAAACCTGATAGTGGGGCAAGTCAACACAAACCTAGGGTGCCAATGTCTGATCTGTTTAAAAATAAGTTGGAACAAGCCCCAAGAAGGAATGGGGTTAGATTACGTTATAGAGGTGGGTTAACTGAACACCCAGACAGATACTATATTGCTAATAACTTATTGAAGGGTTCTATGAATTGTCTGCCTGCTGATATTTTTGCTTTGATCCATATTTCTGGAGAAGATTCTTTTGATACAAGTTTTAAAACGACACATAGTCTTGAGAAATTTTGGGATAAATACTCAACCTTAAAATCCACTCCGCTCTGGATCCCCTTCTATGCACTTCCACTTACTAAACCCCAGATCAGATATATCACCATTATGTTCAGGAATGAAGGGGTGAGTGTTAGTAACATTTATCATTGGTTACAAAATCGATGCAATATTTTGGGTCCCCTTGAAGCTATCTTAGACTTAGAAGGCATATGGACAGGAAGTTGGAGGTTTAAGGTGAAATTATTTCAGGTAAACAGTGATATCATACATCTCCCAAACAGTTTTTTTAGGGAAAGACAGAGGAGTTTGTTTTTATGGGGGCCAACCTCGGGCCTCTTATAAATGCGGTGCAAAAACACATATAAGTAGTTCCTGTGATTTATTAAAATGTTCCTTATGTGGGGGGTATGGGCATTCAGTGGATAGATGTGAGGATATATTTCAATGTAACCTGTGTGACGAAAAAGGGCATGCCTTTCACCAATGCCCTTGGGCTAAACATAACAGGACAGGAGGTTGGGAGCAGGAGGACCTAGTGAATAAAGCTCAGGAAAAAAGAAGGGATCATACTCCATCTATGCCCACTCATGCTTCTGAGATGGGAATGGTGCAGGAAGGAGAGGGAGGACTAAACCCTGTTAAAGGAGATGCATCTTCTTTAGTTACTGAATCTGTGCCTCCTGTTCAACAGGTTTCTGATTCCCCTGTTATTAAGGATACAGCTCCGGCTCCGAGGCCTGCCATCTCTTCAATGCCTCCTCCTTTTGAAACTGTTAAAAATAGATGGTTGACCAGGGCCTCACTTAAACAAACAGTAGTTAACCCTATTTCAGTAGAGAATTTTTTTTCCCCCTTACAGAGTGAAGGGAGAGACTCAGATTTGGAGTCTGATACCTCACATCGCTCTGATTTAGTTTCGGAGGATGAGGAAAGCAGGCTACTGAACTAGCCAAAGAGAAAAAAGGGAAGAAAGGAAAAAAAAGGAAAAGCCAGTTTTAGCCAAAAGGGTGGGTCTTGACAATAACTTTTCCTATCATGGCTACCTTAAAAATAGCTTCCTACAACGTGTGTAGTATTAAAAATTTCAAGAAAAGGCTTTCTCTCTCTTTTCCTTTTTTAGCACTATACAGGTTGATATTATTCTCCTTCAGGAAACTAGATTGTCTTCTCTTGCCGAAATTGATCAGGCAAAAAAAATTTGGGTTTGGGGGCCTTCATTTTGGACATTTGGCCCTGACTTGGCAGATGGTATTGGGGTTTTGTTTACCTCCACCTCATTCAGAATATCTAAATTAGTAGATATTAGTCCTGGTCGTACTTTACTTTTGGATTTTTGTCGTCAAGATTTTGATTTTCGTATTATTAACATTTATGCTCCACAAATCAAAACTGCTCGAATAAAGTTATTTGAGGACATTAAACCTTTTCTTTATACTAGGAGGCATATAATTTGGGGGAAGATTTTAATTGTGACATTGATTCAAAATTTAAAGGAGAAGTCCAAAGGAAAATGTATTGTGATTCACAGGCTTTAATACAGATTGTTAGAGATGCTGGCCTTTCTGATGCTTATAGGGCTTTGCATACTAAAGGGGGGGCTACTTATCATAGGCATATTTTTTTCTACTGGCATAGATTTCATTTTTGTTTCTAAATATTTGAAGCCTTATTGGGGTACAGTAAGACCAACAGAATTTTCAGATCACCAGATATTAATTTGTCATTTGAGTTTAGCTGGGGTTCCTCCTAAGGTATTCTCATCCTGTCCAAGATGGAGACTGAATGTGTCTCTTTTAGAATCCTGTGATTGTGTGGAGGGTTTAGAAGTAATATTTGCAGCTCGATATTCTACGATCTGTCTTTATGAGAATTTATATGAGTGGTGGAAGGATACTAAAACTGAGATTCGGTCCTTTTTGCTCACAAAGGGGAGACAAAAAGCTAATTCTCAATATTTAAAATACTTACAATATCGGAATCAGTTGTATAAATTAATATCCTTTCCTCCTAGAGATAAAAATACTATTTCAATCACAAATTTCTGAAATTAAGAAACAAATGTCCCTTTATCAATATGACAGAGCAAAATCTTTGGATATGGAGTTTAGATATGGATTACAGTCACAGCCTGCTTCTGAGCCTTACAAAGCCTGTAAACAGCGATTAGATAAAACATTTATGACTGGGCTACTGTCCACCATGGGTAAAATTGTGTCCACTGATTTGGAGATGTTAACTGTGGTACAGAGTTTTGTCTCTGATCTTTTTAGTAAGGATTCAGGGCCTACTGAAGCATTGCCAGCCGAATTTACGGCCCTACTCCCTGTAGTGGATGACACACTTAGAAAACTTTTAGTGGTGCCTATTTCATCTCAGGAAGTGGAAGGAGTAATAAAGGTCTTAAATACTAAAACATCGCCAGGTTTGGATGGAATACCAAATGAGTTTTATAAAACATTTCTTCCCTATATGAGTTATTTCTTGCCACTAGTGTTTAACTTTATGTTAACTTCAGATTTAGGATTTTCAGAATTTAGCATTTCATTATTGAAATTCATTCATAAAAAAGGTGACCATTCCTCATTGACAAATTGGAGACCTATTAGCCTACTTAATAGTGATTATAAAATTCTTTCTAAAATGATCACAAACAGATTGTTACAGGTTTCAGATTTTCTTATTCATCCAGCCCAGACTTGTGCAATTCCTAAACATAAGATACAATATAATCTTTATCTTTTGAGGGAATTATTTGAAAATAGTAATTTAGGACAGGGCTCTGGCTTTGTAGTTGCACTGGATCAAGTAAAAGCCTTTGACAGAGTTAGACATCATTATTTGTTTGATTTATTACTTTGTTGTGGTATTCCAAGTCCATTTGTGAAATGGATTGCTATGCTATATTCTGATTCCAAAGTGCTACCAATGGTGAATAGTCTATTGGGGTCTGAGATTCAGTTTGCTAAAGGGGTAAGACAGGGATGTCCGTTAAGTCCTCTATTATAAACGTATGTTTTAGATCCAGTAATTAGATATATCCATGGGAATCACTGTATTTTAGGGCTTGCCCCAGATCTTTCTTTACCATCAGAGAAAATTACAGCATATGCTGATGACGTTACCTTATTAATGAAAGATGAGAATTCACTTAAAAATGCTTTACACTGTTTTAACACATGGGGCCGATACTCTGGGGCACAGATAAATGCGACTAAGAGTTTTATTTTCTCTTTAAATCTTGACCAGGTTGTTAAATCAGATGTTATGGGTATCCCTTTTGTGTCTACACCTCGGAATATTTTGGGGGTATGGTTTGGCCCAGGTGACTTGGCTAATTTTAATTGGGAACAGCAGTTAAAAATAGGTGAAGGTAAAGTTAACTTGTGGAAACAATGGAAATTTGGAAAGAGAAAACGTATGTTTATTATTAAAAAGTTTGTAACCTGTTTTTTTGTATTTAAGTTATCTTTATCCACCCCCAGTTAATTTAGAAACAAGGTTATATAGCGTTTTTTTCCAAATGTTATGGGGCAATAGACTGAATCCAGTATGAAGAGAGATTACTTATTTGCCTGTGAAGTTGGGTGGATTAGCTATGATAAATCCGATTGTATTCTATCATTCCATTTTTTTGTTTACATCCTTTAGTTATTTATGGGGGACGATTACTTAATCATGGCAAGTTTGGTCACATTTTGTTTGGGCTTGTTTTTTCCAAAAATGGAAAGTCTTGCC
Organism: Neoceratodus forsteri; assembly: GCA_016271365.2. Taxonomy (NCBI): domain Eukaryota; kingdom Metazoa; phylum Chordata; order Ceratodontiformes; family Ceratodontidae; genus Neoceratodus; species Neoceratodus forsteri. The sequence continues at coordinate 68,287,875 of CM057459.1, forward strand.
CCCTAAAATTTTACCTCAGGATCATTTACCAGTTTATGGGATTTCAGCTCTGAAAAAATGTCATCAATAGGAATTGTCATTTCAAAATTTGATTTCGCACACTAGAAAGTCCTTTTATACATATATAGTTTCTGAAGTGCAGGGCATTGTGTTGCTTTTGCCAGAATGTGTTCCAACTAAAATGACCTTTGCCCTTCGTAAATTAACTGATTTTAGACTTCCTGCCTTTGTGTGGGACATAGTGCAGATGTCAGCTCAGGGCCGGTTAGGGGTTCGAGGAAACCTTAAATATAAACCTTTAACAGACAGATTTTGTCCAAGGCTTTCATGTACTGATGAGGAGGAGAGTTTATCACATTTTTTCATTCCTTGCTCTTTTATTAAAAACTTTTGGAATGAGGCTGCCATTCATTGGAATATGCCTTTACTCTCACGTATTACTTATAATACATTAATTTTAGGGGATTATTCTGGGGCTTGGAGTATTTATCATCATAGTACTTTGAATGTTTTTTTTTCTTTTCTTCAGTTTTATTTATGGCAAGCTTGTTGTCAATTTATCTTTCAACAACAACTAGTATTACATTCAACTATAATGTCCCAGGTAGAAGATGGATTGCTGAATGTTAAATGTAAAGATAGGCAGAGATTTTCACATATTAAGTTTTGCTCTCTTTGGAATCATTTTTTTGTAAATATTTAATTATGTGATAACTGCTGTTTTTTTCTTATTATTATGAATGTAAGAATCTTTGTTATTAATATTATGTTGTATGATATCTATCCTGATTATGGTGATGCTATGTTTTTTTGTTCAATAAACTTCCCCTACTCTTTTCGATAAGTGCCATGGGATCTTTAACATCCACCTGAACTACCACCAATCCAGGCAGATGGGACCTCAGTTTAACATCTCATCCAAAAGACGGCACCTCAGAAGTGCAGCACCCCTCTCATGCTGCACTACAGTGTCAGTACTGGGATATTAACCCAAGTGCCAGATGTGGGAACTGAACCCACAGCCCTCTGATCTCCCGGCCTCAGAGGCGAGTGTGCTACCTACTGAGCCACTGACACTGACAACAGATGCCCAGGAAATAAAAAGTACCAGCCCAAATGCCCCTTTACCCACTCAGGTATCCTTGTGCCCACCCTGCTTCCTCATTGGCGGAATGAGTCAAATGGCTAATTTCAAAATGCAGACCCATTTTTTTCTTCTCAATAATCGAGATTCCCAGGAAGTCATAGTGGGCAGTCCCCCCACCCCATGTATCAAAAAGATCAGTTATTAAAAAAAAAAAAAAAAAATGCGTGTGTACATATGTGTGTATATATATATATATATATATATGCCTTTTGCAGCCTCACCAAAGTGCCTTAGTACGAGAGAGCTAGTCATGTCCCCTGCTACTTCAAAAGCCGATCTACTAGGACATGTGAGCTGGCAGCACATCTCCACATCTGGGCAATGAAAGTTAGGAAACCGCTGGCGCTGCTCCTTGGCCCAATTCTCACAATTCCTTCACATTTGCTCACTCGACCTCCGTACATGTTCTGCTCCCAACCTTCGGTCCCTTCCCGAGCAGCTCCATACCCGGAAGCATAGAGTTACTTTCATTTTCTACTACTAGCTCGCTCAACCTCCGTACATGTTCCGCTCAAACCTTTGGCCCCTCCCTGATCAGCTCCATACCTGGAAGCAACAGTACTTAGAAGGAAAAAAAAAAACCAATGTCCCGCTGTCTCTCAATTCCGCTCACATACAGAACTGCCACCACTGACCCAATGCCAAATGAATCTAAAGAGGATATGAAAAATGACACACAAGCCCCAACTTTATGTTAAAATTTAAAAAAAGCAAAGTTAGCTTTCTGACCCCGTGTCCCGTTCCTGCATAGGACCACAGTTTAACAATGGCTACAGTGCCTCTACTGCCAGTACCAGCACTCTGCAGTGCAGGGACTACTTTACACAAACCAGCTTTTTTATTGTTTTGTATTAATTTTTTTTCACTTTTTTTTTTAAACTTTATATTTTAATCATGCCAAGCCCATTTTCTAAGCACAATAATACCCTTCAGGGTAGGCAGTATGGGCAATACTGGACCTTCCAGGGGCTATAAGGCCCTCCACCTGCAGCGCTGGGCCTCATTACGCTCCTGGCTAGTCCGGTATTGCACAATACCACCCTGTCGGGTATTGTTGCTTGCTTAGAACACTATTTACAGTGTATGGTAGAACGCTTTTCCTCATGGAAATCCATGCCTGGAACAGCATTGCTGTGCTACCCTGACTATGTCACGATCTTCTTGTGCTGTACTGAATATGTCACTAGTGCAGCACAACAAGATCGAACATCACTGTGCATGCACAATGAAGGGGCCGTGGCGGTGAGAGCAGGTCCAGGAAGAGAGCAACTCTGGAGAACCGCAACAGGCAGTGATAAAGTAAGGCAGTTTTACTACTGCTGGAATCTTTTGTTTAGTCAGGCGGTGACTGATGATTGTCCATACACTATAAAAGATTGTGTATGAGCAATCATACACAAACAGCCCTATTTTTTTCATCTCGACGTTTCTGTGGCAACCAGACCTCGCGTGCTGCGCTCTCAAGGTCTCTTGTTGCCATGGAAACATCTCAATCGAAAAATAGCGTTCTGTATGATTGCTCACACACAATGCTCTATAACTTAGAACATGTTATTTTCAATTAGAATCTGAAAATACAAAAAAGAGAACAATGGACCAGACAGAGAATTTACAATGGAAAGAGAGGCAGTTTTAAGCTAAAATAAAGTGAAACACCAGGAAATACATTACACATGGTGTAGTATATATCAAACTCATAATGGGCTGCAGTAGAGTAACACATTTATCTCCACACATGAGTGTGAAGACCTTTATAACTAACACGTGGCTTCACTAATCGTGAGTTATTTATCTTACCACTCACTAGTGAAGATAAATGTGTTATTCCACTGCAATCCATTATGTATTCTCTATATATATGTTAATAAAAAGAGGAAATCCCCAACAGATGCTGGACCACTGAAGTATCAGGAAGGTGGTGACAATCACCAAGAAGGAACAGATGGCCGAATGCTTCAACAAGTATTTTGCATTAGTATTCACACAAGAAGAAGATGGAATGGCATCTTATAGCGAAAGTTTGTTAAAATGGGATCAACTGGATACACTATAGTACATGTTGGTGATGTGATAAGTGGTTGAAAGAATGGTGATCATCGACAAGGCAATCAGGCCTGATGAAATGCACCCAAAAATCCTGAAGAACCTATCAAAGGAACCAGTATCCCACTGACAATAATATTCAGCGAGTCAATGAGGACTCCTTACATGCCTGATGATTGGAGTGTGGCCCACATGGTACCAGTATTCAAAAACGGCTTTGGAGCTGAGCCTGGGAACCTAACATTAATACCATGGATGATTCTTAAAAAAAAAAATCATTAAGAACAGAACTGAGAAACACATACAAAAAAACAATTTGGACTTGGTGGCCCAGTGCGGATTCTGTGAGGGGGAATCCATGCTGGACCAACTATACTGCATTTCTGGTAATCTTACAAAGGATCTTTGTGGTAGGAAAGCTGTAGATGTTGTGTACCTGGACTTCAGCATCGCCTTTAACACTGTGTTACATAAGAGGCTAGTTTATAAAATGGAGAACCTAGGCAGAGCCTGTCACATAATGTCATGGATTAGAAACTGGTTGTACGGCAGGAAATAAAGTGTTGCTATCAATGGTAATCTATCCAAGGTTCTATGCTTGGGGGAAACATTGCTAAACATACTCGTAAGTGATCTGGAGGCAGGCAGCAGCAGCTGGATTGCTAAGTTTACTGATGACACCCAAATATGGTAGTTACATCACAGGAGGTTGTTCATGAAAGGCAGAGGGACCTGAGCATGCTTGGAAAATGGGCAGGAAAATGGCAGAAATAAACACTGAAAAATGTAAAGTGATGCATCTTGGTCAGAAAAATATGAGGCTCGGGTGCAGTTTTTGCTAAACGGAAAGAATGGTGGATGAGATTTTGACATCAGCAGATGAAACTTTAGCATCATAATGAAGTGTCATCTGCTGATGCCTGTGATCTCGCACTTTAACTGTTATTAGTAGTAGGTGCTAACAGGTAGGGGACTTGGTTGGCAAGGGGGGTTGTGCCTTTTGTAACTAACTGATTCACTGTGGTGGGTTGGGTGCAGGGGGCACAGCCCTCGATGTGTTTAGCAGACTCGGGTCACATCATCAGCCAAGATCTCATCTGCCATTTTTCCCATCTGGAAGAAACTGTACCCACTCCAAATATGAAAGCAAAGTAGGTTAAGTAAAGTTTATTTATCAAACGCCCCATCCCAGAGGCTCTGGGCGCTGTACACGCAAGCAAGAGTTAGAACAGATAACATATCAAATATAAAACATAAATCAATAACAACAAATGATAAAATCTAGACAAAATCCTTATTAAAATTAAACAGTTCAGCAGTCAGCTACTTCTAAGGTATGTAAGTAAGTACTTCCTGAACAATACAGAGATTACTGAAACTCAGCAGAAAAGAACCTTGGAGTAAAGCAAATAAAATCATGGCATGTATCAAGACAAATATTGTAAGCAAATCGAGAGATACCATAGTGCCCCAGTACAGATCACTGGCCAGACCCCAACGAGAGTACAGAGCACATTTCTGGTCTCTATATGTGAGGAGGGACACCAACAGGACTGAGAAGGTGCAGAGAACAGTGACCAAGGTAGTTGAGGGCTTGGAAAACATGAGCTATGAGGACTGACTGGCAGGATTGCGACTGTGCCACAAGGAAAAGAGGACACTTAGGGGTGACATGATTACCGTTTTTCAAATATGTGAAAGGGATAACAACATCAGGCCAAATGCAACTTTGCCGATGTACATGTACGAGAAGACAAGGAGAGGGCTCGATGTTTTTGAAAGAAGATTTAACGGAAATACCAGAAATAACTATCTCGCAGAGTGAGTGGTGAAAAACTTGGAATAGGCTTCCAGAACAAGAGGTGTCAATCAAAATGGTTTCTACCTTCAAGCTTAAACAAGACGAGAAACTTGAATAAAAGGGGGTAAAGACTGGAGGTACTCACACTGAGTTGGTGGAGGTGGGGGGTTCAAGAACTCGATGGACCTGTAGTCTTCTTTCTTTCCTAAATTCACATGTTGGTGGTGTAGTCTCTATCATATTAAACCATAAATAACCAATTCCTTTGCTCAGTGGCAGTTTGTTAAACAACTTATAATCAGGAGGATGAAAAAATACTCACTTTGTAATGATTCTTCTAGAGGGTTTGTTTATGAGTCATACAAATAGCAGCATCTCAGCCTTGAGGTGTTACTCCAGAGACAGAACTTCAAAATGTTAGGTTCAAACTTTGCATTGTGGTCGTGTTCCCCCTGACATTCCAATGGCAGATTTATGACTTAAAGGAGACAGGAAATGAAATCTCAGGTTTATTTCATGGGAAGGCGCTCCTCCTACTGAACAACTGAGATTATGCCTTGCTCTACTCCGATCTACTCTGTATGGAATATCTTTGCCATGTTCGCTGTGGTCACGATGTACAGTGCCTTCAGAAAGTATTCACCCACCTTGGATTTTGTCACATTTTGTGATTTTGCAAACTCAAATTAAAATACATTTATATGGGATTTTTTTGTCGGGTATCTACACAAATTACTCTATAATGTCAAAGTGGAATGAAACTTCTGGAATATTTTGTACATGTAATTTAAAATAAAAACCTGAAATGTCTTGATTTGATAAGTATTCACCCCCTTTGCTATGACACTCCAAACTGAACTCAGGTGCATCCAATTTCCTTGTGAGATCACTCTAAAACTTGAATGGAATCCACCTGTGGTCAGTTCAAATGGTTGACATGATTTCAGAGGAAATACACCTGTCTATATAAGGTCCTGCTGTTGACAGTGCATGTCAGAGCAGAAACTCTACCATGAAGACAAGGAGCTGTCCGTAGAACTTCATGATAGAATTGTGAGGAGGCACAGATCTGGGGAGGGGTATAAAAACATTTCTAGGGTGTTGGAAGTTCCCAGGAGCACAGTCAAGTCCATCATTAGGAAATGGAAAGATTACGGAACCACCCAGACTCTTCCTAGAGCAGGCCGTCCTCCCAAACTGAGCAACCTGGCAAGAAGGACCTTGGTCAGGGAAGTGACCAAGAACCCAATGACCACCCTGACAGAACTACAGAGTTCCATGGCTGAGATGGAGAACCTGTACAGAGGACAACAATCTCTGCAGCACTTCACAGATGTAGCCTCTATGGGAGTGGCTAGACGGAAGCTACTCCTGAGAAAAGGCCACATAATAGCATGCCTGGAGTTTGCAAGAAGGCACGTGGCAGACTCTGAGACCATGTGGCAAAAGATTCTCTGGTCTGATGAAACAAAAATTGAACCCTTTGGCCTGAATGCAAAGCGCTATGCCTGGCGCAAACCGAACACAGCTCATCACCTGTGTAACACCATCCCTACCATGAAGCATGGTGGTGGCAGCATCATATTATGGGGATGCTTTTCAGCGGCCGGGACTGGGGCACCTGTCAGGATACAGGGAACAATGAATGTAGCCAAATACAGGTACATCCTTGAGGAGAACCTGCATCAGTCTGCAATAGACCTTGGACTGGGGTGAAGATTTACGCTCCAACAGGACAACGACCCCAAGCATACAGCCAAAGCAACACTGGAGTGGCTTCAGAACAAGAAGGTGAATGTCCTTGAGTGGCCCAGCCAAAGCCCAGACTTGAATCCCATTGAGAATCTGTGGAAAGACTTAAAGATTGCGGTTCACCGACGCTCCCCATCCAACTTGACAGAGCTTGAGCAAATCTGCAAGGAAAAATGGGTGAAAATCCCCAAATCCAGATGTACAAAGCTGATACAGACATACCCAAGAAGACTCAAAGCTGTGATTGCTGCCAAAGGCGCTTCTACAAAGTATTGACTCAGGGGGGTGAATACTTAAGTAAACAAGATATTTCAGTTTTTAATGTTTCATAAATTTTTGTTACACAATAAAACTATTTTTGCCCCTTTAAATTGTTGAGTATGTTGTGTGAATCAAGGGGGGAAAAAATCATTTCAATGCATTAAAAATTCTGGTAGTAACACAACAAAATGTGACAAAATCCAAGGGGGGGGGTGAATACTTTCTGAAGGCACTGTACTAATTTATATATGTTGTATATATTTTTTCACTCCTACTTTGTACTAATGTGCATATTTGCTGTATATATTTTTTTCTCACTTAGTATAATTTATTGGCACATGCTTTTCATGCCATGTACCCTTGAACTGGGTCACCCCTAAAAAGGGGACTGTATTGTCTCAGTGGGTCTACCTGGTTACCAAAATTCAAATAAATAAAATAAATACATTTCATGTAAATATTTTAATGAAAATCATATGTCTGTGTGCTTCACTTACCTTTGCATGCTTCTAATGCGAGTTTTCATTAATCCTGCCTTCTGATTACATTTGCATTATATACATAGGATAAGAGTGCTCTCACAGATGGGAGTTAACACATTGCAACTCTTTAACTCCCGACACTATTCTTTCTTCTGTGCAGAGGTTCAGCCTACAGCTGATTTTCATGCTGCATGTAGTCAAGTGAGGTTTTTTTTATAAAAAGACAGTCTGATGCTCGCAAAATTATGCTGTAAAAGAAACAGACAGCACCTGCATTTTCAGCCCCCCTCAGCCATATACACTTACAAGAGTTTCCTTACTAATACCCTGATATTTTTGTAGTTCTGGATACCGCCCCCCCCCCCCAAATTACTTTTACTGTGATCTCTGCGCTGATCACTCTGCTGCAGACCAACAGTTCTGTCGAAATCCCTGATGTTCGTTTGCTATCCCTGACTAGCGCTACCAAAGAGGCAACTTTAAAGACAGAAGGAAACTAATCCTTTACCTCTCCTGTCATCACTTGAGTTTACCCAGGACCAAAAACAAGTCGGACAGCTGCCGGTGAGCAGAGAGAGGCAATGCAGCATTTTCTCCCAACTGCTTTACCTAAACAATGTCCAGTCTCTGATACTCCTCAGATGCCAGTCACGTCAACAGGTATTAAACCTATAGCAGGCATCTCAAGGTCAGACTCTCTGGGGTTGTGTGAATCACATTCCTGCCGGTAACACGGGTGTTTCAGCCGAGGTGTATATGTCTTGGCATGGGACCAAGTAGGTCCTAGTACACAGGTTCCTGTACCTATACCTGACTGACATAACCCCTGAAGAGAGGATTATTCTAGAGGGAGAAGTTCCCCAGGAGGTTACCACTGGTCCAAATGCAGACAAAACTACCCCTGATGTGACTGGGGGTAATAAAGAAGGTCCTAGGCTGGGACTTAAAATGTGCAGCCAAGAAGGTCTACAATAATTATTTTCGCACTAGGTGAGTACACAACTAACACAGGACTTCTTGAGCTAGCCAAAGGGGTGAGGGCTGGTCCAGCACCCCAATCCTGGTTTAGCTGTTCTTCTCCAAAAGTAAAAAAATAAATTGTCACCATGTCACTGCATATTCATCTTCCACAACATAATATGGTAGAAAGAAAGACAAACTGCCGGTACAGGTGCCAGGTCGGAGCATGCCTATTGAGCAGATGCGTTCTGTATCAGGACTGTACTAGGGAGATTTTAAAACTTTAAAAACCTTAACTTTTGTTTTGGGATTCGCCAGATTCGGACAGAACTGGGGATCTGCACCAAAGTGATTGACGTGGGGGTCACATTAAACTAAACTGAGTGTGTGTCTCAATGGTGTTTCTCCTGGTAAAATAAAGACTGATTGATTGGTGTGTGTGTGTGGGCAGTATTCAGACTTACAAAAACATAATACTAGAAAAAAACTCATTGTAAGTGAATGTGGTTGGGGGAAATCCAGGTGCTGTCGGTGTTTCTTTTATGGCATCATTCTGTGATCAACAGACTGTCTCTTTATTAAAAAAAACAGAGGAAAAGAACAGTGAGGAATTGGGAGTTATTTACATCTCCAGTTCGAAGAGCTGTATGCGCTAACTCCCATTTGTGAATGCACTCTGATCCTATGTGTACCACGTAGAAACATAGAAATTGACGGCAGATAAGGACTGCTAGGCCCATCCAGTCTGCTCGTAGGCCCTATACATGTAGGCATCCACTCGCCCAAAGTGATCAATGACTTGTCATAACTCCCTTCCCGCCCAAGGTTCCCCTGTGCTTGTCCCAGGCATGTTTAAACCCCTCCATTGTGCTTACCCCTACCACCTCTTGTGGCAGACTATTCCAAATGTTCACAACCCTCCCTGTATAGAAAGACTTCCTCATGTTATCTCTTAATCTCCCCCATATTTCATATCGTGCCCCCTCATTCTGGTATCTTTTCTGCATTGGAAAAGATCTCCCACCTGCACCTTGTTTATGTCCTTAAGGTACTTAAAAGTTTCTGTCATGTTGCCCCTTTCTCTCCTCTCCTCCAGTGAGTACATGTTGAGGTCTCTTAGTCTCTCCTCGTATGTTTTGTGGCGCAAACCATGTACCATCTTTGTCACCCTTCTCTGGACAGCCTCCACCTTGTTTATGTCCTTATGCATGTGTGGTCTCCAGTACTGCAAGCAGTACTCCAGGTGAGGCCTTACCTGTGTTTCATACAATGGCATCACCACTTCCTGCCTCCTACTAGTAATACCTCTGCCTATGCACCCCAGCATGCCACTGGCCCTCCCTGCAGCCTTTGTGCACTGCTTTGATACCTTAAGGTCATCAGATATGATAACCTCTAGGTTCCTCTCCTCTTTGGTGATGGTCAGCACCCTCCACTCCTATCCTGTTGTCTCCCCAGTGTTCCCCCTACCCAGGTGCATTATCTTGCACTTTTTCGCACTGAACCTCAGTTGCCACACCTCCGACCATCTTTCAAGCTTCTCCAGGTCCCTCTTCATTTTCTGCACCTCTTCTGGAGTATCCACCCTGTTGCAGATCTTGGTGTCATATGCAAATAAGCAGACCTTTCCTGCCAGCCCCTCTGCAATGTCACTAATGAAGACACTGAACAGGTCTGGTCCCAGTACTGATCCTTGTAGCACTCCGCTGGTCACCCCTGTCTCCCTGGATTGGATCCCATTCACCACCACCCTCTGCCTTCTGTCAGTCAGCCAGTTGCTAACCCACTGTATCACCTTATGCCCCATGCCCAGACTACTCATCTTGTTAACCAGCCTTCTGTGTGGGACAGTATCGAAGGCTTTGTTGAAATCCAGGTAGACGACATCTACAGCCCCTCCCTGATTCACTTCCCTAGTCACCCAATCACAAAAATCTATCAGATCCGTTTGATAAGACCTTCCTGATGTGACTCCATGCTGCCTCAGATCCTGTGCACCAATGGATTCCAGCTGTTCCACTATCTTTTCTTTCAGCAGCGTCTCCATTATCTTCCCCACCACTGAGGTGAGGCTGACTGGCCTGTAGTTCTCCGCTTGCACCCTGCTGCCAGTTTTGTGCAGTGGGACTACATGCACACTCCTCCAGTCCTCTGGAACCACACCTGTCTTGAGTGACTCTGTGAACAGGGTGGCCAGAGGTGGTGCCAGTTCCCTCTGCAGCTCCCTTAATATCCTCGGGTGTATGTCATCTGGCCCCATGGCTTTATCCACCTTCAGCTTTGTGAGTTCCTCCTGAAGTCTCTCCATTGTGAATGGACTAGTGTCCACTTCTCACCCATGACTGCCTCTGCTCCCCAACTGTGGTCCTTGACCCTCTCCCTCTTCAGTGAATATTAAACAGAAGTATTTGTTCAGTATTTCTGCCTTGTCTAGATCCCCCTCCTTCCCTGAGCCTCACAACCCCCCCCCCCCAGTTTTTCTTCTATCGCTGATGTACCTATAGAATGTCTTGTCCCTTTTTCACAGTCCGTACTAAACCTCCTCTGTCTGTGCCTTGGCTTTCTCTTAACAGCCTTCTCGCTTCTACTAGACATTCACACCTCTGTCCTCCTCCCTTTGGGTCTCCTTATACTTCCTGAAACTTGCTCTTTTAGCCCTTACTTTGTCTGTTACCTCTTTAGAGAACCATAGTGATTTCCTTCTTTTCCCTTTGGCCACTATCTTAATGCATTGGTTAGTTACCTCCATAATGTCTCATTTTAGTCTCCCCCACTGTTCCTCCACCCCCTCCATTACTTCTACCATCTACCTTCTCCAGGGCTTCTCTTAAACATCTGCCCATTTCATTGAAATCCACACTCCTGAAATCTAATACTTTTGCCCTTGTGTGGCTTAACTGAGTCCCTGTCTCCATATCAAACCACACCATGTAGTGGTCGCCGGATCCCAGCTGCCCATCCACCTGGATTCTTTCAACTCTGTTCCCATTGGTCCATACCAGGTCTAGAATTGATTTATCCCTGGTGGGCTCATGAACCAGTTGTCTTGAGTCCAACCCCCTGCAGGGATTACAGGATGGCTGTGCTTCTGGCTGAAGCAGCTGCCTAGGTGGTCCAATCCACATCTGGCATATTGAAATCTCCCATCAACAGGATTTCACCTTTAACTGCCATGTCATGAATTTCCTCCACTAGCACCATGTCCAGTTTCTCCCTCTGTGCTGGAGGTCTGTAGATCACCTCTGTACGTATTGCTGTGCCATTTCCTGGTTCAAGGGTGACCCACACTACCTCGGCCTCCCCATGCCTTCCCTGTACTTCTGTAGCCTTTATGCCTTCTCTGACGTACAGGGCCACCATCCCTCCCTTTTTACCTTCCCTGTCCCTTCTAAACAGTGTATAGCCTGGTATACTGATGTCCCAGCTGTGATTAGCAGAATACCATGTCTCTGTTATTGCTGCTATATCAAGGTCTGCATCAAGGCTTCCAGGTCTGGAACCTTATTTCCCAGACTGCGGACATTTGTGCACATGACCTTCCATGTTTTACTCCCTGCCCTCAATCTAATCCTGTTTTCTCTACTTTGACTCTTCCCCCCGCTTATGTGCTCTTGCTCCCTTTATCCCCCCCCCTTATAAACGTTTCCCCTGCCTGCCCCTCACTGCTCGCTTCAGTTGTTCCTGTTGTCAACTTGTACTTTTGCATGTTCTCTCGGGGGGGTGGGCGCTAACCCTCCTGGCTCTCCCCCCTTGGCGAGTTTAGATGCTCTCTGCTGAAGCATTCTAACTTCTCACTAAGGACTGAGGTCCCCTTTCCGGACATATGCAGACCATTCTCCTGATACAAGCTCGCATCCAAATCCTTCCCTTCCACACCAATCCTTCAACCAGGAGCTGAAGGTTCGGATGTGGAGTGCCCTGGCCTCTCCCATGCCTTGGACAGGTAGCACCTCCAAGAATGAGACAGAATGTGCTACCTGTTTCAGGTCCCTTCCCAGCTTCCTGAAATTCTCCTGGATTCTGGCTAACTTTATCCTTCTCCTCGCCAGGTCATTGGTGCCCACGTGGACAGTGACATCCAGCTCCTCCCTCCTGGCTATCGCCCTAGCGATCCTATGGACTTGCTTCCCATCCCTTCATGCAGTGCTTCCTGGAAGGCACTTGACCTCCCTCTCCTCCCCCCCCCGCTAGGTGTCCCTAATTTCACACCCTGTACAACAGAGTCCCCCACTAGGAGAAGCTGGCCCCTCCTCCGGTGTCCCCTGCCCATCTTCCCTGGAACTCCAGCTTGGAGGTCCCGATCATCCTCCCTGGTCCCAGCTGGGGGTGCCGGAGGGTACGTGGATGTAATCAAACGGCGGGACTGTAAAAAACTCATTAGTGGCATGGAAAACATCAGTGAAGTACACAGACACAAGATTTTCATTACAATACTTTATTGTAAAAAATACTAAAGTTTTCATTTCCTATCTCCTTTAAGAAACAACCAAACAACCAATGCTATGTATTAAGACATGTAAATGCAAAAAGAAAGGATAAATCATAATCTGAAAAATTACAACTGCTGAGTTTGAAACTGTAAAATGTTTGAGCAAGAAAATCTTTAAAAAAATTTGATCTGACCTGGCTTGAACCCTTTTTAGGCAGGCTCTAGAAGGAGTGGCAGGGAGAGTTTGTATGACTTAAATAAACCCTCTAGAAGAAACATCATTACTACAGTGAGTAATGATTTCTTCTAGCAGCGAGAGCGTATCTTTGACATCATACAAATTACAGACTCCAAGTAGTACTTGGGAGGCAGAGTTTAGAACCTGTTTAGGAAAAATATTCTGAATCACAGAAGTACCAAAGATGGCATCCCTTGCAGTTTTGGATGTCCAGATCATAGTGGGATATGAAAGCATGCACTGCAGAGCATGTTCATTTTATTTTTTTATTTATTGAACTGATTCACCAGGAAAGGCACACTGAGCAAAAAGAAGCTCATCTCCCGGTGCAACCTGGGGGAAGGGTTACAAAGGAAGGATAACACGCAGGTTATCATAATAAATTAATCAGCTATACAGAGGAAAATGGAACAATTGGTTGCAACATTGGTTAACAGTCAGCTAAAAGCATATACCAGAGGCATACATACATAGAGTACAGCTTGCTGCAGCAGATTAACACTTAGGGCTAAATCAAGGGAGGACAGAAAGAGAGACAAGAGTATGCGAGTAAGTGCCATGGGTGGGTTTATAAGCCAGCTTCCAAGGTTAGGCCGGTGCTGCTGGTCAGGCAATGGGAATTTGGAGGGGGGTCAATCAGAGTTATTGAGTGCAGGTACAGTTTACTGGGAGATAGTTGGCCAGCACGTTTGATAGGGAATGGGTGGAGGAAGAGTGGTGAATTTGAGGGGGGAGAACATTCCAGAGTTTCGGGAATCGGTGCAAGAAGGCTGTCTGTCCAACAGAGGTCTTTCATCTGGGGATATTCAGTAGATGGGTGTCAAGGGACTAGAGTGCATGGGGGGGGTGGGAGCCAACAACAGTGTGGAGGAAAGGTAGGAGGGGAGGGTGCAAAGCCAGAATTTTGAGACAAATTTGGAGCAGTGCAGTTGTCGGTGATTTTCGAGAGATGGGAAGGCGAGGGAGTGGTAGAGGTCACAGTGATGGGAAAAGGGGGGTCATCAAGAGCAAAACAGCAGAAGGCGCTGAAGAGGGGGTCTAGTTTAGATAAGGTGGATTTAGGTGCAGCGCTGTAGACTATGTCACAGTAGTCTAAGGAGGGAAGGATCATCTTCTGCACTAGTTCCCACCTAACCGGAAAAGGGAGGCAAGAGCGGTTTCTGTACAAGGCACCTAGCTTGGGGCACAGTTTTTTATGATTGCATCGATGTGGTCAGAGAAGGTAAGGTGACGGTCGAGCCATACCCCTAGACAGTGGAAGGAAGTGACGTCCTCCAGAGTTGTCCTGTCCTGAGTGTGGAAGGAGGGGAGAGACGGGAGGTGGGATAGCCGTTGTCTCGTACCAAAGGTCATGGTGACAGTTTTTTTGGCGTTGAGAGAGAGCTGGTGCAAACTGAACTAAAGCTGAACTTTATTGAAATTGGATTGGAGATTGGATGCTACTTCTTCTGGGAAGGAGCCAGAGGCGAATAGGATGGTGTCGTCCGTGTACATGTGTATAGATGTGGTTGTGCAGATATGAGGCAGGTTGTTGAGGAAAATGGAGAGCAGGATGGGGCCAAGTACCGACCCTTGGGGGACACCAGTAGTCACAGGGAGGAGGGAGGAAGTGGCATCTGCAATTCTTACTGATTGTGTTCTTCCTGAGAGGTAGGCACTGAACCAGTTAGTGGCTGAGACAGTAAGGCCTGCATCCGAGAGGCTTGTTAACAGTAAGGGGTGGCTGACAGTGCTGAATGCTCTAGCAAGGTCGACAAATATTACAGAGGAAATCTGCCCACTATCCATACCGGAGAGGATGGTGTCAGTGAGTCTTAACAAGGAGGATGCAGTGGAGTGGCCCTTTCTGAACCCAGACTGAAATGGTGTGAAGAAGTTAGAGCCGGAGAGAAAGGAGGTAAGTTGGGCGAGCACCAGGTGTTTTTAGTAGTTTAGCTAGGACTGGGAGGATAGAGATAGGGCGGTAGTTTAAAGTTGAGGAGGGGAAACCCCCTTTAGGGAGGAGAATGACAACGGGGTGTTTCCAGGCCTGGGGGAGAGCAGCAGTGGTAATGGAGAGGTTTAGGAGATTGGCAAGAGGAGTTGCTGTGGCTGGTGCAGAGAGGTGGAGGAGTTTGGTTTCCAGCCTGTCGGGGGAATTACCTTTAGATGGGTTTAGAGCCAGTAGGGCCTCTAGGGCTTCAGTTTGTGTGATAGCTTTGAAGGAGAAAGGGCAAGGCCCTAATGAGTTCGAGGCACCCACAGTGGGATCGGGTGGAGCAGTGGGGGGGCAGGGAGGAGAGCTGAGACACATGAGGTGAAATATGTGTTGAACTCGGCAGCCACAGCCCCTGGGTCAGAGAGGAGTGAGTTGTTTACTTTTAGGAGAGGTGTGGGATTTGCAGCCAGAGGGGAGAAGAGGGAGTGGATGACCTTCCAGAATTTGGATGGGCTATTTAAGTTTGACTGAAGGGAGGAGTTGAAGTATTCCACTTTAACGAATCAAGTGGCTCTGGTGCACTTGTTACGCAGCATACGGTATGTGGTGAAATCTTGTGAGAGGTGAGAAGATTTATGCGCTCGCCATGCTTTGTCACGGGCATGATGGCAGGCTATAAGTTCTTGGGTAATCCAAGCAGGTGGCTACCATGTACCCTTGAGTGATGTAACGGGGCATGTGTATTCCAGACATTGAGGAACGTGTCTTGTAAGTGTATGAGGGCATCATCTATGGAGAAGACTGTAGAGGGTGGGGTCCAGTTAGCGAGGGCTAGGTCTTTGAGTACGGTGGCGAGGTTGAGGGATTTATAGGACCATTGGATTAGAAACTTTGGGGCAGATGTGGGGTGGTGGATTTTTCTGACTAGGTATATAATGTGGTGGTCACTCAGGAAGCAGACCAGCTTGAATATCCTGGTATGGGGGGTGGTGAGTGCCCAGTCTATTAGTGAGTGGTTCCCTGATCTGAGGTTAAGTGGGTGGGCTCGGTGACGGATTGTGACAGGTTTAGTGCCGAAATGTCAGTACGGGTTTTGCTGAGAGAATGAGATAACCAGTTGTGGTTAAAATCCCCCAATATGTACAATCCCCCCGTTGATGTTAGGGAGGAGAGTTGCGTGAGTAGGTCAGTGATAGATGATGCTGGGGTGCCCAACCGGCAGTATACCCCAGCGATGTAAATAGGGAGTGAAAAGGGTAGATCCAGTTGAACTAGTATAAGTTCATGGGCTTTAGGTTCGGACTTGGCTATGACTACAGAAAAGTGTAGTTCAGCATTTATATAAATGGCAACACTGCCACCTCTGGTAGCCCTGTCCTGGCGAGTCATGGTGTAGCCTGGGATTGAGACCGACAGCTCAGAGATATTTTTGTTTAGCCAAGTCTCGGTCAGGATGATGATGTCGGGGGCATGGTGGGCCGCAAGTACGTGTAGGGAGTTGAGTTTTAGGGCTAGGCTTCTTATGTTTAGGTGAAAGATGTGCAGGCCACGTGGGAGGGGGCTGCCACTGGGGTTTGTGGCAGTAGATGAATTTGGAGAGGGTCCAGGTGAATTTCGCAGGGTAGGGGTATGGTGGGGACCTAGGTTCGGATGCATGTCCCCAGCTGCGAGGAGCAGGAGGGCAATAGTGAGGTAGCATCCTATAAGGTGAAGCCACCTATAAGTGGCTGAGCGCCATCTTGTATGTGCATGTGGGTGGCTGTAATAGGTTCGATGGGAGGTAAGACGATGGAGAATTATCCAAGTGTGCGAGGGAGGGAAAACGAAGGAGCAGGGGCGCACGTTTGAGTGGACCCATGTTTGGCTGTGGGGAGTGGAGGTCGCAGAGCATGGGGGTTAATGGGACCTTATAAGATCAGGCAGGATAGGGGGTTGAAGTTTAGTGGATGTTTGTGGTAAGCGGAGTGGTGGGTGGCAGATGATTAGGATAGCATGAAAGGGCAGGCAGCCTATCAGTGGGGACGCAGGGATCAGTACACTAGCAGTTCAAGTTGCACCAGTAGTTAGTGAGCTAATTGGCTAGAGGAGGGAGAGGGAGAGAGAGGTTAGAGGGAAAAAAAAAGTATTGGCTGAGCACTGAGGCTGGGAGACAGTGAACCAGAACTAACCGGTGACCTCTGGTGGCTAATGAATGTAAGGTGCAGATGGGAAACCAGGGAGACAGGAAACTGTGTCTCGCGAGAGAAGTCACTATAAAAGTAATACCAGCTAAGGGTGAGAGGATATTAGGAAGTGATTAGGGGGCAGTCGTCGCATTGCAGGGAACAACTAGAGTTATGCTCGACTAACGTGTTGGAACAGCTGCCGGAGCTCTTGCATACCTGCTGAAATTGGGGTGAGGGAGGGCAGTTCCTGCATGGCCCTTGCGACCTGGGACCCTCGGTGGATCCTGAAAGCTGTGCAGACAGAAGGGAAGGTAAGAGGATTTTATACAGCCCAGAAGGAAATGGCTCAACTTATTAGCATGCGAGGCAAGCTGTAGACTACTACCAGTTCTGTTTAAACGGAATATGAATTCATGTTTAACTGAGCAGCATGTAGACACAAACAGCATTACAAACTCATATTTCTAGGGCAAGTAAGATGCAAAACTAAACCCAAAGACAAATCTAGTGGGCTACAGTGCTTGAGGATCTAACTCCTGAACTAACGTTTCTAAAAGCACTGAGTCAAGCTCCTACTGCATTCTGGCACAGACCAGTGGTTCATAAAGCAGCGTTTTAACACTTATTACATGCACAGAAAATGCCAGAGATTCATAAAGTAATGTTTTAACATTTATTAAATGCCAGGACAGAGGTTCATAAAAGCAGCCTTTGAAAATTATTTAAAATGCCCATATAGAGCCCTCTGTGTTCTCTTAAGGCCAAAGCAACGTTTTAACATTTATTAAATGCCAGGACAGAGGTTCTTAAAGCAACGTTTAAAATTAGTTAAATGCCCATATAGAAACTTCTGTGTCCTCTTAAGGCTCCCTATGGAAAGTGTTTAAAGCTATGCAGAGTTCATAAAAAGTCCTTGTTAAAAAAAACTATCTCCACTGTTGTGGCGACACAATTTGAGTTTAAAATGGCACCAACAGCTAGAGCTGCGTTCGACTAGTGTGCTGAAACAGCTGCAGGAGCTCTTGCATACCTGCTGAAATTCAGGGGGTTGGGGCGTAATGCTGCTATGCTACAGGCTCTGGTGAAATGTGTCCTTAATTAAACCGTTTGATGGCACCTTGCCAGGCTACCTATCGCACAGTCCAGGACAAGAAACAATCGAATAAGAGACTGTCATTTTTGTAGCAGGTTTATCTTTTCCTACCTCGCCATACACGACAAACAGTTGTCTGTTTTCTACTCTGGACTCTCCTGTCCATTGCACGTAGAAACTTAAAGCACTCTCTTTTTTTTTGTAAACTTTATTTACAGTCAGTCGAACAAAACAATTTTCCATTACAGTTCAGATACTGGTTACACAGTACTTCAGTAAACCCTAAAAACTTTTCACTGCACAAAGGGTCATGCACAGTAAACACAAAGTCTCACATTAGGAGGATACTATTATCTACTACCACTGACTACAGGCTGTGAAGTTTCTTCTCTTCTAGACTGGAATGAGATGATGGAAAGAACACAGGCAATGTTACGGACTGAACCAAGTGAAATGAAACCACTTTAGTTAAAAATTTCACGTGTTCTATGTACCATCTTATGCCTATGAAATAAGGTCTGTACAAAGTACTTGCACCTCAGTAACCCTTCTTGCAGAAGTAATAGCTATGAAAGCTCAGTTTTCAAGATGAAAAATTTGGGTTCGAAAACATAGGCTTAAAGAGAGGATTCATCAACTGTAAAACAAATTTAAATCCCATGGTGGGAGTTGTTCCCTGGGATACATTTCCTTCCTTCCTCCCTCCCTGTCAGGAACATAAACAGCACACACACCAAACTTGGAAAAATGAATAATTTATTGGTGCAAATAGGAATGTGACAAAAATAGCCCCTACGTATTGCCACCCGAAGTGCCTTCCTCATGGGGCGATACACTGGGGGGGGGGGGCTGGTTCACATTTCTTTTTGTACCATTAAATTATTTATTTTTTCAAGTTTGGTGTGTGTGCTGCTTCTGTTCCTGTTCTGCATTCATATGTCCTCAATGCCGTCCCTCTCACCCCAAGTACATCTGGACTAGCTCCCTACAGTCACTAAACAGAGATGCTCTATTGGGCAAACTTTTTGCAGCAGACTGGTACCCTACTCTCACTGCCCCAGACACAGATGTTGCCCTCTCCCTCTTCTACTCCATCTTTACTTCTGTCTGGGACACAGCTCAGGAAGTCCAGGGTCAAATCTTCTGACCACCCTTGGATCACTCCTGATCTCACTGATTTGTGCAAGACACGCAATCAAGCTTGGGTCCTATTCAAACTCTCCCATTTTTTTGTCTGACTTCTATGCCTACGGAGTGCTTAAAAACTTCTGCACAAAGGCCATCGTAACGCTAAGTCTCTCTGTTTCAACACACACCTCCAGAACAATCTCACTGCCCTGCCAAATTTTGGAAAGTGATCCACTTTCTCTTCAATCCCCCTACCCATTCTGCTACTACAGTCCTTATGGCTAACGGCTCTCAAGCATCTGACCATCCTCTGTTGCCACTCTCTTCAATCAAGCAATCTATCAAATACTCAATCTTTATTTTACCAGGTGAAACACCATTGAGGTGAACTCATTTACAAGGTGGACCTGGATAGGTCAATGAACAATTACAATAATATACAGTGACAGCGTAGCTAATAACAATACAATTAAATACAAACGACAACAAAGAGTACCTATAAATCAATACAATGCACTGGAATATAGTATCATAACCTATACATACATATGTGCAAAATAACTTCAATGGTCCAGGCTTAAAAAATTAGAGTAGATAATAGCCCTTGGTGGACAAGGATTAAGCATTTTGAGAAGATAATTAGTATAGTAATGAAGGACAGCACAAGCACTGCAGTACGTAAGAAAAGTGTGAAGAACGGTAAGAGGGAGAATTATCAGTAGATTAGAACCAGACCCAGGATTTGGAGGCCATTAACGGAAGCATTTACATGTCTCCTTGAAGGAATGTACAAGCAGAGTTTTGAAGGAGGACAGCTTCAAGGGGGTTGCAAGTTCCAGGATCTTTTGAATATTATTCCATAGAACTGGAAGGGTGTGGCTTATTGCCGATCTACCAAAACGTGATCTAACCTTGGGGATGATAAACAAAGTTAAGATAGACTTTTCAGAGGGTAGCTTCCCACAACACAAAGAGGTAAACAATCCGAGACATAATGAATGAGCTTGTTGATGATAGCTCTATACATCCATAGTACTGCATTTTTCTGACGTCAAAACTAAGGGAGTTCCAGCCTACTGAGGTATAGAGTGAGCAGTGATGGGTGGAGTATGGTGTACCATAATAAATCTAAGTGCTCAGTGGTATAAGATGTCAAGTTTAGACAAGGCAGAACTCGGGCCTTGTCCATACAGGAAGTCAGCATAGTCCAATAATGGCATGAAGGTTGTTTGGACCACCTGGTTTTTGCTTCCAAGTTTAGTAGGTGCCTAATCCTAAAAAAGAGACCAAGCCTCTACTTAAGTTTTTTCGAGAGATCCTTGATATGATCAACGAAAGATAGTTTATAATCGATCCAGACACCTACAGTAGATATTTAAATTTTGTCACGAACACCAGGGGTTCTCCTAAGAACGTGGTTATTTGAGAAGCAATACCTGGTTGAAATTTTTTTGAGCACTGACCAAAGGGGAGAAGAACGTAGCCTTAGTTTTTTCTGCATTCAGGAGTAGCTTTAGGTGCAACAGATTTTTTTGTAAGAGGTTAAATTCAAGTTGGAGATCCCTACAGGTCAGTTCCAGGGTAGGCCTATCTATATAGAGGACAGTGTTGTCAGCAAACGGATGTTTGCCAATTTGATTCCTGTGTTAATGTTAATAATATAAATGGCAAATAGTAAGGGGCCTAAAATAGCGCCTTGTGGCACTCCTCTTAGAAGAGCTTTTAGTGGAGAGAGTTCCCCGTCTGCTTTAATTTGCTGTTGACGCCTAGTAAGATAGTTTGTGAACCGTTTCAGCGCCGTTTGGTCCGGCCCAATATTTCTTAAGATGGCTAGGAGCAGGTCGTGGTCCATCGCGTCGAAAGCTTTGCTCAAATCGAGGAACAAAGCACATACATATTTTTTTGAATCCAGAGCATTTTGCCAATCGTTTGAAACTTGACAAGTGTTGATACAGTGCTGTGCTGCGGCCTGAAGCCAGACTGTACCAGGGTAAGAAGATTGTGAGTCTCCAGATGCTGCCTAAGTTGCGAACTGACAATCTTCTCTAGCAATCTGGACAGGATGGGAAGTAGGGCTATTGGATGGTAGTTACTTAGGTCACTCGGATCTCCAGATTTAAACAAAGGGATAACATGAGCAGTTTTCCAGATAGAGGGAAAGGCCCCCTGGGCAAGGGATAAATTAAAAAGATGAGTGACTGGAACAGCCAACACATGATATCCTAATTTTAAGTAGAAGGGCTCGATTTAGTTGGCACCTACACTTTTTCTGATATCTCATTCCAGAAGCAGGTCTTCCACCTGTTTCACAGAGACAGGGCAGAAGTTGAAGACGTTTTCTTGTGCAGAAGTAGCCGAAGATAGGGAAGAGGAGTCCTGGGTACATATTTGAACCCGAATGCTATTGGCTGGTGAGGTGTCAATTGCTAGCCCTGCAGTGGCAAACTGGTTATTAAGCAGGTCTAGGATTGTCATTCTGTCAGTACTAGAAGAACCAGCAGAAATTTTAGGAGGGAGTGAGTTGCACTGCTATGGCCTTCTATATCCTTTAGCGTTTTTCCAGACTTTTTTTGCACAATTTGCTGAAGCCTCAAGTTCAGAACAACAGTATCTTGCTTTCTCAGCACTAGTTTGTTTAGTGCACTGATTTCTCATTGCTTTAAAAGCTGTCCAGTCAGCTGGTAGTTTAGTTTTCCACGCCTTCTCCATAAGGCATCCCTATGGAGTAGTGCAGCTTTAAGGCTGGCTGTGAACCAGGGACAGGATCTCTCTCTTTTTAGTACGAACTTTCACTAGCGGTGCGAGTCTGTTTATGGAGTCAATGACAATATTTTGAAAATCCCTCGTAGGGTTCATCCATTGTAGGGGCCAGGTAGAAATCCTGCCAGTTTGAATACTGGAGGTCAGTAAGGAAGGCATTTGGGTCAAAATGCCAGCAACTTCTCTTGAGGATGGATCTAGAGGTAGAAACAGCTTTTTGGACAGACCTCACATGGGCTATTGTGCACTGATCATTGAGGTCATTAAAAAAAGACACTAGAGTGGGAAAAAAGGTGAGGTTTGTTAACTAGAATTAGATCCAGTAAAGTACTGTGTAACAGATTTTTAACATTAGGGCGGGTAACATCTATAATAAACTGGGTAAGCCCACAGGAGTCACAGACGTCCTTCAGGGGGCTTGGAGGCAGGAGAAACCCAATCCAAATTAAAGTCACCCATGATGATTATCTCAGAGGACAGTGAGCGTAGCACATCACACAAATGAATCAGTACCTTAAGCTCTGCAGAAGGAGGTCTATAACATCCCATTATGCATAGGGGAACTGATTGTAAGAGTTGAACTTTTAAGGTAATACTTTCAAATTCCTTGCTCATTGTAGTAGCGTCACCTAGGGACGCAGTAAATTTGTCTCGAATGTAGATTGCTACCCTCCCAGTATGTATGTCTGTCTACCATAAAGAGGTTGTATAAGGGAATATTAATCTTGTGGTCCTGTGTGGATGGTCTCAGCCATGTTTCTGTAACTACCAAGACATCAGGATTAGAATGGTTAACCCAAGTCTGGATGGCGTCAGATTTTCTTAACAGACTACAGGCATTAAAATGTAACAGATTCATCCTCTTTAACTGAGGCAGTTCCGAGGGGCGGATATGGGGTGGAGTGGTCCAGGATTAAGCTCAACATTACCGGCACAAATAAGTAGCAGCAGTTATAGTTTTTTTAAGGGCATTTAGTAAGAGCCTAAGGAGACCGGTCCTTCCTGTTTTACGATGGCAGTAAGGAACAGATGAAGATTTCATTAGTCCTGGTCCAAGAGGACCCAAGGAAGCATATAAGAGCACCCTAACAGAAAAGTAGCTGGGTACACAAGTAAGGGGGTGAGCGAGGTTTGATGTGGATAGCCCATATAATGATTACTGTGTACCACGAAGTACACAATGCAGAGCAAAGGGATTGGCGGGACAGTCACAGCAGGTGAGGAGCAATGTATGTACAGTCCTGTATTGTTAGGTGAAACTACAGCTACTGGTATAGCGAATGGGTCAAGGGGACAGATGAGCAAACCTACCAGGTATCCTAAAATAAAAGGTAGAGAGAGCATTTTGGTAGCCTAGTGCAGAGGAGGTAAATATCAACCCTAAAAACAGAACTTAGCAAGCAGCCTCTGCAACAAGGAGACAAAGAAAAAATTCGAAGTTGGTCTCTTTAAAAGGAATATCTCAGATCGCACTGATACCAATTGAGGTTGGGGAGAGAAAAAGTTCTTCACCACTTTTGCTCTCCCCTCTCTATCCTCCCCTAGCTTTTCTCCCCTCCCTCTATCCCCTTGCCCCTCTTCATCCACTCCGTCTTCTCAGGAAAACCTGCTGACCTTCTCGTCTCTTAATCAGTCTCACACTAGCCCTGATGGCCTAGATCCTAGACACCTCCATCTCTTAGCTCCTGCTACTGCCTCCTCCCTCACTCACATCCTAAACCTCGCCTTCACAATCTGCACTGTTCTACAAGCTTGGAAGTGGAATATAGTTCTCCCACTCCACAAAGGGGGTAAGCTCTCATTCCCTGGCAACTTCCATCCTATTTCCCTCCTCTCCTCTCCTCTACTGCAAAGTTGCAAGAGAAACTGGTGTACTCCCGACTCTGACTTCCTATACTCATCTAACTTTCTTGCCCTTTTCCAGTCTGGTTTTTGGAAGCACTATTTGACTCTCATATCCCTGTTACATATTACCAACTCCATTCTCTCTGGGATGGATCAGGGGCACATCATGGCTGCCATTTTCGTTTATCTGGCTAAAGTCTTTGATTTGGTGGCCCATCCGCTCCTCTTGGACAAGCTGAGTTCTGCTGGCCCCTCAGCCTCTGCTGTTGCGTGGTTCAGCTCCTACCTCTCCAGCCGCCAGCAGTTAGTTCAGGTCAGTGGCATCCATCCCCTCCACTCTCAATCCACACTGGGGTCCTTCAGGGCTCCATCTTGGGTTCCATCCTCTTTTCCATCTTCCTCAACGACCTCCCCTCTGGCTGTGTCAACTCACATATTCATACTGTATGTATGCAGATGAGACAGTTCTCTATTCCTTAAGCCCATCAACAAAGGCTGTGGAAGTCTCACTCCAGCAAGACTTCCACACTGTCCTGCACTGGTTTCAGGTCAACCAGCTACGGGTCAACACCAAAAAAACAGAGTCCATGACCTTTGGCTCCAGACAGAAACTGGCTAGGCTTGCTTCCCACCCTGGATGGTTCCTCCCTTCAAGTACTTTGGTGTACAGCTTGTGAGCAGGCTTGATGTCTCTGCCCACATTGATGCTATCCATGCTAAGCTCTGACCCAAACTTGGTGCCTTGTACCACAACAAAAACTGTTTGACCCCTCATGTCCACTAGGCATTAGTTACAAAGATGGTGCTCCCAGTCTTTGACTATGCGGATGTGGTTTACGGTTTCGCCTCCTCCTCTTCCCAGACTGGACACCCTATGTAATGCCTTCTGTCCTTTTGCCACAAACTCACCCCCTGGCACTCATCACTGCGTCCCCTATTTCTCCCTTTTCATACTCCCTTTTTCCTCCCATCGCCTGCACCACTGTGCTTCTTTCATCTCTAAATACTGGTTCGAGGCAATGCCCTCGTATCTTTCCACTCGCCTTTCCCCCACTCCATCCATCTTGTACTCCCTGCTTTCCAGGGATTCCCACTCCTTCTTCCTTCCTCACCCTCCCTCCTCTACTGGACAATCTGCCTTAACCTATCACCATCCCTCACTCTGGGACCTCCTCCCCTCTTCCATCCATCTTACACCTTCCCCAACTTCCCTTAAGCACCAGCTTAAACTCATGCCCTCCCTTCCCTGTGTTTGTCAACTCCTGACCTGACCTGCTTTTTCCTCTTCCTCCCCAGTTCATGCCCCTTCCCTGGAGTTGATTGTACTTCTCATAATATTCTTTGCACGGATTGTTTTCGTTCCATTTGTTGCTGTATCTATGAATGCTCAGTGTGTCATGTTCCAGGCATCCGCTGTGTATGTTGTGTTTTTTTTGCCATGTTTGCACTATTTTTGCTTGCACTTTATTTGTTTTGTATTGCTCAATTCTATTGTTATTATTTGACTGTATCCTTACCCTCACTCTTTTGTCACACCTGGAAACAAGCCTTGGCTCAGTGTGCCCTTCCCAGTTACCAAATGTCACACAATATGCAAGTGGAGGTTGTGTGAATCAAACCCAAGTTTGTTGGCTGTAGCAAGCTCAAACACAGCTCATTACTGTAACCTGTAGGCTATACTGCCAGTCCCAAACCTGATTACATCTCCTTAACCTGATTCAATATGTCAGTTTGCATCTGTATCCCCCCCCCACCCAAGAACTGCCAATTACTCCTTTCCCTGTCAACAAAAAATTAAAATAGAAATAATTAAAAAATTCAAGTCTTTGAAAAATTTCTTAAATACTGGGTGAGCTGCAAAGGATTTTTCCTTGCTTACAGATCTGCAATCAAACAGCTGCCAAATGCACCTTAAGGTAGAATGTTTCAAGCCTTGGGCCTTTAAGTGTACTAAATAGTCCAAAACCACTGATATACACACAAACGTGCCAGAAGATAAAGGCCTTATGATCTGTCTAGTCTGCTCGGATGAGCAGTTCCCACTACATTTTCAGAGGGAACTGAAGAATCAGCATTTATATAGCACTTTTCATACACTGTCAACTGCCCCACATGTACCCCAACCCCAGTCAAGTACCCCTTCACCCCCTCTCTCCCCCTACCTACAACTTTCCCCTTCACCCTATCCCAACCTCTCTTGAAATTGTCCACCGTTTTTAGGGATCCCACCTCTTCTTGCAACTCATTCCACTTAGCCACCACCCTCTTGGTGAAATAAAAGTGTCTCCTCATCTCCTTTCCGAACATTGCCCCCACCAGCTTCAGGTTGTTACCCTCAGTGGTCTTAATTCCACTAAGGCTGCTATATCCACAGTTTTGTTTGTGACAAGATGAGAGTCACACCCAAATACTAGTCCTTTTTTTTGTGGTACTACCTTTTATTAGATTGACTGAAAAGTTTTTACACACTTTCGAGACATCTAAGGTACCTTCTGTAAAAATGTAATAAAAGTTATTACCATAACAAAAAAATGAATAAAACAAAAAAGTGTACTAGATTTTCTGGATACTAACATGGCATCAGAAACCTGCAACACCAAATAATGAAACTTGTCCATTTTGAAAAAAAATGTTTTCCTATTTGCTGGCTTTCTAGCATCTTTCAAAACTTCTAGGACCTGGTTTTAGAGATTCAGGTTACAATATTCTAACACTTCAAGAACCATGCCCTCAAACAGAAAGGATTTGTGGTCTGGATGCAACAACTTGCTCTGGGACAGGGTCAGTAGGTCTTCAGTGGCAGGTCTATTGCTACTGTCTATCACACCGCCTGCCCCACAGATTACCAAGACTACCTTTGTCCAGTGTGATGTTATCAGAATCATTGTAGCAGCCTCTCTTCTCAATTTCAGCAAGACTTTGCAGATTAGTAAAACTTGAAGAAATGCATACAGGCACTAATTTCTTCAGCGAAGTACAAGTACATCCCCTGGAACTGTCCTGCAACAGAATGGTGGGAGCTTTCTGTTTCCCACAAGGCAAACTGATCCATCGTTGGTGCTCCGCAGCTCTGAAACACTGAATTTAGAACCCATGGTTTCATAGACCACTACTGCTACATGCCCTGTCTTGCTGAGTGAATCAGCTAGTGCATTCTCCTTTCCTGCCAGGTGTACTGAAGAAAGGTTTGCATTTAAGCTGCAAGGCAGGTTCCAGATCTTCACTGACTTTGTACAGAGTTTTGATGTCCTAGTGCCTCCCTGTCTGTCTATATATTACATAGATGTTGTATTGTCTGTCTTTATCAGGACTGGCTGGCCCTGGAAAAGGGAGGTAAAGGAATTCATGGACACGAACACTGCCCTGAGGTCAAACAAGTTCATGTGTTCCTTTCTTTCTCGAGGGGCCCAAATTCCATTTGCTGTTCTCCCCTCCTGTCTTCCCTGTCAGTGCAGTAGGGATGCATCTGTGGTCAGAACCATGGTGGACTGGCACTAGAGGAAGGGAATACAGGACTTCTGGTGACATCACCTCCTGGAATGCAGTGATTTTGTACAGCTCTGTTCAACCCTAGCTAAAATACCTAGCAATTTTTATTAGTCCTATAAACTTCGGCAGCACTCGAGGTGATACAGGTGATGGGCATCATGGACTAGGGGGATCTGGGGAAAAAAGATAAGAAACGTCTAGAGGAGGTAGAAGCACTATTTACTGAAATAGGATCAGGCTCCTCCATACTGGCCAGCAACATGGCATCTTCCCCAGCTCATCCGCCTAGCTCCCCTTCAGAGATAACAAATGTACAGATTTTAATAGAACTGCAGTCTTTTCCATTGGAGGTAGCCAGTTCCTTGCGAACACTAAGGTGTAAAGTGGATACCCTACAGGAAGAGTCCAAAGAGCAACAGGGAGCCCTCTCCTCCCTCACAGAAAGACGCCATCAGCAACCAGATTCTCCATACGCATCTCTGGCAGGTGGAGCTGGGACAGAAATGCAGTGACTTGGATGTGAGGATCAGGCAGAAAAAGGTGCACATATATGGGCTGCCAGAGGGGGAGGAAGGCCCTGAAATTACAACCTCTACTGACAAAATGTTCCATACCACTCTCCACATTCCCGACTCAAAATCCATGTGGCTCAAGAGAGTACACAGAGCACTTGGTCCGAAACCAGGCCCCTTGGAGCGCCTATGTTCCATCATTTTGCATTTCTTAAACTGTGCCATGTAAGAAAATGTGTTGTCAGAAGCTCAGAAGAGGAAAGAGACATTTTGGGGTACCACCAGGATTTATTTTGACCAAGACTATGCACCAGCTATTCAGGCCTATCGTAGGGCATACTCTCCTTGTCTTAAGGCCCACAGACAAGCTGGATTACATTTTCAAACACCCTTTTCAGCAAAACTCCAGGTGCACGTCCCTGAGGGCACCACAATCTACCTCACCACCAAGGAGGCCACTGAGTACTTCAAATGTTGAGGCATCAAAATCTCACTGCCACCTTGAACTTGGCAACCACACCATGGGCAGAATGACCAAGAGACTCTGGATCAATCGATGGAACAGCTCTGTCAGCAGCAGATACAGCAAAACTGCAGGCCCCATCTACGCTGCAGGACATAAAAGAACTTTTACAGCGGTTTCAGCGGGTTCCACGCTGACTGTGATCGGGCTACAGTGTGACTTTGGACTATGCAAAAACTGACTTTCATGTGCACTTCCATTTATACTTCTAATCCCACTTAATTTTTGTCCTATCAGTTCAGTGGCGGAGGGTGGTGGGTGCAACAGAGCTCGGCGAGGGGGGGGGCACGGTGGCAACACCCCTACAAAATCAGAAAGATTCCCACATGCTAAATGATGCTGATCCATTCGTCGCAGCTTTCCAAACTCCTAGATACTGAATATACGAACTGGATGTGGCTTTCTCCAAATGGATGCTGGGTGGAGAGGGGGGCATCATTGTGGCTTAGCCCCTACGGAAATGGGCCTGACTTTCCCTACCTCAGCTCCTGCTGAAAAATCATTCATGTTCTAAGGCACCAATGATTTCAACACAGCTATTGGATGGCGGCTGCTGAGATTCACCATCCATTCGGGGGGGGGGGGCACTGTCGCCTGCTGCCTTGCCTATGAAGCACCATGGTACATGACTTTAAATTTTCATGGCAAGCAGTCCGTCTATGGAGCACAGCAGAGAGTTTATATGATCAGTGCAGCTAGGGGGCTTCTTACAGTCCTTGTGAATAGCAATGGCTTTGCTGTGGGTTATGAGTTTCCAACTTGGTAGTGGTCATATGGTCTCGTGTCCGGGGGGGGGGTCTTGTAGGTGGCTCAGGGGGGTACCTTCTAACGGAGCATTATAACAAAGGGACTACTCCATGGCTTTTCTTGGGGGCTTCCTCAGCTTGGTATTTTTCTTCCCCTGGCTTCCCGGACGCTGTCCCTGCATCCTCGGCTTAACTTTTGGCATGCTGATTGAGTTTATTAACTGGGTACATTTTACAGTCCGATCCCCCCTTTTTGTTACTACATATCTAGGCAATCAGCCTCAATTGCTCAGCCTTACAAAGTGCACGTTACTGCTGTCGCTCTAGCCTATTTTTATTCAGGTACCAATAGAGTGTTTAGGAGTGGATCTCTACTGTACTGAGATTTACAGCAGTACTGATATTCTCACAGGTGGAAAAGTATTTTGGTCTGCAAATACTCCCTCTTCCTCCTACAACAGACAATCTGTTAAAAGGGGCCCACAATGCAATTGTGACTTTTTTCTCATGATAACTTCCATATGTTCCTTAATTGGAGACAGATTTTTCCTCTTCCTATCTTACAGGGACACTTGGAGGGATTTCCTTCCCTACTTCTGTAATTAAGCACAGGTGACCTCAGTTGGTTCCCCTTGCTAGTGGTTTTCTAATTATGTGTGACATCCCAGTTGGCATGAAGGTTTTTACTGTTGTCTCTTCTCCATGGGCGCCCTAGAGGGCCTAACTGGCTACTTCAGTTAATCCCTAGATCTGAATGTCTGTTTCTTAGCAATGTGGGAATAATACTGTGATGCAGTGAATTTAACTTGATTACTCTTGGGGGGGGGCACCACATCTTACCTGGGGACACCTGAAGGAGGCCTAAGTACTAAGCACCTTGCGGGGAGTATCAGATTTGCCTTTGCCTTCTGTTTCAGATGATGCATCCCTCCACTGTGTTATCATATAATATGGGGACACTGTGTACTTTTCCCCAGGATCAGACAAACTCTTGGCCCAGCACTTCAATGCTCTCCATTCTTAGGCTCCAGGGTCAACTGATAATGGGGGGTGCTTGAACCCCTTAATGCCGCTTTGGATGAGAGACAACATACATAATAACGGGCAACTCCACTTCAGAAATATTTCAAAGCCACACTGTCCCACTTAGGCTTTATAGATGTGTAGCACCATACTTTTCTGTCTGGACATGCACATATGCATTTTACACCCAGGATAGGTACTTCCACCCCAGCTGGGTTATATATTGACTACAGCTGAACATCTGGAATCCTTACAAGATGTGACGCGTGGGAAATAATGCTGTCAGACCATGCTCCCATTACAGAAAAGTTTAATCTGGGTTGCCTACATCATACCCCTCACTGGCTCTTTAATTGGACTCTCTTACAGGAACTTCGGGTCTCCAGACCGATGCAATCCCACGGGTCTTACAGGAGAATGCAGATCCCACGGTTTCTCTGGTTATCCTTCTGGATACACTTAAAGCGGTGATCGGGGGGGGGGGAGACTTACTGCATACTCCTCGAAAAAAAGGAAACAGAGGGACAGTAAGTTACAGGAACTGCAGTGAACCATGCAGACATTACAAACATTTTTGTTACAACAGATAATACAGTCTCCAAACACACCTCCTCAGTCAAACAGGAGATGCAAAATATCTTGCATATCAGGGTAAAACAAGCTCTGTATTATCTTGGACATACGCACTGTGAGAGGGAGTCACATGGAGCATGCAACCTGGCAAGGAGACTGCAAGCATGTAGAATTCAGGCTTGTATCCTGCAAATGGATGACCCGCAGATAAATGTTTTTACCCACCAACCAAAAGCTATGCAGGAGATCCTCACTGGGTTGTACCAGGACCTATACACTGCAGATTCCGAGGCTACCCCAGCAGATACAGCGAGCTTCCTGACTTCCCTCTCACTTCTGACTTTGTTGGAGGAAAAGGCTCAGCAACTGCTTGAGCCAATCTCTCTGGAAGAGATCCAGTCAGCCCACAGAGACACCATGATGGCTAGATGTATAGGACGGGATGGCTATCAGACTGAATTTTATAAACAATATCAGGAACAGCTTCTCCCAGCCCTACTTGCAACATATAAATCTGTTTTAATGGACAAAATTCCTCGTCCTCTATGGCAATATGCCATGATTTCAGCCATCCCTAAACCTAAAAAAGAACCAAGATTTGCTGCTTCTAATAAGCCTGTCTCCATCCTAAATTGCAACTATAAAAATCTATATGGTGATCTGGACAAGACGTTTGGAGGGTCTCCTTCCTACTCTTTTAGACAAGGACGAAGTGGAGCTTGCAAGAACTGAACTGGCAGGCCCATGACAGTGTCTGACGCACGCTTCATTTATTAGACTATTCCCCTGGTGCAACTAAGTTTAGATGCAGAGAAGGCTTTTGACAGGGTGGCCTGGTCATTTCTGTGGGCCAGCCTGTCTACCTTTGGCTTTCTGGAGGAGTTGGTGGAGATGTTCCAGGGCCTCTATGCATCACCAAAAGCATATCTGAAAATTAATAGCTCCCTTAACCCTCCTTTCCCCACTGCAGAGAGGCACGGGGCAGGGGTGTCCCCTTTCCCCTCTCCTCTTTGCTCTGTATTTGGAGCCATTAGCGGCGTCGATTTGCATGCATCCTGACATTACGAGAGTCCCGGTGGCAGGTAGGGATTTTAAATTATCCTTATTCCCAGATAACTTCCTCCTAACCCTAACAACTCTGGAGGTCTCTCTCTCCCAGTGGTCTGGGAGGTGTTTACAGAATTTGGAAACCTAGTCAGATATAAATGAAATGCACAGAAAACAGGTTTTGTTATACTATTATACACCTACTGCACTGGAAACACATCTTCCGGTTAGATGGAGAAAGCAAACATTTAAATATCTAGGAATAAACTCACAAAACACTTGTCCCGTCTGGAGCTTTTAAATTACGAACCCTTAACTCAAAAAATGATAGAAGACCTCTCTAGGTGGAAACAACTAATTCTTGTTTTTTTTCCCCAGCATATAGAGATCATCAGGCAGAATATTCTGCTGTGCCTCCTTTATTGTCTACAAACCCTACCAATCATACCAGATGCCGTGTACTTTAAATCCTGGAATAAATACATATCCAGATTTACATGGCAGGGAGCACCTCCTCGTATCCAGTTTTCTATCCTTCATCTGCTTAGGGATCAAGGTGGGGTTAATTTATCTAATGTGAAATTATATGTGTATACTAGTCAATTACACACCATATGTGTCTGGATTTCTCCTACTTTCCAAGCCTATTGGAAACATATTGAATTCGCTATAAATTATCTATTTAACCTTAATTACTGTCTATTTGGCAACCCTCCAGGTGACGTCCCTGCTAACAAATTCACAAAATTTATAGCAATTACCCTGAACCACTGGTCCTTAATCAGGTGAAAAGTTGATGGCTGCCACCTTAAAACTGGACAAGGAATATCCCTCAGACAGAACTGATGCAGCACTGTGGAACTGGAGCTGGATGGAACTCCAATTTATATATTAACTCGTGGATTCCCATGAAGTACTTTCAATTAGCTGCTTTACAAGCTGGTTTTCAGCTGCCAGGGGCAGACCATTTAGATACCTGCAGATACGCTCTTATATTCCGAGTCTTGATCCAGAGGT
Organism: Neoceratodus forsteri; assembly: GCA_016271365.2. Taxonomy (NCBI): domain Eukaryota; kingdom Metazoa; phylum Chordata; order Ceratodontiformes; family Ceratodontidae; genus Neoceratodus; species Neoceratodus forsteri. Next base: position 68,320,827 of record CM057459.1, read on the forward strand.
GGCCTCCCTGGTGGAGAAATCTTCACCGCTCTATTAAATCCTGGTGAGTCTTATCAAATGAGACAGGTGGTCCCCACCTTATCGGTCAGCTTTACTAGCCACTTCTTCAGATAATACAGACACGATTCTGCAGAGGTGGAACTCGGAGCTAGGGGAGACTCATACTCTGGAAATCTGGCTGAAGTTTGCTTCCCCTGTACTCTGGCTCATGGCAAGTACATGTTGGCGTGAGTTAGCGTGCCAGTGCTGCTCTCGGTTTTTCCACTCACTGGAGACAGTGGCTAAACACACAGGACATGAAAGGTATCAGTGTTGGAGAGACTGCTGGCAAAAGATTAGCGAACTAAACACACACATCTTCTGGTTGTGCCCAGCTCTTCAACCTTTTTTGGTAGTCAATCATGGGGAGCAAGAAGATATCTTCTGCTGCCCTGGGAGAATTTCTCCTTTGATTCTCTTGTCTATTCTTTCCCCAAGTACCCACCTACAAGGATAAACACTTAGTGTTAATGATATTCATACTGGCTGCAAAGAAAATCATTACACGATTATGGCATACTAGGATTATTCCCATGCTCCAACACTAGCATTGCTTCTAAGTAGCGTATCTCTATGTACTAGAAAAATTAACATACTATGAAGGATAAAGCATCCCTTTTTGAAGAACTCTGATGTAGATGGGTAATCCACTAGTTGGACCACTCCCCAGACTTTGTACCACGACATGGTACCCCCTCCTGGTCCCTCCCCACCCCAATTTCTACCTTCCCTCATTGCTCCCCCCTTCATTATCCCTGTATGTATATTTTCTCTCACCATTTCATTTAACCTTTTCTTATACACCTTCCCCCCCCCAACCAAAGTATTTTACCTAGTTCCTTGTTACCAGTATCATATGACACATTTTGATTCCAGGGTGACCAACACCATACATACATGTGAAGAAAAAAAAAAGACACAATTAATTGTTAATTTTGTTATTGTTCTTTGCATACTTAGTTGATTTTTAAATGACCTCATCCTGATGCAGACAATGATAGGTGATACACAGTGTAAGAACAGGAAAATCAATTTTCGCATATATATTTCCTGCTGTACTGTCCTATACATATGTGCGGAGGTTTCTTTGTATTGTAAAAACTGAAAAATTTTAATTTAAAATTATATTATAAAAAAAAGAAGCAGGACATACACTCTCTAAGGCTGCTGTTATATTACAGAGAAACATAGACTCTGTCGGCAGGTAAGGACCGCTTGGCCCACCTAGTCTGCACATTTCCCAACCTACTGGATAAGCTGCAGATCCTAGTTAACCAATAGCCTACTTCCTCCTACTTCCCCACTATAAATGCCTTATGTCGATCTCATGCATTCTTGAATTCCCCCACTGTTTTTGACCCCACAAACTCCTCAGGAAGGCTGTTCCATGCATCCACCACCCTCTCTGTAAAAAAATACTTCCTTGCATTGCCCCTGAGCCATCCCCCCCATAATCTTCAAATTGTGCCCCCCTGTTCTTGCGCATCTCTTTTTCTGAAATATGCTATCCTCTTGGACTTTGTTGATTCCCTTGAGGTACTTGAAAGTTTCTATCATGTCCCCCCTCTCCCTCCTTTCCTCAAGGGAACTTTTAGTCTCTCTTCGTATGGATTCTGGTGCAGATCCTGCACCATTTTGGTTGCCCTCCTCTGGACTGCCTGCAACCTGTCTATGTCCTTGCAGAGATGGAGTCTCCAGAACTGGACACAGTTCTCCAGATGGGGACTCACTAACTGTCTGTACAGAGGGATAACAACTTCCTGCTTTCTACTGGTGACGCCTCTCCCTATGCATCCCAGAATTTCTCCAGCTCTCCTTTACTGCCTTCTTACATTGCTTGCCTACCTTAAGGTTGTCTGATATAAGTACCCCAGGTCCTTTCCATTTTTGTCTTTGTTAGTACCCCCCGCTCCCCCATTGTGTACTCTTCCCTGGGTTTGTTTCCCAGGTGCATTACTTTGCACTTCTTTGCATTTAAACTACGCTGCCATACTCTTGACCATTACTCCAACCTTTCTCATCCTTTCCACCCCTCCTTGTGTATCAACCCTGTTGCACAGCTTTGTGTCGTCTGCAAAGAGGCATACTTTTCTTTCCAGCCCCTCCGTAATGTCACCTATAAAGACATTAAAGAGTACTGAGCCCAGTACTGAACCCTGCGGTACCCCACTAGTAACTCCCCTTTCTCCAGAGTGTGCTCCGTTTACTATTACCCTCTGTGTCCTGTTGTCCAGCCAATTTGTTACCCAGGCTACCACCCTGGGACCCACTCCCAGGTTGGCTAACTTGTTTATTAATCTTTTGAGTGGTACAGTGTCAAATGCCTTGCTAAAGCCTAAGTTGGCCATATCCACAGCCCCTCCCCGGTCTACTACTTTGGTCACCCAATCAAAGAAATATATTAGATTCATCAGACATGACCTTCCCGCTGTGAATCCATGTCACCTTGGGTCCTGTGTCCCGCCGGCCTCTAGGTACTCGACAACTCTTTCTTCAGAGGTGATTCCATCATTTTCCCTACCACTGAGTTCAAACTAATAGGTCTGTAGTTTTCTGCCTCTGCCTTGCTCCCACTTTTGTGAAGGGGGGATCACCTCCACCTACCTCCAGTCCTCAGGTACCACATCATCCTCCCATGATTTGTTTAAAAGGGTAGTCAGTGGTGTCACTAGGTCTCCGCTTAATTCTAAAGTATACACTATTTACACCTTAGTATTACACTATTATACTATGTTCCGCTAGCAATAATTTTTGCCACAAATTTATTTCACTATATAAGTTATTACTGCTTATTACCTGCAATAGGCTGTGAACTTCGCTATGTTGTATTATGCTGCTGCTTACTTACTGTGAGTTACAACTGTCTTGACCAACTGTTTGTTTTGTATTCTCCTGGGTCATGCCTGAAAGTAGGCATTTACTGTCCAGTACTCCTACCTGGTCAACAAAAACTAACAAAATAAATAAATATTTATTTCCACCACTCCAGTGTGTGTAAAACCTGCTTGATACTGGTACTTGTTGTTGGCGTAGTAAACTTTTTTGATGTCACTTCTTTCTGAGGCAGCACCACTGGCCCAGAAGTCTCAAGAATTCCTGTGCAGTTCCTGCTTGACCCGTCTGTAATGTGTTTGCACACTAAAACAGAGCTTCTGCCCTTTGCAGAGGAAGAACAGCTTTGCCCAATTTCTTGCTCAGCTCTGAGCCTATTAACTCCAGAATCTGTCTGGATACTAAATGCAACTTTTCTAAGTCTAGGAGTAAACCTGACCTCTACAGGGTGTTCCTGAAATGAGCAATCAGCTTCCTCTTCTGTTTTTCCACACACTAGTCAGTAGGTAAGGAAATACCACACTGCCCTGCCTGCAGAGGTAAACTGCTGCCACTAACAAGCACTTTATGAACACTCTGGGTGCTGTGGTCAAACCGAATGTCCCCAGCCATTCCCCCTGTTGTAGGGAGTGAATCACTGTTTCTAGTGTTACTATTCGGAAATTCTCCTTTTTCAGGTACCTGTTCAAGAGCCTTATGGCCAGAACAGGTTGCCATCCCCAATTCTTCTTCAGAGTGAGGAAAAAAAACACCTGGAGAAAAAAATCCCTTCCCAACTGGGTAACAGGAATTCTATACACAGCATTTAACTCTGACAACTTTCTCACCTCCAATTCCAAGCATTTTTGCTCAGGTTAACTGAGCAGAAGGTGTTCTGAAGCATTTTAACTTTCAAAATTCTACAAACTAAAGGATTAAGCCCTCTCTTATTACCTCCAACCCCCCACTTCTCTGTGGTAACTATTTTCAAAGAAACATAAAGAACATTATGGCAGATAAAACACTCATGTTCCGTAAAGAAAGGTGAATTCCAACTGGCAATGGGTCTATGGCAACATGGACAAAGTTTTCAAAGGTTGGACTGTGTCTGGACTGGGGGAGCTGACCGATGCAGATTTCTGATCTAACCCACCTTCTACCTCTTCCTGTGCCCTTCTGAACTGTGTGTTCACGGTGCACAGACCGCCCCTCTGCCTCTTCCTGTGCCCTTCTGAATGGTGTGTTCATGGTGCACATAAGATCTGTGCTGTAATTAGCGCTTTCCATGCCTCCCCTTTTAAGGCATTGTGGATCTCATTTTCTATCAAATTATTAAACTTTTTTTTTTCCCTCAACCTCTTTCAAGTATGTATTTCTTTTGTCCCAAATACATAGGTACCTTCAAAAGGAAAATCAGCTGCCTTGTTTTGAATGTCCTGTGAAAACCCAGTTGTTCTAAGCCATGGAACTCTTCTGTAATATACTGAATTGGCTAGGGCCCCTGATGCAGTGTCATTCACATTTATTGAAAACTGGAAAAAGCACATTGAGCCAAGGCTTGTTTCCAGGTGCAACTCACATCAAAGGACTTCTGAAACTGGTATTCGGCAGCTTCCAAACCAGCTTTCTTTTATGTGCCTGGTGAAGCTTCCCTTTGGAAGGCAAGCTCTAGCACAGTGGTATGACTATATTCCACAGGTAAACACTGAATTGCCAGGAACACGCTTTTCGAACCCTTAAAGATTGCCGCCTGCCGACATTTGGGAACCAGAGGAATAAAAACACAGAGCAGCCTGGTAAACCATAACAAAAGGCTCAAAAACCTGACATGCAGACTGCATGCTTTTTTTACCCCTCTCTCTCTCTCTCCAACAAAGCCTTGAAACAAGGTGAAGTGCCAGAAGCAGTCAGACCAACGACTCCTTGTGTCCAGAAGGTAAAGCATTACATCTGGATGTCATACTTTGGAGCCTTTTGCTACGATTTACCGGTTACTCAGAAACATGTCACAGCTGGTTATGGTCAGTTATGCACTCTCTCTGTGCTGCATAGGGCCTTCTGGTAATGAACAAAGTAACTTCCTCAATAGCACGGTGGTGGCAGCCTATGCCTTTTTAAACATTAGGTACATTTTTCTGAAATCTTTATCAGGAGGTGCTGCTAAGAAATTGTTTGCTTTCTCGCAAGCAGTTGCCTAAGTAACTCCCTTAGGGGCACGGCGAGTATGAATGAACTCTGAGCCTTCCCTATGTACTACATATATTTCCATCTTTTTTTCTGGAGTTGTAGAATTTGAAGACATAGCAAGAATTTATTTAGAGGCATTCTTTTTTCTTAATCTATTTATCTCCAATTCCTCCCAACTGACCCTCTTCTGCTAGTGACCCCCAGTCCCATCACCCACAATACCTGGGATTTACCCCATCTGTTTCCTTGTCACTGTGGATGAGTGGATGCCTCGGTAGGTGGTACGGGCCTGTGGGGTTGCTGGTGTCATCCTGCCAGTAGTGGGGTTTCCCCATTTTCTCTGAGACATGGGCTGGGATATGTGCAATGGTGTGCAGACACAACATGCCTCTGTGCCTACTCTCAGTCAACCAGGAAGGCGACCACTGCTGCACCACCTAGCCTCCACTAGGTGGCAACCAAGCAGAGGTAAGTGATGTCCACCCTCCTCAAAGGAAGACAGCTGTCTAAGGACTTCAATCTTCCTTCCCCTGGATGGCACTTGAGTGATCCTAGTCCATTCCCACACCTGGGTTGCTGGTGTGTTGTGGGGAGCTTCAGCCAACCATGCCACTGGGCCGGCCATTTTTAGTGGCATTCTTAAAAGCCTTCTGGATAGTTATGGACTCAAAATGAAGTATAGGATGAAAAGTCTTCATTCATCCTTGGTAGGGAACCAAAGTCCTCCTCAGCTGTATCCTCTGGAAAATTAGTTCATCCCCTTCTTCCTCCTCAGATATCTCCTCCAAAGGGAGACCAGGAGAGACATTTGAGACAAATGTTTTAAAGGTTTGCATGGTTATGAAAAATTGCCACATCTGCTTATTGTCCTCTAAGAAGGGCATGACCTTCTCTTGTACCAGTTCCTCTATCTGCTATTCAGGCAAAGGGGAACTTATTCTTTTTTTTTTTTTTTGCTTCATTTTGCCAGCTGTACTATCTGGCTGGTGTTCCGAAAGATTTTATTTCTTTTTGCTTTTTACAGCTGCTGTCAGCCATTAAAATGTTCCTAGATGGGAGCCTTGTGCGCTTTACTGGAAGATGGGGAGATTATCAGTCTTTTCTGTCTCCTTGGGTGTCAGAGACAACTGATCCTTTTCAAAGCAAACCTTCTACCTTCAGTGGTACTCTTCTCCATGTTTTTATATAGGCTGCTTTACAGGAGAACACTCTCAGGAAGCTGTTGTAGACAATGACTCCTGTTTAGCTGTCTTCTTTTTTTAATTTGTTTTAGGGCAGAAAACACTGCTGGGTTCACCATTTTTAATATCGTGATCTAGGCGCAAACCATCAAAGCAAAGGTTGTGGCTATCTGCTTTAGCAAACTAATTAATTATTTATTGAAATGTTTCACTAGGAAGGCACACTGAGCGACAAATCACTCGTCTCCCAGTCAAACTGGGGGGGAGGGGTACAACATGAATGAGACATTAAACATTCAAGTTACAAGATCAACATTAACATACAGTTGTAAGGCAGGTGTTACAAACAGTGTTACAACAGTGTTGTGCATAATAGGTATAAAGAGTGGACAATAATAAGTGCCGGATTAATAAGTAAACAAGTGCTTACGTGAAAGAAAAGGGGGAAAAGGAGAGGGAGGAGATGAGGTGGGGGAAGGGGGAAAGAGTCATGTCCCTGGAGACCCCTTCAGGATGCGAGGGGACTGGGGAGGACCAGAGAGAAGGGGATAAGGCAGTGTCCCAGAGAGACCCCTTCAAGATGTGGGGAAACCTGCAAGGGGGCTATGGGGCTAGACAGAAAGGGGTCTACACCATTTAAATCCTGTAGGCCCAGTTTTATTTTTAGGCCTTCTTGTCATGCCAATTTGACAGAAAGTGACAGAAAAAAATGTAAAAATACCTGTGGGGGTAATTTTCCCATTTACTACATGCACCTTGTACTGTCATGCCTTGCAGTGTTTATGAGTATGCTCCTTTTGATGTACTGTATTGCTGTACATGACTATTTTAGTAATGCTGTCATTACTATTTTTTTTCTCCTTTTGAAAAAAAAAGTGTCATGGGTTGCATTTGAGAAAAATGTACAGCTACTTTAAATAAAGAAAATGTATTATTGTTTGTTTCGGAACAAGGAATCCCAGACTGGAAGCCAGTGAAAACCTCAGGTTCTTCCAGTTCCGGGAAGAGAAATGGAACTGGAAAAAAAATATTAAGATATGTATAAGACTAAGCCACTCTAACACAATGATATCAAATAAACTCAAAAAATAAATATGCCACTGGAATACCAGAGGGAGCATGACCAAACTGCAAGACTTTGAACGTTAACATTCTAAACTCTGCCTCCAGGGAACACCTCAGGACTGACATGCTTCTATTTGTATGGCACATCAAAAACATTCCCATTGCTGGAGACAGAAGAGACAAACTTAGTCAAAGCATTGTGGTGTTGGGCAGAAGCAGTAACCCCCCCTCCAGAAACAAACAGAAGCCTGCACCAAATACAGTCTCCAAAGCTGTAAAGAAAAATATCTGCACAAATACATTTATCTTCAAATATTAGAGCCACCAGTCACATACCAGCAAAGAAAACTGCACTAGACCTTCCTCAAGGGGTGGGTTCGACAGATCAACTCATTTTATACATGGTGTTTAAAGCAACGCCATACAGTAAGCAGGTTTCCCATAACAAATAACATATAAACCAGCTTACATTTCATACATATACTCATACCTCTCAACTGTCCCTGATTTTCAGGGATGTCCCTGATTTTGCCTCAAAAGTTTACTCTGTCCCTCCTAAAAATCGTGTTTCCGTGACCAAGCAGTGGGGGTTGTAAGCACAAAATAATGTCAAACATTAAAATTACACACTTGTTCTTCCTTAGAAAATGCATTTTACACAAAACCCCTGATTCTACCAGCTTCCTGAGTGGATACCACAAATTTTGAAGATGTGTCCCTGATTTTAGTCCTTTGTCCCTGATTTTTTTAAGCCTTGTCCCTGATTTTTGAGGCAGGATGTTGAGAGGTATGCATATACTCATACCATCTGATATACATGAAAGGGAAAGGAGTGAGGGAAATATACGGTTACTATTATGTGTGACATAACAATACATAAATATTTCATCAAAAGCTCAAGCAGCAAGAGGAGCAAATAAATACCTACAGAATATTCACTGCAACTTGTACAGTGTTATCATTTGTGATGCTGTAAAAACAGCAAAATGCCACACAAAGGATATTACAGAAGGAGGGGTGGGGGTTGGACAGAATAGTATTTATTTAAACATAGTACAGTATGGTAAAGGGACAAAGCAAAAGGTAGGAGAGGGGTGGCTGGGCTATTTGGGAAAAAAAAAAGGGCATTTTTTGCAGTTACTTTACTGTGCGGTGTTGGAGTCTCAGTTGAGCGTGGGCTTCTGTTTGTTCACGACAAATCACCAGACTGGTAAACTATTAGGGCCAGGGTTTTCGAAAGTCCCCCAAAAATTCAGTGCCACCTGCAATTTGCCGGGCAGTTATGGCAGCAGTCTTTCTCCCGCTTGTGGCCAGTTTTGTATAGAACTGTTACTCCATAATGTGGCTCTGGGCCCTTTATAACCACACGTGAGAAACTTTGTCTGCAGGTGGCTGGCTTCTGGCAAGATGGCCTATCTCCCAAATATCACTGGCAACCCTGAACTGCCACACTCCACTCAAGCAACAGTTCTGTGGGGCTTGCAGGTCGCTAGTCCACTGAAACTCACTGCTACACTTCTTTCATAATGACAAAGCCAAATCTCAGTGCTGATGATTCATCAGAATAATTACATCCATGACAAATTAGTGGCAACTGGGTTGGGGGATGCAAAGGACACAGGTAAAGGAACACTGAAAAAGTGGGAGAAGTAAAGTTGTGATTGAAAACAATGTAAATGAAACAAAGATTTACTCTTTGCCAAAACTTTTTTTCACTATGTAGCTGTCTCCTAAGATGTTCAGAGAAATAATATATTCATATTACAAAGGTGAAAATGCTAACAAAAAAAAAACCTGATGTGTGTTTATTTGGCACCTTGGAAAACGTGTACCTATGTGATCGTAAGCTGATGTAAGGAGCTCTTACCGTATGAGAGGGCACAGAATGTGGCTTGATAGTAGGATTCCCAATGGTAGTGACTTTGGTTTGTTTCTGCAGATGATCCACCCACTCATGCAGATCCTGTTGGTTGTTACATGCCACCATTATCCGCTCAATCATGTTCCCTGTAGCGAACGGACACAAACGCACATTTTACTCACACTGCAACAATCTGTAAATGTGAGTTCTAAACAGGGCCTCCGCCTATCAAGATGCAATGAAAAACCATAAACAGGTCATACACGGAGTGTGATATACGACACTCACCTGTAATTTCAAAGGCATTCTTGCTATTTTCACTGTCTTCTAGTTTTGTGATTGTCATTCCTGTCAGAGGCAGTTTTCCCTGTGAGGGGAAACCATTACAGATGAAGTACAACTGTTTGAAAAAGTCTTCAGGGGCTCTAGTTTGAGACAGCATTAATAAATGTAATGATGTGAGAGAGAGAGAGGGAGGGATATTTTTGGAAAAACAACAATGCTTTCTGGGGAAAACATACCTGAAAAGTAAATGCACATATAGCAGAGAATATAGCAAAAGTAAGAACTGATGATGGAATAACTTTTGTGATACAATTCAGAAATGAGAAAAAAACGCGATCGGCCGTGCAGCAGCAGGGCTGCCTCTCATGATGCTGGTGACCTGATTCAGGAATGAGCCCAGCATCTTGGTGGACAGGTGGTCAGAGAAGGACGGATTGTTCCAGAGGCCACTCTCCTCCGAAGAGGGTGTTTCTGCTACCACCAGCTCTGGGTACAACAGATGGTGATGCTCAGTGGCGTGGCTGCTAAGGGAGGGAGGATGTCACTGGACTCAACATGACCATGTGTGCATGCATGTACCAGGAGTCCCGCCGCTGACATCCTGGGGGGAGAAGAACAAATCCAGGAAGAAAATTAACACTGGGCAGCGCAGCACCATAAAGCTGTAGGGCATTCTTGGGCCTTACATTGCTGCAGCCTCAGGGCCCAGTAAGCATGGCTTCTACTGGGGTCACTTGACAACCCCCACACGGGAGCACAGCCATAGAACCTGGCAACCTCCAAGCTAAGAGAATGATGGGGCTAGGAAGTTGCTCTTTGCGAACACAGCGGAGGCCATCTGAGCTCAGCAGGGAAAAACAGGTGAAATTTACAAAAAATAAATTAAAACAATGAGAAAGAAATTAAGTGTCCTTGCTGGGAACTGAATCTAGGACTGTTCTGAATACTGTTTTGCTGCTCCAACAGTTGATCTACCAGGAAAACTGGAATCCTGGGACTCCCAAAGATGCTCATATTTCTCAAAGCACAACACGGAGCCACACAAGTTAGAATGACACTTTATTTACAAGGGGAAAGATGAACGTATATTTGATGCACATTTTAGAGACGAGGGTACTTAATTAGTTCCTCATTTCCAGACTGTTTCAAATATGTGCACATCTCACGCCTTGTAAATAAAACATAACTTTCGTGACAATATGTAAAAGGGCACTGTCAATCGCTAAGACTTTTCCTAAAAAAAAAAAAAAAAAAAATCAGATACAGATGAAACACACATATAATTTCTGTTCAGTTTACAAGAGGCTTTTTTCGGGGTCCAGATGCTTTGCCTCTTTAAATAAAAAATATGTTGCAGCCTTGTAGAGAGTGCAGAGCTGTGAGCAAGTGGACTTAGTCCTGAACCTCACAACCATCACTTACTCACCAGTGTGACCTGCAAGACGTTCCCTGTGGTTTCAAATTCCCATTTTTCTGATGTGCCCAAAAGAAGTTTACAAGGCTATTTACTAGTACAAGTACATTCTTAAATATATGGAAATCTTATCACAATAATGATTTATCCTATTATGTCATCATGGCCAACTAAGAATATATACTGGATGGCAGCAATGAAATCAGCTCTCATAATTGCAGGCATTGGCATCACTTATGGCGCTTTATGTACATGTCTGTCTGTCTTTGATCACCCTGTTTTTTTTATATTGAAGTCCTCATCATTCTGCATACTTGTTTGAATATCTTTCTGTCAAGTTTTAATTTTATTGGGATTTTTAATTACTTTTCCCCTAAGCCAACTAGCTCTGAAACTGCAACTCTGAAAGCTGAAATAACTAACAGCAACATGGAAACCCATGTTTTTTTTCATTTGCTATACCCATAACCATATTCAACATCTATCAAAAAGGTTTTATGAAAATAAAATTAGACAAATGACTATATGCACAATTCATACAAATATTTCCCACACTTTTAGGAATGTTAGTTCAAGAGGGTGTCATATTATTGATAAAGTACTCTTTATTTTTGCATTTGTTAAAAAAAAAAAAAAAAGAGGCTAACATCAAGACAAATGATGTGTCCTTGTTTCGCTTTGCCTTTTACACTCATGTTGACATCTAAAACAATGACAGGCTAACTATATATAACAATCTTACCACTTATGGATTTTTTTCCCACAAAATGGAATTAAGACTCCCTGTGCAACTTAAAAGCAAGCTTGGCAACCCATGTTTTTTTGTTGTGGATTTGAAATATTCAGATGATCATCATGTAAGGGGGAAAAAAACCTATGAATCTGACATGGGGTTGCTGAAACACCAGGGAATGTCCCCAACTTCAAAAAACAGGAAGCTGCAGCACTCCCCTCCAGAACACAGTAATACTCCGGGACATAAGATACAACTGCAAGTACAAGTTGTCTGAAGTGCAGATGTATTGATCTGAAGCTGATTCACACAGCAGAGTGATACTGCACATTAAATCGTCTCACCACAGACCAGGTACCCCGGCACTTCACTCAGGTGCAGTTTCGCCAGGGGGCCAACATCCTTAACTCCCCGTGGGTAACCTCCTCTCCTTTTTCTCTGTACTTGACAGCTTTCCTCACCTCCCTCCATCTCACATGACCTTTTTGAGCATGTCTGACGGGTGCTGGCAACTCTTCATGGATCATAAACTGCTTTGAGAAACAGTGTGTACAAAAAGCACTAAATAAAACCCATGCCCATTCCTTGCCTTTCTTTATAAGCTGTGAATAAGAAACCTTCAGATGTCATTTGTGTAACAGTGCCCAGCATGAAGAGTACTTTAGTTTACCTGGTATATAAAACCACTCATCCGAGGACTGGCAGATAACATTAACAATACATGAGGAAATAGCAGCAAATATCTCTCACTCTTTTCCTACAAAATAAAAAAAAGAGAGAAAAATTCACACTATATTTTGTTTTACACAATTCTGTTTAGATATTTTGGTGGAAAACGTTATGTTGCTTCCCATAAGCCAAGTATTAATTTCACAGCACATTTAAAAATACTTTGGAAAACCAAAACTCAGTTCACAAATTAGGCTGATGCAAATACAATCTGTAGCTATTCAAAAATTCTTCATGTATCAAAAGTGGAAGTTCAACTCAAGAGAATTACAGAGTACAGTTAGAAAATAAATATATTTTTTAAATATACTAAATATGTTAATATTAAAATTAAATGACTTCCACTTAATTCATTCCTGGCTATCTGCTAGTAAGCTAGAGTCCCTGGCAGTATCCAGTTCTGATGGCTTACCCCTGACTGCTACTTCTTCCTTTAAGTATTTCAGTGTCACTCTTGACCCCCAACTGGACCTTACTTTGCATATCTCTAATGTATGCAGGGCTGTGAACGGGAAGCTGGGTATGGCTTACATAGCCAAACACTTCCTTGTACCCGCTGCTCTTCTGGTCACTGGTAAGGGTGAGCTTCTTCCCTTCCTTAACTATGGACTAATTACCTACACCAATGTTGCCAAGTCCCTCTTGTCTAAGTGGGATGTAGCTTACAACATTTATTGTTTCACCCTCTCAGCTGCCTGCCTCAATCACCACTGTGAACTTTACAGCAAAGGGATGGCTATCCCCCCCCCAAAAAAAAAAGCATGTGACTTTGTCCTTGGGTGTTTTGTAAATAAGTTACTCCTGACAGCCCCCACCACTGCAAAATGTGAAGTTTCTAACTTTTGCTACCAACTAGAATCTACTACCCAGTCCTTGAGTGCTGCCCCTAAAACTCATACTACTATGGGTGGCCAGACTTTTACAGTTTGTGCACCTAGGATGTGGAACTCCCTCCCTATATCTGGCCAGTGCGCCTCCTCTCTCTACCTCTTTAAAAAATACCTTTAGAACTACCTGAAGGAATCATCTGCCTGCACTTGTCCTGGGTAACTGACCTCTCCATCAGTCAGATAAAGTCTGTGGTGTCTTGTATCAATCCCTGTAAGTATATTTGACCCTAACTGCACTGTTTTTTTTTTCATTCATATACCCTATTTTATCCTCTCTGTAATAACTATTATACTGTTCCTGTGATTTGTTATCTGTGTTGTAATTTGTCTGTCTGTACTACCCTACTGTAACCTCCCGGGTTGTACCTAAAAATAGGCAATTAATTGTCTAGTGTGTTTACCTGGTCAATAAAAATGAAATAAATACATTTTGTAAAAAAAAAAAAATATATATATAGATATATATATATATATAGGTTACTCATCTGTACCTGTAGTTCTATTAGTGGTATTCCGTTCACATCCACGCTCTGGCAGTTCTGCTGGACACAGCAGAGTCATCGTAAGTCTTCAAGCTGAGCTTCTCCCACCACCCGTGTATCATATCCACCGGCTCACCTCGTGACGTCAGATCTTTTGTACACTGGAAGAAGGGATCTGGGTGCCACTTGCTAAGAGAGGTCAGGTGGGCTGTGTGGAAGTGAACTGAATACGAACTGAACAGAACTACAATTACAGGTGAGTGACCTATTTTTCCAATACCATGGATTCAGTTCACTATCCACACTCTGACATACTCCTAGAAGTCCAGGAGGAGAAAGCAAATTGCCAATTCCTATTCAGTGAACAGAGACTGAAGGACTGAGGACCCAAAAGCAGCATCCCAATAACTCATGATGTCTATGCTGTAATGGGAGATGAAGGTGTGTGCTTTACTCCAGGTTGCAGCCCTGCATATCTCCATAATGGGGATCTCCCTGGAAGCCACCACCAAGGCAATGATATGTCTGGTGGAATGATCCTTAAGTCCTTAGGGTGTCTCCCACCCAGCTAGCCTATAGCAGAGGCTGATGCAGGAAATTATCCAGTCTGCCAGGTGTGGCTTCAGCATATGCCACAAACTGCTGACAAGCCTCAACTCAATCTGTAGCCGCATGTTCCTTATAGTAAGAATGTGCAGTCCACAGGTCCAGGGTACGAAACCTGTGATCAGCCTCTGAGGTGGGGTTTGCAAACTATTCTGGTAAGTTAATCATCTGTTTAAGGTGAAACTCTGATATGACCTTCGGGAAGAACTTCGGGTGGGGGCAAAGGATGACCTTTCTCTTTGTGGAAGACCACAGATGATGACTCCACGAGTGCGCCTGGAGCTCACTGATCCTTCTGGCTGACAAGACGGCCACCAAACAACTTGCCCATGAGCATTGCCAACATCAGCAGTAAGTCCCATGGAGGAGGAAGTTCATGTACCGGAGGAGGCAAGTGATCTAGGCTTTTGAAAATGTACCAAAACACCTTGTCCTGGGCCTCCCGCAGTATACCAGCCTGTGCCTGGTATGCAGAGATGACTGCCAGGTGCACCTTCAGGGTCATTGCTCGCAGTCCCAATAGAGAATGATTAAAGGTAGTCGAGGATGCTCACAACGGGGCAGATAAGGGGATTAAGCTCCTTATCCTGGAACCAAATTGAGACCCTCTTCCATTTAAATGTGTAGTATTCACAAGTCAACTCCTCAAAGAACATGGAGGATGTCTTCCAAAAGGCCCAGAGTTTGCAACTCTAGCCACTCAGGAACCAGGATGACAGGAGCAAGGACTTAAGCTCTGGGTGCAGGACCTTATCTGTTTTCTGGTCAGCAGATCTGTGCAAAGTGGCCACCTCCACAGAGGCCTGCGGCTGAGGAAATCCAAATACCAGAAATGCCTGGGACAGTCTGGGGCTGTTAGGCTCATCCAGGCTTTGTCCTTCTGGGCCTTGACCATGAACTTGTGGACCAAGGTGAAGGAAGGGAAGAAGTACATGAGGGCTGAGGTCCAGGGCCTTATGAAGGCATCCCCAACAGTGTCCCGGACTGTGGGAGGCAGGCACAAAACAACCTGTTTTCTGTTCTCCCATGAGGCATACAGGTCCAGCAGAGGGGTGCTCCACTGGGAGAACAGGTGATTTACCACCTTTTGATTCAAGGACCACCATTCATCCGACATCTCTCTGACACAGCTGAGAGCGTCCACCAGCTGATGGTTTACTCCTGCAATGTGGATCTCCAGGAGATCTGCACCCAGACTGCATATGAATGTCCAGGTATGAAGAGCCTCCTGACACAATGTAAGGGAGTGCGTCCAGCCCTGCCTATTCAGGTAGAACATGATAGCTATGTTTCTGTCTGGACCTGTATGACCTGACCATGAATCTGTGGGGCAAACTTCATCAAAGCCAGGTGCACTGCATGAAGCAGCAGCAGGTTGATGTGATAATGGGATGCCTGGGGTGACCAGAACCCATGGGCCCCATCGTCTCCCAGATGTGCTCCCCACCCCATCAGAGATACATACATTGTGAGTGTGATGGACTGTTTTGGGCAGGCAAATGGGATTCTCTCCTCCAGATACTGTGGGTCTAGCCTCTACTGGGTGGCCTCTCACATCAAGTGGGTCACTAACAACCAGCTGGTCCAAGTGACCTAGGTATTGGGACCACTGCTGGCCCAACTCCCACTGCAGGTGGCGCATCTGCCAGCAAGCCTAACAGATCATGCTGGTAGAGGATGCCATGCACCGCAACAGCCACAGAAAGAATCGGGCAGGGTGTAGGCGCCCCATCTTAAATGATTAGGCAAAGGAGGTAAGATCTGATGTCCTGTCACAGGGAGGCAGGTCTTGGCCCACAGAGAGTCTAGTTCTGCCCCAATAAGCCTGATCACCTGTGAGGGGACCAGCTCTGACTTGGCCAGGTTGACAAGATTACCCAAATCCTGACAGGTCTGGAGGGCCAGATCCCTGGACCTCTACACAGCCTCTTGGGAAGATCCAGCTATCAGACAGCTGTCCAGTCAGGGATACATCCTGTTGCTCTTGCACTGCAGGAAGGCTGTCACCAGTGCCATACACTTGGTGAAAACCTTGGGGGGCAGACGAGAGGCCAAAGAGCATGATCTGGAACTGATACAGGATCCCCTCTGCACAGAACCAATGGTACCAGCAATGAGACAGACTGGGGTGTGGAAGAATGCGTCCTGGAGGTCTAGAAAGCAGCCCCCCATGCCCTGCTCCAGAGAAGGAATAATATGGTTCAGAGTGACCATCCGGAAATGAAAATGACATACTTACTGTAACTTTCATTCTTCCAGAATATCTTTACCATTGATTCACAATAGTAGGTCTGGGGCCAGAGGCACACGGACCCCGTGAGAGCAAATTTATTGCAGGGAGGGGCTGATGGTGGCTGTGCATCTCACATGGTGCTGCAAGTGCCAGTCACTAACTGTCATGGCTCCCTCATGCACCTCAATTCTGTTCGCCAGGAGGGAAGTATGAACATATGAAAGAAGCCAGCAGATACAGGCCAAAATGTTCTATCTCATCTGCTCGAAACTGCAGTATGGTTTATTCCACTGCTGCCCCCCCCCATTATTCTCATCTGGGTTAAGCTCTTCCCTTAAGTCAAGCTACTATCTACAGTTCTTTTGTCCTTGATTCTATCCCAACCCTTTTTGAAGCGGTCCATTGTCTTCTGAGAGACCAGCTCTTCGGGGAGTATATTCCATGATGCCACCACTAGCTCAGGGAAGTAGTGTCTCCTCATCTCCCTTCTGAATCTCCCCCTTCCAGTTTCATGCTGTGCCCCCTTGTGACCTCTCCTTTTTTAGGTAGAACATGCCCTTTGTACCAGTAGTGTTTATGCCTCTTAGGTAGTTAAAGGTCTCAGTCATATCCCCCCATCCCGTCTGTCCTCCAGGGAGAACATGTTAAGCTCACTCAGTCTATTCTCACAGGTCTTCTCCTTCATCCCATTAATCATTTTGGTTGCCCTTCTCTGGACCCCCTCTAGGAGTCTGATGTCCCTCTTCAAATAGGGATGCCAAAACTGCACCGTACCGGGTCATAATGTCGCACGCTTAATAGCGTATGACATTATGGCTAAACTGGTACAGCGCAGTATGATACCGCAACTGGTGCAATACCGCGTATACTGCTGTATGCAGTATTGCACCAGTAGCGCTCTCCTAGGCAGAGGATAAGAACTCTGCTGGGAGCGGGTTCCACTGAGTAGCTGCCGTGGCTCACAGGACTGAGCCGCGGCAGTAGGAACCCAGGCGCTGCATCTGGGAATGGGTTTGATTCCCAGTCCCAGAAGCATTTTATTTTTTAAGGGACTTGTGCACTCCCTGAGTTGGGCCCCCTCCCCAGAGTTGAGAATCTTTAGTGGGGGGGTCCGGGGGCACAGCCTCCCCCATAACGGGGGGTGAGCCCCCCACAGAAAAAGTACAGTTACGTAAGAACTTACCGTAACAGTAGATCTTTGAGAGGAGCTCTTGCAGCAGGCTATAACATTCAGGACTATGCCACAGGCACTAGGACCATCTGGAAAACTTCTCAGCCAGCAGTATACAGCAGGGACCGCCCCCGCCCCTACGTCAGCCCTGGTACAAAAGGGGGCGGACCCAGCTCCACCTCAGTTCTCCCGCCAAGGCCCGCAAACAAGCCCTGACAAGAGAAGGAGACGAAGCACATAGAGGAGATGTAAATGAAGATGGATCTGCACACCTTGAGGGGGAAGGCGGGTGGGAAAGTAACGCCTGCTGCAAGAGCTCCTCCTCAAGATCTACTGTTATGGTAAGTTCTTACATAGGTACAGTTACGTAAGAACTTACCGTAACAGTAGATCTTCGAGAACAGCTCTTGCAGCAGGTTACACCATTAGGACTGAAGCCGGCAGGCGTCAGGACCCCACGGAAAAATTCTAGCTAGCTATCTTCAGCGGGGACCGCCCCCGACGTTGGTCCCGCCTCCGACGTCAGGCGTGGTACAAAAGGGGGCGGTCCCGCCAGATTCCCCAGTTCTCCCGCCGGAGACTTCCGGCCGCAGGCTGACATCGAAATGGGAGACCGAGGATTCGCTGTCAGAAGACAGAAAGATATAAATCCCTGCTCAGGAAGACTAAGCCATGCCTCCTCCAAGGGGGAAGGTGGGCGGGAAGGTACCTGCTGCAAGAGCTGTTCTCGAAGATCTACTGTTACGGTAAGTTCTTACGTAACTGTACTATCTTACTTCGAGACACAGCTCTTGCAGCAGGTTACACCATTAGGACTGATTCCCAAGCAGTAACGCTGCCAGAAATTCCGGGAGGAGGAAAATAGGAAGTACATTCCAGGTCCTGAACCTAGGACAGGAGACCCTGTAGCACCGCAAGGCCGAAACCAGCCCTTCGCCTAGAGGCGATGTCCAGGCTATAATGCCTGATAAAGGTATGCACAGAGCTCCAAGTGGCTGCAGCACAAATAGCAGAGGTGGAGACGTTTCTGAGTGCTGCGAAGGATGTGGCCACACCCCTAGTAGAATGACCCCGGACCGAGCCCGGGAGGGGCTTTTGTTTTATATCATAACAGTAGGAAATACACTGGACAAGCCAGCGAGACAGAGACTGTTTGGATACTGATTGGCCCATCATTCTCTCAGAGAAGGAAACAAAAAGCTGTTCAGAACTACGAGAGGGTTTAGTTCTGTTGAGGTAATACCTCAGGCTGCAGTGAACATCCAGAGTGTGGAGCAAAGCCTCTCCTCTATTTGAATAACCCGGGAAGTAGACCGGAAGGTCAATGTCCTGGTTTAGAGAGAGTGAAGAGACCACCTTAGGTAAAAACTTAGGATTCGTCCTCAGGGATACTCTGTCCCGGTGGAAAACTAAATAAGGCTCTTTGCATATAAGAGTGTGAAGCTCAGAAATTCTTCTCGCTGAAGTAACAGCAACTAAAAATAACGTTTTCCACGACAGAAAACGTAGCTCGCAATCCGCGGCCGGTTCAAAAGGAGGGAGCGTGAGCTGTTCCAGGACAAAGAGCAGGTCCCATGGGGGCACAGGGTCCCTAATGGGAGGCCTAAGGTGTAACACTCCCCTAAGAAATTCCCGAGAGGCGTCCAATTGAGCTACTGTACGATGACCCACCGGGAGGTGATAGGCCGAAATGGCACAGAGGTGCACCTTAATAGAGGAGTAGGCTAGGCCTGAATGAAAAAGAGAGAGGAGGTAATCCAAAACTACTCCCACAGGACAACCTAAAGGGGAAAGATCATGAGCCCGTGACCATAAACAAAAACGGCGCCATTTCATGGCGTACGTCGCATGCGTTGCCGGCTTTCTGGCTGCAGAAAGAACCTCTGCAACCTCTTGCGAGACCCCGTGACGCAAGATGGCTGTGTCTCTAGGAGCCAAGCATGCAGGTTCAGAGAGCGAGGTCCGGATGGACTAATGAACCTTTCTCCTGAGACAGGAGGTGGAGCTGAGCGGCATGGGAGCGGGGTTCCGAGATAGTTGCACCAACAAAGGGAACCAGATCTGTCTGGGCCAGAACAGGGCCACCAGGATCATGAGTGCGTGCTCCCGCGCAGTTTGAGAATAACTCTGGATCAACGGGAAGGGAGGGAAAGCGTAGAGGAATCTGTTCGCCCAGGAGAGGGATAACTGCTCTCACCAAAAACACCAGGCCCTGGATCTAGCGAGCAAAAATTGGGCAGTTTTGCATTGGATGGGGATGCGAACAAGTCTAGTTCTGGAACTCCCCAACGAAGAAACAGATCCCTGCTACCTCTTGAAGAAGTTCCCACTCGTGGACTCTGGCCTGGGATCGACTCAGGCCGTCTGCAATTGTGTTGTTCACCCCGGGAACATGCACAGTGATCAGATTTGCGCCGTGTCCGATTACCCAATCCCACACCCTCATGGCCTCCCTGCAAAGGGGGTAAGAGTGTGCGCCCCCTTGTTTGTTGAGGTAATACATCACCGCCGTGTTGTCTGTCTGCAGCAGGAGAGTACACGGTGGGATTACTGACTGAAAAGCCTGTAGGGCATAGAGAACCACCCTCATCTCTAGGACATTGATATGGAGATGAGCTTCCAACGGGGTCCACGTACCCTGGGACTTTACCCCGTCCAGGTGAGCCCCCCACCCAAGACCTGAGGCGTCCGTGAGCAGGGTCACCTCCGGATGGCGCTACAAACGGGACGCCTTGAGAGCGACCGGGACCAGCACCACTGCCAGTCTCGGATGACCGAGTTCGTGATCCTGACCGGATGCTACAAGTGGTCTTGCCTTTGGTCCCATTGTACCTTGAGCATCCACTGGGTTACCCGCATGTGGAGCCTTGCGAAAGGGACAGTAGGAATGGCTGCAGCCATGTGTCCGAGCAAGCGAAGGACCGATCTGGCAGGTATGATCTTGTTCGACGACAAATCCCTTATGAGGGATCTGATGCGCTCCGCTCTGTCATCCGGAAGAAAAGCTCTTCCCTGAACAGTGTCCAGGACTGCGCCTATAAACTGCAGTTTCTGCGACGGTACCAGGAGAGACTTCTCGTAATTTATGAGAATGCCCAGAGATTGGAACAAGTCCTGGGTGCTCTGAACCGCGAGTAACAATGCCTCTCTGGAGGCGGCCATGAGAAGCCAGTCGTCGAGGTATGGGAACACATAGTGGCCCTGTCTCCTCAGAGATGCTGCCACAACTGCCATGCACTTGGTAAAGACCCTTGGTGCGGATGACAGTCCGAACGGAAGAGCTCGGAACTGAAAGTGGTGGTCGAGAAACTCGAAGCGCAGGAACCTCTGGTGCGCGTGAGCTATGGGGATATGCAGGTATGCGTCCTGCATGTCTAGAGACGCTAAAAAGGCGCCTTGTTTCAGCATGGGAATAAGGCCCGGAAGAGTCACCATGCGGAATCTTCTGTATGCGACCGACACATTGAGGTCGCTGAGGTCCAGAATCGGACGGAGGTCCCCTGATTTCTTGGAAACCAGGAAGAAGTGGGAATAATATCCTCGTCCTCTCTGGTTCTCCGGGACGTACTCTATCGCACCTTTTCTTAGGAGCGCGAGCACCTCTTGCCAGATCAAATTTTTGTGCTGACCTGGATACCGGGAGAGCAAAGTAGGCCTCAAGGGTGGCTTTTCTGCGAATTCTATAAAGTGGCCAAGACTGACCAACTGCAGAACCCACCTGTCGGTGGTAATGGCCTGCCATCCCGGCAGGAAGTTCACAATGCGACCCCCGACCATGATTTCCCGTTGATCCTGAGGGGCGGGGGCCGGAAAGGAGTCAGGCTGTGGCGGCAGATGGGCCCACTGGCTGGGTCGGCCTAGGGGAACGCTGACCTTGGCTCGCAGGCTGTTTTCCCTGGGTTCTACAGAAACCGGAGCCCCTCTGATGTGTGGCGGAGTGGGGCTGCTGCCTCTGTGTCCGCCCATGAAAACGGCTTTGGTTCCTACGAAAGGAACCAAGCTTGGGTCGGTACATGGCTTGAACTGACCTTACCGCCTTCCCGGCCTCTTGAAGTTTGGTAATGATCTTCTCGGAAGGATTACCAAATAAAACTTCTCCCTCGAACGGAGCGCCCATAATGTTTTCTGACATCCGGTAAAGCCGAGACATCGAACCAGGAGTGTCTCCGGAGGCACACGCCAGAAGCTGCTGCTCGGGCCGATGAGTCCGCTGGAATCGCAACGCTGCTCGAAGCACTTGGGTCCCCACGCCTGAACCCGGACAGAGGGAGCTGGAGCATCTCCTCCTTCTGTTCACCTTCGGGCAGCTTTTTCAGCCGCCCAGACCCTGTTCCCACAAAGCGTTCTGGAATTGAACCATGTTGGTCAGGTAGTTCATGGATCTGACGGCGCAGGTAGCGGAAGCCGACGTAGCGCTCGCCCAGTGCGCCCAACTGTTTGGACTCTGGGTCTGGTGGCAGGGTGCTCAAATGTTGCGGCCTCTGTGACCGCTCATGTGAGGCTGTGATGACCAGAGAGTCGGCCTGAGGCTGCTGTGACAGGTACTGGTCGTCCTTAGGAGCCTTGTACAGACGATCAGCTTTCTTCAGCACCGGAACGAATGTGGACGCTTCCACGCTGCCTTGGTGACGCCTTCAAGTGTCCACCAAGGGTGGTACCACCACAGGCTTGGGGTCCTTTTGTCAAGATATTTGGCAAGGCGTAACCTTTGGGGTCTAGTTCTTCTGCATCCCATCCCATGTTCTCCTGGATATGTCGCATAATATCCATGAACGAGGGGTCATCCGGAGGAGATCTCGGTGTCTCACGTGGGTCCGGAGAAGGGATGGAGAGAGGAGATGGGGATCTAGAGGAAGAGTATACTGATCCCATGTCCTCCATCGACGGCGAACGTCGGTGTCTCCTGGATCTCTTGGGGCTGGGTGATCCAGAAGAGGATTTCGACGGAGGTCTCCGTTTTTCTGATCTTCCCCTGGCAGAGGATCCAGGCTCCTGGGTGGGAGGTAAGCGGCCTGCCGACCCCGAAGGCGAAGGGGGGGCCGGTACCGGAGGAGGAGTGGGGGGAGGAGGAGGAGTGGTGGGGGCCATGTCCCTTTTAATGGTGTCCCACCAGTAAGTGAAGAGATCCTTCACTTCCGCTATAGAAAGTCCCGACAACGGCCCAGGTGCCGGTGGGCGGTCGTCGGGTCCCGGCGTCGGCTCCACAGGGGCCTCGGGTAAGGGCAGGGGGCCCTGGAGTTTCGGGCGAGGGCCGGGTCGCCTGCCTGGTCCTCGGGCGCAAGTCCTCCTCAGTCCGCCTCCTGACCGATGTCGGTCAGAGGCGTGGGAGCCCTCTTCTCAGGCGGAACGGACACCGGTCCCCCAACCGGAGTCCGCTGGGATGGTTTGGCCAACGACGGCCGTCCGGCCGACGACGGCTCCAGGGAGGAATAACGTACGGCCGACGACGGTCGGGCCAGCATCGGGTCCACAGGTCTCTTCAACGGAGTGAGCTCCAAAGTTTTGCGTGGAAGCACAGAAGACGACCGGACGTCGGGAGCCAAAGGGCGGGAACCCGACTTATGATGATGGTGGTGGCACTCCCGGATTCGCCAAGGCCTTGGAAGAGGAGGGCGGCAGCGGCCTGGCGGACTTGGCCTGAGAAGAAGAAGGCTTTCTTCGCAGCAGGGGCAGGCTGAGAGCTGGCCCTGGAGGGGCGCGTCGGACCGAGAACCGGAGCTGCGGGACTGCCCTGGATGGGGACCTGGAAGGGCCTTCCTTCTTTTCTCCGCGGCTTGTGGGATTTGGACAAGATTCCTTGGAGGACATGGTCTTCAGTTTTTCCAACAAAAAAGCCTGGAGGGCCTTCTGATGTCGGATCCTTGTTCGGCTGTTAAAGCCCTGGCAAAACGAACAGGCCCGAGTATCGTGGTCTGGGCCCAGGCACCTAACACAGGCCGTGTGGGGTTCCTTGAAGGGGATCTGTTTCCCGCAAGCACACTTGGAGGGATGACCGGAGGACGGAGAGGACATCAGCAACAATCTTGTTTGAAGAAAAAAGAATTTCCCAGAGGAAAGCTCTGAACCACGTGTCGCGCGCTAGACTGGAACCGAAGGGTCGAGACATGCAAGTCGACGGCGGGAAAGAACTGGGGAATCTGGTGGGACCGCCCCCTTTTGTACCATGCCTGACGTCGGAGGCGGGACCGACGCCGGGGCAGTCCCCGCTGAAGATAGCTAGCAGAATTTTTCCGGGGTCCTGACGCCGGCCGGCTTCAGTCCTAATGGTGTAACCTGCTGCAAAAGCTGTGTCTCGGAGTAAGATCTGCACTATCTTACTTCGAGTGGGAGCTCTTGCAGCAGGCTATAACATTCAGGACTGAATACCAAGCAGTCCACACCAAAAAGGTAGACATCCCCGGGAGGTGGAATATGCTGACTCCAGAGGCCTCAAGACAGAAGTCCTTGTAAAACAGCCAGGCTGAAGCCGGCTCAGCGTCTGGAGACGATATCCAAGCTGTAACGCTTGACAAAGGTATGCACCGAGTTCCAGGAAGCAGCTGCACATATGTCCCTGATAGAGACATTTCTCAGGGCGGCAAATGAAGCAGACACTCCTCTGGTGGAGTGACCCCTAACCGGGCCCAGTAGGGGCTTATTGTGTTTTTCGTAGCAGAAGGAAACGCAGTGGACTATCCACTTCGATATCGCCTGCTTGGTCACCGGTTTGCCCAAGCATTGTGGCGCAAAGGCCACAAAACATTGCTCCGATTGATGGTGTGTAGCCGTCCATTTGAGGTAATACCTCAAAGTCCTGTGGACATCCAGTGTGTGAAGGAGAGCCTCCTCTCTATTGGATGGGGAAGGAAAATAAACTGGAAGGTTAACCAACTGGATGAGGGTCAACTCCGAGACAACTTTTGGAAGAAACTTAGGATTTGCTCTAAAGGAAACCCTTTCCCTGTGGAAAATCAAACACGGCTCTTTACACATCAGAGCCTGAAGCTCGGAAACTCTTCGAGCTGAGGTAACAGCCACCAAAAGACACACCTTCCAAGAAAGAAAACACAGCTCACAATCCGCTGCTGGTTCAAAGGGAGGGAGAGTGAGCTTCTCCAACATAAAAAGGAGATCCCAGGGTAGGATAGGGTCCCGAATGTGAGGTCTCATATGCAAAATTCCTCTTAAAAAGGTGCAGGCGACATCCAATTGTGCCAACATCTTATCTCCAATGACAGCATGATAGGTGGAGACAGCGCACATATGCACCTTGATAGTAACTCAGGCCATTTTGATACAAGGAGAGGAGATACTGCAATGCTGAGTTCACTGGACAAGTGATGGGGTCCAAATGCTGTGACGAGGCCCATAGACAAAAACGCTTCCACTTCATGGCATTGGCGGAGCGGGTGGAGGGCTTTCACGCCGAAACTAGGACTGCTGCCACTTCCGGGGAAACCCCGTATCTGTGTTGCGCTACGTCTGAAGGAGCCAAGCATGTAGGTGTAAGGACCGAAGTTCCGGATAGACCAGCGACCCCTGTTCCTGGGACAGCAACTGCGAGCATATGGGCAGTGGAATTGGAGGCTCCGTGGATAACTGCTGCAGAAGTGGGAACCAAATCTGCCGAGGCCATCTAGGGGCTACAAGAATCATTCAGGCCCCTTCTGCCTGTAACTTTAGCAGGACTCTCTGAATGAGAGGGAAGGGCGGGAAGGCATAGAGAAACCTCCCTGCCCAGCAAAGGGATAACACGTCTGGTCAGAAAACTCCAGGCACGTGCTCTCGCGAGCAAAACATTGACAGTTTGGCGTTGCGTGGTGATGCAAAGAGGTCCAGCTCTGGATGACCCCACTTGTCGAACAGCTGATCTGCCATGGACTGTAGCAGCTCCCACTCGTGCGCTCTGGATCGAGATCTGCTTAGGCTGTCGGCCAGATCGTTGAGGACGCCTGGAACGTGCACTGCAGACAGCAGAATGTGCCGCTCCAGCACCCAGTACCAGACTCTCATCGCCTCCCTGCAAAGGGGATACGAATGAGTACCCTTCTGCTTGTTGATGTAGAAGACGACTGCCATATTGTCTGTTTGAACCAGAAAAGAGCCTGGCACCAGGTTCTCTTGAAAGGCCTGTAAGGCATAGAGAACCGCTCGCATCTCCAGTACATTGATGCGAAGGGATTGCTCCTCGGGTGACCAAACCCTCCGCGTTTGATGAGCACCCAGGTGTGCCCGCCACCCCAGGTCTGACGCATCTGCCGTAAGAGTCTGACCTGGTGGCTCCGGACGAAAGGTGACCCCCTTCTCCAAGTTCTGGGGGTCCATCCACCAATGCAAAGTTCTCCTGACTGGCTCGGTGATCCTGACCATGAAGTCTAGATCGTCATAGCCCTGGTCCCACTGTACCCTGAGCATCCATTGTGGGATCCGTATGTGGAAGCGGGCCAAGGGAGTGACAGGAATGGCCACCGCCATGTGCCCCAGTAGCCTGAGGAAGTTCCGTGCTGGAACTTGAGGAGTTATTGAGATCCCTTCAGCAATCTCTCGCAGGTGATCGCCCCTCTCCTGGGGGAGGAAGGCCATGCCCTGGATAGAATCCAGGACCGCTCCAATGAAGACGAGCTTTTGACTGGGCTCTGGGGACGATTTTCATACATTCAGGGTGATCCCCAGCTCTCGGAATAGAGTATAGGTGTCTCCGAGGGCGTGAAGTAGGCCTGCTCTTAACGGGGCTGTAACTAGCCAATCGTCTAGGTATGGGAAAACGTAGTGTCCCATGCGCCTTAGAGCCGCAGTCACCACTGCCAAGCATTTTGTAAAGACTCGTGGAGCGGAAGAGAGGCAGAAATGAAGAACTCGAAACTGGCAGTGCTCCCCTTGGAAATGGAACCTCAGAAACTTCCTGTGGGGAGGGAAGACCCCGATATGCATGTATGCATCTTGCATGTCTAGGGAGCAGAGCCAGTCTCCTTGGTGCAGCAGAGGAAGTAGACCTGGGAGGGTCACCTTCCTGAACCTTTTGTACTCTACAAAGAGATTGAGAGAGCTGAGGTCCAGAATGGGACAAAGATCCTGTGTCTTTTTTGGGACCAGGAAGAAATGGGAATAAAACCCCTTTCCCCACTGATGCAAGGGGACTACCTCTATTGCCCTTTTCTGCAAGAAAGTCTGAATCTCTCCTTCTATTAGTGGGATGTGAGGAGGAGGATAACGGGAGTACTCTGTCGGAGTATTTGGGGGAAACTCCATGAACTCCAGCGTGTGTCCTCTCCTGATGATATCTAGGACCCATTGGTCTGCAGTAATCAACTTCCAACCTTCGAGATGAAGGGAGAAGTGGCCCCTGACCATCTCCCCTGGGTCTTCCTGTGGAAGGGGGGGTGGAAGGGAGTCACTGGGCTGAGCTGGGTGTAGGCAGAGAGGCCTGGGAGGACTTGGGCCCACGGGTAGGAGCGCCTCCAGGCTGCTGGTTACCGGATCTCCTACGGAAGCCGCCTCTCTGCCCCTGCTGATTACCACAGGCGTGACCTTGGCCACCTGAGGGCTTGCTTAAATGGCCGCCACGCTGCTCGCTTGGTCACTGTGGGTACATCTGACGGACCGACCAGATAGACTTGCCCGACTCCTTGGAGACTTCAGGAATCAAAGCTTGTGGAGTCAAAACAGTGGTTGAATCTCAAGCTTGTAATGGACAAGCTATAAGGCAATTCTAGGGGGTGGGGGCAGAAAGAAGTAGGCTGCTGGTTAACTAGGATCTGCAGCTTATCCATTAGGTAGGGAAATGGGCAGACTGGGTGGGCCAAGCGGTCCTTATCTGCCATCAAATTCTATGTTTCTATGTTTCCGTCTCCTGCCCAAATAGCACGGTACCCTGGAAGGGTAAATCCTTGATACCAGCCTGCAGATCCTGGTGAAAGCCAGAGATTCTCAACCAGGCGTGGCGCCTTAGGCACACCCTGGAAGCGGCTGCTCTGGCTGCCGAATCTGCAGTGTCATACGAGGCTCTCAGGACATGGGAGCCTACGTCTGAGCCCAATTTCATGATGTCCAGAAGCTCTGTCTTCTGATCAGAATCTGGCATGGCTTTCAAAAGCTCTTGTCCTCTCTCCCATAGCGCATTCTGGTACTGGACCACATGCATCAGGAAGTTGAAGGACCGTATGGAACAGGTGGAGGCAGAATAAACCTTCTTGCCCACCTGGCCCAAATTGCGAGACTCCAGGTTGGGAGGCTGTGAGCTAAGGTGTTTCGGCTGCCTGGATTTATCATGGGCAGCCGTGATCGCCAAGGAGTCCACCTGAGGGTGTTCCACCAGGAAAGCTTATGCCCCCGGGGCTTTGTACAGCCGATCCAACTTCTTAGGAACAACCAGGACGGAAGCTGGATGTTTCCAGGTAGTCCGCGTGAGGTCCTGGAAAGTATCCACTAAAGGAGGGACCACCAGTGGTTTCGGCTCCTTCTGCCTCAGGTACTTTGCTAGTCTCTGGCGTTCCGGATCCAGGTCCTCCGTCTCCCACTCGTTGGAGGCCTGGATATGCCTCATGATGTCCATGAAGGCTGGATCATCTGGAGGCAAGCGAGGCTGGTCCTTCTTTCCCAGGGACCACTCCAAGCTGAGAGAGGAAGATGACGAAGATGAGGATGAGGGAGATAGACTATAAGATCTAAAATAGTCTGACCTCTCCTTATGACCAGACTCCCTCTGTCATCGGTAACTGGGGGACCGACATCGGTCCAAAGACCGACTCCAGTCCCGAGACCGTCGACGGAGCAGAGACCGACATCAGTCACAGGACCGACATCGGGAGTGCTCCCGTCTAGAAGACCGAGAAGGGCTCCGAGAATGTGACCTAGACCAACGACGGTCTCCAGAGTCCTCAGAGTGTCGTCGGTGGTCCCCAGACCAGGTGCGGGAACGATCCCTAGAAGGAGGTGTAGGCGGTCGCTCCGGGGACTTCTGCGGGGAAGGCTCACCTCCCAGCTGTGGTTTGCCCGCTGGGTCCGGTACCGGTGTCTGGGCTGGCGACGGGGGGTCAGCTTCTGTACCTGCCCCCACTAAAAGGAAAACAGCTCCTGCAGCTCGTCCTTCATAAAAAGTTTGGCCGCTCAGCCCGGAAAGGGAGTATCCGGGATGTCGGCCAGCGAAAGAGAGCCATCCTGGGGGCCCAGGGGGGAGGAGGACTTGGGCGACGGGGACATCGGCTCTGCCACGGCCAATCCCTCACCCTTTGCTCCTTCAACTGGCATTGGTGGTGGTACTGACGCTGGGGGGCGCCGGAGAGTCCTTGGGCTCCAGAGGCACGCCTTTAGCAGGCGGCGCGGTGCCTTGTGAGGTGGGGCCGCAGCTTTCACCTCCAAGGGCTTGGTGGTAACCCCCAACGGGTTAGCTTCGCTTGGCGCTTCTCCCCCAAAGGGCCGGCCCTGGCCTGTGACGATTTCGGACGCTCTCCTGATCCCGGAGGGCAGGCCTTTTGTGAGAGGGCCGCGAGTTAGACTGGGACTGCGACCGGTGCCGGGACCGACCACAGTCTTTCCCGTGACGCTTCTTTTCTTTGTGTTTCCCCTCAGAGGAGTGCAGATCCATCTTCTGCTCCAGAAGAAAAGCCTTCAGGGCCTTCAGACGACAGATGCGGGTCCGGCTAGTAAATGCCTGGCAGGCGGAGCAGGCCGCGGTGTCGTGGTCCAGCCCGAGGCAGAAAACGCAACTTCGATGGCCGTCCTTGGCCAGGGTCTGCCTCTCACACTCGCACTTGTTTTGATGGTGTTCAGGTGAGGCCGACGACAGTGAAGACATCCGTCGGAAAACTTTAAAAACCTTCAGAAACGGTCTGATGTCAGTAAACTAGAAAAAAACGTTGAAAACGGTAAGAAAAAGCGTGTTTTTAGGAAAATTCTTGCTGTTCCTGGCAAGTTGATTGTAGATCTTCTCGCTTCATGTGCTGAACACGGTGGGAAAAGAACTGAGGTGGAGCTGGGTCTTCCCCCTTTTGTACCAGGGCCGACGTCAGGGCGGGGCTGGCGTCGGGGGCGGTCCCTGCTGTATACTGCTGGCTGAGAAGTTTTCCGGATGGTCCTAGTGCCTGCGGCATAGTCCTGAATGTTATAGCCTGCTGCAAGAGCTCCCACTCGAAGTAAGATCAAGACTTATGCCTCATGGCATAAATCGTGCTGTACAGGCAGCGTGATTTAGCCGTGCGGCATAATGTCTTGCGACATTATGACCCCGTAGCTAACTGCACGAGTAATTTCACGCGGTCTCACCAGTGATCTGTACAGTGGCAGTATCACTTCCTCACTCCCTGAGGTGATTCTCTTGCTATACACCCCAACAACATATTAGCCTCTTCGACTTTACCTGGTGGTGCTCGGGCGCCCTAAGCTTCAACCGGGCAGCGCGGTCCTCCAAGACGTTGGCCGAGAACAAACAGCATGACTCACAGGCCTGCGGGTCGTGTTCTAGGCCGAGGCAGTAGACGCATGTGCAGTGCGGATCCGTCCTGGACATCTTCTGCCCACAAGGGCACCGCCGAAAACCGGGAGTCGATTTGTCCATCGCAGCCGCGAGGGAAAAGGAAGACCGAAGTCTTGAGAATTTTAAAACGAGTTTCGGACGAACTCAAGAGTTAGGATCCAGTCTAACACACAGAGCGCTAAGGAGGGAACCTGAGCTTCCAAGCGGTAAGGAAGATCTGACGTCATGGGGCGGAGCCAAGAGTTTTACCACCCGGGTGGGTGGGAGGAGCCAGCTTGAAGACCTTCCGGCAAGATTTAAAGTGGCAAGAAACCTGCCAGATAGTGTGGATGAACAACATATCCATGTCCCTAGAAAAATGATTGCTTTAGTTTTCTTGTATTTAATACCATACATCTGGACAGCAGTCATTTTTGGAATAAATGACAACCTTTTTGTACAGTCCCCCACTGCATCATCGGGTTGAACACCGATACTGTAAATAACTGCATCGTCTACATATAATGTTATTTGGGATTTTTGACAAGAACCTAGGGCAGAGTTCATAAAGAAGGTAAACAGTAAAGGGCCCAAAACTGGGACACATGGCAACCCACATTTTATGATCTGAGGATCTGGTATACAACCATCAGTTTTGGTTCTGTGCATTTTATAGTTCAAATAACTTACATACCAAACCAATACATTTTTAGAGAAATGTAGATCCAAACGAGAACTCAACAGTATACCATGGTCCACGAGATCAAAGGCCTTGGCAAGGTCCACAAATACCGCTGCAACAGAGTGCCCTTCATCAAGATCCTGTCCCAATCTAAGCCCCTAGCAGCACAGCAAGGGGAGCAAGGGTGTCAGAAGTAAGGGAAGGGGGTGGTGGGAGCACCACCCTTTTCGTTACCGTTGGAGACCTTAAAGGAGGGATCCAAGAACTGCTGTCTCTGGAAAGCTGCCTGAGTGGTTGATCTGCCCATGCCCCAGGAGCTGAAGCCCATATGAAATGGCCTGCCACCCCTAATGCAAGGGAGCTGGGGACCAAGGGCTTTAAGAGAGCAGAGTCTCATCTTGGATGACTGCAAGTCCCTATGGAGCATTGCCACATTGTGGGTGAATAGTCTGGAGCCACAGAAGGAAAAATAAAGCAAAGTACAGTTACATTAAGAACTTACCGTAACAGTAGAACTTCGAGAGAGGCTCTTGCAGTAGCCAATTACATATAGGACTGACACAGGCAGGCGGCAGGACCCCACGGAAAAATTTCTAGCTAGCAGTCCCTGGTGAGGACCGCCCCCACGTCAGGTGACCAAGGCTAGGAGATTGGTATAAAGGGAAGGTCCCCTGACTTCGCCTTTACAGTTCTTTTTCTCAAGCACGCCAGAAAGGCCAGGATGAGAGAGGAGCGGTATTTCTCACTGGAAAAGGAGCTGAAAAAGCCTAGGGGATGGAGGGCAGGAAGAGCCTGACCTCTCGAAGATCTACTGTTACGGTAAGTTCTTATGTAACTGTACTATCTTACTTCGAGAGGGCTCTTGCAGTAGGTAATTACTTATAGGACTGAATTCCAAGTAGTCTGGAACAAAGAGAGGCACCGGGAGGAGGAAAACTACTCCTAAAAGCAGTTCTAGCTGTGCAAGCCTCAAGATAAGAGACCTTGCAGAACAGCCAGCCCGAAGCCTGCTCTACGGCGAGAGGCAACATCCAAACTGTAGTGTTTAATAAAGGTATGGACGGAAGTCCAGGTGGCGGCAGCACAGATGTCTGCCGCAGACACATTCTTGAAACAAGCCGCTGAGGCAACTACTCCTCTGGTGGAGTGGCCTCTTACTTGACCTAGGAGGGTCTTGTTATATTTGTCATAACAGAAAGTGATGCAATGAGCCAACCACTTAGACAGGCATTGCTTGGAAACAGCATTGCCTTCGCTTTTATGAGCTAAAGAGATGAACAATTGATCAGTCTTTCTGAGATCCTTCGCCCTGTTGGTGTAGTATCTCAGAATCCGGTGAACATCCATAGTATGGAGTAAATACTCCCCTTGATTAGAGTACTGTGTACAAAAGGCAGGTAACTCTATGGACTGATTTAAAGTAGACTCAGCCACTACTTTAGGGAGAAACTTAGGATTCGTGCGAAGAGCAACACGTTCCTTGTGAAAAATCAAGTATGCGATTTTACACATCAGGGCCTGGAGCTCGGAAATTCTCCGAGCAGAAGTAATGGCCACCAGGAAGAGAGTCTTCCACGAAAGGAACTTCAAATCTGCAGAAGCTGTAGGTTTGAAGGAAGGGAGAGTAAGTTTCTCGAGAACAAAGTTCAAGTCCCAAAGGGGAGCAGGAGTACGAATAGGGGGCCTCAGATGGAGGACCCCTCTGAGAAAGGTCTTAGACACCTCCAATTGAGCGAAAGTTTTGTCCGCGAAGAGAACATGATAGGCTGAGATGGCCGCCATGTGTACCTTCAGCGAAGAATGACTAAGACCCAGGTCAAACAGATGACGTAGATACTCCAGCAGAAGCCCCGCTGAACATGAGAAGGGTTCCACATTCTTGGAAGCAGCCCAGATAGTGAATCTTTTCCACTTCATGGCATAGGTGGATCTGGTAGAGGGTTTTCTGGCCTCCACCAAAATATCCGCCACTTTGGGAGACACTCCAAAAACGAGACTGGGCTAAGTCTGCAGGAGCCATGCGTGCAGTTGAAGGGATTTGAGGCCTGGATGGACCAGGGTCCCCTGATCCTGGGTCAGTAAACCTCGAGGAAGAGGAAGAGGAGGATCCTCTGAGTATTGTTGTAGAAGAGAGAACCAAACTTGCCTGGGCCAGAAAGGAGCGATCAGAACCATTCGTGCTCCTTCTGAAGCTAGCTTCTGCAAGACTCGTGGGATAAGTGGAATTGGGGGGAAGTCACAGACGAATTTGTCCTTCCAGTCTAGAGACAGAGTGTCTCTCCAGAAAGCACCTCGCTCTGAAACGAGTGAGAAGAAGACAGGAAGCTTTGCGTTTAGAGGGGATGCGAACAGGTCGACCTGTGGTGTTCCCCAAAGTCGGAAGATGTTGTCTAGGACCCCTTGGTCCAGTTCCCACTCGTGAGTCAGAGCAGAAGAGCAACTTAGCTTGTCTGCCAAGGTGTTGTCGACTCCCGGAACGTGAATTGCCATGAGGTGAAGGTTGTGTTGTGTTGCTCACTCCCAAAACCTCATGGCCTCCCTGCAAAGAGGGTAGGGCCAAGACCCTCCCTGTCTGTTGATGTACCACACCACACACATGTTGTCCGTCTGGATGGCTAGGTGGCCAGGAAGGATGTATTGGTGAAGGGCTTGGAGAGCATATAACACTGCCCGAAGCTCGAGCACACTGATGTGGAGAGCTTGTTCTAGCTTGGACTAGGAGTCCTGGGTCTGATGCGAGCCAAGATGGGCTCCCGAACCTTCGCACGAGGCGTCTGTGGTTAGAGTCTGGGAGGGGGGGAGGACAAAAGAAAGGAACTCCCTGAAACAGGTTCTCTCGAACCATCCACCACTGTAAGTCTCGAAGCATCGGCGAGGAGACCAGAACTGGGTGATCTAGGTCATCCTCTAGCTGGTCCCATTGGGATCGTAGAGTCCACTGAGAAATTCTCATATGGAGTCGAACGCGAGGAACCATCGGGATAGCAGCTGCCATGAGCCCGAGAAGGCAAAGGACCGACCTCGCCAAGACTGTCCTGCGGTCAGACAGCAGACTTATTTGGGCCTGGAGGGTAGACGCCCTGTCCGGAGGCAGGAAGGCCTTGCCCGTGGTCATATCGAGAATCACCCCAATAAACTGTAGTCTCTGGGATGGGACCAGATGAGACTTGGAATGGCTGATGGTAATACCCAGGCAGGCAAAAACCTGCAGGATAAGTGAGAGGAAATGCAGGAGTTCCTCCCTGGACGAGGCTGCCAGGAGCAAATCGTCCAGGTACGGGAAAACCTGCACTCCCTTGGTACGCAGGTGGGCCGCCACCACTGCCAGGCATTTGGTAAACACTCGGGGGGGCCGAGGATAGACCAAACGGGAGCACCTTGAACTGGTAGTGTTCCCCCTGGAATGAAAAACAAAGATATTTGTGATGGGATGGGCAAATGGGAATGTGCAGATAAGCATCCTGCATATCCAGAGCACACAGCCATTGACCCGGCCGGAGGAGGGGCAGAAGGCTCTGCAAAGAGAGCATCCTGAACCTTTTGCATTCTTACGTAAAGATTCAGGGAACTGAGATCTAAAATTGGTCTGAGATCTCCTGTCTTCTTTGGGACCAGGAAGCAATGGGAACAGTAACCCGTCCCGTGCAGATGGAGGGGGACGGGTTCTATTGCCTGTTTCAGCAGGAGAGCCTAAATTTCCTCCTGGACCAAGAGAAGATGTTCCCTTGAATACGACGACACCAGAGGGGGGTGACGAGGTGGTTTCTGAAGAAACTCTATCGAGTGTCCTTCTGCTATGAGCTGGAGCACCCAAGAATCTGTTGTTATCCTCTCCCAGCCCGGAAGGTGGAGGGAAAACCTCCCTCCTACCGGTTCCTCCGGGGAGTCCGGAGGCTGTGGGAGAGGGGAGGAGTCAGGTGGTGTGGGGCAGTGCTGCAGCTGAAGCACCCGCTGCTTTTTTGGGCGGGGGGGCTTAGCAGCTGGGGCCCAGCGCTTTGTGGCCCGCCTCCCTGAGGTTTTGTTTTGGGCCGATTCCGTCTGTGAAAGGGACGGCACTGCTGCTGATGGGGATGGTACATGGAATCAACTGACTTCAGTGCCGTCCCCTTCTCTTGCAAATCGGTGACGATGTCCTTGACATCACCCCCGAAAAGCACTGACCCCCGGAAAGGTGCTTCCTGGATAACAGATTGCACCTCCGAGACCAACCCTGACACACGGAGCCAAGCATGACGCCGTAGGTCTACAGCGAAAGCTGAGCTCTGTCCAGCAGTGTCCACTGCATCGTATGTTGCACGAAGCATGTGTCGACTGGCCGAACGAGCAGAGCGGACAAGATCAGCCAACTCCTGCTTGACATGGGAGTCAGGCAGGGAGTCCAATTTGGCTTCCACCTGGGTCAGAATGGCCTTCTGGTAGTCCCCCATATGGCCGACATAATTTAGGGCCCTGATCCCCAGCATGGAGGAAGCATAGATCTTTCTCCCATACTGGTCCAGAAGGTGTGATTCCTTATCAGGTGGTGATGAGCTGAGATGTTTGGGGTTCCGACTGGCCGTGAGCGGTGCTGATCATGACTGAGTCAGCATAAGGGTGAGAATAAAGGAAATCAACACCCTCCGGAGCCTGCTATAGCCTGTTCAACTTCCTAGGAAGTGGGGCTAAAGCCGATGGCTGTTTCCATATGGTGGTAACGAGGTCGGCGTGAGGCTCTATCCAGGGTGGCACCAAGGTAGGAGCTGTCACAGGCAGATCCAGATGTTCAGCGAGTTTCAGACGCTGAGGATCTGGTTCCAGGGAGTGCCACTGATGAACCTCCTGGATTTTCTTAAGCAATTCCATAAAAGAAGGATCTTCCGGAGAAGACTTCGGAGGAGTCCTTGGCCTGGGTCGACGTGGAGAGCGTGGCTCATCGCCTCTGAGCAACCGTCGTGAAGAATCCGAGGAGTCCGAGGGTGAAGAGGAGGATGAGAGAGGAAAAGACTCTTTTCCCGACCTGGGAGGAACAGACCCTTGGGAAGCCCCGGGAAGCGTGTCCTGCCCCTCTCTGGATCCAAACGGAAGAGCCCTGGAATCCGGAGGTAGTGAGGGAGTGTGCCGCCTCGGACGTACGGGAGCCTGGGACGGCACCGTCATTGGAAGGCGGCTCTCGACCTCTTTGGAGAGCTCAGCCTTGGCATCAGCCCACCAGGAGGCCAGAATCTCCTGCAGGTCCACCGGCGGCTGTGAGGGTGGTGGAGGAGGAGACGGGGGATAAGGATATGGATTATACCCGAGAGCGTATCCAAAACCCGGCAGTGGATAGCCCAGTGTCAGGTATTGTGGCGTCGGGTACTGTGGCATTGGAAAAACGAATCGGGTACTGTGGCGCCGGATACTGCGGTCCCGGGTACACCAGCGTCGGATAGGACGGAGGGTACCTGGGAGCCGGAAGGGGCTGCCGGAGCAGATGGCCCGGCCGGTGGCCTCACGGGTGGGTCCATATTGGAAGGCCCGGAGGGCCCAACGGGAGCGGGATGTCTCCCAGAGTCAGTAAGGCCGGCGTCGGAGGCCCTGGCGTTGGAGGTACAAACGTCGGAGGGCCGGCATCAGATCCAGCATCCAGGAGCCAAGTCCGATCCGCGCACAGGTGGAAGAAGGTCTGACAGAGAGGAAGATCCCTGCGTCACCCGGGATGGAGGGAGAAACCCCGGGTCGGCTGGAGAGACTCTGTCCTCAGACAGCAGCGAAGGCTGCGGGAACCAGGTACAACAGACGGGAGGGTCCATCGTCGTTCCTTCCGCCAGCCGGACGCTGGACGAGCTGACGGTGGCTTGAGGGCGAAGTTTCCTGGCGGGCGCCAGAGGAGCAGGTGTCCGACTTATGGGAGCCATCACTGGGGCAGGTCGAGAGGGCTGCGCCATTACTCGAAGGGTCGGGCGCCTTACTGGCCTCTCCGTTGGACGTCGGAGGAGCCGATGCCCGACTTACCAGAGTCGCCTCGCAGTGGTAGGGCCAAGCCTCGCGGTCCAACCAGGGGTGGAGGCCTCACTGCCTCAGATGCGCAAGAAGGCCCTAACACGAGCCAGACGGGCGGGCTGGACGCCTCAGAAACCTCCGAGGCGGCCGTTGAGGAGCGGTCCCTGAGGGGATGTGCTACACTTGTGTCCCAGCGACTCCCAAGGGAGACGCGTAGAGGAGCCTTGTCCCGTGCCTCCTTCTCCTTCCGATGGCCTTCGGGGAAGTGGATGCCTCGCTCAGTTTTTTTGAGCTCCTTTTCCATTGAACTCATTTTCTTCTTCAGAATGTGGGCTTCCAGGGATTACTGCCGCCTTTTCCGGGTAGCCGCATTGAAGCTGAGGCAGTGCTGGCACTTCTCAACCAGGTGATCGGGGCCTAGGCAGAACAGGCACAGGGAATGGCCGTCCTTGTGCGGTAGTCGGGTGCCGCATGAATCACACTTATTTTTGTGCTCGGAGGGTGTAGGGGACGACATACACCGACGATGGTACCTGACATGTCTCGAAAAAAGGCAATTATTTGTGTAAAAATGAAGAAGATACTGCTGATTTGAGCACGAACTTTTCCGGGCGAGGCGCTGCACGAGTTAACGCGGAAAAGAACTGGAAGGCGGGCGTCAGGGACTGCTAGCTAGAAATTTTTCCATGGGGTCCTGCCACCTGCCGGTGTCAGTCCTATATGTAATTACCTACTGCAAGAGCCCTCTCGAAGTAAGACTGATGGTTACATATCACTGGCAAAACTGCCAACAAGCAGCCAGGAGCATCAACGAAGGCAGATATCAGAGACTGTGGCATGAACAGACGCATCAGAGGTGTTACAAGCAGAATGCAATGAATGTTTGGCAGTCTCCAAGCCATGGGTAACACATTATTGAACTTCCATCTTGGAGACACCATCAGGCATGCCATCTACACTGTCAGACAAACTTCCATAGGCTGTTCTGATATTTAATCATAAATGCCTGGAACTTTGCAATATGGAGATCTAAGGAAGCAGAGGCAAAAGTCTGACCCATGGTATACAGCTTCCTGAATTCTTGAAAGTGGGCTTGCTGCTCATATTACAAGGTGCCTTGGACCTATCATGAGCTGCCAAAATGGCCACTAAGTCCATTTCAGGCTGGCTGGCATAATAAGACTTGGCGTAATAAGACCTGGCGGAGGGGACATTATGTTGTTTATCCATCTTCCAAGGGACCCACAGCAGAGTGTTGGGCCTATGCCAAAGCTGCCATGGTAGCATCCTCCAAAGTAGGATAGATGGGAGGAATAACCACAGAAAAGACAGTGGGGAGTTCCAAGAACTCATAGATTCTTCTTGGTGGAGTCCTCCTTCTCAGTGGAAAACTGGAGCTTATCCTACATGAGGTACATCAAAGCCTAAAAAGAGGCATCCTCAGGAGGAGACCTGGGGGTATAAACCACAGTGTCTTCACTAGCAGAGGCAACAGTGGAACTAAAGTCAAACCCATGATATATGGGAGCCCTTATCCTCGTCCCCCTACTCCTCACTAGCAGGTCTGGATTATATTCATCCTCTTCCTCCTCATCAGGTTCAGGAGGCTGCAGAGGAACCGCAGGTGCCATATTCTGTGGCACAGGCTCCTATAGAGGAGGAACAGGGCCAGGAGGTCCACTAGGCCCAGACAGCATTGATGGGAACTACAACAGTGGCTGTGCTGTTGGCAATCTCATCTGTGGTAGGGTAAGCAATTAGTATTTAGATTGAACTCAAAATGTAGCCAAATCCATGGCATTAGTGTCAACAGCACTGGCTTGGCACGATAACAGCTGTGTCAGCAGGGTTATGCCAACTAATGATGCGCCAGCAGTGAAATGTGGTAACTCCGAAGGACCCGAGCTGCAGCCTGCACCTGATCATGGTGTCTCTATGTTGGTGGGGCCAGTAACAGAGGCTGCCAAAGTAGTCTTCAACTTAATCTCACGGTGCACCAATGGAGACCTGAATATGGAGGGAGAGGCATGGTAGTCACACTCTAAAGAATACTTCATCTTCTCCTTCAACAAGTGCGCTCCTCTCTGGGAGGCAAGAGCATCACTGAAGGCTAGGAGAGCAACAGGTCTCCAATAAATCCAAAGAACGCTATGCAGACTCACATAAATAGCAGCGACTTTCAGCAGTGTATTCTTGTGGCTTGGCTGAAACCTTGGCATACAGGAAAGGACTACACGCCATGTGAAAAGCCCAGGTATTGAACACAGAATTTGTGAACGTCATCACAAAATAACAATGCTGCACTGGCAGAGATGAAAAAGTGGTGACGTCTTCAAAGGCACCTGCAGCAGCATAAAATATCATTAGTAAGGTAACAAAGTAGTGAACTTTAGTGACAGAAAACCACAAAGGTGTTTCCTGAGTCCAACTAATGGTTGATGGAAACGAAAAAAAAAACTGAGGAGGCACAGTACGGGGCCACTCATGTTACACAGGTGCTGCTTATATACATGCCACTAATGTATGTCATAGTGGGCAGCCCCACCCCCAACTAGGGAAATGTTTCTAAGTGCTCCTGACACGGTCAGCCTGCAGTGCAATTTGAGTGATCCTACAGAGAGAGATGTCCTCGAAGATACATAGCTATTCCCATCAAATCTGTTCAGGTTTCTGTCTCACTAGACACATGTGGAATCATGTAGTGTGCTTGGCCAATCAGCATTCAAGGGTACACCTCTGATGGGCAAAGGGGGCGGGGGGGGGAGACACATTTCATTGTGATTTTTTTTTTGTGTGTCATTAGTGATTTGGAAAAGAAAAGTGAAAATTCAAAACCTTTTAGAAGGTTGTAAGTTGATGGCTAGATCAGGGCAGTCATACCTCTCAACCCTTTGTGACCCATATGTGGGAAACTACCCCCTCAAAATGTGAGGCACATCACCATATCCCTAAGACAGAAACCCAGATCAACAATTCAGCTTAAACATTAGTGCTTCTAGAGTGATAAACTTTGTGGTCAAATGAGCATCAGAGACTGATATGAAGTCAGATAATATTAAACATTTTGCATATCCTTTTATGCAGTAGCCTCCCCGCCCCCTGTTTAACACACTACTTTTAAAATGATCTGTTCCCGCTGGAATCCTTGCTCTATATTACCTCATTTCCAGCACACTGAATTACGACCTGGGACATATAGATGACATTGCCCAGTGTTTTAATATCCTCGCCCTCCCAGCAGCGAATCGCTTCTGTCAGGATTTGTAGCTCTAGCTCCTTCCTTTTCCGCACTTCTTGACACTGAGCCTGTTTGGCAAGAGACAGTAAAACAATGCAGTCATGATTTAATGTACAAAGTAGGGAATTGTGAAATGGTGTCAGGTGAAATATGGCATGCAAGGACTGATATTTACAGTCATATGCCAGCCCAAGGTTTAGTGCAAAAGACACTAGCCCAACTGCCTTTTTGCCACAACTTTCAATCTGCATGGCTGTGTATTATTATTTTCTTTAGAAAACTTAGAATTCCTATAACGACTTTTAAAATCTTCTGCAAGACTTCAAAACCTGGACACAATAGCACCATCTCCCCCCCCAAAAAATGTCTAATACAGCAGCCCACAGTTTCCACAGTATAGTGGAGCTCCCTGAGGTTTCCAAGGCTCGGGGACAGTTCAGCTCGGATGCAGTAGGTAGGATGTCCAGCAGGCAGTGCAGGGACTGCAGGAGGATGCTTCCTCATACTGCCTCAGTTGGCAGTCCTTTTCCTTGTTCTTCTTTGCCTCTGGGCGCTTCGTGGGTGAGGACTGCAGTGAAGTTAGCACCCATGTGTGCTCACGTCGCAGTCAAGAAGCACCCGCCCTCTCTGCGGGGCTCCACTAGTACTGCCAGCCATGGTCACTAGGTGGCAGTAGCGCAGCAGAGCACACATACCTCCTTCCCCAAAGTAGAGAGCTTCCTCTGGGATGCTCTGTCCTCCTCTTCAAGGCCAGGCCCCTATGACCCAAGATCACTCCTGATCCCGGGTCATTGGCGATGCGAGAGGTAGTGCTACCAGTGCACCAATGGGCCACCTCCATTGGTGTGGGATAACAGCAGGTTCAGTTTCTGCTAGACATTTGCGGTGGGTGAGTTGTGAGGCACAAGGCATCACCAAGTGCCTTTAACCACCAGAGAACTGCTTTTATCCCACCACAAAGCACAACCTGAAGTGTCTTACTGTGATTATAAAACAATTACAAAATGGGTCCAAGATATACATATATATATAAATATAGATATATACATAGATATATATATATATATTGTGGGACTCACAAAACTAAAATACTATTAAGCATTTTTTTTTTTTTTGTAAATTCTGTTTATGTCCCCTCGACACTGGCCCCTTAGACCTCTCTCAGACATGGATTTCTGGGCTATGGCTTTTCTCCCACTCTGCCGAGGTCCTCTGACCTGACCTCTGTCCCGGGATGCTCTCTTCCCCTCACTCCAACCTAACCAACTCCCCAGCTCTGAGCCCCCGAGATAAGGCCGCCACTCCTCCGGCACTCTATCTAGAATCTGGTAGGCGGCTGGAGGGGAGGCGAGAGACGGAGGCTGGTTGGAAGGGCCCGGTGTTGAGTGTGGGTGCCTTACCACGGATCCCTCCGTCACCTGTCTGGGTGCCAGTGATTTTCACTTTTTCCGGTGGGGGGTGCAGATGTGCAGTGACACCCTGCATGCGATGGACGTACTCCCGCACCCACGCGTGAGGTGTCTGCTGATCTACCCCATCCTCGCGGCAAGAGCCAAGACTGCAGTTGCTGCCCCCAGTCTCCACTGGGAGCCACTGGTACTCAAGAGCACACACTACCCACCCCACCCCAGGAGAGGAGGCTGTCTCTGGATGCTCAAGCCTCTCCTGCCCCTCTCGACTCCCGAGAGCTCATTTCACCCTGGTCGCGGCATGGGGCGAGGTGTGGCATCCAGCGCCCCAACCTCTGCGCCACCGGCCGCAATGTTAAACATTTTAAGTTTTTTTTTTAAATATTCATTTCACCACAGCAAAATATTCCCAGCGCATCTCAGTACTGGTATGTCACCTCAGTTTCAAAAATTATGCACAACAGTTAGCATTTAAACCCTCTATCTGTTTCCTCACCTTTCCCAACTCCGTTACATTATTTCCTCCCCTTCCACACTGTGTTGCTTTTTTGTCTTTCCTACATTTAGAGAAGGAATGTTTACTAGGGATGGTGTACAAGAATTCAAATCTCTGCCCAGTTCTACTTGCAGAATGTTCACCCCTGCAATCCCACAATAGAAGGCCTCAGATGGAACCAGGGGTTCTGTTTTATGTTTATCAGGTTAGACAGCAAATATTTCTCCGGTACCCAGGTGAGGACAGGAGGGATTTTTCTCACAGTCAGCAAAGAAACACCAGAAATTAAAAACTGTAAGTGTTGTAGCACTTCATTTTTATGGCTGCATAGCAAGAGCTATACTGATGTATTGCTGATGGAGGAGGAGAGAGAGACAAAGGGGGCTCTGGAAGGACACGACTGCATACCCAATTCATCACATTATACTTGATCCACCCAGTAAAGTTGAAGTGCATGTAGTATATATGAATCAGTGCACTTTCTATCTCTCCCCTCCCTTGCACATCCATCTAAAGTAACAATGCATAAACAAGCGCTGAAGAAAAAAAACCTCCTCCTTCTCCCTCGGTATCTCAGTCGACTTTGCTAGTTCTGTATTCTGTCTCTCTCTCCTACTTATTATACCTCTTTCTTCAACATTCAAACTGCTCTAATATGTAGTTACCAACTGACTGATCAGAGGAGCAGTTTGCATATGGGTGCAATGGCAAACCTCCCCCGGTCCAGTGGTCGGAGTGCTCAACCTTGCCGCTGGTACGCATTACTGACACCCCCGCCAGAAAGTCCATCTCAGTATCACCATCCTCCAATCTCTTAAAATAAACACACAAAACAACCCTTTCCCACTGTCTATGTACCCTACTACCCACATCCCCACACTCAGTAGCACCCACCTCTGTCCCTTAGCGACTTCTTTTGACCCTTGATGTGAAATTTTCAGTGTCCCTCGAAGCGTTGCTTCTGATGGCCAACTACACTGAAATGAATACAGCCCATTCAGTTTCAATGGGTCCATACATTTCAGTGGGTTTTTTCTTTAGCTGATCATTTTTCATGTTTTAATATTGCTACCAACTTTTTTTCTGTCAAGGTCTTTTTTAGCCCCACCCCGATCAACTTTCAAATCACCTTGAAATAGGGGTTTGCAGAATACACTGGCATGCACTGCAGACACCCATTCTGGGGGGTGGGGGGAGATTTGAACATTGATACCCATAGTGTTCATCAGAGTAGAACTGAAAAATACAAAGACAGAAAAAAGAGTAGGTAAAATATTTAAAAACAAGAGTTACGACTTAATGAAATATATTTCACTGAAAATAATGGGATGTGTGTGCCCATTCATTTCAATGGGGGGGGGTCCTTTAAGTCATAACTTTTTTTTGTTTTTTAATGTTTTTTTCATACTTTTTTCTTACACCCCCTGCCCACTGAGGAGGCTTCTAGGGCTGGAACTGAAGTAGAGAGGACTGACTGGACACAAAATTGTGATTCGTGGCTGGGCAGGGGAATACCTAGCCACTACTTCTGCCCCTAGGCTAAAAGCAGTACCCTACTGCAAACAAAATACTACATCTCAACTAGGATATCCTGGCTAAAAAAAAGAGTGTAAAAATTGATAAAAGCAAGACCCTACTGAAAATGACATATTGCCTGTCAGCTTTACTATCCTGGCTAAATATATAACAAAAATATATCACTACTCAGCAGGCTTAGCCTGGGTAAATACACTGTAGAAATGTGTACAAACAGGACCCCATTAAAAATGAGTATTACATCTCAGCTGGGCTATCCTAGCTAAAGGCATGGTAAAAAGGATAAAATCAGGACCCTACTGAAAATGAGATGTAGCATCTCTGCAGTGCTGTCCTGGATAAATACAGTGTAAAAGCAAGAACCCAAATGTGATACTGTCTGTCAGCTGGCCCATCGTGGGTAAATACACTGTAAAGATGAGTAAAGGCAGGACCCTACTGAAAATGAGATACAATATCTCAGTTGATCTGTCCTGAGAAAATACATTGAAAAAATGAGTAAACACAGGACCCGACTGAAAACGACATACTGCATCATCACTGGGCTACTGTAGATAAATACATTATAACAACTGCTAAAAAAAGAGCAACACTGCACCAAGAATGACATATTGCATCTCATCTGGCCTACCCTGGTTAAATACGTTGCATAAATGGCTAAAAGCTGGTCGGACCAGACTGAATACGAGATAAAGTATTGCATCTCGTAGGTTCATAGAAGGCAAATTAGTTCAACAGGCCATGGCCCTTTAAAGAACTCGCCACCCATGTAATCGTGGGTGGAAATCATATTTTTTTCCCCATGTGTTGAACGAGTCTGGTTTTGAAGATGTTGATATTTGCACTTGAGACTACCTGTGGTGGCAGGCTATTCCACAGCCCCACAACCCTCTGTGTAAAGAAGCTGCTTCTCTTAGTTGTTCTTATCAAGTACCCTTTAATCTTATACCCATTACTTCTTGTAGTAGCTGTGCCCTCATTCAATGTCAAGCCAACAGTTGCCCTAAGGTAATCATTATTTACTGCTTTTTATAAAATGGGTAAAAGAAATCCTTCACCCTCACTGGTCAAAAGTTGTGTCCTTACCTGTCAACAAACTGAAATGTGGCACTACTTTCCTAACACCTTAACCTCCATAGGTTAAAGGGCAGCAATATCATGGAGCAACTGATAACTTCCATCAGTCCCTCTGCAACCAGAACTGATCTTCCATCACAAACATGGCTGCTACCTTTACACTGTAAAAACCTTCAACTAGGCCC
The DNA here is from genome assembly GCA_016271365.2 of Neoceratodus forsteri. Lineage (NCBI taxonomy): Eukaryota > Metazoa > Chordata > Ceratodontiformes > Ceratodontidae > Neoceratodus > Neoceratodus forsteri. The sequence goes on from CM057459.1 coordinate 68,365,525, forward strand.
TAAAAATAAAACTACCTTAAATAAAAAATAAAACAAATTAAGTAAACGTTGTTTCCCTGATCATCACTCTCCTTACACACATAAACAAATTAGAAACATTAAGTACTGTTTATAGTTTTCATTACAACGGTTTCTTTACTAACAGTGAAATTCCCCCTTCTGTCTTTACCTGCTCATCAGGGAAATCTCTTCTGCTTGCCTTGACAGTGAGATAATTGAGTCACTGGCTCTAAAACAGGCCTTTGTTTCTATGTGTACAGTACGTTGGAAGAGTAACATTCTACCAGCGGAACTGAGCAGAATTTTGAATCCCCGTATTCCATAATAAACATTCTGTGTCTTGAATGAGGGAAAAAATAGTAGAAAAAAAAAACAGGACGAAGAAAGTAGGCAATACAGTAATACTTTATAAACAAAAAGAAAAGGTAGGAAAACACAGTTACAGAGGCAGACCCAAACTGCTCAAATAATACATTGCTGTCACTCCAACTCACTGGTTTAGCATTTTTCAGTGAGTTGCTGTTCAATCAATTTTACCACTCCTATGCCCAAGTCTGGGGACTATTTTTCACCATATTTAAACAAAATAACATACTATTATTAAATCTTTAATAATGCGTCCAGAGTTTTGTTTGATTGTTACAGAAATAGTTGTTACCCATTTTATAAGAGCAATAAGATACTTCAGGGTGTGGGCTGTTGATTGATAAGAGCACTACCCAGCTGCTGTAGTCACTCGGCGCAAGCACCTCATGCCTAACAACGCACCTGGGGGCATGCTCTTATCAATCAACAACCCATACCCTGTTGTGTCTTATTGCTTTCATATGTTAGGCACAGGTCGCTTCGAGTCTGCCTGTATCCAGCTGAGAACAAGTTCAGTGTCCTAAGTCTTTTATTATAGTCTATATTTTTCAAGGGCTTTATCTTCCTGGTAAATTTCCTCTGCACCCCCTCTATGAGTTTACAGCTTCTCCTCGTATGTGGTAGGTTAAACTGGAAACAATATTCCAGGTGCGGGCGTACTAGAGTAGAGGCATTAGCACTTCCTGCTCCCTACTTTTAGTATTAGCCAGGATTGTTCCTATAATTTGATGGCAATTCTTAACTTTAACTATGGTGTTCCTATCAAAGTTAAGATCTTTCGTTATTAGCGTGCCTAGATCTTTTTCTTCTGCCTTTTCCTGCAGTGTGGTGGTACCTAATTTATAATTTGCAATTGGGTTGTTCTTCCCCAGATGCATTACCTTACATTTTGCTGTATTGAACTGCATCTTGTTTGCCAATGCCCAATCCACGAGTTTGTCTGTTGTTGCAATAATACGCTGTCGTTTATTGAATTAACAAGTCCCCCAAGCTTGCAATCGTCAGTGTATTTGCATATCCATGCATTATCTGAGACTTTCATTAGTGCAAACAAAATGTTAAATAATGTGGAACCCAAAACTGATCCCTGTGGGACTGCACTGGTTACACTACCCCAACTGGACAGGTGTCCTCTAACAGACGTCCTCTGATATCAATCTCCCAGCCAGGAGTTAATACACTTTGTAAAATTGGAGTTCAGACCTATCCTGTGTAATTCTTTCAACAGAGTGGAATGTGACACTTTTTGTCGAATGCTTCAGCAAAGTCCAGAAATATTATGTCGCATGAAACACCCTTATCCAAAGCTACACTTATGGGCTCAAAGAAATGTATCAGATTTGTGAAGCAAGACCAACCAGAAATAAAGTTGTGCTGACTATGATCTATCAGACCTGTATTTTTTGTGTGTTCAGTTATTAGCCCTTGCAAGTCTTTCCATTATTTTTCCAATTACTGATGTTAGGCTAATGGGATGATAGCTTTTACACTCTTCTTTTTTTCCTCCCTTGTGAATCGGGGTTACTATTGCCTCATGCCATTCTTTTATTGTTTTTCCTTCATTAATTGATTTATTATAGAGGTCTGTAAGTGGTCCAACAATCTCTGTACTCAATTCCTGCAGGAGTCTGGGGGTTATTCCATTTGGTCCTGGTGAACTGTTGGCCTTTAACGAATGTATTATTCGTTCTACTTCAGTGTTACTGAATTCTACATTAGCATAGTCACATGCTCTATCTTAGAGAAAAGAAAACTTAAAAACGTGCAACGGGCGGAACCCCACTGAAAAGTACATATTGCATCTCAGGATGTTAGTTCTGGGGAAAAATACACTGAAGAAGCAGGTGCTGTTGGCTCTGGACATACAGTACACCCTCTCTCTGTGTCTGTTGTGGCTGCATGTGTGTCTCTGTGCACACGAGTGGCTGTATCGGTGGTGGGAGAGGGGGGTGTACTGTATGTCCAGAGCTTGCAGCCCCTACTTCTACATTATCCTGATCTTAAAGGTTTTCTTTTTTTTCTACTACTTTTAGAGGTGGGAGAACCTCAAAAGGTTCTGAAGTTCTAATAAGCAACAAAAGATCTGAACCCTCATCCGAATCTTTTAGAACCTTCCTGTATGATGGTACTGTAACTGTATGCTAAAAAAATCGTTTTAAACAGCTTCTACTCAGCCCTAGGTGGCCATTTGGAATAAGGTTAAGCATAGAACATTTCAACTCACATGCGAGTTCTAGGGCTGAGTGAGTTTTAATTAATCCACATATCTGTGTAGAAAAGCAATTAAACCACTGTTCAGTAGTAATGAACAGTATGACTAGTGTAATGAATGAATGAAACTGAGAATGTGCCTACTGGAAGTGACAGTGCTGTACTGTATATGTTGAACCTCCCACCCTGGCACTCTCCCCCCCACCCCCCAACGATAATCATTTGGTCTCAAGGCAGTCTAGGCCCAGATTTCTGACCAGCCTTTATAACTTAGTAATTAGAATAACCCTGTGAATGAGAGTAATATATAGCAGTTTGCACACGTGTGTGTGTGTGTGTGTGTGTGTGTGTGTGTGAACTCCAACAGTCACCCACCACGATTTTGTTAAAAAGCAGGGAAGTCACAGGACTTTCTCCAACCACTCTTCTGTTTCTTTTTTAGAAGGTAATACTGTGTACAAGCTAACAGTTACTTCTATTTCTCAACAGGCACCGCTGTGTTTAGAAACATCTCTCAGTTATAAATGAAGAAGGAAGGAAGGAAGGAACATAACCACCATTAGGGAGAATCTGAATGCAAGAAACAGCACCAGCTAGTCAGCCACCCCTTCACTACTGCTACCACCTCTACTATCAAGGGAAAAACAGAACTACCACCCATACCTCTCAACCTTTTGTCACTGAAATGAAGGACAAGGACATTTCTGGACACTCAAAATGAAGGACAATGTCATTGAGATACACAGTCAGAATCAGGGGCACATCCTCAAATATGGAGATGCAAGCTCAGAACACAGTTGAAACAATTTAGTGTTTACTTGTACAAAATGTTTGATTTAGCATCTTAGAATATTATGAATTTTTGCTCTGAAGTCTGAATTTACAGCACATTCTCTGTGTAGGCAGCACCTTTTGCATGAGGGACAGAACAGTTAAGGAGTAAAATGAAGGACATCCCTCAAAATCAGGGACAGTTGAGAGGTATACTACCAGTATTGTGATCAATCCAGCTAAGGCACATTTACCAAAAGAGTCTGCTCAAAAAGAGAGAGACTGATGACTGAGAACAGGGACTTGTCTGCCACAGCTGCTGTCTGTACAGCGTCATGCACTGCCTGCACCTCCCACCCACCCCCAGGACAATAATTTGGTCCAAAGAAAGGTATGTCCCAGATCTCTCTTCGTCACCACTCTCCAAAGTCTGTTTCTTTTTTTTTTTTTTTAACAAGGGAATTCTGTGTTTGTATGTCCAGTTTTATTTCTCAGAAGTCAGTGGCACCACTTTGTTTAGCAACAGTTCTCAGTTATGAAGAAGAATCCATCACCATTAGGAAGACAAACAGAATGTAACAGAAGAACACCAACTAGTCCAAAAGTCACCACTTCACCACTGCTACTACCACTGCTATCAAGGGGGAAAAAACAGAACTACGTGTACCTGCATTTAAATCAATCCAGTCAAGGCGCATTTACCAAAAAGATCTGCTCAAAATGAGAAAGAGACTGATGACTGAAAACAGGGACTTGTTTGCCACTGTTGCTGCCTGCACAGTGTCATATACTGGCTGCACCTCCCTCCCACCCCCAGGACAGTAATTTGGTCCAAAGGCAGATATGTCCCAGATCTCTCTCTGTAACCACTCTTCTAAGTCTGATTTATTTTTTAGAGAGGAATACTGTGTTTGTATAGTAGTACAATTCCTTAACAGTCACAGGCACCACTTTCATAGAATCATAGAAATGTGATGGCAGAAAAGGATTCTCTTGGTCCACTGAGTCTGCCCCTCCCCCAGAGATCCTCCCTCTGCCCCCCTGGAAAACCCTTCTGTCTGTCCCACGCCCTCTTGAATCCCTCCACTATTTCAGCTCCCACCGCCTCCTCCAGCAGCCTGTTCCAGGGTTCCACCACCCTCTCAGTGAAGTAATGCCCTTCACATTTCCCCTAAACCTTCCCCTCCACCCTTAGTCCATGCCCCCCAGTTCTTCCAGCCCCTACCTTCCATGTAAATAAGCTCTCCCCTACTTTTTCAATCCCCTTTACTTACTTAAACATTTCTGTCATGTCCCCCCCTTCTGGTCTCCAGCGGGTACAAATCCAACACCCTCAACCTCTCCTCGTAGGGCTTCCCATTCAACCCATGCACCATCTTAGTGGCCCTTCTCTGTACCCTTTCAATCCCATCTATGTCCTTGCATAGGTGAGGTCTCCAGAACTGAATCCCATACTCCAGGTGAGGCCTCACCATGGATTTGCAAAGTGGCATCAGCACCTCCCTCCTGCTTGTTATACCTCTCCCTATGCACACTAGCATTCTACTCGCTTTGCCCGCCTTGCTGCATTTGGTCCCTACCTTAAGGTTGTCTCAGATTATGATCCCCAGATTCCTCTCCTGCTCAGCTGCCTTCATTTCATCCCCCCCCCCGTGTGAACTATGCTTGCGGGTTATTCCACTCTATGTGTATTACTGTGCATTTTTGGCATTGAATTTCAGATGCCATTTTTCCGACCACCCCTCCAGCAGCCTGAGATCTTCCCTCATGGCCTCCACCCCTTCTGGGGTGTCCACACTATTGCAGATATTCTTATCTGCAAATAGGCAGACCTTCCCCTGCAGCCCCTCCGCTAGGTCACCGATAAACAGGATGGGTCCCAAACCAGAGAACTGGCCCTAGTTGATCTGATAGCCCCCAGTCCGACGGGGCAGCGTTTCCCCCTCCCTCCTCAGACTGGGATGGGGTTCACCCAAGGAGATGGGCGAACCCTGCTAGGTCAGTTAATTACTGTGCCCAGACCCACATACTCGGGGATGGCCGGGCTGGAGCCAGGAACAGTTGGACAGCTGGATATGCTTGTGGGAGCTGACTCCCCCCCCCGCCACCCCCCCCAGCGGTGCACTTCAGAAGGGAGGGGAGGATGTATACCCATATGTGACAATGCAGTGTTAAACACTTGAATTATACCTTTATGTATAAACTGGTATCCCCTATACCTCTACACAGCACACCCTGAGTGGCCGAGGTGGCCCGCACTTTCTTCCCTCCTGACTCCTGCCCTGGACTAACTGCAAAGACAACCACAAGCAGGAGATGAATACTCATGGCGAGCCACTCTGCAGGCTGAAGGGCAGATGGTAGCCCTCCTCCATCCAGGTAACCCGATATTTATAATCTCGGATGGGGGTGATTGGGTTTGGCTGGGGGTTGAGGTACAAAAATACATAACTGCTAACCTAGATGTCTATGGTGTCCCTCTTCTCTGGCGGTGACCCTGATCAGACAGTGACTGGAGACCTGCTTGGTCTCGCACTGCCCCCCTTCCCCTCCGGGTCATCATGTGGGAGGCCTCTCCCCCTCACACTTTTGCCAACTCCCCATATGGTTTTCTAGAGACTTAGCTCTCCCTGTCTGACAGGTTGAGGGGGGAAAGAGACCCGCCAGCATTACTAGTTGAGCTGTGAGGGTGGTGCATCCTCCCCCTTTTAGTTTATTTTTTCCTTTCTTTATTGTTGTCTCTTGGTGTTCCCCATCCCACTCCTTTTTTTTTTTTTTGTTTGTTATGCTTAAACTCCTGAGCGGTGCTAATAGGCTACTCCCAAATCAGGAATATACCTCTAGCTGCCAAACGGATGGTGCTCACTGCTGAGTTATGTGCCCACCGCCCTTGACCTCATTTAAATACCCTGGGCCGCGCCAACCCCCTCCTCACTCCAATGACAACTCCCACCCCAAGTACTGTTACCGCAAGGACAAATACCCTCCCTCTATTCTCCACACTCCCTCCACAAGTTCCATATCCCACAAGCTGCCGGGTCACCAGTGGGAGCAATGACATCCCAACCCCAACCCCTTTTCCCACTGACACTTAGGTGTCAAGGGACCTCTCGGCTGAGAGTGCTCGCACAGTAAGGCACAGCTCACATTAGGGTCATGGATACGAACCCTACATTTGGAAGTACCAGACTTGTGTTGCATAGTTTGTTAGCCATGTTGGCTTGCTGGTTCCCCAGCTGAACCCGAACACAGACTACCAGTTTTGGCCCTATGCCTGGGATCCCCCTGTTTAGGTCCCATACATGTGACTATATACCCCTTTTCCCCTTCAGTATTTTGGAAAATAGTTTTTTTATATGTCTTCTATGTATGAAATGTTTGAATATAATGAAATACTTACACTCGCTGCTGCACAAACACATGGAGAGTCGGTGAAGCCTATTCAGAATCTGATGGGTAGCCCAAGGAGGGCTGGCCGGCTTGAACCCACCGGGGGCCACAACCCTGGACCCAGCGATGAGCTAAGTACTACCTAATGCTATGGAGCACCCATTGAAATTACTTTCCCTCAAAGTTAACAGTCTCACCTCACCCATTAAAAGGTCCTGGGTCCTCTCCTCCCTTCAAAGTAAGGCAGATCTTATCTACCTCCAGGAGACCCACCTGACTGCTGCAGAGCATTCAAAACTAACCAGACTCAGCAAGGGGAAGGTGTACTTCTCCTCAACCCATGGGGGACAGAAACATGGGGTCACAATACTGATCCCCCCTACACCCCATTCCAACTGAGCCACGAATGGACGGACCCAAATGGCAGACTGGTCATCTTGTAGGGAACAATTAATGGTCAACCGGTCACATTAGCAAATGCGTATTTTCCCCCAGGCCTGGCAACCCCACCACTGTGTTAGTTGCTGGATAAAAGAGTGCAGTTAACCAAAGGAATACTCCTGCTAGCAGGGAATTTTAACATCATCCCAGACCCAAGACTTGATTCCTCAAACCCCAAACCACCTTGCAAAACACCTCCTCAAAGATTTTTCACCCCATTCATGAAAGAAGTGGGTTGGACTGACACCTGGCAACATCAACATCCCCATACACAAAACTATACCCACTATTCTGTTGTCCACCAGACTTACTCACACACTGACCATTGCTACACGCAAACCGAACACCTGGAGAACCTGGTGGAAGCCAGCCTAGGAGATGTAACACTCTCTGACAATGCTCCTGTTGTTATCACCTAGAAAATGGGGATACAACGCAAATATACACTCTGGAGACTAAACCCCTACTATTTAAAAAACAACAATTCAAAGAATTTCTCACGGAAAAACTCGTGGAAATAACAGCAAATAATCCTCTGAATGACACATCACACCCAATCTACTGGGACACTGTAAAGACAGTCCTACGTGGACATATAATTCAATATACCTCAACTCAAAACAAACGGCGTAGGAAACACAAAACACAAGTACAGGACACTCTCCATTTTCTTTAAATAGCACACAAAAAAGGAGACAGGACTGTCCTCCCACAACTGCAGCAGATAAAAACAGAACTAGATAGGATCAGTCTGCAAAAAAACAGCATTAGTACTGACCTACCTTAGACAGAGATACTATGAAGTGGGCCCACATGCTGTCCACCTCTTGGCCTATCAAGCCAGATGACAAAAGAAATTGGCCACAATCACCTCTATTAGACACCCAACAGACGGACGACTACTCACCAAACTTCATGATGTTACAGACGGATTTACCTCCTACTATTCTAAACTATACACCCCCTGAATCCCCAGTCCTACCCCTAAAATATTCATATTTACCTACAAACCCTAACCACTCCACGATTAGACATAGACCAGGGGGAAACCCTCACACAACCAATAACATCAGTAGCAGTGTCACAGGCCACAGCGAGAGTTAAAACCATGAAAGCCCCAGGCCCCGATGGACACTGTGCTGAATTTTACAAAGCCATTAAAGAGGAAATACACCCCAAACTACTTAACACTTTCAACACTGTGCTGGAGGGAGACCCCTCACGACCATCCTGGTCACATGCCACAATTTCTGTTATCTCTAAACAAGGTAAAAACCCATAATTGTGTGAATCATACAGACCAATATCTGTCCTTAACACAGACTATAAATTATTTATGAGCATTATGGCCCACAGACTTGACACATACCTCCCCCTCTTAATTGGAAAAGACCAAACTGGATTTATATGACAGCGCACCAGACCGACAACATAAAACACACCCACCACGTCATCCACTCAATGCAATCCAACAAAACCCCATCAATCTTGGTCAGATTAGACGCAGAAAAGGCTTTTGATAGGGCCTCTTGGCCTTTTCTATATTCTGTCCTAGACAAAATGGGGATTCCCTGCCTCTTGATAAGGGCAATACGTAACACATACGCTACCCCTAAGCCCTGTGTAAAAGTAGGAGGGCATCATTCACAATACTTCACCTTACACAGAGGAACCAGGCAAAGATGACCACTCTTACCCCTACTCTTTGCGATATTCATGGAACCTCTAGCACAACGGATTTGCAAGGCAACAAATCTTAAAGGAATCCCCACATGAGGCACTGAACATTGGATCGCTCTTTATGCAGACGATGTCCTCCTATACCTCGAGACCCTGAAACAACATTACCACTGCTCAAACAGATCTTGCATGACTTTGGGCAGGTATCTGGGTACAAATTGAACATCACTAAAACTGAAATACTAGCATTCCACTACTGCTCCTCACTGGAGATCCAAGCCATATTTTCCTGTTATTGGCATTTAACCAAATTAAAGTACCTAGGGGTATACTTATCCCACACCCACGACGCAGCCTTTAAAAATAATTTTGTCCCTTTTACCACCCAACTACGGACAGATCTTTCAAACTGGAACATACTACCCACCCCTGAGCCTCACCAGACAGATTTACCTCATAAGGATGGTCACCTTCCCTAGGGCTTTACACCTCTTCCAGAATGTCCCAATACCCCTGAAGCAACAAACATTCCAGGAATGGAACAAAATTATTTCCAGATTTACCTGGGCGGGACAGAGACCAAGAGTGCGCCTGAAGCTCCTAACCCTCCCTAAAGTGCAGGGAGGTCTAGCTCTCCCAGATTTAGAACTTTACTATCCAAGCAGTCCACCTAACACACATCACCGCCAGGCAGATAATGCAACTGTCACCACACTGGGCAGAATGAACAATCCCTGATGTCACATAACGATTACTATCAGGCCCTTTATCAACCGCAGACTATCACACCCTTACAACCCGCACCGACATCCGTACTACGCAACTATACAACTATTTGGACAACCATAAGGAAAAGAACACACCTCACCCCATTCTTGGCCCTGATCTGCCTGATAGCCCACCTCCCAGACTTCACCCCAAACAGATTAGACCACCGCTTTAAACAATGGGAGAAATATGGACTACTTTACCTAGGTCAAACAACAACACAGGGACAGCTCTGGTCCTTCGGAGAGATCCAGAGGAAATATGGACTGCCGCAGAGAGAGTTTTATAGGCTCTTACAGTTGAGGCATTTCTATGAATCACTCCCTAGTGGGGTAAGCTCCCCCAATAGACATCCCCCACTGGTCACCACACTAGGACTCCTAAACACCACCCTAGACCAGGGATACTTCATCTCCACACTCCATCACGCTCTCATAAATCGCACAAGAGCACCTCACTCACCACATCCGGCTACAATGGCAGGCGGAACTGGGGCTACCCCTGACAGCTACAGATTGGCAACTAGCTGCCCAACATACAGTGAGGGTTACCTGCTCACACCAATGGCGGGAATATGCCAGGAAAAATCTGATATGCAACTTTAGGACCCCAGCCATAACCGGACACTACTCCCTGGGGGGGGGGGGTCAATTGCCTGCTGGTGCCTCTGCGGAGAGGAAAAAGCCCACCACACCCATATTATGCTCACATGCCCTAAACCACAACCATTCATACATGCGGTCCAGACTGAGCTGCAGGAACTAGTGGGCAGACTGGTAGACTTGACCAAACAACTAACCATTCTCCTCCAACTCCCCCAAGAACTGAGGGGCCCTAATTCTAGATACTTAATAACCATTCTCATGACAGCTGCTAAGAAAGCCACCACTAAAACCTGGCTCACCACCAAAATCCCAACCACACAAGACTGGTGGCTTATTACCAAACAAATTTATCAGATGGGAAAAATCACTCACAAGCTCAATGACTCTGAGGAGAGGTGCAACTCAAGATGGACTGGATGGCTCCTGTGTTATATACTTAAAAATAAGACCTGCATCCCATATAGCCTTCGGGGACTAGGAGATCGGACCTGGGAACCCCTACCCGAACTTACCCCTTAATTAACCTGACCACATATACCCTTCTGTCTAGAAATCCCTTAGCATAACTAACATTGGAATCCAAAAGATGACTGTGACTACAGAGACTGACTTGTCCCTGTTTTAAGACAGCATCAACAATAACTCTGGTTGGTGGTGGCCGGCCAGCCCTCTCACACAGTGGCTTTGAGCTCCTGAACCATAAGGTAAATCACTCTGAGATATTTTGAATTAACTAATGCATGTGAGGTTAACTATAATACATTCTACATACAGAACTGAAGCATCAACTTAAACTGCTGTATTAATCCCTCCCTTGGGGGTTCTTGCACCTTTACCTAACTGCTTAACAAAATTGTACATCAATGGTTTTATCGACTGTACCATGTCTAAAAATCAATAAAGATGATACTGACAAAAAAGAAAACAGGATGGGCCCCAGCACTGACCCATGGGGGATCCCACTCGTCACCCCTACCGCCCTGGAATGTACCCCATTTACCACTACCCTCTGGCTTCTACCCATCAGCCAGTTCTCCACCCACCTTGTTATTTTCAGTCCCACTTCCAAACTTTCCAGTTTATCTATCAGCCTTCTGTGGGGAACACTGTTGTAGGCCTTTTCAAAGTCCAGATAGGCCATGTCCACTGCCCCTCCCTAATCAACCACCCTTGTCATTCAATCGAAGAACTCAATCAGGTTCATCTGACATCACCTCCCTTGTGTGAAGCCATGCTGATAGATGTCCTGCAACCCACTATTCACCAAGTAGCTGACCACCCTTTCTTTTAATATCACCTCCATCACCTTACCCACCACCAGTGTGAGGCTGACCAGTCGATAATTGCCCACCTCCTCCCTGCTGCCGCTCTTGTGAAATGGCACCACGTCTGCCCTCTTCCAGTCTTCTGGCACCCACCCTGTATCCAGGGACAAGTTAAACAACCTCACTAGTGGTACTGCCAGCTCCTCACTTAGTTCCCAGAGTACCCTAGGATGCAGGGCGTCCAGATCAATAGCCTTGTCTGCCCTCAACCTACCCAATTCCTCTCTGATCCTCTCCCTCACTGATCAGGCTAGGATCCACTCTTAATCATCTATTCCGCTCCCCCTTAACACCGGTCCCCTTCCTTCCCATTCCACCGTGAAGACCGAGCCGAAGTACCTATTTAGTACCTCTGCCTTCTCCAAGTCCCATTCCACTTGTACTCCCCCCTCTGCCTTCACCTTTACTATCCCCTGCCTTGCCTTCCTCTTCTCTCCTATATATCGAAAAAAAGTTTTATCGCCCCTTTAGGCCTGTTTAGCTTATTCTCCTCTCTGTTTCTCTGCTGCCTTCCAATCCTCCACCCCGCCACCCTCAGCTTCTCCCTGGTTTCCCTTTCTTCCCTCCCATGTACTCTCATGTTCTCTGAATGTCCTTTTTTTTCTCCCTTATTGCCCCCCTCATTTCCCTGGTGAAGCAAAGTGGCCACTTTCTTCTTCTGCCTTTCCTCACCTTCCTTATGCAGGTTTCCGTTGCTTTTAGTAAACCCCCCTTAACTGAATTCCATAGTTCCCCCACTTCCCCTATTTTCTCCTTCCCCTCCATTTCGTTCTTGAAAATCTCCCTCATTCTGGGAAAATCTGCCCTCCTGAAGTCCAGGACCTCTGTGATGGTTTTATTTATTCATTTATTTATGTTTTTGGTAACCAGGTAGGTGCACTGATCCAAGGGACCATTTTCTGTCACGACCCGGGCCACAATGTGGCGACACAGTAACATAGTAGTAGACACAAAATATACATTTGATTAAACTGTACAAACAATATATACATTTGATTATACTGTACAAACACCAATGGATGATGAAACAGCCATTGTTTACGTATGGTATACAAGCATGGCAAAATAAGGTACTGTGAGAAATACAGATGGTAGTGCAAAAAGGAGAGGTAGTTTGCAATTATACAAATTGACAAGTAGCAGTTTAAGCTTAACGGACAGAGTAACGTCTAGTCTAAGTGCCATGCCAGATGACCTGAGAGAGTTAGTGGCAAGCACAGCATGGCACCCAGACAGTGTGCCTGGCTCAGAACAGATGGGTAGCAACTGGCTGAGTATGTGGAGGTCAGGATGAGATGTGTTGAGCACTGCAGGTCCAGTAGCAAGTGATTTATCGAGGGGTATTACAGGTAAGCAGTGAGAGGTATTATGAGAGGTCAGAGTGTGGGATTCAGCTCTAGGGAAGAAAGGGCAGGGGTGGGGAAGAGAGACGAGGGTGGTCATACTGTCGCTAGTCTATGGTAGAAAAATTATGGTGGCATTTGGGTTCACACTCTGCCCAGTAAGCATTTACAGGAGGATTCTTCCAGTAGCCAGGCCTTCAGGTTTGATTTGAAAGGCTCATGGGATGGTGATGTATGAACTTGTGCAGGAAAACTATTTCAGAGGGAGGGGACAGAGACAGAGAAAGCTTTACTGCCCACGACTGTGGAGACACAGGGAACCTCAAGGGTTTGAATGAAGGAGACCCTAGGAGGTCCGGTGGCCGTTTTGCATATGAGAAGGGGAGCGTAGGGGGAAAGTTTGTCATTTCTGAGAGCACTGTCCCTCAGACAGCCTGTGGCATAGTTAAAGTGTGCCTGGAGAGGGAGCCAGCCAAGGGGCTGGAAGAGTGAGCAGTGATGAGTTAATGAGAGGGCTTTGAGAACAAAGCGACAGATGGTATTATATGTCGTGGTGAGATGGGAAAGTTGCTTTCTGGACAGGTGGGAGTAGATGGGGGAGCAGTAATCTAGGAGGGGGAGAAGGTTGCCTTGAGCAATGGCAAGGCGAGCTTCAGGGGGATAGTAGGTGGTTTGCACGGTATGCTGCACCTAGCTTCTGATTAATCTTACTTATGGTCTGGGTTGTGTGATCGCAGCAGGTGAGCAATGGGTCGAGAGTAACACCAAGATATTTGAAAGAGGTGACCTGCTCGAGTTGGGGGCCTGCAGGTGTACATACAGTGAATGCGGAATTTGATTTGGCAGCTTTATTTAGGAAAGGCTTGGATCCAAAGAGCATGGCCTTATTCTTTTTCCCATTGACTAGGAGTTTTCTGGATGCAAACCAGCCTTCAGCTGCAGCAAAGTTGCCAGTGAGAGTGGAGGAGATGGACTCTAGGGACTTTTCGCTGTGGTACAGGACTAGGTCGTCCGCATAGAGGAGTGTATTGCAGTTTAGGTTATCTACCGGTAGAGCACTGATAAACATGGAGAACAGAAGGGGGCCAAGAATTGATCCCTGAGGAACTCCAGTGCTCGTGTGAAGGGAAGCTGAGGCAACTTTACCTATGAGCATGGATTGGGACCTGTTTGTGAGGTAACTATGAAACCAGGCTGCAGGTCCTGGGGCACAACCAAATTGTTCAAGAGTGGTGAGGAGAAGATGATGATCAACTAGGTCAAACGCCTTTGACAAATCGAGAAAGACTGCACCCGTGGCATTACCCATGTCCATGTGGCTGAGGACATGGTTTGAAAAGGCTGCCAGGGCAGAGGAGGTGCTGTGGTGTTTGCGGAAACCATGCTGAAGGGAACTTAGGAGGTTATACTTATTGAGGTGTTTGGATAGTTGGGAATGGACTACTTTCTCTAGAAGTTTGCTAAGATGTGGTAGCAAGGAGAAGGGTCTGTAGTTTTCCGGGGCTAGGGGGTCTCCTGCCTTGAAGATGGGAACCACATTTGCATGTTTCCAGGAGTCAGGCACTGTTGAGGTAGACAGTATGAGATTAAAAATGTGAGTTAGAGGTCTGACAAGGGCTGGGGAGATGATCCGCAGGAAGGCAGGGTAGAGCCCCTCACTTCCTGGGCTACCGCTGGAAGGTAGAGTTTTCAGGAGTTTTCAGATGACCCTGGGGCCAATGACCCTGAAACAGAAAGGGGGGGTAGTTTCTATGGGGTTTGGAGTGGTGGTGGGGCTACCTTGTCTGTTTAGGCTAGGGGAGGGTGAGGAGGGAGCTTGTTTAGGTACGGGGTCAGGTCAGTAAACATAGCGTTTAGGAGGTTAGCGATGTCAGCAGGGTCGTTTATGGTGCCTGATGGGGATGTGAGTTTTATTTGCTTGCTGGTCTTAGGATTTAGTATGGATCCAATTGAGGCCCAGAATTTACGAGGGGTCCCCAGGGTTTTTTGGAGCTCAGTAAAATATTTCTTTTTTAGTTACTTTGCCTGCAGCTTACAGGCATTTTGCAGCTGCCTGTAGGCATTCCATAGCTGGAAGGATAGGGACTCTTTGAATGCTCTCCATTTGGAGTCCCTGACCTTCATTTGAAGTAGTAGTTCTTTTGTTATCCAGCGCGTGCGGCCACCTCTAACCCTTCTGGTTTTGATGGGAAAATACTGATCCTGTAGTTTCTGCATGGTGCTGGTAAAGAGAGTGACAGCAGAGAAGATGTTGTCAATCCGGTATAGGGAGGACCAGTCTAAGGACATTGCTACCCTAGTTACCAGGTCATGATTCAAGATGTTGAAATTTCTGAAAGACAGTAGTTTTGGTGGTGGGCGAACTGTCTTTGTGTTTACAATGATGTGTGGTTTGGGGGGGTGGTCGCTAATTGCGTCTGACATGGTGCCTGTTTGGAGGAGTAGGTCAGACCGATTTGTTATAATCCAATCAAGGATAGGGTGGTTTGGTGAGTGCTGATTGAATCTTGTTGTGGTAGAGATTACTTGCTCTAGGTTTTGTGATCTTAGTAGGGCTGTGTAGTCAGAGTTTGGACCTGCTGCCCAGTTTAGATTAAAGTCCCCGAGTAGGAAAGCATCCCTAGTTGGGGTGGTGCAGGCTAGACCGGAGAGAAAGCTAGACAGTCCCTGGATACTAACTGGAGGGGGGTTGTAGCAACAGCCAACATAAAGTTTTTTTGTTGCACTGATGGTAAGCTCAGTAATAATCCATTCACTTAAGGAGATGGCCGTGAAGTACGCAACAATGACAACTGATACGTAGTCCTGGACATACAGCGCAACACCACCTCCTCCCTTCCTACCTAGTCTATCCAGCCAGAGGAAGGAACAGCCTTGAAGCTGGTACAAGGTACTATCATGGTATGGCTTAAGCCAGGTCTCGGAGAGACCCAGCACTTGGGGCTTACATAAAGTCACCCAGGCACTATCTCACCGAATTTGGAAGGGAAGCTACATACATTTAGGTGGGCAATTTTTATACCATTGCGTCCCACCCAAGTGGCGTCTGTGTGATCAATGTGTGTGTTTGCGGGTCCAGGGTTGATTTCTACATCACCTGCTAGGCAGGGCTAGGAGAAGGAGGGACAAGAGGGAGCAGGTCGGAGGATGCCAGTGGTGTTTTCGGATCATGATGGAGTGAATCAGATGACCTGCAGCTGGCACGAAGTGTTATCCTCCTCACTGACTGCTTCTGTAGTGTTTTTTTTAGTGCAGTCTGTTGAGTCTGAGATTGTGTCACTGTAGTACTGTTTCATAATGAAACCTCATCTACTGCATCAATCAAAAGTTGCCTGTAGTCCAACTCCTCCATATCCTGAGAAGCAACATCGGGAAGGTGTCTATTCCAGAAACATGGGTCCATCAATGCTGCGAAGACATACTCTTTGTTCCATGTAATGGCTGATAATTTGTCATCATTGCTAAGTTTTGTAAGTATGTTATTGACTACAGACTGGTTTGTATCTAAGTTCTTTATTTTCACCAAGCATTTTTTGAGAAGTGGAATGACTTGGCAAAGGGATGCCTTTTCTGCATTGAACTCTTGCAGCACCCATAAATGGTTTCAGAATGTGAAACAACTATATCATCAGAGGACATTGAGTAGAAAGGAGTACAATGAATCCCCAATACCATTGGACATGATATACTCAATGATAGCTACCTTTTGTTCAAGGATGCATTAAATCATAAAGTAAGTTGAATTCCACCTTGTTTGTATATCCTGAAAAAGTTGGTGGTGAGGAAGACCTTTGTTCTTCAAGGTATCAGCAAGAATATCATGGGCTTTTTCAGAGTGGCTGAAGTGACCACACACTTTGCAAACTGTGCCTATAGTTCTTGATTCTTGTCAGTCATTATCTAGGAAACTTCTATTAAGTTAGGAAAACGTACAAAAAACAAACATGTACAAAATTGTCATCATGAAGTGCTTTTCTTATTCTGAACCACCGTCAGCAACAAAAAAGGTCAACTTTCAAATCTCATGAGGTGAACCTGGTACTAACTATCCTTTCAAGTTCTTGCTGAATTTGCTATGCTGTGTGTGTGTCTTGAAAGTGAGATACATGGAGTACTGCCATTTTCTGAAATATTACGTTTCTTTTTCCCCCCCATGAGAGAATGGTAGTAGCAGTTGGAGTGGTGTGTGAGGATGATGAGATACCCGCAAAACTGACCCAATGTGCAGTAAGAGAAAGATAGGCAATAGTTTGGGCACTGGTCCACATGGTGGTAGTTAAGTGAACTACCTTGTCCTCTACCTCTCAGAGAACATGTCTCATTTGAAGGGCTAGACCGTTGTACATCCTGGGCATAGCAGTGACTGAAAAGTATTTTCTACTTGGCATTTAAGATCGGGCGTCTAAGTACTCAATAAACCTCTGGAAACCCACATCTTCTATAATAGAGTATGGTTGCAGGACAAGTACAATTATTTCACGGCAGTCACTGTTATTGGATGGTTTTTGTGAATATTAAACTTTCTTTCTAAAACCTCCTGTAACTTTAACTGCCACTTATCTGAGTAAAGTTAGTCGTGGCTGGGCTACTATATGCCCTGACTGGTAAAACAGAAGACCTCACAGAAGAATTTCCTCGAGATAAAAGTGGACTTCTAGACATTGGCTAGTGACTACCGTGTCTGAGGAAGAGGTGGTTTTGCCTCGAAGCGCTGGGGCTCATCAGTCAGTGGTTCGAAAGTGGTTTTTGCCTTTATGTATTTTGTGTTAATATGCATGGTTTGCACATTAAAGAACTGTTCCCGATACAGTGGAGTGCTTGTTTTGTGTTGTTGCTTGGCCATCTCCTACTGTTTCAGAAGAATGTTCCTGCTCATGGAGAGCCCTGCTAGATTTCCATGCACCTTATATAATGACAGGCCGAAGCTGCAAAAGATGCCACAACACTGTTGTGGTTCCAAGATGGCCTTTAACTCCCCCTCCCCACCACCACTTCACACGAGTGTTGTAGTGCTCACATATTGCTTGGGAAACATCGCTTGATGTAAAAATGATTCCAAACAGTAGAGGTGGACTGTCTATTTCTTGTAACGAGCTCAGTATGGGTCAACTGGCTGGGTTTATCCGGGGAAGCAGGCTGGGTTTAACTGGGGATGCAGGCTCATTAGGTGAAATAATTATAGAATCCTCTGCATCAGCACCAGTGCCCTCATCACTACTGTCAGACTTTGTTTGGTTTGCATCTTAGCAATTTTCCCTCTCCCTTGTGATGGTGGAGCAGTACTCTCCTCCATGTCATCCACATTCTCACTGTCAGCAACAGGCAAAGCAGACTTTCAGTCTCCATGTCATCCACATTCTCACCGTCAGCAGCAGGTAAAGCAGACTTTCAGTCTCAATGTCATCCACGTTCTCACCTTCAGCAACAGGTAAAGCAGACTTTCAGTCTCCATGTCATCCACATTCTCACTGTCAGCAACAGGTAAAGCAGACTTTCAGTCTCCACGTCGTCCACATTCTCACTGTCAGCAACAGGTAAAGCAGACTGTCAGTCTCCATGTCGTCCACGTTCTCACCTTCAACAACAGGTAAAGCAGACTTTCAGTCTCCATGTCGTCCACATTCTCACTGTCAGCAACAGGTAAAGCAGACTGTCAGTCTCCATGTCATCCACGTTCTCACCTTCAGCAACAGGTAAAGCAGACTGTCAGTCTCCATGTCGTCCACATTCTGACTGTCAGCAACAGGTAAAGCAGACTGTCAGTCTCCATGTCGTCCACATTCTCACTGTCAGCAACAGGTAAAGCAGACTGTCAGTCTCCATGTCATCCACATTCTCACCTTCAGCAACAGGTAAAGCAGACTGTCAGTCTCCATGTCGTCCACATTCTGACTGTCAGCAACAGGTAAAGCAGACTGTCAGTCTCCACGTCGTCCACATTCTCACTGTCAGCAACAGGTAAAGCAGACTGTCAGTCTCCATGTCATCATTATCACCATTATCATCACTAGATTCACTACAGCTACCACTGTTACTTGGAGCTTGATTTCAACATAATGCACGTTTTGCAAATCAAGCAGCTCCACTGTTGCTTGTTAGTGCTTTAACTTTATGTATTGTATGAATATTCTTTGTTTTTGCAATTTTCTCAGATGACTTTTTTTTTTTTTGTTTTTTGGTAACTGGGTAAAGGCCCGCTAGACACAAGTGCCTGTTTTCAGGGGCAGCTTGGGAGGTTAAGTGACTTAATGAGAGTCACGTAGTATAAAAGTGGAGGTTAATGGAATCAAACCCAGATCTGCTGGATGTACCAAGCTCATTCACAGCTTATTACTCTAACCTACAATGCCAGCGCCAGAAGCCTTGGAGGATAAAGAGGAGTCTTTTAAAACTTTGTTTGCTTCTGCACTATTGAGCCCTTCTACCATAGCCAGTCATTTCCCAGTTGTTGAGGTCTCAGTGTTTTGAGAATTAGGGAGCAATACCTAGATAGCAGTAGCATTATCAGTACCTTAAACACACTTTGGTGCTTGAATTTTAGTTTCTGATGGCATACTCATTTCTAGACTACTGAATAAACTTTTATGTTTATTCCCTTGTCTGCCAGTGGCTTCTGTTTTGCAACATTTTTGAGTTCTCATAGTTGGTCTTTCTTGAGTGACTTGTCCAGGGTCACAGTCACAGTCACAGTCACACAGACCACATACATGAAAGTGGTGAGTGGCTGTCAGTTTAATTCACACAGGTCTGCTATATATTATTCTGGTCAACACTGATGCTCTAGCCACTAACCTATTAGGGCTGGTGCCACACTCTGCAAATGTTAGCGTTCATATTTAACCCCGGGGTTACCAAGCTGGCCTAACCAGACTTTACAAGTCCTTGCAAAGCAAGAATTATTTTTTTATCATCCATGAGAGGTCCACTGAGCCAGAGATTTGAGGTGGTGCGCCCCAGCAGCACAGCAAAGTACTTAAGGAAGTTGTTCAGGCTCACACAGATTATATGCAAGTGGTGGGTGGTTGTCAGTTTAATTCACACAGGTCTGCTATATATTATTCTGGTTCACACTGGTGCTCGAACCACTCAGCTATAAAGGCTGGTACCACCTGTCACAAACGCACTCCACAGGTCAGGCCCTCTGCTCCCACAGTGCCAACCTCAGAGTGCAATAGTGTGAACAGGTAAAAGACAGGGTAACCCTCCTGTCTGTTTTGGGTCCTAATCAGCTATTAGCCTCGAGTTCTGGAGGGATTCAAACTGAGAACCTTATGCTAGCATACCCAATTAACAGGCTCAGATAATTTTCTCTTCGGGGGACGCAATATAATCTTTTGTCCACGGGTACCCAGCCAGGTCTCCAAAATGAACCCTTACAACTCTATATGAGACCCAGGTATTTCTTACCTTTAAGCAAGCTTAGTAACACAATTAAGCTTTTAACAGCTGTCAGACTTAAACACAGGTTCAGCATCACATGCAAAGGAAAACTGAGAAGACACACAGGCAGTATTTCAAAGAAAAGGTCGTTTACTGAAAATGGTAAAAATAGAACAATTATATCACAAACCTTACAGTCACATAAAAAAATGGGAAGTTAGAGAATATAAACTCCTACCACAAATACTTAAAGTCTAGCTGTTACCCTTTAACTGCTTTCAAAAGTTCAGAGAAATCTTTCTGAGTCCAGGAATAATATGTCACTGTTTCCCTCGGTTAGCTGTTCATTTGAAACACCATCTCCCCTCCCCTTTTGTGAGTTCAGCTAGATCCTCCCTTGGAGTTAATTCTTAACAAAATTATCTACAAGGTTGTATTTTAAATAATGTGAACATCAGCAAAAAGCCATTTCCCAAATATGACAGTCTGGGATCAAACATTTCTCTGGAATTTAGCAATCCCACATTCTGTCACTACTTCTCGGCTATGTGCTAAAAATGAGAGGAACCAGCCAAATTACTTTTTTTCTTGCCAGGTCATAAAGACTTACATGAGAATCAACTTCAAAGGCATGCGCAGAATATAAAGGATAATAAACTGTCTCTCTAGAAGGATGTCTCAATTAATGGTTTCTCTGGTCAGTTTAATAACATCCTGTGGTTTCAGCCACTGACACCTTGAAAGTTAAAGGCCAAGTCTCACACACTGCTGACTGGTGTGAGACAATTTCATACATAGACCATTTATTTATAATTCAAATATCATACCATAACCATAAGCAGATGGCAAAGCATCACATCACCCACCACCAATGCTAGAGTTTACATTTAAATCAAGGGTGATTAAGCTGGTCTACGCAGCCTCTATGAGTCCTTCCAAAGCAAGAATTGTTTTCTTTTTAAATCGTACATAAAAGGCCCACTGAGCCGAAGATTACTGGTGTTATGCCCCAGCAGCACAGCAAAGTACTTAAGGGACTTGTTCAGGGTCACACAGACAGTATGCAAGTGGTGGGTGGTTGTCAGATCTGAAGTCATACACAGGCCTGCTATACATTATCCTGGTTCACACTAGGGCTCTAACCGCTAAGCTATAAGGGCTGGTGCCTCTGACTGCCAATGCTAGAGTTTACATTTAAATCAAGGGTGAGTACACTTACATACGCGGCCTCTAGAAGTCCTTCCATAGCAAGCATTGTTTTTTTAAATCCTCCATGAAATGCCCACTGAGCTGAAGATTACTGATGGTGTGTTGCAGGAGCACAGCGATGTACTTCAGGGACTTGTTCACGGTCACACAAGCAGTATATGCAAGTAGTGGGTGGCTATCGGATCTGAATTCTCACGCAGGTCTGCTATATATTATTTTGGTTCACAATGGTGCTCTCACCACTAACACTAAGCTAAGGGCTGGTGCCACCCACAGCCAATGACAGAGTTCAAATTTAAATCAGGGTTACATTTATATATACATTTTTTTTATTATCAGTCACAAATACAGGAAGGAACAGTTCCAGCACTCTCCTTGTCCTTGAAATTTTATTTTCCCCTATCTTCCCTCCCCAGACCTATTCTAAGAGATAGCATGCAGCAGCAGACCACCTGCCTTTGTCTGCCTTCCACACTCACTCTCCCCTCCTCCATCCTCCATTTTGGCTCACAGGAAAAAAAAAATATTTAAATTCTCTTCTGTTATTTTTTTTTTTTAGTTTTTTGAATACTAAAAAGTGTTTTTTTAACAAAGGCCTTAAGCCACTGGAAGTACACCAACCTCCAAGCACAAGGTGCCTGCCTTAGCAACTTCTACCTGCCTGCCACACACACTAGAATAAACTTAAAAGTAAAACCGAGAACCATGTGGGCTCTCCAATGGACTGACCAGTCAGGTGTCCCCTTTCAAATCCCATTAGTTTTAGTAACCAATGACCGCTGCAGACACTCCAGTCTCCACTGCTGTCCCTCCCACACCACTCATGTTCATACACGCATAGCAGCAAGTCCTTGATTCCGTTCTGGTGTTGCAATCTAAGTGATCCACCAGAAACAAGGAGCTGGGGAAGAAAAGCCCATACTTTATTACCTACCCCTTGCTGTTGCCGCTGCTGGACATGCCCTGCCCAGTCAAGCCCCAAGGATTACCGACTGGTGGCATTCACACCCCACACGGTAGAGTGCAGCTCTTAGTTCCTTTTGTGCTTAGTTTGTTTTGCTGGGAAAATAGAACTACTAACTATGGGCATTTGGAAATTAAAGTGTATGCACTGCTGCATACCCCATTCCTCTCCAGATCTCTCATCAGTGCCGAAACTGACATTTATAAGCACATTAGTACTGGATGATTGATTTGTGACAAACACAAACTCACACTTCATCATCCAGTATTGGTAGGACGTAAATGTCAGTTTCAGCACTGGTGAGAGGTCTGGAAAGGATATGCACTTTAATTTCCGAATGTACAGTACTATGCAAATCCACCATAGCAGCCAACACCTTGCAAAATTAAAAGCTGCCTATTCAGACTGATCCAAACTGGGAAAACCAGTTCAGGTCTCGACTGACAGTAATGTTTTTGGTTCGGGGGGGGGGGGGGTGAGATTTTTCCCTGAACCAGTTCACCCACCCCTCATTATTGTGATGCAAGTCTGGAATTTTAATGCCACAATAATATAACAAAGTAAATTAAAGCCCAGCCCACACTTTGTGTAGTGCTTAGCAGGTTAATGCTTTTGCAGGTGTTTTGGCTCTGACCAAAACTTGTTTAATTTATGTATGTGCATAAGAAGAGGATTATGAGGGCAAATCACATTTAGTTATTTTTTTTTAAATGTAAGACAGTTTTATTTTTAGGGCCTAGTTTGAAAGATTTTAGTGAGTAAAGGTGGCAGCTATGTTTGTTGTAGCAATCACGGAAGTGTAGTTTGTACAGATTTTATTGTAAAGAGGCTGCAGGATCTTTATCCAGTAGAAACCCATTTTATAATAAATAACAAAGGGGTAGGTTGCTCTGCCTCAATTACCTGGTGCCACTAAGTGTTGTGAACACCATTTCCAACACAAAGAAAAATAAGCGCACTTGAGGATGAAGATGTAAGGAGCATTTATTTAAACATTTTTCAAAGTGTGGCCAGTAGTTGAATAGCTCTCCTGAGCATCGCCACATTCATCTGATACTACTAGGCAGCCTTAGGTTGGGGGAAGGGACTTGGTGGCACTCATGAGAGCCGTTTGGCTGCTGGCACATATTAGTGGGGCTCTGCTGAAGTGCTGAATGAAGTATGGCAGGCAGCATGTTGCAGACAGAATTGTCATCTTAAAGAGCTAGTGTAGTGCCTAAAACTAATATTACTTTTTTAAAGCAGTCAGCTATTACCTTTTATATCTGATGTACTTTTTTCTTTTCCCTTTGGTTAATTAGAAGCTTGTGTACCTGATGTTAGTAGGTGTGCTGTGTGGAAGAGCACTGTGCCTGGCAGCTGACGTATCTACTTCTGTTCCCCCCACTACATCATCAGCATTGTGACCTCACAGACTGTGGCATCGCTGCTACTTAGGAATAGACACTCAGTGGCTGCCAGGTCAGCCACCTGTAATATCACTGTTAGTGAGATCACAATGCTGATGATGTAGTCGGGGGAAGGGGTAGAGTTAGATACAGTATGTCAGCTAGGGTTCACCATGTCAGAATGAAAAACATGTTGCCGACACCAATTACGGCGCAGGCAACATGCCACCCAGTATTAGAGTGCCAGTCATTATGTTTCCCGGGAGTTACAGCGCCAAAGCACCCTCCTGGGAAACAGCTGTCTTTTGCTTTGCCCCCTGCAACCCCCACAATTATATATAACCTCCTCTGGAGAGGGCATGCCCTGGAAGGGGTAACAGTGTGGGCACACAGGGCAGCATCTGTGAGGGGCAGTCTAAAATCAAGATCGCCTCTTTCACTTTTGCCCCTGTTGCGGCACCCTAATTGCGGTGACAATTTTAAGTCACCGTTCTAACGGTATACCGTCAGCTACCATGCTGAGAGCTGTTCCACACATCCATCACAGTATTATCGCATAGAAAACTTTCTAATGAACAAAAGGAAAAAGAAATATACTTCATAAATAAAAAGTTACAACTGACAATTTCTTAAAATGTGTATTATTTTCCTGTCTGCCAGTTTTGGCTCCACTTTCTCTTGAAAGTAACAGTGGCCAGCCTTTTAAAAGTGTGGTGGCAGTCTCGGTCATGAGTACATTTAAAAAAACACATTTGTGATTTCCTGTTGGTACAATTTGGCTCATTAATGAGGAAGATGGCACTTCAGGATGGACAGTTTAGATGGGTGGAGAGCAAGATGAGCTATACTGCAAAAGGAAGTTTAATTTTTTTTAACGGAGGTAGGAAATTACTTTAACACAGTTAATTGTCCTTCCATCTTCCTTTCCATGCCAGTTATGTATTCTGCTATGCTTTGATAATTTTGTGATAAATAACCTAGCTTTGGGATGCCCTCAGATCTGCACATTGTTCCACTCTCCTCACCAGCTACTGCTCTTTATTTTCATATTTCTAAGACATTCTATGACATCAATAACACCATTCCATGCTATTCATCTGAATGGCCTAGAATGGGTGTTTCTGATGTCATAGAATGTTCAGGCAGTATGAAAGAGAGAGAGAGAGAGAGAGAGAGAGAGCAGTAACTTCTGAGGAGAAAGGGATTCAGGGTAGTTACAAAGGCAAACAAAAATTAGATTACAAATTTGACAAAAAAGGTCAAAACATATCAGAATATTGGGTAGCCATTAAAAGAACAAATGGAGGGCACCTAGAGGTGCAAGAAAAAAAATACTAGCGTAGTAATGTTGTTTCTTCCAAGGTGTCCTTTAGCATCAGTAGCAGTAAGCTGGCTAGACTGAGCTGCCTCGGAGGCGGAAATTATGGTAATGAGTATAATGAATTAGCCAATCAGAAGAGAGTTAGAGGGTGTGGGGAGTGGAGCTTGCCCAGAGGGCACCAGAATTTTTCCGAAGCTACGCTGGGAACATGTCCACAAAAGTCTGCCCTAACAGACTTTAAAAATCACATAACAATATGAAAACACTAACCAGATACAATAAAGAGTAACTTTGCTTAAAATACACTCCCCAAAATATGAAAACAAATTTGGCACAAACCAGAGAAGGCAGAGTCCTCTTCAGGTAGGTTATCAGGAGAGGATGGGTGGGAGGTTACTGATGCTAAAGAACACCTTGGAAGAAACATTACTACGCTGAGTAAATTTTTCTTCTCACCCCAGGGGTCCTTTAGCATCAGTAACAGACTACAAAGCAGTGCAGTTGAGGTTGCGGTACAGAAACCTACTTAGGGAAGAAGCTCTGCAGAACCGCCCTGCCAAATTTGGCATCAGATCTGGACTGTGCATCTAGACAGTAACACTTTGTGAATGTATGTACAGTTTTCCAAGTGGCTGCTTTGCATACATCAAGAACAGGCTGCGACTGTGGCGGCAGTGCCACTAGTGGAGTGGGCCCTGAGGAGGCTGTTTACCAACTTTGTCATAACAAAACTGGATACAGGAAACTATCCAATGAGAGATAGTTCTCTTAGTGGCTGGCTTTCCTCTATCCACCTCACCATAGGTGAGGAAAAGCTGGGTAGCAGAGCCTCTGAACTGCTTAGTGTGCTCCAGATAGTAGGACAGGGCTCTTTTTAACATCTAAACTATGTAGCCTACATTTTCCTGGAGTGGATTTGTCAGTGAAAAAGACAGGAAGGGTAATGGACTGATTAAGCTGAAATTCAGAAACCACCTTGGGCAGGAATTTTCTGTTTGTCCTGAGCTCTACCTTATCCTTGTGTGGGATAATGTAGTTTGGTTTAGTACAAAGGGCCTGAAGTTCTGAGATCCTTCTAGCAGAAGTGATGGCTACCAGGAAAACTGTTTTCCAGGTGACATATTTTAAGTGGGCTGTTGCCATGGGCTCAAAAGGAGGCTCCATGAGCTTGGCAATGCACAGGTTGAGGTCCCAAGGAGGAACACGTTCTCGAATTGGATGTTGAAGGTGAAGCAGGCCTTTAAAAAGTTTTTGAAAATAGGCAGTGAAATGATAAGACTTGTCTTTCCCTGTGGAAAGATATGCTGAAATAGCAGCCAGATACACCTTCAAGGATGAGGCCTGTAAGTATACCAAGTAATCCAGAAGGCTGGACACTGTAGCCCTGAGAGGGTTTATTTGTTTCCCTTTGCACCAAAGAGAAAACCTCTTCCACTTAGCTGTGTAAGTTTTCTTAGCACTTGTTTTTAGCCATACGAAGGATCTTCAGAACTTGTTCTGAATACTGAGTGTCTGGGAATTTTAACTCTTCAAGAACCAGGATTTGATGGGGAAGAGATATCAGATCTGGGTAAGGAACCTCTCTGTGGTAGAGTCAGGAGAGTGTGGCTCAGAGGAAGTCGAATAGGCTTCCGATGAGACAAAGCTAGTAGAAGGGGGTACCACGGTTGCCTTGGCCAATCTGGGGCTAAGAGGATCATGGTGGCTGAGTGATCTCTCAGTGTCAGGAGCACGCTGTAAATCAGAGGAAATGGAGGAAACGTGTAGAGGAACTTCCCTGCCCAATCTAGAGTCAAAGCATCTGCTTGAAAGGTGTCCAGTGCTGGAGGCTTGCAGCAGTACAGAGGAAGTTGGAAGTTGAGGTGAGATGCAAACAGATCTATTTCTTGAGTGCCCCACCTCCTGAATACTGTGGCAAGGATCTGCTTGTTCGGTGTCCATTCGTTGTGCCCTTGACTGATGCGACTCAAGGCATCTGTCAGGGTGTTGTCCTTGCCTGGGAGATGAATCGCTGAGAGGCTGACATTCAGGGAGTAGGTCAAAGATCAAATTCTCATGGCCTCTGGGCAAAGTACAGCAGACTGTGCCACCCTGCCTTTTTATGTAAAAACATGGCAGTGATTTTTTTTTTTTTTAACTTTATTGTTTTCAATGTATGCATACATACAATACATTCCAAGCAGAGACATTTCAAATGATTATTACATTCTGGACACACTGAGGACGCCACCCCTCTAAAATTCTTATAGATTACTTATTCTACTGCTTTAAGATACATCCTTGAGGGATGCTAATTTAATACTATTAACAATTTTTATTACCAAGTTGCTAGGAATTAAGCCCATGAGTGGCACGGAAATTTACTAAATCGATATTTGTGTAGGTAGTCCATTTATTCATACCCCCGTAGAACAAGGGGCTATGAGAACGTCCATGCTATAACTGATATAATACATCAAAATTGTGATAATTCAAAACGGTCATGCCACTTTGGAATTAACATGTCTTCCAAGTATAAATGCCTCAATTAACTAGCTCTGGGAGGCTGTGATTATCTATTTTTCCCCAAATCTAAACCCAAACAGACTAAAAACAAACATTTAAGGTTTTGATAGGAAAGACCTATATAACCTTCATTATTTATATCTGTCACTCAGAAGGCAAATAATTATTAATCTTGTGAGAGCAAATTAAATTTTCAAGAATGACTGTCCCGGTATTAACACTAGTAAAGTACTCACTCGAACCTCTCTATAGGCTTAATGCGTTTTATAATGTTTACTTATAACCAAGGTCTCTCTTTCCCCTGGATCTTCCTTGTATTTAATCCCCTCCAATCCTTCATGTTTCATCTTCATCAGATGAATTCTCACTATGTTCTACACTGCGTTTTCTTTGTCGAAGCATGACTCTGGACCCATCGATTAGCTTCCTTTAGTTCTGAAAAGATAAAAGATTTTCCCCCGGTGCATTATCCTTAGCCGAGCTGGAAAGATTATGCTGTGCTGAATCCCTGCTTCACGTAGAAGTACCCTTATCCCACCAAACTGTTTACGTCGTTGCCTAGTGCAAAGCTGATGTCAGGATAAAGCCGAACAGTTTCCCCTTCACAAAGAAGTGTCCGATGTTGTCTGGCTAAGGCCAGAAGATAGTCCCTGGTTGCTACACCGTCCGTGATCACCAGAACTGTCCACGGGGCCTCAGGATTGTCAGGCCTACCTCTAACCGTGATCCTGTAGGCCTTTTGTATACCTTTTATACATGTACTAGCCTCTTTGCCAAACTGTTGTTGTAGCCAGTCTTGTAAAAAAAGAACTAAGTGGTCTCCTTCGCAGCCCTCTGGGAGCCCCAAGAAGTGAATATTTGAAGCCCTAGTTTGGTTTTCCAGATTTTCCAAACGCATTTGAAAATGCCTGTTTTCTTTTATTACAGCACTAACGGCTCCCATTGCTGCATCTGAGCATTTTTTGGCATCTGACGATTCCACTGACACAGAGTCAATCTTTGTTTCCAAGTTTGTAACTCTGTTTGCAATACTATCTATTTTTTTCAGCCAAGCCAGATACAGAGGCAATCAGTCTGTTTATTTTAAAACCCAGGGATTGCAGGGTTTCCTCCCCTTCATTTCCTGCGTCTGCGGCCTGTTGTTGAGAAGAAGATCGCGTGGTGGAGGGAGCGGGAACATTTTTTGGTTTTGCTCCTTCGTGTGGAGTATGGTCCTTTCGAGGATTCCCCATATTTGCTCCTAAGGTCTTCCGATTTCTATGTTTAGATTAGGTTGGGAGAGTCCAAAAAATACTTATTTTATATCCCAAAGCCAGTCTTAATGAGGAGCTCTATTCTCAAGCAGCCATATTGCTCGGGCTCGCTAGCACCCCCCCTCACATGGCAGTGATTTTGTCTGTTCTGGTCTGCACAGTGCGTCCCTGACCTGTGGGGCAAAGGCCTTTAAGGCCAAGTACACAGCTCTGAGCTCCAGAAGGATGATGTGGTTTACAGATTCCTTGGTAGTCCACATGCCACTTACGGAAAAGTTGTCCAGATGAGCTCCCCAACTCAGAAGGAAAGCATCTGTAGTAATGATTTTTGTAGGGGGATGAAAACTGGAAAGAAACTCCCACTGAAAGATTGTCTGTGTCCTTTCACCAATTTAGAGCTTGTAGCAGTGATGTGATCACTGGTACCAGCTTGAACAAAGAATGTGTTTTTTGGCACCAATGTGCCCTCAGATGGTACTGAATGTTTCATCTGGAACCTGACACCTGGCACCATGGCTGTCATGGAGGCCATCTGCCCCAGGAGCTTGAGAAAATGTCTGGCAGGCCTGGGCTGACTTAGGGCAAAATAATTTACCACTGATAGAAAAGCCTGGATCTGAACTGCTGGAAGAAAAGCTTTGCCCTGCTGGGTGTCCAACTGTGTTCCTATGAAGGTTAGGAGCTGTGTAGGTTCTAACTGGGATTTATTTTCGTTGATGAGGAAACCCAGAGTGTGTAGGAATTGTTTTGTATAGCTGAGAGCCTCTCTGACTTGAAGAGGGGACTTGCCTACTAGAAGCCAGTCTTCCAGGTATGGGTAGACTGAGATACCCTGCTTCCTTAGATGAGATACCACTACAGCTAGGCACTTGGTGCTGATGTTAGGCCAAATGGCATGGCTGCAAACTGGTAGTGCCCTGACGGCAGTTTCAATCTCAGGAACTTTCTGTGGGACTGCCTTATTGGTATATGAAAATAGGCATCCTTTAGATCGAGGGAGACTAGCCAGTCTCTTCGTTGCAGGGAGTGAATCACTGTTGCGAGTCTCAGCATTTTGAAATTTGGTTTCAGTAAGTGCCTGTTTAGGTACCTGAGGTCAAGAACAGGTCACCACTCCCTGGTTTTCTTTGTTGTTAGAAAGTATCTGGAGGCTGGCCCGGTGGCGCTGGAGGTCGAGGCACTGGTCGCTACAGCCGTCTCTCGGGAGGAGGGAGACTTGTCGTCCCGCTCACTGACTGCCCTCTGGTGGCAACCGGAGGGCAATACAGGCAGGGAGGCATGTACCGATGTCATTATATTGGTAGGGGAGGGGTGGATGGGAGAAAAAGGAAAAAGGAGCCTGGCAGGGTTTCATGATAGTCCCGTGTCCCAGAGGGCCATCTCCAGAGCCTGGATTGGATCTCGGCAGGGGGTGGGGGGAGCCGGCACCCCCCTCCCTAGCCCTGCAATGGGGAGGCAATCCGCAAGGGAATTTCCAGGGTCAGCAAGAGCAGGGATGCTTGAGACCAGAGAAGTGAGTTCCTCTGTGAGGAGGACCACAGCCTCCAGCCAGGGCTCATGGGGGGAACTATATTAAAAGAAAGTATCTGAGAGAGGCCTTTTCCCCACTGTGAAAAGGAACTCTCTCCAGTATCTTTGCTGATAGCAATGTGTTGATCTCCAGCTCCAGCAGTAATTTTCAGTTGGAGTTAGGGACTTTGACATCAGTGGATCCCGAAGGGCAGGGAAGGTCTTGAATTGCAAGGATAGGCCCTTGCCCACTACCTCCAGTACCCCACTTGTCTGTGGTGATGTGGGTCCAGTGTTGGAGGTAATGGGAGAGCCTGCCCCTTACTGGGAGAGGAAAGACAACCTGGATACTGGATTCCGGGCTTGGACTGTGTAGCAGGGGCAGGAGTGGAAGCAGCTCTTCTCTGGCCCCTCCTGCTTCTTCCTCTGTAGTAATCTCTCATTTGGGAATAATCCATGGGCATAGGGAAAGACGCCTTTGGATAATATCCTCTGCCCTTGTTTCCCCAGTTCTGAGATTTTTGGGAAGTAGAGGGTTTGTCTTTGGCAGCATTACTCTGACAGGAGGTCTTACATTCCTCCACCTTCTTCATGTATGCTTCAGTCCTGAGGGAGTTATTTTCACAGGGAAAATCCACTGCTTTGGACTGTGTGTCCTACGAAAGGTCTGTGGTTCTTAACCACAAAATACGGTTCAAAGCAACTGCCTGATCCATGGCTCTGGAAGCAGCATTATTATTGTCCACAGTCACGTGAAACTGGTATTTGGTTGCCTCAAGGGCAGATTTCACAGTTTCAGTTATATCCTGTAACATCTTCTCTGGGTTCTGATGTAAAATGGCCAGGACAGAGTTTCATAAGGCTTTTTGATATTGGCAGCACATGCCATGTAAGTGGACAGGGGAAGGAGCAAAGAAGCTGTTGTACAGGATTTTTTAGCCATGGAGTTCAGTTTTCTGGACTCCTTTTCAGGAGGCTGAGAGGAGATTGGGACTTTGGCTTTATCACAAGCCGCAGCCGGAATAACTCCTTCATGACTAGGATGTACAGACGGGAATTCAGCACCATTTCTGGCTAAATGATATCTCCTATCTTTTTGTCTACTCCAGAGACAGAAGTAGGATTCTGGAGTAGCTTCACTGTTGCTTTCTTGATGGAGTTATAAATAGGCAGAACTACTTTTTTCGGGGGAGGAAGACCCATCATCTCTCTATACTCGTCATCCTCCTCTTCCTCTTCGGTGGTCTCCTAGGTAGGAAGGTCCAGGGTGTCCACCATATGTTGTAAAAAAGTAAACAGTGAGGAAAAATCCTCCTGATCATTGGGGGAAGTACCAAACTCTGGATCAGGGGATACATCAGGTTCTAAAGGTTGGCCCTCTGCCTCCTCCTCATCATCTTCATTCCCCTCACCATAGTAACAGTCTGGCCCATAAAGGGGGGCTGGACTGTGAGGAGTAGATGGGGCATTAAATATACTGCTCATGCTTTGAACAGTCTGATAAAGGTGCTAAGCCTTAGCCATTTCTTCAGCAAAGAGCAAGTTTTTTTCAATATTTGTTTGTTTTTCTTTTTTTTATTAGCCACTGGTGTCTCTCTTGCCTCAACGTGGGAGGGCAGTGTAATCTTTTCTTTAAACTTCTTTTGCAGACACTGAATCAGTGACCTGGTCTGCACGTCTCTTTTTGGGCTGGTCACCATTATTATTATTGTTAGAACTCTTACCAGACTTATCTTCTATGGGTTCCCTAGGGGACCTGTCTTTAGGTTTGGATTGAGAAGAGGACCCCTCTTCAACAGGCTCTGCAGAGGGAGAAGCAGACTGAGAGGCCATTTTTTCTAATCTTTGGGCTTTTTTTATTTTTTCACAGTTTTGGAACAAAATTTTGAGCAAAGTTCACAATAGTGATCTGGACCAACACTGTAAACAGAAATCATGGCCGTCTGCTTTAGCCACTATTTTAAAGCACTTTAAACAATTTTTAAAACCTGTAGGTCCAGTCCTTTTCTTTGGTTTATCGGACATGCCCATTAGTCAGAAAACCTAAAAATGGGGTTCCCAAATACAGCAAAGTACTTCTTAGCGGTCGGTTCCCTTTCGGTAAGAACCGCAAACAAAAAGAACAGAAAAATTATTTAAAAGTAACCAAAAACGCGGATCCTAGTAAAAAAACAGGAACCGTGAAGGTTTTAAACTATAAAGAATTAAGGAACAGTCGTTTAAACTCAGACATGATAAAAATTTACCTCAGAAAATAAAAGGGGAGGTGCCAGCCTGGTGGCACTGGAGGTTGAAGCGCTGGTCACTACACCTCGCATCATGCCAGAGATCCAGGTTCAGGAATGAGCCCAGGGCGATGGGGGTCAGCAGGGGGAGAGAGGATCAAGCATCCGGAGGACTGATCTCCCCTCTCGGGGGGGCTTGTCCCGCTCACTGACTGCCCTACGGTGGTGGCTGGAGGGCAGTTTGGGTCGGAAGGCATGCTCCGACATGCTTACGTCGGTAGGA
Organism: Neoceratodus forsteri; assembly: GCA_016271365.2. Lineage (NCBI taxonomy): Eukaryota > Metazoa > Chordata > Ceratodontiformes > Ceratodontidae > Neoceratodus > Neoceratodus forsteri. The sequence continues at coordinate 68,398,462 of CM057459.1, forward strand.
AGGGGGGACAGGAGAAACACGGAGGAAAAACAGCCTGGCAAGCGCTCAATGGTGATCCGTTGCACCCCAAGGACCAACCCCGGCTTCTGGATTGGGTCTCCGGGGAGGAGGGTTTCCCACCTCCTTCCTGGCTCCGCCACAGGGGGGCAATCTAGGGGGGAATTACCGGGGTCAGCGAGTGCGAGGAATGGCAGGACTAGAGAGAGAGAGAGAGTGTCCCTCCATCAGGAGGGCTGAAGCTGCCTGCCAGGGCTCAAGGAGGAAAAACTGTGTATGAAAAAAAAGAAAAGAAAAAGGAGGAACCACGATAAAATGGGAGAACGTTTCCTGGAACCAAAGCGAACCGCACTAAAACTAAAGAAAATAATAAAAAATTACAAAATACCCACTAACTCAGCATAAAAGTAAAGAAAAGAGTGAAAAAATGTTGTTAGAAATTCTCTTCAGGCAAGAGTGAGAGAGCACCTCAGAGGCAGTGTTCCTCAGTCAGGCAGATAAAAAATGCTGGTGTCCTCCGGGCAAGCTCCACTCAGCACACCCTCTAATTCTCTTCTCATTGGCTAATTCATAATACTCATTACCATAATCTCCACCTCTGAGGCAGCTCAACCTAGCCAGCTTACTGCTACTGTTACTGATGCTAAAGGACCCCTTTGCCTGATGTTAGCTTTTGGAAGACAGAAATCTTGCTTTTAGAGCAGAAAGCAGCTGACTAAAAAAGCTACCGTTTTTCTTACAAATTGCCCTCCATCCCACCCCTCCACTCTCCCACCCTAAGCCAGTTCTACTTTTCTAGCCACTGGATTTGACTGACAACAGGAACTTCCTGTTTGGCAGTAGGAAGGGAAGGATCACAGAGAAACAGTTTTGTCCACCCTGAAGGAAAAAAGTATCTCTCCCCCCCTCCCCCAGCTGCTGGAGGTCTGACTGAGCAAGGAAGGAGGAGACTACTTAAGAATACTGGAAGTTGCTGTCCCAGAACAGGAAGGGTGAGAGTTGTAAGGAGAGGAGAGAGTAAGCATGCAGAGCAACAGGAGAGGGAACACAAAATAAGAAATAATGGGAGTGGTGCAGTGCAATGACTGTGGGGTGGAAGTGTTGCGGGAGACATTCTGGAGGCTGCAATGCTGCCCTATTTGCAGGCACCTCTCTGGTCTGAGGGAGAAGGTTGCCTGTCTCCAGGCTGACCTGGCAAGGATTCATGAAACCTCCTCCCCCACCCAGAGACCACCAGGACCACCGCTGCTACCTCAGAGGTTGACAAGAAAGAGGAGCGGCTGGACCAAGGTGGGCTCAAGGAGGGAGAAGGTGGTGGAACAGAGGTGCATCCCTCCAGCTGTACCTTTCCACAATTCATACACTGTTCTGGCAGATAGTGGTTCCTCTATGGAGGCACTTGCAGTGGAAACCAAGGAGGATGCTGGGAACCTCCACGAAGGAGACCCACAGGAGGGTGGCACGGGACCCCACAGGGGAAGGAAACAACTCCTGGTGGGGGACTCAATCATTAGGGGGTAGAAGTGGGGGAGGAAGGGGAGAGGGAGGTAAGGTGCCTGCCTGGTGCCACGGCTTGAAGGGACAGGAAGCAAATCCTCAAGATCGTGGGAACAGCTGCACGAGGGAGGGAGCTGGATATCATTGTCCACCTAGGAATAAATAACCTGGCTGAGAATGGGATCAGAGCAGTGCAAGAAGAGTTTGTAGAGTTGGGGAGGGGCCTTAGACAAGTAGCGCATACGGTAACCTTCTATGGCAAGGGTGATGCTAGTGTACTCCATACCACGGAATTCAATGAATGGTTGAAAAACTGGTGTGGAGCTCGGGGTTTTTGGCTGCATTGGGGAGTCACCTGGAGGGATGCAGGCCTATACTGGCGCGATGGTCTACATCGGTCCAGGGGGTGAACCAGGATCCTAGGTGATAGGTTTAAATGCTTCATTGGCAAGCATTTAAACTAGCCAAGGGGGGAGGCACTGAAAAGAAGCAGGGAAATCCCAGCCTTCCCCCCACAAAACATGGTAATTAGTGAGGTAAATGCCAAGATAGAGAAGTCATTAGGGAGCAGGACAGAGGTAAAGGAAAAAAAAGGCAAAGACAGTAAGGGCTGGGATGGAGCTAAAAGGGGTAAGGCCATCAAAAAAATGGAGGGTGATGAGTACCAATGCCCTCAGTCTGTGTAACAAGCTCCCTGAACTAGTGGCCTTGATGGAAGAGGGATGCCTGGATTTTGTGGCAGTCACAGAAACATGGTACACAGAGAACCATAACTGGGATGTCAACATACCAGGATACACAATCTACAGGAGGGACACGGAGGGTAAAAGAGGAGGAGCTCTCTATGTAAGGGAAGGGATCAAAGCAACAGAACTAAAGAGTAAACAGGGAGCAGATGAGGCACTCTGGGTCACCCTGGAGACGGGAAATGGCACCACAATCCGCATGGGGGTTGTATACAGACCCCCATCTCAGGGGGAGGGAATGGACAAGGAAATGATAGAAGGCATCCTTAGAATGGCAGAAAAAGGAGAGATATTGTTGATGGGGGACCTAAATATGCCAGATGTTAACTGCAGCACCTTTGCTGCAGGCACATCCAAGAGCAGGGTCATTCTTGATGCCCTACAAGGGGCATGCCTCAGACAGCTAGTACTGGAACCCACTCGGGAGGGAGCAATCTTAGACCTGGTACTCTCAAACAAGGACGGAGAAAGAATCTCAGATTTAGAAGTGGGTAGCCATCTGGGAACAAGTGACCACCAAACAGTGTGGTTCACGATAAACACAGCCATACAGTCAAGCCATACAAAAGGAAGAGTATTGGACTTCAGGAGGGCTGACTTTGGGAAAATGATAGAGTGCCTCAGAAAAGCACCCGCAAACAGGCAAGACGGAGGGGTGGAGGAACAATGGGAAGTAATCAAAACAGCCATCACAGAGGCAACAAGCCTTTGTGTGAAGCAAATCAACAAAACACAACGAAGGAAAAAAAAACGCTATGGTTCTCAAAAGAGGTGGCAGGGAAAGTTAAGGAAAAAAGGACAGCATTCAGGAACTATAAGGAAACACAGAAGGAGCAGGACAGAGAACTTTATCAGTTAAAGCAGAAAGAGGCAGGGAAGGCAGTCAGAATAGCAAAGGCCCAAACCAAGGAAGGGATAGCCAACTCTGTCAAGAAGGGCGATAAGACCTTTTATAGATATATTAGGGAGCAAAGAAAGACCAAGGGAGCGATACTGAGGTATAATAAAGGGGAGGGAATGTGGGCAGAGGGTGACAGTGAAAAGGCAGGGATACTGAACAAATATTTCTGCTCAGTATTCACAAAGGAAGAGGAGGGAGAGGTACCTAAACCAAACAAGAGAAATACTCTGGATACGGGGGTCAATACCAGTCCATTCACAGAAGAAAGGGTTCTGAAAGAACTAGTAAAATTGAAGGTGGACAAAGCATGGGGCCTGATGGGATTCACCCAAGAATTCTAAAAGAACTAAGGGTAGAACTAGTGACACCACTGACTACTCTCTTTAACAAATCATGGGAGGATTGGGTGGTACCTGAGGACTGGAGGAGGGCGGATGTGATTCCTCTTCACAAAAGTGGGAGCAGGGCAGAGGAAGGAAACTACAGACCAGTTAGTTTGAACTCAGTGGTAGGGAAAATGATGGAATCACTTCTGAAAGAAAGAACTGTTGAGTACCTAGAGGCCAGTGGGGCACAGGACCCAAGGCAGCATGGATTCACAGCGGGAAGGTCATGTCAGATGAATCTAATAGATTTCTTTGACTGGGTGACCAAAGTAGTAGACCAGGGAGGGGCTGTGAACATGGCCTACCTAGATTTTAGCAAGGCATCTGATACAGTCCCACACAAAAGATTAATATACAAGTTAGCCAGCCTTGGAGTGGGTCCCAAGGTGGTAGCCTGGATAAACAATTGGTTGAACAACAGGATGCAAAGGGTAGTAGTAAACGGAGTCCACAGTGAAGAAAGGAGGGTTACTAGAGGTGTACCACAGGGTTCAGTACTGGGACAGGTCCTTTTTCATGTCTTTATAAGTGACACTGCAGACGAACTGGAAGGAAAAGTATGTCTCTTTGCAGATGACACAAAGATCTGCAACAGGGTTGATACACAAGATGGAGTGGAAAGGATGAGAAGGGACTTGGCAAGGTTGGAGGAATGGTCAAATGTATGGCAGCTGACATTCAATGCAATGAAGTGCAAGGTAATGCACCTGGGAAACAAAAACCCTGGGGAAGAGCACACAATGGGGGGTGAGATACTGACAAAAACAAAAATGGAAAGGGACCTGGGGGTAATTATATCAGATGACCTAAAAGTGGGCAAGCAATGCGAGAAGGCAGTAAGGAAGGCTGGGGGGATACTGGGATGCATAGGGACAGGCATCAACAGTAGAAAACAGGAAGTTGTTATCCCTCTGTATAGACAGTTGGTGAGACCCCATCTGGAGTACTGTGTGCAGTTCTGGAGACCCCATCTCCGCAAAGACATAGACAGAGTGGAGGCTGTCCAGAGGAGGGCAACCAAAATGGTGCAGGGTCTGCACCAGAAGACATATCTGAGAGAGACTAAGGAGCTTAATATGTATACCCTTGAGGAAAGAAGGGAGGGGGACATGATAAAACTTTCAAGTACCTCAAGGGAATAAACAAAGTCCAAGAGGGTAGTATCTTTCAGAAAAGAGATGTGCAAGAACAAAGGTACAATTTGAAGATAGAGGGGACGGCTCAGAGGTAATGTGAGGAAGTATTTTTTCACGGAGAGGGTGTGGATGCATGGAACAGCCTTCCTGAGGAGGTCGTGGAGTCAAGAACAGTGGGGGAATTCAAGAATGCATTGGACAGACATAAGGCAGTCCTGGTGGGGGGGTAGGAGGAAGTAGGCTGTTGGTTAACTAGGATCTGCAGCTTATCCATCAGGTGGGAAAAAGGACAGACTAGGTGGGCCAAGCGGTCCTTATCTGCCATTAAATTCTATGTTTCTAACTGTTTCTTATCACCTTTAGGCTCAATGACTCCATCGTCTCAGAGATGGATAATGGTCTAATCACATCAGCCATCTTTGTCAACCTTGCAAAGGCCTTTGATACGGTCTCCCACTCCCTCCTCCTCATAGATAATCTCTCCTCAGCTGGTCTGTCCGACTCTGCCACAAACTGGTTCAGAGCCTAACCTGGTTGTTAGGACACAATCGGTCAGAATCGCTGATGCATTATCTCCTCCCCTTTCCACTGACACTGGTGTCCCTCAGGGATCAGAGTTTGGTTCAGTTCTCCTCTCGATATTTCTAAATGACCTCCCATCAGTTTGTACTACATCTTCGATTCTAATGTACGCTGATGACACTGTCTTGTACACCTCCGGCCACATCCTCGCCGATGTCTAAACCAGAGTCCAACTGGACTCTGACAAGCTCCAACACTGGCTTATCGCTTATCATCTTTGCCTAAACAACAAAAAGACTGTCTCAATGACCTTTGGCATAATGCAAAGACTCTCTAGGCTCTCCTCCTTCCCTTCCTTCCATACCCTAGATGGGACTTCACTGGAGGTCACCACCTCCTTCAGATACCTCAGGGTCTGGCTAGACCAATACCTCACCTTTTCTGTGCACGTGGACGCCATCCTAAAAGAATGGTGCCCCAAGCTTGGTGCTATCTTCAGGAACCGTTACAGTCTACCGCTAATGGGCAAGCGTGAACTTGTCCAGAAAATGATTCTCCCCATTTTTAACTATTATGATACAGTTTACAGTGCAGCCCCGAAGTTCACTCTAACCAGATTGGACCCCTTTTTCACGCGTTCTGTCGTTTCGTTCTGGACTCTTCTCCCCTCTCTCACCACTGCAATCTTTACTACTCCCTGGCGTTCCCTTCTCTTTCAAACCACCGCCTGTCCCATATGGCTAAATTTACCTCCAAATTCTGGTTCAACTCTCTCCCTTCACATCTCTCCTCTTCACTGTCCATCCCTCCTCCACCTGCGCATTCTCTTACATCCTCTGATGCCAGAACTTTGGGTAGTAGTAAACAGAGTCCACAGTGAAGAAAGGAGGGTTACTAGAGGTGTACCACAGGGTTCAGTACTGGGGCAGGATCACCTCAGCTGGTCCGTCTGCTCTCTCCTACTCTTTCCCTAAACTATGGAACTTACTTCCTCCTCAAATCAGGCACTCTGCTCTCTGCACTCTATCTCAAGTGCCCTCGCTAACTTCTACTCATCAAATTGCCTATGCCCATAGTTGACACACACTCTTGCCCTGTCTATTTTTGCTCCACTTTTCTGGTCTCTACTAGTTCCGCAGTACCCTGCAGCTAATTAGCACAGGCTTCTGCCCTAGCATTTTAAACAGTTTTACACATTACCCTGCACTTTGAATGTGTTCTTGTTTTATATCAGCTGTATCATTACCTGCTCACTATTGTAATGTTGTCTCTCTGACTATATTTGATTGCCCTACCATGTAATGCAATTGCAGTGTAACTCTGCTGTTGTGTACTTGTTTGTTACTCCGATGTTCTGTTCTCTGTATATTTGCCCCTTTATCCTTTCCATCAAGGTGCACTGTGAGAGGAGCAATTTTTTGTTCAGTGTGCCTTTTCTGGTGAAACTCTGTAATAAATAAATATACTAATGTGGAAAAAAGTATCTGTTTGAAAAATGAGCCAGTGTGTAGGTTTAAAACATGTTCACTGAAAGAAATGTTAGTAGGGGAAAGTGGGTTAGTACAGGAAACAGCAAACAACCAAAAGTAAAAGTGAAACCAACAGAAACTAGCGCTAGTGGAAACGTGGTGATGACGTGTAGAGTGTATGTATAAATGGGTGAAGATGTGTCTATTATGTGCAGAAATGTCAGCCAGGGCATTTATACATACAACAGCTCAAAATAATACATTTATCACATAGCTTCTGTGTCCACACCTATTACATAAAACCTTCATTATGCCATTTATCTTCACTTTAGATAGATCACAAATGAACCCTTAATCAATGGGAGAGCAGCTTGAACAATGCCTTATGACATCACAGTGACCACTGCTGTACTCAAAACAGTGCAGGGAAATTTGGCCAGCCCGCCGGCGCAGTGGTAGAGTTACCGCTTGCGGTGCCAGTGACCCGGGTTCGGAAACGGACTCAGGCGGCTGGAGGGCCGGCCAGGGGGAGGAGGATCGAGCGCCATGGGGCTGCTCTCCTCCTCCGGGTGGGGTGGGATGCGAGTCCCGCTGCGATACCGCCACCTGGGTGACCACGGTTGGAGGTGCAGTGAGACAGCATACAAGGGGAGGGGCGGACGCCTGCTGGGAGCTGGGCGTGCTGCGTCGAGGCGTGAGGCCACTCATGGCCTCATGCGTGCAGATGTTTGGGGGTCGGGACCAGAAAAGCAGAAAAGAACCCTGCGCTGGGCTCCTGTAGACAGGACCTGGCTGTCCCGAAAAACCCTTAACCAGGCTCCACAGACGGGCTCATGAGGCCTTCCGACACAGTCTCTAGGGGTGTGAGAGGGGAACTAACTGGGGGTCCCTCCTCCGCCTCGGGGTAAACCTGCAGGATGGGGAAGGCTCGCCAAGCACCCGGAGGGAGGTACCTGGGGCGGGACTACAGGAACTACAGCCTAGGAGATCCCCGAAGAAAGAAATCCAGCGCAGCACCGAAGGGGAGCATAAAGAGGAAGTAAAAAGAGAAAAAAACAGTGCAGGGAAATGAAAATCTTCAGAAGAGCTAATTTAACTCATTGGGTCCAGTAGATGCCATATGGCTTCGGAACCATCCATTACAGAACCTGGCTACCAGGACTCAATGAGTTAAAAGCTTTACAATTTAAAATACATTGTATAAATGAGACAAACAATGAATGACCTGGCTCAGAACACGCCACTTATCACTTGTGAGGTGGCAGCACTTACATAACTCACCTGTGGTTCTGCCCATCATGAGTTATTGTCCTGCCCTCTCACTCATGAAGGTAATGGAATATTCTTAGTCAGACCACTGTATATCCCGTGTGAGTGTGTGTGTGTGTGTGCCTGTTGGGGGGTACCTATCATCACTATGCAGATTGGATATTCCAATCAGATGGCCACCTTGCATGGTAGCTTGCTAGTATAATATCTGAGATGAATAGCAACCCAGCAAGAAACTAGATAAAATGCTTCCTAACAGTATTTCTTCTTTACCATGTTTAATGTATCACTTGGCTTATTATAAAATATGCAGAGAATAATACATGGGTGGGTGGGTGTAATCAGAATTTTATACACACACCCGAAGTGTGGGATGCTACATAAACCCCGAAGGCAAAGCTCTAGGTGGCTTTTAAAAAAAAGCCTCCCACACCAAAGATGTGTGTAAAATTCTGGTTTACTCCCACCCACGTCTTATTTTTATAATTACTAACAAGCATTTTTAATTACTGTGGCAGTTGTGTGACTAGTGTCTGCACCGCTCAAAGTGCAATTTTAATTGACAGGGAGAGATTACAATCGCCCAGTTGTAAACCATAATTACAACCAGGTGGCTGTACTGCATTTTTACAAACTGAATATCCGAGCATTAAAAATACTCAATAGTAATTATATGTAGTTAATTTAATTATTTACAAAATGCTTACTGGAAAAGGCAGACTGAGCCAAAGTTGGTTTCCAGGTGTGACTGGAGATGGGGGTATACAACAAAATACTTCTAACAAGCAAATTCAATAAATTAACATTTTATTTATTTGGTATTTGATTACCGAGTAGGTGCACTAGACAAAAAGATGCCTACTTTAAGGTACGATCCGGGAGAGTACAATTACAAACAATCGTGAAACACAGTTACAGTAAAACAGTACAATTTACAATGAAGGGTAACTAGTTACAATACATGAGCAGTTGAAAAATTCTGACAGAGTGGGGGAATCACTGTAGCAAAGAGAAATCATTACAATTGTGGCAAATCGAGATACAGACACGGCACTGTCACTAAACAATTTTAAAAACAGATGGTGCATCCTACATAAGAACATCAAATTGAGCAGTTGAAAACAAGAACAAGTCAGACAGCATAGGTTGGGTGGTCAAGGAGGCAGGACACAGGTACAGGGGTAAGAGACAGTGAGATGGTGGTATAGCTCCCTTCTGAAGCGGGCATGGGAGGGGGGAGCTGGAGGGCCACATGCAGAGAGTTCCCATAATTCAGGGCAAAGTGGGAGAAAGCCTGGAGACGCATATTGGTCATACACCTAGGAATAGCTAGTGGAGTCTGATCACCAAATCGGAGGGGGTAGACAAGTTCAGGGGGAGTTAACATAGAGGCGAAAGAGGAGGAAACCTCAGTTCTTATAAGTTTGTCAGTTAGGGTACCAAGGGCATAGCAGCAGCCAGCCTCAGGAGGTAGCCAGTTTAGACCTGAGTAAAGCTGACAGCAGTGGGTAAAACAGTTTGACACCAGAGCGAAATGGCAGATATTATTGTAGGTGGTGTCCCATTTGTGGTTAGCTCTGGCAGCACACGTGAAGGTAACAAAGTCATAGGTGAGGGTAGGAAGAAGGATACCATGAGCAATGGCAATTCCAGCAGAGGGTGTGAGGGCTTGACTGGTTTTAAAAGCCAGGCCAAGCTTGGTGTTGGCAGCTTTTTAAGTACTGGAAATGTGCTGAGCAAATTTCAGAGAAGGGTCAAGGGTTATGCCAAGGTATTTGAAGCAGTTAACATTTTCAGTGAGACAGCCATCATTACTGGAGATGGATAGAAACCCAACACACTTTTTTAGTCTGGGGCAGAGCCAAATAACATTAGTATTAGCTTGTTTTTGGGTAAGCTGGGAGTGAATTTTGCAGAAATCAGAGGTAAGGTTGGAGTTTATGTCAACCGGGTATTTACAGCTAGTGTAAAGCATTACGTCATCAGCACAGAGCAGAGAGGAGCAGAATACAGCATTTAGGGAGAGGACATTTATAAAGATTGTGAAAAGGCCGGCCCGGTGGCACTGAGGGTTGAGGCGCTGGACGCCACACCTCACGTCATGCCAGTGACCCGGGTTTGGGAGCAAGCCCGGGTCGACAGGGGAGGGAGAGGATTGAGCGTCTGATGGACAGCTCTCCTTTCCGGGGGGGCAGGCTGGGATTTGTCCAGCGCACCAGTGGCTCCTGGTGGAGATCGGGGGCGCTGCAGTGCGTAGACAGCACAAATTAGCGTGGCTGATGTCGGCAGGGTAGCCGTGCGCGTGACGTCAGGGGTACCCAAGCATGGGAGGAGGAGCAGGAGAAACAGAAAACCCAGTTCCAGGGTAGGCGACGGCACCAATCCCCCATGCTTACAACCGGTCCGACTCTGCCGACTGCAGATCCTCCGCCCAAAGCACACGTCTGCAGCAGTTGGAGTCTATGTGTGTGAGAGCGCCCAAGGTAGAAGGGGTGGCCCCACCCCGGAGGGGTTAAGCTGGGGGTGTCAGTCACGAGTCGGGCCGGGGAGAAGAAGGTACAATTGGAGGGGACTTCAGGCAGGGCAGGAGTAAGGTTGGATGCCTGAGAGAGGCTCCTGGGACCGTGACCAGAGGAAAGAGTTTAAAAATTAAAAAAAAGATTGTGAAAAGGAGGGGACTCAGGACAGATCCTTGCAGAACCCAAAAGTTAATGGTGAAGTGGTCAGAAACTGCTGAGTTGTACTTAAACTGTTGTCTACCTGTGAGGTAGCTATCTTACCAGGAAACCACATCCAAGAGGAAAAACCAAGGGATAGCATTTTAGACTTTAGTAAAGAATGGTCAGCTAGTCCAAAAGCCTTTCTTTGTAAGGTCACTGAATATTGCACCTGTGAGTAGTTCATTGTCTATGGCAATTTTGGTGTCATTTGTGAATCTGAGCAGAGCAGAGCTGGTACTGTGGCCTTTCCTAAAGCCATGTTGGGCATCAGGGAGGAGGCTGTGGTCAAGGAGATATTTAATGGTTTGGGTGGAAACAATTTTCTCTTGTAGTTTACTCAGGACTGAAAGGATAGCTACGGGGCGATAACTGGCGATGGATATTTTGTCACCTTTCTTGAAGACCGGAACAATCTTAGCAACCTTCCAGATATCAGGAACAACCCCAGAGCATAAAGACAGATTATAAATTCTATCTAGAGGGGAGGCAAGGTGGGGGGAGGCCAGTTTTAGCAACCTAGGCTCGAGGCCCTCAGTGCCTACACTATAGCAGATGGAGATGGAGTCAAGTAGCGGCGCACCTCCAGGTTAGTGACTGCACATAGGTAGAAATGGCGTAATATCAGGAGTGCTTTAGGGATGAAGTGGGGGCATGCTGGGGGTGTCAAGGCTGGGCAGGTGTATTCGGAAAGGTCGAAGAAGTGGTGGTTAAAGGGATTGGCAATGGTGACAGGGTTATTATAGTGAATGCTGTCAAGCACCATATCACTGGTAGATTGTGTATGCTTACCCCCCATAATACTTTTGATGAGATTCCAAAATTTTTGGGAGTCACCAGCAGCACTGAGCAACAGATTTTGCAGTAAGAGCTCTTTGCACGGTGTATGGCCTTTTTACAGGAGTTTCTCTTGGTCCTGTACTCCACTAAATCAGCCTGGAGATCAGAGGTTTTAAATTTGAACCAGCTCTTATCCTTCCCCTTTAGTAAGGCAAAGAGGTCTTTGTGTAGCCACCTAGTGGGAGAACCTCTAATTCTACATTCCACTATTGGAGTATGCAAGTCTTGCAGAGCACAGAAGTGGGAGATAAAACAGTTAAGGGCCTCATTTACATTGTTGGTGTCATAGAGTAGCCTCCAATCAATCTGAGATAAGTCTGCAAGGAAAGCAACAGGGTCCAGTTTTGAGAAGTCGTGCAGTGAGATTACCTTAGGGGGGAGAGGTTGGTACACAAGCCTGCCAGATGCAGTAGACATGGGAGTGGTCGGGGACTGCATCAAATAGAATTCCAGCCCCTATGATCCTGTCCTTTCTGTCTGTCAGAATCTTGTCAATCAGCATGTCATGGCCAGAAGCAAAAGTCTGGCTGGATCCGAGATAAGCTGACAGATGATGTTTCTGTACTAGCAATTCAAGTTATTTGGAGGACTTACCACCCCAGTCAAGGCTGAAATCACCAAGTAGAATAATTTCATTTTTCTCCACAATAGAGGTAGTGTGTGTGAGGAGTTCATTGAGACCTCCAACACCTCCTCTGGGAGGGTTACAGGTACAGATAATGTGGAGTTTCTTTGTTCCCCCCCCCCATAAGGAGGATGTTGTGCAGAGCCTCACAGTGGGATAATTTTGGAACAGAAACTGCAGAGCGATTAATGTCTTCCCTAAAACAGATAGCTATATTGCCTCCTCTTTTGGAGGAGGGATGGTTACACCTTACCAAGCTATAGTTAGATATGGAGCAAGCCGAGTCAGGTGTGGAGGGTTTGAGCCAAGTTTCAGAAATACATAAAACATCAGGATTATACTGGGATACCCAGGCTTCCAACTCAGCGAGATTATATAGCAGACTGCGTATATTTAGGTGTACAATTTGAAGCCCCTTAGAATCGTACCAGTGTGGGTCAGTGCTACTGAGAGGGTCAGGGAGGCCAGGGTTTAATTCAACATCACCAGACAGGTACAGGGTAATGCAACAGAGATACCACAGGCCACAACAGTCAGAGGTGATGGGGCAGCCACGTAGTGTGTAAGAGTGGCACATATTCACAAACGTCGTATGTAGGCATAGGTGACCTGATGACAATGGGATCAGGTTGGGGTAGGACACCAGAGTTACGAGCGTGTTAGAGGAAATAAAATCATGGGCTTCCAACATGGCAACACCCTTAGGTAGGTAGGTGGGGGCAGAGAGACTGCCAGACATCAGACATAGGGATACCAAAACAGTACACCACAAAATGTCAAATGAAAGGGAGGCCATAGCAGCAGGTAGAGAACAAGTCATCGCTAAGGTAAGAATGGGACATTTAAAAGAATAGTACTGTAGAAGGCAGAAATGACAGGGTTCACTGTTTGACCGGGTCAGTATTTAGAAAGCAAGTCTAGGATGTGACCTAATGAGGAAGAAAAACATAAGCAGGTAACAACTCAGTTAAATCAGGTGCGGAACCTAAATCAAGAGTAAATATGTAAGGGTGAAAAAAATTGCAGAAACAGGCCTATCCTAGAAAGGATGGTGTCTAAATACAGTAAAACAGGCAGTGTCTATGTATCTGACTTTAACAGCATACTTGGGTAGAATAATTGCAAAATCAGACCTACCCTAGAAAGGGTGTTTGACTAAGTCTTATAAAGCTGGTAATTTCAATATCCCCTACTACAGCCCCAAATAAGGTGTACATATGTAGAACCGGCCTGCCCTAGATAGGCAGTTTGGTACATCCAGCATAACTAGCGATTTCAAAAGTCTCTAGCTACACTAGCATACTAAAGCAGCAACAATATTCAACTGTACATTTTACGTAAGAGTCCTTATATCCACTGCAGTGCTTGTGGTGTCCTGAGGTAAAAGAAGCAGAGGGGCCAACGAACTGGCAGACTACTGGCTGACTCCAGCAGACTCAAGGCAGACAAATTTAACTGCCCTTAGCACAACAGCCTTTTGCATGAACAGGCTTCTTGATGGCAGTTTCAATAAGAGAGAGGCTCTGAGCCCAGACTGGCTATATAGCGCCTTCTCTTGCATGCAGGTTGGGTAGTAAAAAGGGAGGCTCTGATTTACTAACTGTGGGCTGTTTTTTATCTGTTTATTTCAGGACTCAAAGTTTTTTTTTTTCTTTTTATAGGAACTGTGGCAATGGCAATGGAGGAGAGTCCAAGCCACAGGAGCAGCGGATGATAGATAGGCACATGGGGGAACGGACTAATTTTAAAAAGTTCTTTTTGTTGCAGGAAACACTGGAGTAGGGGAACAAAGCCAAACTTTCATCCAGATTGTTATTTGAAGCAGTGAGCAGACACAGAGGAGACCCACCCTCTATCCCCATCCACCCACCCTGGGCTCATCTACCTTTATAAGGATGCACCCAGAAAGCATCTGGCTACTTCCTGGGCAGGAACACCCTGATAACACAGCAAAGCAGACCTGAAAATCTTGTGATTGGGGCCCTTAAATTGCGGAAAACTCTCATTCAAGAGGGGGGAAGTAAGAGTGGAGGGAACAAAAAAAAAATAGAGTTTAAAGTTGAGATCTAGACTAAGATTAGGTGTAGGGGCTAGGAGATGAATACTACATCAGAAAGAATTAAGGCTATTGGTCACAGTAGTTTGCAGAAGAAGGGTACCCTTAGAGCAGTCAGTGTAGTGACAGGCAGCAAAGAAAGGGGATGATGCTAGGAGTGATCCAGTGCAGTGGCTGTGGGGCAGCAGTCTTCAGAAGAACCTTCTGGATGCTGCGGTGCTGTCCCATCTGCAGGCACATCTCTGGGCTGAGGGCAGAGGCTGCCAGTCTCTGGTCCGAGTAGGCCAGGATTTGGGGGGGCCTCCCCCCCACCAAAAGGCCATCAATTCCACACCCACTACCTCTCAGGTTGCCCAGCTGGAAGAGTGGTTGGAATCTAGTGGGCTCAGACAGGGTAAAGGAGGTGGGTCAGAGGGACATCCCCCAGCTGGTACAACTGAAGAACTCCTACGCTGTTTTGGAGGAACAGAAAGGCCCCACAGGGTCACCAGAAGTTGCACCCAGGGAGGATGAGCGGGACCTCCACAATGGAGCCCCAAAGGTGGGTGGTAGAGGACCCCAAAGGAAGAGGAAGCTACTCCTGGAGAGGGACTTCCATCATCCGGAGAGTGGAGTTGGAAGCAGGTAGTGAGGAGGAGAGGGAGGTAAAGTACCTACCAGGAGGCACAGCCCAGAGGGATGAAAAGCAGATCCAGAGGATCGTTACTGTGGTAACAAGGAGGGGGGAGCTGGATGTCATTGTTCATCTGCGGACTAATTACCTGGCTAGGGATAAGACAGAGATGGGAAGGGTGCAGGAGGCGTTCAGAGAGCTGGGAAGGGGCCTGGAGCAGAAAGCAAGCTCCATGACCTTCTCGGAGGTGCTGTCTGTCCACGGCAAGGGGGAGGCCAAGGATCTTCACACCAAGGACTTCAATGCTTGGTTGGAGAACTGGTGTGGAAAGCAGTGCTTCGGCTTCATTGGAGACTGGGTGTCCACCTGGGGGGATGTGGACCAGTACAGGGGCAACGGCCTGCATCCTTCCAGGAAGGGAACCAATGTCCTTAGTGAACAATTCAGATGCTTCACTGACAAGCATTTAAACTAGCCAAGGGGGGGGGGAGCAGGGTAAATCTTATTGCCCACCCCCACAGGATAATGTTGCCAGCATGGAGAACCACAGCATCACAAAATCGCCAGTAAAGACTGAACTCGGCAAAAGGGAGGAGGAATAAGGGGAAAGAGGGGGACAGTCAGGAGGGGAACTGTCAGGAAATGAAGGGCCATATATGTGAATGCCCGCAGCCTGGGAAAATAAAATCCCAGCCCTGGTGGCCTTGATGGCAGAGGCTGACCTGGACATTGCAGCTATTACAGAGACACGGTATAATGAGAACCATGACTTGGACAGCTATATCAGGTTATACTTTGTTCAGGATAGGCAGGGAGGGTAAAAAGGAAGGAGAAGTGGCTCTTTACATCAAGGAGGGTACAGTGCCGTCAGAAAGTATTGACCCCCCCTTAGATTTTGTCACATTTTGTTGTGTTACTACCAGAATTTTTAATGCATTGAAATTATTTTTTCCCCCTTGATTCACACAGCATACTCAATAATTTAAAGGGCCAAAAATATTTTTATTGTGTAACAAAAATTTATGAAACATTAAAAACTGAAGTATCTTGTTTACTTAAGTATTCACCCCACTGAGTCAATACTTTGTAGAAGCGCGCCTTTGGCAGCAATTACAGCTTTGAGTCTTCTTGGGTATGTCTGTATCAGCTTTGCACATCTGGATTTGGGGATTTTCACCCATTCTTCCTTGCAGATTTGCTCAAGCTCTGTCAAGTTGGATGGGGAGCATCAGTGAACCGCAATCTTTAAGTCTTTCCACAGATTCTCAATGGGATTCAAGTCTGGGCTTTGGCTGGGCCACTCAAGGACATTCACCTTCTTGTTCTGAAGCCACTCCAGTGTTGCTTTGGCTGTATGCTTGGGGTCGTTGTCCTGTTGGAACGTAAATCTTCGCCCCAGTCCAAGGTCTATTGCAGACTGATGCAGGTTCTCCTCAAGGATGTGCCTGTATTTGGCTCCATTCATTGTTCCCTCTATCCTGACAAGTGCCCCAGCCCCTGCCGCTGAAAAGCATCCCCATAATATGATGCTGCCACCACCATGCTTCATGGTAGGGATGGTGTTACACGGGTGATGAGATGTGTTTGGTTTGCGCCAGGCATAGCGCTTTGCACTCAGGCCAAAGAGTTAATTTTTGTTTCATCAGACCAGAGAATCTTTGCCACATGGTCTCAGAGTCTGCGTGCCTTCTTGCAAACTCCAGGCATGCTATTATGTGGCCTTTCTCAGGGTGGCTTCGTCTAGCCACTCTCCCATAGAGGCTACATCTGTGAAATGCTGCAGAGATTGCTGTCCTCTGGACAGGTTCTCCCATCTCAGCCATGGAACTCTGTAGTTCTGTCAGGGTGGTCATTGGGTTCTTGGTCACTTCCCTGACCAAGGTCCTTCTTGCCCGGTTGCTCAGTTTGGGAGGACGACCTGCTCTAGAAAGAGTCTGGGTGGTTCCGTAATCTTTCTATTTCCTAATGATGGACTTGACTGTGCTCCTGGGAATTTTCAACACCCTAGAAAATGTTTTATACCCCTCCCCAGAGCTATGACTCCTCACAATTCTATCACGGAGTTCTACGGACAGCTCCTTGGTCTTCATGGTAGAGTTTCTGCTCTGACATGCACTGTCAACAGTGGGACCTTATATAGACAGGTGTATTTCCTCTGAAATCATGTCAACCATTTGAAGTGACCACAGGTGGACTCCATTTAAGTTTTAGAGCGATCTCACAAGGAAATTGGATGCACCTGAGCTCAATTTGGAGTGTCATAGCAAAGGGGGTGAATACTTATCAAATCAAGACATTTCAGGTTTTTATTTTAAATTACATGTACAACAAATTCCAGAAGTTTCATTCCGCTTTGACATTATATAGTAATTTGTGTAGATACGTGACAAAAAAGTCCCATATAAATGTATTTTAATTTGAGTTTGCAACATCACAAAATGTGACAAAATCCAAAGGGGGTGAATACTTTCTGAAGGCACTGTATAAAGGCCACAGTGGTGCGAGGAAGCAGAGGCACTGTGGGTCACCCTGGAGATGGGCAATGGCACAGCCATTTGCACAGGCATGATCTACAGACCCCCAGCACAAGGTGAGGAAATGGACAGGGATCTACTGGAAGCCATTCATATGATGGCGGCTAAAGGGGAGGTGCTGCTGGTGGGTGACTTCAATCTGCCGGATGTTGACTGCAGCATCCCAGCAGCTGCCACAGCCAGAGGCAGAGATATCCTGGACTTCCTGCAAGGGGCACGCCTCAAGCAGCTAGTGCCTCAGCCTAACCAGGAGAGCACAATTTTGGATCTGGTCCTAACCAATGGGAACAGAATTACAGATGTCAGGTGGGTGAACACCTGGGGTCCCGTGACCATCGCAGTGTGCGGTTCAATATGAGTACTACAACAGGGTCAAGTCACACAAAATTGAGGGTCCTTGATTTCAGGAGGGCAGACTTCACTAGGATGGGGGTATGTCTCAGGAGAACCCTAGCAGAGAAGGAGTATTGGCGAGGAGTCGAGGAACAATGGGCCCATATAAAAGGAGCCATATCGGAGGCGACAAACCTCTGCGTTTGACATATAAACAAAACCAAGACAAAAAGAAAACCATTATGGTTCTCACATGAAGTGGCTGGGAAAGTAAGGGCAAAAAAGTTGGCTTTCAGGACATACAAGGAGACACAGAAGGAGGAGGACAGGGCAGTGTTTCTAGAAAAGCAAAGCGAGACAGGGAAATTGGTCAGGAGTGCAAAGGCGAAGACAGAGGAAAAAATAACAAAAGAAGTTAAAAAAGGGGACAGGACTTTCTATAGCTATGTTAGCAGAAGAAGAAAGATGGGGTGGGGGATTGTAAGGCTAAAAGGGGAGGAAAGATTGGAAGTGGAAGGAGACCAGGAAAAAGCATCAATCCTAAACAAGTATTTCTGTTCAGTTTTCACAGAGGAAGGGAAAGGGGAGGGACCACAGCTATGACTCAGGACTGGAAGGGAGGTGGACAGCAATCCTTTTACAGAGGAGAGAGTCCTAACAGAACTCACAAAACTGAAGGTGGACAGGGCAATGGGACCAGACAGGATACACCCTAGAATATTAAAGGAGTTAAGGGACATACTGGCAGCACCACTGGCAACCCTGTTCAACGAGTCGCTGGAGATGGGAGTGGTGCCAGAGGACTGGAGAAGGGTGATGCAGTCCCTCTCCACAAAAGTGGGAGCAGGGAGGAGGCTAGAAACTATAAACCTGCCAGCCTGACCTCGGTGGTGGGGAAAATTATGGAATTACTGCTAAAAGAAAGGATAGTAGAGCACAAGATCCAAGGAAGCACAGACTAACATCAGGAAAGTCATGTCAAATAAATCCTTCTTTGAGTGGGTGACCAGGAAAGTGTATCAGGAGAGAGTGGTGGATGTGGCCTATCTTGAGTGAAGCAAGGCGTTCAACACCGTTCCACACAGGAGGCTTGTGAACAAGCTGGGCAGCCTAGGATTGGGTGACAAGGTGGTAAACTGGGTTGGAAATTGAAGGAAGAACACAGGGTGGTGGTAAACAGAGCTAAATCCAAGGAAGGGAGGGTGACCAGCAGGGTGCCACAGGGATCAGTTCTCGTGCCACTACTGTTTAATATCTTCATCAGTTATATTCCAGAGGGGCTGGAGAGGAAGGTATGCCTCTTTGCAGATGACAAAGAGATCTGCAGTAGGGTAGACAGTCCAGGAGGGGTAGAGAAAATAAAGAAGGATCTAGCTGAACTGGAGGAGTGGTCCAGAGTGGCAGCTAAGATTCAATGTGAAGAAGTGCAAAATCATGCACTTGGGGCACAGGAACCCAGGGGAGGATTACATGATGGGTGGAGAGTTATTAATGGCCACAAAACAGGAAAGAGATCTGGGGGTGATCATATCTGATGACCTAAAGGTGGCTAAACAATGTGCCAAGGTGATGGGGAGAGCCAGTGGGATGCTGGGGTGCACAGGGAGAGGTATCTTCAGCAGAAGAAAAGAGGTGGTGATGCCACTGTACAAGTCATTGATGAGACCTCATTTGGAGTACTGTGTCCAGTTCTGAAGGCTGCATCTCCGAAAGGACAGACAGGGTAGAGGCAGTTGAAAGAAGGGCAACAAAAATGGTGCAGGGCCTACAACAAAGGTCATACGAGGAAAGATTGGAGGAACTCAATATGTATACCACGGAGGAGAGGAGGGAGAGGGGAAGACATGATAGAGACCTTCAAGTACCTAAAGGGACTAAATAAGGTACAAGAGGGAAGTGTCTTTCAGAAGAGAAGATGCTCTAGAAGAAAAAATTACTCACCTTAGTAATGTTGTTTCTTCTAATGGAGTCTTGCTATATTATGACAGCAGCAGTTTGTCCCACCACTAGTGGTGGGACAAACTGCTACTGTCATAATATAGCAAGACTTCATGTTGTTTGAACAAGAGGGCATGACATGAGACTGGAAGGGGTAGACTAAGGGTCAATGTGAGAAAGTACTTCTTCACAGAAAGGGTAGTGGAGGTGTGGAACAGTCTACCAGCAGAGGTGGTTGGGACAAAGTCGGTGGGGAAATTCAGAACTGAATGGGATAGATATAGGGGAACCCTAGCAGTGCAAAAGAGGAGGTGAAGCTGGAGATAAGAAAAAATTACTCACCATAGTAATTGTATTTCTTCTAATGGAGTCTTGCTGTATTCTCACTATGTGCAGTTAACCCCAGCACTTGAACTTCTCCAGAGAGGAAAGAGTTAACTCTATGCCAAGGCATAGAATGTTGAGCTCAAGCTCGGTTTTCAAACCTCTGTCCCAGGTACTCTTCAGTGTAACTGTCAGATTCTTATGAGCCCTATACCAACCAACTAGCAACCCAGAAATTGTTTTTAAAACTTTTGTGCCAGAGGGCAAAAGACATAAATTTAGGGTCCAAAGACTCAAGTCGAGACCCTCAAAAAGAATGCAGGTAGGTAATAAACAAACTACAATAAAACATAGGAACAAGAAAAAACCCTCAATTAAGAAGAGGCACCCAGGTACACCCCGGGGTGCAACACTGTGCCTGCCCACCCACATCCCAAAACAACTAGGTTCCAGGAGGGGAGGCAGGAAGGGAGGTCAGAATAAAGTAAGACTCCATTAGAAGAAATACAATTACTAACGTGAGTACTTTTTTCTTCGAACAACATGAAGTCTTGCTATATTCTGACTATGTGCAGACTACCAAGCAGTACCCCCCCCCCCCAAAGGAGGAGGGAACTATAGAACCTATTTTGGGAACAGGCTCTACAGTACTGCAGTACCAAACCTAGCATCACTTCTTGCCTGAATGTCCAGGGAGTAATGCTTGGTAAATGTGTGAACAGTCTTCCAGGTGACTGCTTTACAGATCTCCACTAAGGATATGTCTCTAGTGCTGCGACCGAAGCAGCTGTACCTCTGGTAGAATGAGCCCTTAGGCCTGAGGGTGGCTCCTTCCCCAACTTTGAGTAGCAGAACTGAATGCAAGAGACAAAACACCTAGCAATAGTTCTCTTGGTGGCAGGCTTACCTTTACCCACCTCCCCATAAGTGAGAAACAGCTGGGAGCAGTCATTTCTATGGGGCTTAGTGGATTCTAAGTAGTGACTCAGAACCCTATTTACATCAAGACTGTATAGCCTCCTCTCTCTGGAAGAGGAGTCATCAGTGAAAAATACAGGCAGTGCCATAGACTGGTTCAGATGGAAGTCTGATACCACTTTAGGGAGGAATTTCCTATTTGTACGAAAGACCACCTTATCCTTATGGAATGAGATGAAATCAGGTTCCACTGAAAGAGCCTGTAACTCACTGATTCTCCTGGCAGAAGTAATAGCAACCAGGAATACAGTTTTCCAAGTCAGGTATTTGAGCTCAGCTGAGCAAAGGGGTTCAAAGGGAGGCTGCATCAGCTGTGCAATACAGATATTCAGGTCCCATAGAGGAGTAGGATCCCTGAAGGGAGGATTGATGTGGACCAAACCTTTAAAGAATTTCTTGAAAACTGGGTGGGAAGCTAGAGAAGAGCCCTTCCCAGCCGAAAGAAAAGCAGAAATGGCTGCCAAATGCACCTTGAGAGTGGTAGGCCGAAGACCTAAACTGTTACGATATACCAAATAATCTAAGGCAGTGGCAATATCAGCTGAATCTGGCTGAATGTGCCTCTGGGAACACCAACACCCAAATCTCTTCCATTTAGAATCATAGGTTTTCCTAGTGGAAGGTTTCCTACTGGCCTTAAGGATTCCAGCGCTGATTGCGAGAGATGCAGGTCTCCATATTCTAGCTCCTCAAGAACCAGGCCTTGGGCCCGAGTGCAAGAAGACTGGGGTACAATATCCTCCCCTGAGATGAGGTGAGGAGGCTGAACTGTCTGGGAAGGCACAGAGGAATTGTCACTGATAGTGACAACAGTAGAGGATACCATGGCTGTCTGGCCCAATCCAGGGCAATCAGAATGACAGTGCAGGGTTGGGACCCGACCCTGATTAGAACTCTGAATATCAGAGGAAAGGGAGGAAAAGCACAGAGAAACCTGTTGGTCCAATCCAACAGGACGGCATCTAGAGGAAGAGAGCCCCACAGAGGGAGCCTGCAGCAGAACAGAGGGAGCTGACAGTTGTCCGGGTCTCCAAAGAGATCTATCTCTGGAGTGCCCCATCTCTTGAAAATGATCCGAAGAATGAAAGGAT
This sequence comes from Neoceratodus forsteri, assembly GCA_016271365.2. Lineage (NCBI taxonomy): Eukaryota > Metazoa > Chordata > Ceratodontiformes > Ceratodontidae > Neoceratodus > Neoceratodus forsteri. The sequence goes on from CM057459.1 coordinate 68,420,434, forward strand.
TCAGGGCCCATTCATGGTGACCTTGAGAAATCCTGCTGAGAGCATCTGCAAGTACACTGTCCTTCCCTGGGAGATGCACAGCAATCAGGGAAGCCTGCAGGGAATAAGCTAGTGACCCTATTTTCATGGCCTCGGTGCACCAGGCCGAGGTCCGAGTGCCCCCCTGCTTGTTGATGTACTTCATGGTTGTGGTGTTGTCTGTCTTGATCTGCACCACTTTCCTCTGAATTAAACTTGAAAATGTCTGAAGAGCCAGAAAGACAGCTCTGAGTTCGAGAAGATTTATGTGTAGAAGAGACTCCTGAAGAGACCAGGTCCCCTGAGCAGTATGCTGATCCACGTGGGCTCCCCATCCAAGCAGAGAAGCGTCTGTGGTGAGAGTCACTGCAGGAGCCTGACTGAGGAAGGGAACCCCTTGCTTCATGTTGTCCTCTTCCAGCCACCACTGGAGGGCCTGAACCAAAGCTAGAGACACTGGAACCAACTTGGAGAGGGGATATTTTTCCCGAGACCAAAAGGCTCTTAGGTGAAATTGAATATCCCTCATCTGAAACCTTGCCCCTTGCACTACTGCAGTGCAGGCTGCCATGTGGCCTAGCAACTGAAAGAAGTGTCTGTCTGGCTGAGACACAAGTGGATGAAAAGAGGAAGCCAGAGAGATGAGGGACTGGACCCTTAAGAGAGGAAGGAAGGCCTTGGCCTGAACAGTGCCCAGCTCCACTCCTATAAATGTGAGAAGCTGAACTGTCTCCAGAACAGACTTTTCCAGATTTAGGATGAATCCTAGGGAGTGCAGAAGATTCTGAGTGACCCCTAGAGCTGACCTGACTTGGTCTGAGGACTGATCTACTATGAGCCAGTTGTCCAGGTAAGAGAACAGTAAGAGGCCTTGTCTTCTGAGGAAGGCCACCACTACTGCTAGGCATTTGTTGAATACTCTTGGGGCAGATATTAGGCCAAAAGGCATTGCTCTGAACTGGTAATGACCTGAGGGCAGTTCGAACCGGAGGTTCTTTCTGTGGGACTGCCTGATAGGTATGTGGAAGTAGGCATCCTTGAGATCCAGGGAGGCTAGCCAGTCTCCTGGTCTCAGAGAGGGAAGAATAATTCCCAGAGTCACCATCTTGAACTTTGGCTTTAGTATGTGTTTGTTTAGGTACCATAAATCCAGGATGGGTCGCTACTCCCCTTTCTTTTTACGGTAAGGAAGTACCTGGAGCACAATCCTCTTCCCCTGTGAATAAGAGATACCCTCTCCACTGCCTGCAGAGGCAGTAGAGAAGAAACCTCCATTTCTAAGGCCTGTGTTTCCTCTTCTGAGGAAGGACAGAAAGCCTTTGCTCTCAACTTTGGGAACCTGCTGAAGCTGAGGGCAAGACCCTCGCTCACTACATCCAGGACCCACTTGTCTGAAGTGACAGACTTCCAGGCCTGGAAAAAGTGAGCCAGTCTGCCCCCTACAGGAACTGAGAAGGTGACCTTGGCTAACACATCAGGGTGTCTGCTTGGCAGGGGGCTTAGACCGAGAGGAGGATGCAGCCCGTGTCACTTGTACCAGGTCCTCCTACCTGGAAGGGGAGAAACCGTTGATGGGACGTGAAAGAACGTGTCCTGTAGATCCAGTGAACAGAACCACATGTTTCGCTCCAGGGATGGCATGATCTGGTTCAGAGTTACCATCTGGAAGGTGCAAGATCTGATATATTGATTCAGGTCGTGGAGATCTAAGATGGGGCGCCAACCCCCCGTCTGCTTGGGCACCAGGGAGTACCTGGAAACGAAGCCTGGGTCTGTAAGAGGATCCAGCACTGGAGCTATGGCCTTCTTGCGGAGGAGCTGAGCTACGTCATCTCGAACAGCCGACGGAGTGCAAGCTGAGATCCTTTCCTCCTGAGGGGCGTGGGCTCGGCTGGGAGAGTACTGCTCGAATTCTAGAGGCAGTCCCTGACCAACCACTTCAAGAACCCACCTATCTGAAGTGATGTTGGACCAGGCAGAAAGGAAGTGACGGAGCCGATCCCCCATGGGAGGACCCAGAGCTGGCATGATGGGTGTAGGGTTGGCAACCCCCAACCCGTCACTGAGCAGGCTTAGAGGAGGAGGAGGAGGCTCCTGGACCTGTGCCTCGGCCTTCTTTACGGGGCTGTTGAGGACCCTGCTTGGGCCACAGGAGCCAGGCTTGAGCCTGCTGCTGCTGACCTCCTTGATAGGAGGGCTGCCTGACTGCAGGAGAAGAATGCCGAAATGGCTTCTTCTTTCTTTTCTGCTGGTTCTTGGCCGAAGAGCCCTTAGCAGAAGTAGCATCCAAGGTGGCACTGGACTGCTCTATGCGCTGAAGGTGACCGGCCACTCCTGGACCGAACAAATCGGTGCCTAGGAAGGGCACATCAACAAGCTTATGCTGACTATCCGCCGGGAAGGAGGAAAGCCTCAGCCAAGCCCTGCGGTGAGTGGCCACTGCGGCTGCTAATCAGCAGGCACAAGAATCCCAAATGTCCAGCGCTGTCTGGAGCTGCTGTTTTGTGACAGCACGTCCCTGGTTATGGACTTGCTTGACCGTAGTCTACATGCCCACTGGGAGATGAGGAAGGACCTCGTCTAATGTCTCAAGAAGGGCATGAGAGAAGTGTACCATAATGACAGCCGAGCTGGCCTGACGAAGGCCTAAGGAAGAGGCCGCATAGACCTTATGGGCAGAGTGGTCCATATTTTTGGACTCCTTGTCCGGGGGTCGGTCAGTGTCAGCTGAGCTACCAGTACGCCTAAACACAGAGGCGATCACCAGGCTCTCGGCCGAAGGGTGCTCTGTGAATCCCTCAAGGGACCCCATGTGCACCGCGTACTTGTGGGCCATGCAGGCACACGGTGCTGGGCAGGAAGCAGGACGCTGCCAAAGCTCAAGGGTTGGGCCAACAATGGCTTCGGCCACTGGAAAGGCCTCTGTCAGGGTGTCCCCCCTTTTGAGAATATCAGTAAGGGGGTACTCCACCTTTTTCTGAATGGACTCCAGGGGCATTCCGGCGGATTTAGAGATAAGGCGGAGGACACCCTGGAAGAAGGAAGGGCCTTCCTCCAACCCCGCCACGGACGGCTCATCATCCCCAGGATGTGAGTGCAGTCTAGTGATGTCCGAGTTCGAAGAGTCGGGATACAGTAGTCTCCTGCCTAAGTCACTCTCGATGCGCCGAGGGCGATCAGAGGTGACTGTTATCGATAGATGTCAGGGAAGCCTGGTGTCTGCTCGGTCCTCTTTTGAGGGCGCCCTTCCCTGAGGCTGCTTAGGTGGTGGTTCCACCAGAATCGGTGGAGAGACCAGAATAGGCCGACCCGGGATATGGGTTGGCCCAACGGGCGGAGGAACCAATGGCTTCAGTTCCAGAGGGGTCAGCGTCGGCCTGGGAGGTGGAAGCCAAGTGATGGCTGGGGTAGGCGGCGGGGCCGGCTTCTGCCCAATCAAAATCAGCTGTTGCCACATGAGGTCTTCATAGCGTCGATGGAGTTTCCGCCAAAGCCTCTCCTCGTCCGAGGAGGATGAAGACCTGTGGCGTCACCTTTTTTTAGAATGCTTATGGCTCTTCCTCGGCCATTCAGCCGAGGGGGTTCTGGACCTCGACCGAGATCAGGGTGGCCAACTCATTCCATCGAGAGACATTGGGGTCGGTGAAAACCAAGGGTCCGGAACCGGGTCCTTAATGGGGACACCAGCGGGCTGGATCTCCTCATCAGGGAAGACAAGGACCAGAGTTCTTTGCAAGGAGTCGTCAGGCTGAGCCAGCGACAAGGGGTCGATTGGGTCGAGAACAATCTCAACCTCGTCAACCACCTCCTCGGTCACCTGGCCAGACGGAAGGTCCATGAAGCCAGCAGCTGAGGATGCAATCTTGACCAAAGTCGAGTGCTCCTGGGACTTGGACCCTTCTTGGTCCCAAGAGCACCTTCGTCGGGACGAAGACGCCGGGTCCTTCTCTCTCTTGTGAGAGCGGGAAGAGTGCGAGCCCAAGGGTGCCTCACCCCAGGTGGGAAGAGACTGGCACAACTCCTTGAAGGAGCCCGAAAAGGTGGAGCCAAGGTTCAACGGAACAAAAAAGCTTCGACTGGCCGAAGCTCGAGCTGCTTCCTCCTCAAATGCCTTCATTTGTTCCAGCTGTTCAGCGGATCCCACGGCCTCGGAAACCGCCCACCCCGCCTCCTTCGATTTCACCAGCGGGTTCCTTTTCTCCGGTCTCCCCAGCTTTAAGCACGCCTTGTGGTCATCCAGAACATTGGGATGGAAGGCCAGGCAAAACCCACATGACGAGGTATCTGTCCGACACCTAGACAGCAGACGCAGGTTAGGTGGGGATCAGTGCACGACATTTTCTGGCCGCTGGGGCACTGGCGAAATCCAGGGGAAGATTTTTCCTCCATGTCAGATGTGGTAAAATTGCAACTGCTAACTCGAACGAGTTTGAGAGTAATTTTCGGTAAAAACCGACGCTTTAAATCCAAGGCCTACAAAGTGCTGAAAGAGCATGACAGAACCTGTATCTTCCAGCAGAAAAGAAGAGCTGGTGGCATGGGGCGGAGCCTTAGTATATACCACCCAGGTGGGTGGGAGGAGCCAGCTTGAAGACTTCCGGCAAGATTTAAAGTGGAAGAGGACATGCCAAGAAGTGTGGATAAACAACATATCCACGCTCCTAGAAAGCCCTTGTTAAAATCATCTGTAAGTCTTTAGTCCAGGAAGCTGGTGCTGAATTCTGACAGGAGTAGCCATGAGAAGGAGGACGCCGTTTTAGACTATCTTCATAAAATTTCCTTTCTTATGAGGCAAACTGAAAAAAAAAAAAGTTCTAGCAACTAAAACTTCAAACAATACTTACAGAATAGTTCATCTGCATACTGCAATCTGACATTCAATGAGAACTAGAACCCAAAAGTAAATCTTGCATTTGGTTTCATTGCTTTTCTTTTGTTTTTAATAAAAGTACAGTTTTCTCCTTTTTGAAACTGGGATGCATTTTATAACCAAAATAAGACAAATCAGGATATGTCATCATGGAATTTACCAATTCTTGCGTGGCCTCTAGCCACACCACCCAAGACGTGTAAATCCCACAATGGCCCACATCCTGTTATACTTGACTGCTAAATTATTATATTAGTCAAATGTGTAAAACAGAAAGGAAAAAAAAAAATTAAGCCAGAAGTCTTGTTTTCAACTTGGTCCTAAAAAGTATGACGCCTTGTTTAAAAAAAAAAAAGATGAATTTACAATGTAAACACTTAAAGCCAAGTGTGTCTTCAATACACTGACATCCACTGGAAATGGTAAAAAATCTGTTACCAAGGGGCAACAGATATGGCCTAGCGGCAATGCATCAGGCTGCCGTGAAGGAGAACAGGTGTGAACTTGGGACACAGTGTCAGGAGGCAGGCCAGAGAGCAACAGCTGCCTCTCAGCAGTGTGCTGTGGACGGGAGGGAATAGTATCGCTCTCTGTGCCATAGCGACCCCTGCAATATGGATTACAAGAGATTGTTCCCTCTGCTAGAAAAGACTGTGCAGCCAAGCTCATCTGACAAGCTACACCCACACCAGAACAGGAGGGAGAACCAAGGGAGAAAGGCAGGAAAAAAACCCACGTCCATCTACATGATGGCCTGGGCTCCCAAGGCTCCCCTCTGGGTCCTGGACCTGCTGATCCTGGATTCTAATCCACAGAGTGGACTGCCCCAGTGGGAAGGACAGCCCTCCCCCTGGAGCCCCTGCCACAGAGAGGAGACCCATGGGAGATTCCAGGGGGAGTGCGACCCATGAGACGGGGCAATGGGCCAGAACAAGATACCTGACAGATAAGACTGAGAAAAAAGCTCTATTTAAAAACAACAACACTAAATGTTTCGGCAGAACAGACCAAACAAATCAACCTCTTGTAATTACTGCCCGTTATTACACTGGGTATTTAGAGTCAGCAAGGCTCCTGTCTGGCAACTGAGCTGTTTGGCTCTACAGTGTCAGCAGCAAATGAGTTAAATATGAAGTGTCTAATTAAACAGTGTACAGAAGCAGCTCAAGTGGCGCACTTTGGAGACAGAACTGTAGCCATCCTTGCATTTCTAATTACACTGCGTAAACAGCCTTATCTGTGCAACCACGCATGCCTGAAGGCACAAGAAAGATGCCACTTGGTGCTGCTACCAATGCTCCAGATAATACTGGCAAGTAGGAGTAATTTACTCACCAGTTTTAAAAATCAGTTAGTGAAACAAAACTGGCATGCATACAAGTGCTTTAAATCTGGAGAAAAAAAATTGCTCCTTTTGAATCATCAGCAGTGCAATGAAACACTATTGTATGGGGTGTGGAGCATTTCCAAATGTTGGGATGAGTGTTCCACTTTTCGTTAACAATCAATATCACTCTAGGAGTATGACCAAAATAGGCTAGTGAAATCCATTTGCAGAACAAGTTAGGGTCAGCGCTCCTTTTCTGTAAGGGCAGCCGACTGGCAGAATGATCTACCTGAAATGCTTTTTTGCTATATGTCTAACTTGAACCAACTGAAAAGCTCATTACATGCACTGCTTCTCTAACAAGGTTACTGTAATTGCAGACAACTGATCTGTACTCTGTTCTGTATTACGTACTATAATACACAGTCCTATTTTAGTGCTCTATACTTATCGATCCTGACGAGGAACCTTTCGAAAAGGGAGCATCTAATACTCAAAGGTTATTTCCTAATAACAATAAAGTATTGGTACTCATGAAAGACAAAAAATGTTTTGAAGAGTATTTCCTAAAATTAAGCGAGCAAAAGAGATCGTTACTCCTTTATTTGGAGCCCTGGCTGCTGCCACTACTAAGGACCAGACAAGCCAGAGAAGCACATTAGTGCCACCATGACTGTAATGTTCCAGTTGTACCAACTAAACCCAAGATTTTGGTAAATACAATACAGCTATTTTATATGTAGTATATATAAAATGGTGAGAACTGATTATAGTATTCATGCAGAATGAGGGGGGTGCTGCACTCCTGAGGTGTCGTCTTTCAGATGAGATGTTAAACTGAGGTCCCATCTGCCTCTTCTGGTGGTAGTTCAGGTGGATGTTAAAGATCCCATGGCACTTCTCGAAAAGAGTAGGGGAATAAAGGAATAATACATTCAGGGTGTGTGTCATTTGGGATAGCGCCACGCCTGGGGGGTTGGGCACGAGGCCGCAGGCGAGTGTCTATCACCCTAGGCGTGGCGTTATCTAACAGTACATCCTGAATACGTATTATATAATAGCTCGTTGTTATATATAAAATAAAAAAATAATTTTAAAGAATGTTTTTATTAGTGTGGACAAATATTTTTGTTTCTTAAGAGGAGATGCAGAAAAAAAAAAGGTGCTGCTCCATATCATCATCTGCATTGGTTCACAGTGCTGAGACTAGACCTGTGGCGTCGTGCTGGGATAATGCCATGGGTCCAGCCCCAAACTGACCAATCATAGTCCAAGAGTCTTTCTTGCCATTATATAATTTTTTATTAAAAACAAAAACAAACTTTACACACGCTAAACAAAAACATTAACTCTTGTTCCAAACATTTGTCTCCAAACACATTCCAAAGTTTCTTATCTCTTAAAAGCCTTCTTTTAGCCTATTCCAGTTGCATGTTTCCATATTTCCTTAGCCCTCTTTTCCCCATAAAAGTTGCACTCATTTTGATATACTCTATCGACTTCTACTTGTATCTTAAATAACAAATCTTGCTGTCCTATTTCTCTATTCTGCAGAAATCCCCGACACCTATTTTACCAAATACCCCACTTCAGGATTGCCAGTATCACATATACTGTCTTTCTGTTCAGATGTTCCCATTCTTTTGTCAATTGCCCATATACTAAAATATTATATGTCATTTTCTCAAAAATCTCCAAACCCCAGAATTTTGCTAAATTCTCCTAGAAAGACTTTATATAACTGCAATCAAAAAAAAGATGCCTCATACTTTCCTCCACCATTCCACAAGACATTTCTGCACATACCCTTTCTTCTGTACTTTTAAGTTTCTGGTTCCCTTTTATGTTCAACTTCCCGTGGCTGCACAACCAAACTGTTTCCCTCATTTTGCTTGGTACCTTCTTTTCCAAAATCATTTCTAAGATTGTATCAGTACAAATACTCCTATCTACTTTAAAAACTGGGTCTTCATAATAGTTTCTCATCACGATTTCTTTATACGCCTGCTTTCTGCTCTTTCTCCCTACTAAATCTGTAGTAAGCCCCCACTGTACAAAATACTTCCTACAACTTTCCATGTATGCAGGTATATCGTTTAATTTTTATATTCCTTTTTTTACCTATGTTCATTAACAGGGTTTTACTCCATCTTTGTGCCAACTGCTCCCACAGTACATTTTTTCTCTGTAAAATAGGTACTATATTAGCATAAATAAAGATACTTATAAAAAAAACTATAGGTTGGACCATGTTTAATCCCCCTTCCTTTGCAGGTCTATATGTATGTCTTCTTTTAATCGGATTTAGCCTTGAACCCCATAAACGCTGAAAAAATAATCCTAAAATATTAGTTTGAAGCTGCTGTGGTACAGGATAGATATAAGCTATATATATAAAATATCGGTACAATAAATGTTTTTATTAAATAAATCCTTTTTTCCCCTCGTCATGTTCCAGTTCTTCCACTTTACTACTGCAATGTTGCCTTCCCAGTTTCTGACTGCAGTATTATCCCCACCAAAAATTATACCCCAAATTTTTATTTCACCTTGAACTATCTCTAGCTTGCCTTCTTTTTCTCTGCCCACATTCCCTAATGGATCTATTTAACTTTTATCTTTATTAATTCCAATACCTGTATAACTACAGTTGTTATTTATGATTTCTAACATGTCCTCCCCATATTTTTAGTTTTTAACTAACATAACACAAGCATCTGCATATGCACATGTTTTTTGTATTACTTTATTCTCCCAAATTATATTTTTTATGTTAGGCTCTGCCTCTATCTTTCTTAATAATGGATCCAAACTAAAAACATATAACAGTGGGCTGAGTGGCCAACCCTGCCTTACCCCATTATGTATGTACATTGGTATACCTAAGTGCCTGTTCACCATAGGGCAAATATGTGCTTCTGAATATAATGTTGATATTAAACCTATAAACTGTTTTGGTAGATTATACTCCTCTATCATGTCCCAAATGTATTCATGCTGAATAGCATCAAAGGCTGTTTCTTGGTCTATTGTATATAAATACCCATCTAGTCTATTCTCCTGTGCCTCATTCATAATTTCTCTAATGTATATTAAGTTTTGCCTTATGTCCCTACCCGGTATGGCACATGTTTGTGTCTGTAGAATTAATTGGTCTGCATATATCATTAATCTTTTATTTATTATTTTGGCCAAAACTTTATAATCAGATGTTAATAAACTTATTGGTCTCCAACTTTTTTTATCTCTGCTCTGTCCCCTTTTTTGTATAAAAAAACCGTGACACCCAACCTCATATTTTCTACCAACCTTCCTGTCTTAAAGATTTCATTAAATACTAGAGTCAACATATTAGCCAACTTTTCCTCATATTTTTTGTAGAAATACATAAGGGATGCCATCTATGCCAGGCGCCGTATTCACTGTCAAGGAATGTATTGCCGCTTTTACCTCTGCTACTTTAATTTCCCCATTTAATGTCTAGGTCTCCATCTTTCCTAATTTGGATATATTTATTTTCTTTAAAAAATTAATTTCCTTCCTGCCTTTTTGCTTTTGAAATTTTTGCTTTATATGTTCTTGTACAATTAGTTTAATATTACCTATATCTGTTTTTAACACCCCCTCAGTATCTCAATTCATACATTACTCGGGTATTTACTCTCTCTTTACTATAGTCAAAGGGATTAATTTGGAATTTTGTACCCTGTGTGCCACTTTTCTGTTCCATAATTAAAGTTTTTGCCCTCTTATACTGGTGATTCTGAATTTGCCGCTTTATCTCTTCTATCTGTTCTGATTCATCTGTTTTACACTGCACCTGATGTGTCAATAATTTGTGTAGTTTACCCGTAAGTATTTTCTATAATTAGCCATCTCTGTTCTTTGTGATATTTCAATTATTTGTTTTATGTCCTTCTTTGTATCTTCCCACCACTCTAGTACGGTCATATATATTTCTAAAACTGTTTTTCTTGCTTTAAATAAATCCCTTATTTTCTCATCACATTCAGATACCTGCAGTCTCTGTGTTCATTCTCCAGAACCCTTTTCCAAATTTCATGTATCTACCTAAATCTATCCTTACTTTTACCCCTAAGTGGTCTGTGGTTTCTATAGGAATTGCCTTAATGTGCTTGATCTTAACTTCCTTATTGGTCATCCAGAAATCTATCCTTGTTGATAACCTGCCTTTAAAAAAGGTATGTTCTGTTTTTTTCTTTATTAATTTGTATACCTCCTCTAGACCCCACTTTTTTAAAATCGCTTTTAACCGGAGTGTGTCACAGTAACGTTTACTGGTTTTCCTCCCCCAATCTTCTTTTGTTAACCCACAATTACTCCCCCCCCCCATACTAATTTTGATGTATGTAGGTATGGTTAAACTAGGCCCATTTTCGCTTTCCTTTCCAGCTTAGTCTGGGGGTTATAAATATTTATAATCCTTACTGTTGTTTGTTTTATACTAGCATCTACTATGAACACTCTGCCAGGCACCAAGGCCACTATTTTAGTAACTTTTACTTTGTTTGTTACAAAGGCAATCCCCACCCCCGAACACCTTTCTTCACCAATAGACCATAATGATGGCCCCACCTCCATTCTTTTTGTGCATGTCTAATTTCCTCAATGGTATGCAAACGGGTATCCTGTATTAAAATGATGTCACTGTTTAACTCACTTAAAGTACGAAAAACTGTTATTCTTTTCCTCTTATCTTTTATGCTGTTTACATTATTAGTAACACAAGATAGGCAGTCCATTTAAAAGTTTAATTTTTTTTGATTTTCCTTTTTCCTTCATGCATCTTTAGTTTTTTTCTTTTCTTGAGACCTGTATCCGTAGTGTCACCCTCCACTACCTCCCCCTCTGCTGTGTCTTCCAGGTCTGAAATGTCTACACATGAAGACAATGAATCTTCTTCTATCGTGGCCCATTCTTTGTCTTGGAAAAGGGCATACCTGTTTGTAAGTTCTATCCCTGCCCTGTCTCTTTCCACGGATAGACCTTTCTGTTGTCTGGGTTGTGACTTTTTTCTAGACCTAGTCACCATTGTAAATTCTGTTTCCTTTTTTTCCCCATCTTTCTGTTTAGTCTCTATTTCATTGCCCTCTTTCTTGGTGTTTTCTGCAATTCCACCCTCTTTCTGTCTTATTTGCTGTTCCTTCAGCCTAGAGGAGGGGTCAGGGGGCCCATTTTTATTCCTGGCCTCATAAATCACTTGGTCCTCTTTACCTTTTGCTTTCTGAGCCACTGCCAGAAACATATCTTGCTCAGCTGTCCCCTGGGTCCGGACTGTTGTGCGCTGCCCATGGGCAATGTAGATAAGAGTGTCCTTCTTCTTCACATAAACTGCACTTAACCTTGTTCTTGCAATCCACCCCATGGTGTCCAATTATGCCACATAGTCCACATTTTATTTGCTCATGGGAACTTCTAAGATGTCCTTTGTCCCCACACCTGTAGCAGGCCCTAGGCTGGCCCGCATAAAATACCACTCCTCTATCTCTTCCAAAAAAAAAAAAAAAAGTTTGGCAGGTGTTGTATTTCTCCATTTAGCTGTTTCAAGGTCACTTTATATTTCCATCCCCCAGTCCACAGGCATTCCTCATCTAAAATTGGCTCTGGGGGACCGTGCACTACACATTTTTGCTTCAACCAAAAAGTAATGTCAGACACATTTACTCCTTCATTTCTAAAGAGCACTGTTACGACTTTGAAGGCAGGCTTAGTTAGAGGGATTGCAAAAAATTGATTCCATTGTGGTGTACGCTTAAGTTGGTGAAATAGCTTCCAAAATCTGTCTAAACCCCCTGGGTGTTTAAAACTTATGTCATAGTCAGAGCTTCCTGGGACATGAATCAAGGCATATATCTTGTAGGGGTAAAATTTCATACATTCCTTCAACAAATGTCTTCCTATATAAATTCTATCGGGGCATCTGCAGCTACCCCTTTAAATGTAAGACAAACCGCATTTCATCTTTTAGCTTGCTTCATTTGGTCTTCTGAAAACAGTTTTTCCCTTGTGTTGCCCTTACAAGCATTTTGTTTCCCTTTTGTCCCCTCCTCACTTTGCTCTTTATCTGACTGAATTGTTTTTTGCTCCATCTCCATAGAAAGTTCTTCACTCTCCTTCTCCGATAATATTTCAATTTCTTTAGTGTCATCTGTATTTATGGATGTATTTAGTTTTTCTTCAGGTTTTTCCACATTCTCCTTATTTGGACTTTCTAAGTTATTTTCACTCATTTCAAGTTCAGATTGTTCTGATCTGCTGGGTCTGTTTGGGTCCGACCCTGACCCATCTGCCATTTTTCTCCAGCCAGCATTTAATAATGCAGATGATACCCACTCAGATGTGTCGCTAAAGTTTACAGGACTTTCCTTGTCTAGATCTGAGGTTTTCCTTTCTTTGGGGGACATCATGTTTTTCTTTATTTTCCCTTGTTTCTTTTTTTACCTTTTTGTTTGATTTTCCCTGCTGTTTTGTTTTTTGTACTAACTGCCCGTCTCAGGCCGAGTCGCTTCTGACTCTGTGTGGCCATTCCTATTAGGGCAATTTTCTCCTCAGTACTTGGTGTTTCAGCTATATTAGGAGTGGCCTCCTTTGAAGATGCCATGTCAGCATGGCTCCACTGACTGTGACAGGCCATTTCCTTGTCACTGCCCTCCTGCTCTAATTCTTTTAGCAAACATTTCTTTTTACTTCTGAACAATTCTTCTTCTTTCTCAATTTCAAATAACGAAGCTGTTTTGTCAGATTTACTGTTTGCTAGTTTTTTTCATTTTAGAGCTGGAGGTCTCCATCTTTGCAATCACATCGGCTGTTGTACTTTATCATTTATCTGCTCCATCTCAATACTTTTTCCATCTTTTTCCGTTACTGCATCCTTTTGGCCAGAAATCTCCATTGTGGCCTGGTTACTTTCCAACTTTCTCTGATCAACTGCCACATCAGCACTTCCTCCTCCACCTATGTCCGGCTCCAAACTGGGCTCCTCCATTCTGCTCCTAGGAAGTCAAGCAGAGTAGGGGAATTTCCATGGTGCCCTGGCCAAATTTCCCCCCATTCTCTAAAAATATCACCAATAGCTTAATCTGGTTCAAGGTCAGTTGGCATTCATCTGTATCCTCCTTCCCCGAGTCGTGCCTGAAAATAGGCAGAATGTGTCTAGAGCACTTACCCAATCAACAAAAACTAAATAAATAAATGATGCATTTGAAAGAGATAGCACTATCAGACCAAGTGCAGCTTTTCAAGGGGAACAAGGATGAAAAGAAAAGGGGACACTCAATGTTAGTGAAAGTCAAGTAAAACATCAGAAAGAACTACTTCAAGATTGGTAGCAGCTGTGGAGAAACACCTGTACATTCACAAAATAACGTAGCACTTCAAGTAATACAAAATATTAAATAATGTGAATTATACTCTAATTTAATCTCTGGGTAGGGACATCTCTGCTGAGTCAAAACTCGGCTCTTTCAAACACAAACTCCGACAACATCTATTAGCAAACCGTATATGTGACTGCCGCCTTTAGCAGCCTTCTGCTTATACGAACATACAAAATTTGCCAGCAGATAAAGGCCTAGAGGTCTATCAAGTCTGCTCGAATGTGCAGCTAGCACCCCTTATTCTGCAGCTGCTCCTCCCTTCCACCCTTCCCCTTCATTAACCCTCCCCCTTGTCCTGTCCCATCCTCGTTTGAAGCACTCCACTGTTCTACTGCATACCACTTCTGCAGGTAACGCATTCCACCCAGCCACCACCCTCTCTGTAAAAAAGTGTCTCCTCATCTCCCTCCTGAACCTTCCTCGCTCCAGTCTCATATCATGGCGCCTGGTGGCCCTCCCCCTCCCTTACTTTGAACAGCCCCTCTGTACCTGTCTTGTTTATTCCTTTCATGTATTTAAAGGTTTCAATCATGTCACCCCTGTCTCTCCTCTCCTCCAGTGAGTACATGTTCAACTCCTTCAATCTCCTCTCGTATGATAAGTCCCCCAGCCCCTTGATCATCTTTGTCGCCTTGTGCTGCACCCCCTCCAGTAACTTAATGTCCCTCTTCAGACACGGATGCCAGTACTGCACGCAGTACTCCAGGTGTGGTCTAACTAATGACCTATACAGTGGCAGAATCACCTACTCCCTCCTCGAGGATATACCCCTTGCAATACAACCCAGCATTTTGTTGGACTTTGCAGCTGCCTTCCTACATTGTGCCAAGTTGTTCATTGACCCTGTAATGAGCACACCCAGATCCTTCTCCTCCTCTGTCTGGGCTAGCTGCATTCCCCCTAGCTGGTAACTCCTCCTTGGTTTCTTCATCCCAAAATGCAGCAACTTGCACTTTTTGGCATTAAACCCCAGTTGCCAGGTGTCTGACCAGGTTTCAAGCTTTGCCAGATCATCCTGCAACCCCTGCCATCCCCCTAGGTCATCCACCACGCCAACCTTGGTATCATCAGCAAACAGACTGATCTTGCTCTTGATGTCCCATGATATGTCTGCAATGAATATCCCAAACAACACTGGTCCCAACACCGAGCCCTGAGGGACACCTCTCGTCACTGCCTTTGGGTGTGAGAGCTCACCACCCTCTGTTGCCTTCCCTGCAGCCAGTTTCCTACCCATCTCACCAGCTTTGCACCCGCCCCTGTGCCAACTAACTTCCTTCCCAGCCTTCCATGTGGCACCGAGTCGAATGCCTTACTGAAGTCCAGATACAGGACATCCACTGCATGGCCCCTGTCCAGTTGCCTAGTTACCCAGTCACAGAACTCGACCAGGTTGGTTTGGCAGGATCTGCCATGTAGAAAGCCATGCTGTCTGCTGTCTGTAGTCCTTGGCCTCTAGGAGGCCACCAGCCTCTCCTTCAGGATAGTCTCCATTAGCTTACCCACGATGGATGTGAGGCTCACTGGTCTGTAGTTTCCGTTCATCCTTGGGGCCACTCTTGTGGAGGGGCACCACATGAGCCATCCTCCAGTCCTGAGGTACACACCCCGAATGTAGTGAGGCATTAAATAGGTCTGCCAAAGATCCTGCAAGGACCTCTGCCAGCTCCTTCAGTACCCTGGGGTGGATGCCATCTGGGCCTGGCGCCTTGTCCACCCTCAGTGCCTTCAAACCCTCTCAAACTCTGCCCTCCATGATTTCCCCATCTGTCACCACTTCCCCCCCGCTTCTGCCATTTCTCCCACCTTGGGTGTCACCCCTCTCTTCTCTTTAGTAAATACTGAGCAGAAGTACTCATTTAGTGCTTCCGCCTTATCGCACCCTGCTTCCACCCAACCCCTCCTTCCTAATCCTTACTATGTGGTCCTTACAGCTCCTTTCTCTCTGATGTACTTAAAAGTCCTTCTCCCCTCTTAATGCCTTGTGCCAGCCTGGAGTTCCGTAGATGCTTTGGCTCCCCTTGCCCTTAGTCACCTCCTTGATTCTGTCAAGTACTCTCTCTGTCCTCCCCTCCCTGTTTTCTTGTACTTCCTAAAGGCAGCTCTTTTCCTCCTTACTTTTCCATGACCTCCTTGCTCAACCAGCTCGGTTCTCGCCCTAGCCTTCTTGCTTTGGGCTTTGCAGCAGGTTTTGGTTGCCTCCACTATCCCCAGCTTTACGAGCTCCCACCTCTGGTTAGTATCCATACTAGATTGAATTCTGGCCAGGTACCCTTTACCATTTCCCCATCCTCCCAAAGTCGGCCCTCCTGAAGTCCAGCACTCTTGTGCCAGATTCACTCCTTCCTTGCCCATATCCAATGTGAGCCATACTGAGTGGTGGTCACTCCTGACAGCGTTCCTCCACTGTAAGTTCTCTCACAAAGTCCCCATTTGCCAGCACACAAGGTCAAGGGTATTCCCTAACCTGGTTGGTTCACTGACCATTTGCAGCAGGAAGCTGTCCTGGAAGACATCCAGCAGTACCTGCTCCCTTCTGTTCCTGGTTGTTGGGGTGCTCCAGTCCACTCCTGGCATGTTGAAGTCCCCCACAATCACCACACTACCCTTCTCTGCAGGGCCTCCTGATCTGTCCCGCTAGTTCCCTGTCTAACTCCTCTGTCTGAGATAGTGGCCTGTACACCACTCCCATTCTAAGAATCCTATTCTTGGAATCCTGGATTTGCATCCAAAGTGACTCCATACTACCTCCTCCTTTCCTCCCTTACACACTTCAGTCCTTCCTTCACATACAGTGCCACCCCCCCCTTTCCCAATCACCCTGTCCCTACGAAATAACCTGTACCCTGGTACAGACAGGTCCCAGTCATTATATTGGGTGGCCCATGTTTCCGTGATGGCTGCAATGTCCACCTCTCCCTCTGTCATGAGAACCTGTAACTCTGCAGTTTTCCTCCCAAGGCTCCTAGCATTAAGGGTACCCACCTTCCACCCTTTCCCCCCTCCCATCCTGCCCTCCTTTCCTAGCATCACCAATAGTACTTGCCATTTGTCCTTTGTCACTGTTATGGGGGGTAAGCTCATATGATTTCCCAACCTGTGGTCTCTGCATATCTCTCCCCCAACTGCCACCCCCCACTCCTAGTTTAAATTCCTAACTTCCTCTATATACTCTTCCATCCTCTGTTTCAACACTTTCTTTCCTCCTCACTCAGTGTAGTCTGTCCTTGGCATAGAGACTACTGTCCTCCCAGGTCCCTCCCCCAACAGCCCATACCCTTTAGCACAACACCAGGTTCTTAGCCATCCGTTAAATTCCTCTATTCTCAGCTTTCTTGTGCTTGCCTTGGGCACTAGAAGTATCTCGGAAAAGTTACTGATCTTCCTGCCCCTCACATAATTGTGCTAGTTCCTCAAACCTCCTCTGGACTATATCTACTGTCTTGTCAACCAGGTTATTTGTCCCAAGATGTATAATTAAATGAGGGCTTGTCCTACCCTTCTAGTATATTTCAGAACAGACTGTCCCACCCTTTCCGCTGTCATTCCTGGCATGGCCT
This sequence comes from Neoceratodus forsteri, assembly GCA_016271365.2. Classification (NCBI taxonomy): domain Eukaryota; kingdom Metazoa; phylum Chordata; order Ceratodontiformes; family Ceratodontidae; genus Neoceratodus; species Neoceratodus forsteri. The sequence goes on from CM057459.1 coordinate 68,437,606, forward strand.
CCACACCAAATGCACTATGCTCTCCCCTTGCTACCCGCCTAACTCCTCTTAGTATTGAGTCCCCAGCACTAAGATTCCACCCTCTTACTCCTGCTTGCTCCATTCATCTCCTCTGTCATTTCCAGCTCCTCTTCTTCCTCCTGCACATTATTTCCCCTTTACCCCTGTTGCAATTCTCCAGCAGAACTTCCCCGCTCCAGTTTGGTCCAGGCATTTATCAATTACTCCTCTAATTTCATCATTTCCCTCCTCCACTTTCTTCCTCTCTAGCAGTGCACAGCTGTTTTCTGAAGACCCTTCACAAATGGCCGCTCCCTCTCTCTTCACAGTAACCTGTTCTCTCCTTTCCACTCCATGACTTTTGCCACTTCTTCACCTCCCTTCACAAGTCCCTATCTCCTCCTTCCATTTGTCTTTTGTCTCTGACCTGGTTTCCCGGCAATCGTTCTTCCTGGCCTGGGCCCTTTGTCTCTGCTTCCCTTCTTCTGACCCTCTCCTCACCACTATTGGCTTAAATCGCCCTCCCTCATCTTCCCTTCTTCCTCCCTCCAGTATTGGGCTAAACCCACCCCCAATCTGCCTTGCCTGTCTTAGTTCCTCCTGCAGACCCTCAATCTCCTTTCTAAGTTTTTCTATGTGGTTGCACACTAAACATCCTCCCACACTCCAGGCAATGTTTAGAAAGACTGGTGCACCGCAGTGGTTGCAGCCTAGCACCCTACCCATTGCTGTCGCTGCCCACCAGCGACCCCCCACCCTTCCAGATGCAGGATACCAAACACTCCCCCAAGTCTCCCCTCTCCCTCCTCTATCAGTGCAAAACATTTTCTTTATTTCCCTTACCTCCTTTGTTGCACGTTTAGATATATTGAGCAACTGCTTTTTATATTCCTATCCTTCCTATCCACACTCAAAAAGAGACTTTAAGTAGCCATTGCACAACCTTCTTCAAACTCCTACTCCTCCTTTTCCCAATGCAATATCAATGCGAATAAGTAATAATAAACTCTAGATTTGCATTTACTTCCCTTCCACTGAGAGAGCAGTCACCTCTTCACTTGCTGCTGTTCCTTTCCTGGATGTCTGCTTCTGCTATGACAGGTGCAAATCCTTTGCCTGTTTGAGGAAGTGGTGTCAGAACCCTAGTATAATGGAAATAATGGACCAGGGGTGGGTGGGGTGAGGGGTTTGGGGGGTGGGACAGCCAAGTCTTCAGAAACAATCAGGTAGCTGAGGCCTCTGGTCAGACCATTAGCACCCTTCCCCCACTGTGCACTCAAACTTTGCAGCTAGTGAAGCCAGCAACAATGAATCGCATTTCTACTCAAAGCCCCCAAAATAGGTTTGCTACCCAAAGAAACAGGACTCCAATTCAAACAGCTTCACCAACAACACATCAAAATAGGCTTGGAATTAGAAGATATAGGTCTCCAATTCAAGAGTGTTTTATCATTGTACTTATACCTTTCGGCACTTTTAACTCTTGGCACTTCATTTCGATCCTACCCTCAAGCCTTCTCCCCTCCACCCCTCACCCGTTTCTTCTCTGCTCACGCATCTTCAAGTTCTTCTCTTGCTCCTCAACTTCCCTCTTCCACCCTCCACCCATTCTCTTATCTCATGCCACCTCTTTTGCAACTTCTACCCCTCCTTCTGCCTATGTTTCTCTCTCTCTCTTACCTCTCTCCCACCCATATTACTCTCTCGGGTTTTCGACAAGGCCTGCTAGGCTGCCCCCTCTCCTGACTAAACACCACCTCTTCTCCTTATACTATTAATTTGTCTTCTTCCCCCTCACTTCACCAGCACTCCCTCCCTTCTCTCTGCACTCACCCCATTTCCCGCCTTCATCCTCTCATCTCTCTATCCCCATTACCTCCTTTGCAACTCCGCTTCTTCCCTCTCCACCTCCTGCGCTACTCATCTCCTTCTACCTCTTGTTTCTCCCATCCCCCACCTTACACCCCATTACTTTCTTTCCTAGATCTTGACAAGGCCTCCCAGGCTACCCTTTCTTCTAGCCCACTCTACCGTTATATTGAGCAACATTCAGTGCTATTTTGATTGCTTTTGATATATTAAATTTTTTTAAAGTATATTCTTGATATCTGCTATTTACTTATCTATTGTTTACCTTGTTTTGCTTTTCTACTACCGACGTGGAACCTTTGTAAATGAGTTGTATTGCTCAAAGGTGTTGTAATCCGAGACCCAATAAATAAATAAATAAAATAAATACTCCTACGAAACTATATGCAAGGAATAAGTTAGAGTTCCCTGTGTATCAAATGTAAAGCTTCCAAGAGTATACTCCATCACATCCTAAGGCTGCACTAAGACACAGCCCTCACAGAAAAACAGTAAATCAAACTAGATCCCTTTTGGGCCTTGGCCATTGTTTGTATCAAGGTTGTGTATTTTGGGAGAAGGAACAGAGGAACAGTTTGGACAGAGAAAATTTCATATAGGTTTGATAACAACAGCAACAAAAAAGTGATTCTTCACCACTAGCTGGACACAGAAACTCCCTCACTCAAGGAATGTAACTAAAAAATTGAGGAAATATTGGCATTCATGAGACATGCGTGGGGAACCTTTAAAAATGGAAGATATTATATTCACTGTTAACTATCACAGGGCCAAACTGGGCATTCTCTCTACCAATTCACGGTTTATGTGTAACACATAGTGGTGTACTCACGATAATTTACTGTACGAGTTCTTCAGCATACTGGAGGAAGTGGGGTGGCGATGTAATGTATGTCTTGTAACATCTGTATTATCTATAATCTGCTTAAAATTGAATTCAGTACGTTAACTTTAAAAAATGAGAAAGAACTACTTCACAGAATAAGTGATGAACACTTGGAATAGACTGCTAGAGCATGTTGTATCAGCCGATACTGTAGCAAGCTCCTGTTTCCCTACTGCCCCCCTCTTGCCCTCTCTGCTCCTCCGAGGTGGGCCTCCTAGTGGTTCCTAGGGCCAAGTTTGAGACATCCAGGGATCCCACTTTTGAAGTCGCCAGTCCTACCCTATGGAACTCTCTCACCAGACCCCTGAGAAAGATCCCCTCAGTGGAGCCCTTAAAGAGGGGCCCGTAACTTTAGCTAAATCTCCACTGGCTGTTTTAGTTAATAATGCTGTTTTCTAATCTGTTTATTTAGTATTGTAATTGAAGTTTTTTTTTTTTTTTATCAACTATGATATTATGTCTATGTGTTTTAAATGACGTACAGTGCTCTGAGCCCCCAGATTGGGAACTCAGTAAACAAATCTCCTCCTCCTACTACTACTACTACTACTAAGTCTGGCCTACACACTGATGTAAAAAGGGATTACAGGCTAAGCTAGTGGGAGGAATGAGATGGACTGCTGGCCTTCTTTCCCCCTAAATATGTATCTATGTAACTTTATAATGGAACAAAATTAAAAAAACATTTCTAATGAAACTGCTATTTTTTATCACTACAGACAAAACTGCAGCAAACAAACTTACAGAAAGATTTTTGAAGGATGTCATAGATTTCTGAATATCTGGTCGGTCTGGATGATAATCCTAAAAAGAAGCAAGTAAAAAAAAAATGTTTAAAATTCTTTTACTATAAAAATTACTGTAATGAGTACCAAGTGTCCATCTTGACATTACAAAGTAAATTCTTTCCCCCTGGATCAATGTAGTGTTTACCATTCAGAACTGCTCCAGTAAGTAATTAAAACTGCAAAAAAAAAAACCATGTACTTATACAGAATACACAGTTACTAGAATCATAGTCTAAGCAAATGAAAAACAATTGATTTCCGTAATAAAATCTACATGCTTAATAATTTAGAGAGAACATGTTGTTAAATGGTCTCTGGTTGAATCTCAAACTATTCTCTATGAGTGAGTGCTAACATCCAGAATTCATCAGAGGGCTATTTTTTAAGTGGATGAATACACCAGTTAAAGCTGTTGTAAGTGACCAATAACCCTTAACAGGCTGTGTGGTATGACAGATCTTTACTGCATGCCCCAGGTTTGATGTGAGGCACAAAAGCACCAGAGTGTTCTCAACCCTATGGATAGTACGGGTCCCAGCACACACTCCTGAGTGGGTTGTAGCACAATATGGTTTGTTTAATCAGAAAACTGTATGAACAAGATGTTTTAACCGAACACCTATCCAAGCATAAGCTCCTTAGCCAGGAGCAGCATGGTTTCCGCTCAGGTCATAGTACCATCACCGCCCTGACAGAGCTCACCTCATTCCTACATGAAGCCCTCGACCATGGCTCAATTGCCGGGGCCATATATGTGGACCCTAACCAAGGCCTTCGACACGGTCAGTCACGAGCTTCTGCTTCAAATCCTCCCTAAACTAAATGTGGTCCCGGAGACCTTGTCCTGGTTCCAGGATTACCTCACAGGCCGCTGCAACAAGTCAGGATATGCTCCACCCTCTCCACCCTAAAACAGTTGCCTCAGGGGTCCCTCAGGGGTCAATCCTAGGCCCACTGCTGTTCACCCTCTTCCTAAACTCCCTCCCCAAGGCGTGCAGTGGTCAGCTGCTCCTCTATGCTGATGATGCAGTTCTGTTCTGGAAACACCCCCACCCTACCGCCCTCCAGCAGGCCCTTCAAAGGCACTTCCGGGAACTTGAGACCTGGTTCTCTGAACACCGCCTAATCATCAACTATAATAAAACTAAATCCATGATTTTTGCCCACCGCCAAAATCCTCATAGTCAGTCTGCTCTCCTCATCAAGAACGCTCAAGGTGCCCCTCTCGAACAAGTATCCAATTTCAAATACCTAGGTGTCACCCTAGACACCTCCCTCTCGTACCAGAGGCACACAAATTCTTTCCACCTCTATCAGCTCAAGGGTAGGCATCCTGTATCGGCTTAAGCACTGCTTACCCCCGCCGGCAATGCGGCTAGCAGTCACCTCCTCCATCCTCTCCCTGGTGGACTACGGATCACTATATACGGCTCTGCTGAACCCACCTCCCTGAACAGGATAAACATTCTCCTGAACAAAGCCTGCCGCCTAGTCACTGGTTGTGATCGGCCAACCCACACCTGTGGATCTCTATGCGTTATCTGGTTGGTTAAACTTCCAACAACGATTACAGTTCCACACCTGCATCCTTGCAAAAGATACACCTTCGCCTTAGCCCCCGCCGGACTTCTCCCCTAATCAGTTCTGCACCCCACACGTGCAATACAAGACTTGCATAGCTCCCCTTCCTTGTACCTCAATGTAGAACTTCCCTTGGGCAAAGATCCTTCAGATACGGGCCCCACTCTGGCTCAATCGTACCACACTCCCTCTCACAGACCCACAGCATCTTTCAACTTAAAACAGGCCTCAAAGCTCACCTCCTTGAGAGAGCCATATGTGGCTATGCTAACTCAGCTCACCCGTTAATCTGCCCTCCCCATCGCCGACTCAGGGCCACAGGCGCCCCACTTATCTCACCAATAATCCCCGCCTGGGTATCCCAAGATTGCTGCCTAACTTCCTCAACAGTCACTAAGTTTGACTGGACTGCTCCTTTGATTTTTTTTTATGTATATTCTGCCTGTTACATGTATGTTCTCAACTGTATTTGTCTACCCTCCACCCTTGTAACCGACGTGGAGCCTTTGCAAAAGAGTCTGTGACTCAAAGGGTTGTAATTCTGATTGTTTCCAAATAAATAAAAAAAATAAATTTAAAAAATAACTAATTTGATGTGGTAGGACACATCTTGCCACACACTCACGTAATGTAGTTCAGCCAATCACACAAGGTTCTTTTCTTCCTGTTGTTGTATTATTAAGATTTACAGTGCTGTTTTGCACATACCAGAAGAAAAAAACTTCATTGCCCTGCCTGCTGGATGAAGTAGGGTTGAATTCTGAAAACGTCAATTACAATAGTGCTGTGAAATGCATGGACTATACACTGTGGAGGGACTCCACTTGCTGCTGCGGAAGAGGAGCTGGCACATAACAGAAGAGGGGGTGAAGCATGACAAGCTTTGTGCGTCTCCTGTCAGAAAGGCTTGAGGAATGCTGTAGTGCATTAGAAAAGGGGGGGTGATAAGCAGGGCAAGGGAAGTGATCCTAAAACTTTACAAGACCCTGGTCAGCTCCCACTTGGAATAATATACACTGTTCTGGGTTCCCCTTTCCAAAAGGGACAGTGACGCAGTAGAGGGAGTGCAACGTAGGGCCACCCAAATGATCAGGGTATGAATGAGTTATAAAAAAAAAAATACTATAAGGAGATACTGGAGGCCCTTAACATGTTCTCAAAAAGGAAAGGATGAGTTTAGTGAGAACTCGCCAACTGCAAGTCATTCCGTTCAAAGATAAGGTAATTTTTAAATAGTGGCTCTAATTCTGTTACTGTTCCATCTTTACAGACCCTGTACTTATTATAGTGGGTGTTTCTGACTTACAAATGGGTGGCAAGTGCCATTTTAGAACTGTATGATGCAGTTTATTCCCCTTGCTCGGCTCTTAAATTCTTGGCACAATGCATCCATGTTCTAATACAGAACTCTGTGGCTGACAGGGACATAACCTACATCATACAGTTCTAAAATTGTACTTAACATCAGAGTGTAAATCAGATACACCCTCGGAGCTTACACACTGGCCTGTATGGATAGAACAATAACATAACTGGAACAGGTACCTAAAAAACAGCTTCTACTGGGAAAATGGACTTTCAGGTTTAGCATAAGTTCTCCTTTAATCTCAGTCTTTTGCATATACTAATTTCCAAAACTCAGTCCCAACGTCCTGTTGTTAAGTTGGTGGGTGTAGTTATAGGAGGCCAATCCCAAACTTAACGAAAAAAGGTATTAACTGCACTTTATAAAGCTTTCTTGAATGTTAATATAATACTGGTACTTATTATAAACGATTAATTAGAAGTAGGTGCCAATGATTTGTCGATGTCATAATGAAAAGACTATAAAAATGAACTGGTGTCTTTAGAATGTGACCTCCTCATGAAGTCTTAGGGAGAAGGCGAAGCGCTGGGGTATTCCATGTCTGTGTAATCAACCGACATTTACTTTAGAGCAAGTTGGCTCAGCAATAAATATTTTGAATTTGTAATATCATTTTTTGCAGTTATTCTTTATCTCTGGAGTGCAGTTAATACCTTTTTTCGTTTTGCATATACTAAAAGGTATCAACCAGGTCGAACAGACAGAAATGTTTGAACGTGTGTGTTCCAGCAGGATGCAGTGACATGCTGTGAAGTTGGAAGTTGGTAAGTTCAGAGGTAACATTAGGATGCCCTTCTTCTCCCAGAGGACTATGGAACTGCCAACCAGCAGAGATGGTGAACATGAGTCGACAAGAAGACAATATAGGCCTTCAATTTATGCCTGGCCAAATTTCTGCTTACCAAGGAATCACAGGGTACTCAGGCTATCAGGGTGGGTGAGACATGTCTGCAAAACATACATGTAGGTCACTGCACATGAAACGGGGTGGGGGAACTTGATGGCCCTAGAGTCCCTTCCGACCTTATGGTGCTCTGTTAGAATAATAAAAATGTCATAACAAACGTGAGAATGTTGAAACATTATAAACTGATCGTACACTGTACCTCCATATGTCGTTCAAGTTCTTTAAGTAGTGTGGGATATTTATCAAGCCTCATGAAAGGTTTGCTGAGGCCCGTGGTCAAGACGAGAATCCCTGGGTTGCTGGCACCTTTCGTCTCCATGAACTCTCCCAGCTCTTCACTGATTCATGCAAACAAAAACAAAGAAACTCATCAAGTCATGTTCAGTGCTTTAAACAGCTGGAATACATCTGGGATGTCACAAGAGGCATCCCATTTATTTGAATTTCATTTAAAAGTGCACGTGTTATGTTATTCGTTTCTATGTTAATCAGTACTGTACAAAAGAAAAACGAATGGGGCTACAGTGCAGCCATACAACTAGAAGAAGCATCTGCCAATGCCAAGTGTTTGCTTGCATGTATTATTCAGGTGAGTCTGCTATTTTTATTACTCTGTGTAACTTCACACTGATGGTCTGTACAAATTTTAATATAAAACCATGCATTTATTTGTTTAGCACATGTCTTGCTTGCTGTTGCAGTGCAGTACATGAGATCCCCACTTCCTGAGGCTCCAGCCTTCCCTAGCAGTAACTGGATGCAGCATCGAGCTATTGCTAAAGAAGTCTGGGACTTCGGGAAGGAAGTGGGGGGACATCATGTACTGCACTGCACTAGCTCATGGAAGGGAAAAACTTGTGCTAAACAAATATGAATATGAAGGACTTATATTAAAGTCATACGGCCTATCACGTTCCTCTACCTAGGCTCAGACAGACACAGCATGTGCTCTGTGCATCTTCAGGACAGACACAGTGTGCAAATTCAAACTGTCCAATAGTGCCCAGGAGGACTGCTTGGGGGAGAGTGTGTGCAAAATTTTACTTTTCCAATTACAAAGTGCACTCCAAAGGTAATACTTCATTATTCTTCCCCGAAGAAACATTTGTGCTGGATAAATAAATAACTCAGTTTTCTCCTGGCAAGAACTTAGCAGCCTGGATCCCTGCTCATCACCCACACTAGACAATGGAGTGGACCTCCTTTGGCCACCTTGAATGAACACAGTAACACTTCTATCCAATAGACGTAATGACAGTGGAGCCTGTCTTTACCTCCCCCTCTCCCTCTTTGCCATGGCTGTCCAGGGCTCACTGCTGCATCCTGTGATGCCTTTGTAACTACCCTCCTGAGTCAGGGGTTACCTCTGGCCCACGTCACCGGGTCCAGTACCACCACCAGTCTCCCCTAAGCAGCACATTCTTCATGGCTGGAGTCGCACATCTTCATGCTTGTCTGGCTCTCCATGAACTTTGCCACCCAGCCAGGGAGCACATTGCAGCAGACTTGTGGCTGGAAGGTCACCAGCATTTTTCACTCCACCGGCCCTTTCCTGGACTGAAAGCTATGCCCGGGGGGCTCAGAGATGGTGCTTCCTGGTGCCTCAGGCACCATGCTTGTTGTGGACAGTGAGCAGCCCAGGGAGTTTGTTATCCTGGCCCCCACAAACACTGTATACCAGAGACAAGGAATAAGACAGGTCCCACTTGTTTCTGGTGCCTCAAAGCATCATGCTTGATGTGGCCAGGGAGCCACACAGAATTCTTTGCTCCCCTGCCCCCATGAACAGTGAGCACTGAGGCAGGGATCACTAAAACAGCAGGTCTTTTCCTTTCACTCAACATGCCCCACAAAATTTGGGTCACAGTCTTGCAGATGGAATACTGCCAGCATCTTTTTCTCCCCTGGCCCTTTTCTGGACTGAAAGCTAGGGCCAGGGAGGTCAGGGACAGTGTGCCTCGAGCCCCATACATGTTGTGACCAGCGAGCTGCCTGACAAGTTCATTCTCCTGACCCTCATGAATACTGCAAACAGGTCCTATTTGTTCCTGGCACCTCAATGTACCAAGACATTGGCTGAAGGGCCCAAACTGGGGACTGAGCACTGTTGTTTGGTAGCCACAGGGATGGACACCATGGTATCACAGGGTGTGGGGGATAAACAGGATGACTGGACTGAAAGACAAGGCCGGAGAGCTCACAGACAGTGTTTCCTGATGCCTCAAGTACCACACTTGTTGTAGCTGGCGAGCCACACCAAGAATTCATTCTCCCGGTCCCCACGAACACTGTAAACCAGGGCCAGGGAACACAAGTGGTTGCACTTGTTTCTGGCACATCAGTGCACCAAGACACTGGTTATGGGGGCCAACACTGAGGACTAGCCACCCCAGTGTTGTTTGGAGAAACACTGGGTGGGCACCCCAGTGTTGCAAGGTATGGGGATGCAGAGCAGGCTGATCGTGATGCCACTCAGCTGGCTGCTGGACAGCATCTCATGGATAAAAGGATGCAGCCACACTGTCAGAGGTGCAGCTTCCTTCTTTCAACTTCACCCCCTGGTGCTGCCAGTCGCCTCTGCACCTGTAAACTGTAACCTGAAAAGCAGAAAAACATCTACTGAAGTGTGTGTTTTGTTTGTTTAAAATCTGGAAAGGTCCATGGGCCAAAGACCCATTTACATGGGCGACCAGAACACATAACAAAACATGCATATACGTAACACATAAATAATGAAAAATCTACATAAAACACATAAACCTAAATGAACACAGTCAAAAATTAACAATCAGACATTCGCACATTCACAGTCATTACTAACATAAAAATGTTTTTTTTCAAAGATGATCTGAAAACATGTAGAGTGTTACAAACACTAGTAATGCAGGATGGTAATGCATTATAAGCTAAGGGAAGCAAGTATAACAAAGATCTTTGTCCAACAGAGGTCTTCATCCTAGGGACCAAAAACCACGTACAGTGTGCTGAACGAGTTTGTGTTAAGGGAATATGTTTGTTTTTTTTTTAAATACATGAAAACTACTAGGTACCATGTTCAACGTAACTTTCCTAACTAAAATATAGAGCTGTAACCGATACCTCTGATATAACTGCAACCAACCCAGATGCTCTTAAAGATTGCAGTGATGTGTTAAATAAGGTAGCTGTGAGGCGGATCTTGAAATTTAATTCAAAGATGTCTTAACCTTTTCCAAAAGCCATGTGCCTGCAGAATGATAAAAAAGTAATTCATAATCTATCGGGGCAGAAGGAAACTCTGAGTCAACAGTATTCTCGTGGATGGAGTAAGTATCGGGTTCAGTCTATAAAGAGTTCCCAAACTTTGATGTACAACTTTAATCATAGTATTAATATGCTGTTCATAAGTTAAGGACTCATCTATCACAAGCCCTATATATTTAAAAGTCTTAACCTGTTCAATTTCATGGCCCTTCAGTGTTCTCAATGAGAGAGTAGGAACACCTATCAGCTTTTTTCTTTGGTTATAAATAACCACAGATTTTGTTTTCTTATCATTCAAAACCAATCTATTAGTACAAAAACATTTTGTATAGCTGCAAAATCGTGAACCAAAGTATTTTGTACTTCCAGGAAATCAGGACCGCTCGTGAGGATTACTGCATCATCAGCATAAAGATAAATGTGGGTATGTAAACAAACTGACAGTATTATATTCAAAAATTAACTAAACAAAGGGGGACCCAAGATAGAACCTTGCAGAAAACATAATCAAACTGCGGACTGGGATGAAATGCTATCTTTAATTTTTGTTGATTGGGAGCGTCCTGAAAGGTAGCTCTTAATCCGACCAACAACTTTGGACGACAGGCCCAGCTTAAGAAGCGTAGCAACAGCAATTTGTGATTTACCAAGTCGAAGGCCTTGGTCAGATCCAGAAAGGCAGAAGCAGTGGTAGAAAGCCCTTATCAAGGGCCTGGTGGACCACCTGTGAACCCGACCAATGCCGTTGATGCACTGTGGCCTGACGAAATTCATACTGTGCTGGAGTCAATAAACCATAATTAAGTAAATGTTCAGTCAGCTGGTCAAATACAATCCGTTCTAAAATCTTAGATAAAGGGGCTAGCAAAGAAACTAGCTGATAATTTTTTTTTACACTGGCCATGTCCCCAGCTTTAAATATAGGGACAACAGTAGCCTGTTTCCAAATATCTGGATACTGGTCAAGGCAAAGTGACAAATGAAAAATATTTGAGACTGGATAACAAATGATACCAGAGGTGCTCCTAACAAGCCTGAAATCTATCCCACTGAAAGCGTGGGCTGGTTTTAGTTAAGTAATAAAAACCTCCCCAGGGCAATGAACCCTAAAATAAAACTTCAGGTGAGCCTGACCCAGCATAAGAACACTGATTTCAGAATTATTAGAGAAGTTATCAGGATCAGGACAAGGTACATAATCCGATAAATATTTATTAAATTCTTCTGCAAGTGCAGAAGGCCCATTTATTATTCCCAAAGTTGTCCTTTGTGCCTGTATTAAATTCCAAGTATCCAATACATTCTTCCCCCTGAACTGTTTGTGTTTCTCAATGAAAAACTGTCTTTTTAAACTCCTAATTAACATCTTACATTTATTGCGGGCTTCCTTGTAAGTCTGGAGAATGGGTGTGTGTCTGATTTTTCTATACAATTTCCACTTTTTGTCCCTGTCTCTCAGTTGTTCAAGTAACCCTGGGGTGACCTACTCCTGTGTTACCTCTGATTCTCAACCTCCCCAAGGGAACAACGGAATTACAGATGGAGTTAAACTGACTGCAGAAGGACTGCAAAGAAGAAGAAGAAGAAGAAGAATCAGCATTTATATAGCGCTTTTCATACATCCAAAGCGCTTTACAAGCAATGCTAGACTGGTAGTGAAGTGACTGAATGTGTGGTGGCGGCCATATCGCACATCATCACCCACACACAGCCTGGATAATTGCATGAACCGGTTTATGGGAAGGAGAATGTTGGCCAGGACACTGGGAATGTTCCTACTCTTTGCAGAAGAGCTCTGGGTTCTTTACTTCCACCTGGACACCCACCAGGACAACACCAGGATGGGCAGAAGGGACCTCGGTTTAACGTCTCATCCGAAGGACGGCACACCCCAGCAGTACAGCACCCCCCAATACTGCACTCGGATGCCAGCGATTTTTAGGTGCAAGTCCAATCCCGGTGTGGGACGAGAACCCACGACCTTCTGGTCCAGAGGCAGATGTGCTACCAACTGAGCCACGCTGACACCAGCAAAGCACGAGCAGCAGACAGAAAATTATTTAGAAGGAACCAATCAAACAAAGTCAGGACCTCCCTGAATTTTGCCATGTCCAGTTTTTTAATATTACGAGAAAAAAATGTAAACTGGAGGTACATTTCTCCTCTTTGCAGATCAACAGCAATATACTGGACTGTGATCACTAATACAGTCCAATAAGACACTCGATGTTATAATTTTAGAAACACCAGAGACAAGCAACCAGTCTTTCGATGCCGACCCCCACCTCCCACCCTGACTCCCCATTCAACACCCACCATCCGCCACCCCCTTCCCTGACCTAGAAACTGTCCACTGCCACTATGCAACTAAGCACATCCTTCTCCAACACCCACCGGGAACTGAAGAAACAAGGTAAATGCAGTCAATGCATTTTCAATCCGTTTTGAACTTTTACTCATAACTTTGTCATTTTGTAATATTTTTGTCACCAAATTTTTAACATGGCCTTTTTTGGACCCCACCACATGAGCAAGGTAGGGAAAATTTTAAAATCCATCCGAAAGGTGATTTTGAAGTCACTCCATGAAACCACTTTTCGGAGCGGATTTGAAAAATTTCACCTACCAGGTTCATGAACCGGGGTCAAAAAAAGACTGCTGAAAATTTTGGGTCAAAATCTTAAAAGCACTAAAGTTATGACGGGACACTGAAAATGTTCAGCATCCAACCATAACTTTGGTAATTTTTACCCCAGATTTTCAGCACAGTCTTCTTGCAACCCCACATCACGAACAAGGTAGGTGAAAATGTTCAAATCCGGCCAGAAGGATGATTTCGCAGTCACTCAGCGAAATCACCTTTCAGCTGGTTAAAAATTGCTGCCAGGTTTGTGGCGCGATCATAAAAATACTATGTTGAAAATTTGTAGCAAAATCTTAAAAAACACCAAAGTTATGAAGATATGTTGAAAGTTTTCAGGATTCACTTATAACTTTGGTAATTTTCAATATCTGGACCAAAGATTTTTAGCATAGACTTTTTATGACCCCACCTCATGAACAGGATAGGGAAAAATTTTCATATCTGGCCTGAGAGGCGATTTTGCAGTGACGCCATAAAATCACCATTTGGGCAGGATCTGACAGAAAGACGGTTGAAAACTTGGGGTCAAAATTCCAAAAAAATAGTTATGAAGAAATGTTGTGTGCAGGGCTGGCTGTCGGGCCAGCAGGTAGTATGCTGTGTTTCCGTGTCGGCGACTCGAGACGGGAGTGAGCCGGGGAGCTGGCTGGGCAGCATGAGGATGGGGGCCTGCACTGCTGTATGCCACTGCTCTGAGCCTGGGAAGATACTGTACAGTGTTCTGTCACACAGGTGACACCTTGCAGTGGGCCGAGGCCTCTCCTCACAAAGGTTGTGCGTGTCATGGCCTGTCAGGGCTATGTACTGTGTCAGATGTGGGTTAGCATGAAAAATGGGGCTTGAAATATTTCCATTATTCTGTTCATTCCATGTTAGTGTAGCAAGACTGTATGTAGATATACATACAGATATATATTATATATATATATATATATAGAGAGAGAGAGAGAGAGAGAGTGCCGTGGGGACCTCTGTGATAAACAATACATCTATAAAAGTGCTGTTTGACCTCTCATAAGCTCACGAGTGGCATAAACAGCATAAGTACAGATAAATCATGTATCACACAGGATACCCTCTGCATATTTTGTTTATGTTATAGGACAGGACCTTGTGTGATAGATTTTTTTTTTTCAGCTTTTTAAAAAAAAAAATTATTATTTATACAAGTTTGTGGATTTATTTTGTTAACTAGAGGTATTGTGCAGTTCCCCATCCTGGTTGCCATTACCATACATGAGGTGTCAGGATGACAAGCTGATGCTGCTATGTGGTAGTTCATTGCGGCTGCAAACTTCCACTACAATCCACTGCTGCAGAACTTGGTCCCAAAGTGATGCAGAAAAATCAGGGCCTTGCTTATTATGGACACGTCGTCATTTACAGCCTGTTAATTTAAGCAGAAACTGTAACTGGGTGCTAGTGGTTCTTTTTTCCAAAGAAATACATGGCAGCATCTGAGAGACAACCGTTCCAAAGTTTTTTTGGCTACTAGTTAGCAGTACGAAGCAAGGGCCTTTTTTCCAGCTATCTGTCAGCCTTATTTTCAATCTGTGGAGGCATCATGCAAAAGCCAGTACTTTCAACTGCTGTGCTGGATGTGAAGCACAGGACATTTCAGATTGCTGTATGCTGATGGACTCCTCCTGCAACTGGGCCCACAGTGCTGTGGTCGTTCTGTGTGTTTTGGAGTGAGATTCTGAATCACCTTACTTAAAAATAAAGGTGTTTGAGACTTTACTTTTCTTTATCAAACATCATAGTATTTGTCTATGCACCTTGCCACAATGCAGGAAGCAAAACTATGAGATTTCGGCAGTGATCATGTTAAAAGACTGCTTTTGCCTCCACAGTGTATTTAGCATACATTCACACACTGAAACAAGTACTGATTCAGTGCGTCTTTCCCGGTCACCAACATCTAAATAAATATCTGTGACAGCATTTTGGTTTCTGTCTCCCTTCAGGCTCTATACCCACAGAACAGAATGAAATGCAGGTTTTATTTATTGTGTTTGGAGGAACACTGAGCTCAAGAGCCCTTTTTCAAAGGTGTCCAAGTCTATCGATTTACATATAACAGCAAAACATCAGATCAATAAAATAAACAGGTATAATGCCACAACTGCAGAAGGCATCAACAAGGGGTGCAGGTTAATGCAACTAGCAGATACGGTCTAGACACAGCCTAGTATCTGGAAAAGGTGGGCTGTGACTTGGGCTTTAAAGGGGGAGAAGCAGGGGGGGACAGCAGTGATGGCTGTGGACAGGGAATTCCAGGCTATGACTGCTCTAGTTGCAAAGGACCATTAGCCCAGTGTAGTTTTTCTTAAGGGCAGGAGGAGTTTTCGATCCCCCATCGATCGAGTTTCTGGCTTGTTCATGATCAGGGAGAAGAAGCTGCAGATACCTGGTGGCATTTGGGCGGGTAGCACTCCCTTGCATAGAAGGGCTTCACTGAGGTTAACTCAGAGGTGGAAAGGAAGCCTGCTGGTGGAGAGGCATAGGTCACAGCAGTGGAAGTCTGATTTTGTGCCAAGTGCAAATCTGCAAGCTTGGCTGAATGCTACCGAGATTCTTTCCAGTGTGGTGCCACTGGCTGCAGAGTAGATACCACACCACAGTCAATCCTCGAGATGATGAGGCTGGATACTAATAGTTTTTTTTTTTACTTCAGGAGTGAGTTTGTGCTTATAGCAAGCCAAGGTGTTGCCAGGTATGTTTGACCAGGGAGTCAGCATGAGTGCGAACGATCGGGTCACATCAAGTTGTACGCCCAGGTACTTGAAGATCTGGACCTGTTCAATGGGGTCCCCAGCTGGTGTCGTGATGTGCAGCTCAGGGCCGCTCTTCAGGGCATGGATGCTGCCAAACAGAAGAGATTTGGTTTTCTTGCCATCAATGACCAGCCTGTTAGATGTGAATCAGTCACAGACCTTGCCAAAGTCAGATAGTAGGTTGCATTTCACGGTCTCCAGGTTGCAGTGTGAGGTGAAGATGACAGTCATTGACATACAGTAATGCTCTGGAGTAGACACAAACTTCTGGGACCTTGTTAACTAACAGGCTGAATAGCAGGGGGCAGGGGATTGTGTCTTGTGGGACTCCAGTGGTCAGAGGTTGCAAGCTGGAGAACATCTCTCCACATCTAGCCTTTTGTGATCTGTGGGCTAAGTAGTCAAAGAGCTACACTGTGGCCTCATCCGAAAGGCCCAACTCGTGCAGCTTTTTTTTTTTTTTGTATATCATTTTTCTCAGGAGCTCTGGCCCCCCCCACACTCCGCCGTTCCTCCGGCACCATCCCTGGACATGAGACCCCTTCCCTTCAGCACCCCGCGACTTATCCTTCGCGGCAGGGTGGTGGGGAGCGACTCAACCCACCAGAACGGGTCCATGCCAGGGGCGTCCTCGGAATGGCAGCAGGAATGGCGTCGTGCTGCCAGGCTCCATTTTGAAATTTTTCTCCCGGGCGGGCATGGCGTGTAATGGCATGGCGACTGAGTCTTGGCGCTCACTGTGCACGCACCAGTCAGCGTCCGCCCGTCCACCGCCTCCCTTGTCTCTGCGACTGCGTGCCAGCCGATCCCAGCCTCCGCTGGGTCAGGCAAGCACCGGCCGCCTGAATCCCGCCCGGAGATGGAGAGCAGTCCTCCAGGCGCTGGATCCATCCTCACGCCGACCCCGACAACCCATGCTGCGTTCCAGACATGGGTCACCGGTGGCGCGGTGTAGCGACCAGCGCCTCAACCCTCAGCGCCACCGGGCCGGCCTCGTGCAGCTTTTTGATTAGGAGGTCATGGCTAACTAAGTCAAAAACCTTGGAGATAGCAAGAAAGGCTGTGTCTATATATTCACCTTTATTTAGGGCCCTGTGGAGTACTTCAGATAGCTCAATTAGGGCAGCTGTCATGCTGTGCAGCTTTCTGAAGCCATGGTGTTCAGCAGCGAGAAGGTTGTGATTTGTGATGTAGGACACCAGCTGGTTGCTGACAATCTTTTCTAAGGGCCTGCAGAGCAGGGAGAGGATAGAGATGGGTCTGTAGTTAGAGACCACCATGCTGTCACCAGATTTAAAGAATGGGACTATGCTGGTTTGTCTGCAGACTTCAGGGAGTGAGTTAAATTGGAGGGAAAGGTTGAATAGTTTTTTGTATAGGTAGGGCCAGTTCCTTAATGGTTATTTTAAGTATCTTGGGAGTCTGTTGTGGTTCCAGGTGACTGTCTCTCCCCCTGGCCTCCCCGCCACCCAATCTCGAGTTGTGGCTCCATTATTTTCTCTTGACCCCCTCCTAATTGCCAGTTGTGGTTCCTGCTCTTTGCTTCCCCCATCCCGGGCTCCTGCCATCTGTCTCTGTCCTTCCCATCTTTTTCTCAGTAGGTCCAATGCTATCACTCACCAATTCCCTCCTGCAGCAGTTTTTTTTCTTTTGCAATTCTGGTGCTCATCCTGGACCAGCCAGCTCCCTCCTGGCACAGTTTGAGTGCTCAGCAGCACTCCTTCCCACCCCCTTTGGAAGAGGGGGCATCCATCTCTGGGGTAGTTTCCTGAATGCACTGGATCTTGGGAGGCACAGCCATGTTTCTTTCACTTTTTCCCAGGTGCACCAGAAGCTCTGCTGGAACAGCAACATTTTTTTTTTTTTTATTTCACAGGTTCTCCAACGACACAGCCCCATTTCTTTCACAATGTTTCCCCTGAGAGGCCAACCTCTCTATAAACTCTCTACACTACAGTCCTCTCATCTGCACATCTAGAGTTTGAATCAGGACCACACACACTGAAAAGGAGAAGTTACATCTTGGTTTGGTTATCCAAGGTAAAGTGGGATGGGGGGTGGGGTGGGGAGACTGCTGCAGCAATATCAGATACAGCACTAAGTTTTGAGTGCAGGCCTTATTAAACAACCCGAGAAATCCCCAGGTCCGGTTTCCAGTGGGCTGTTGAATACAGCTGGCAGAGGTGCAGCCAGTACCTCCCTCAGTACCCTTGGGTATACCCCATCCAGTCCCATAGCTTGATCCACTTTGAGATTTGCGAGTCCTTTTAGGATTCTTTCCTCTTTGCATGAATGTATGCCTACTTCTCTCCCCCAGTATTCTTGCTTTCTTTGTGTGGTCCATCCCCCTCTCCTTCCACTGCAAAGATTGAACAGAAGTATCTGTTCCAGATATCTTTTTCCTGATCCTCCTCTGCACAGTCTCTCCTACCCTTCTTAACCTCATAATTCCTCCCCTTGTCTTCCTCTTATCGCTTATGTACTTAAAAATGGTCTTGACCCCCTTAGTTATCCTTTTAGCTATCCTTTCCTCAGTTTATGCCTTTGTGCCTCTAACCGCTTTCCCTGCTTCTCGTTGCTTTTCCTCGTACAAATCCCTATCCTCTTCCCTCTGTGTCTCTTTGTACCTCCTGAATGCTACTCTTTACCTTTGCAGCCACTTCTTTTGAAAACCATAGTCTTCTCATTTTTTTTCCTGTTCTTATTTATTTCAGATTCAGATTAATACCTTTGAGCCAGGGCTTGTTTACAAAGGTTCCAAGTCAGAGAGAGACAGTACAATACAATACAATACATGGGTTACAGATCAAGTAGGAGGAATAATCATCAAATACGATATGTTAGCTGGGATAGAGTTGTTACATGATTTATAATGAAAGCAGAGTTACCACTTGAAGGGTGCAGCAATAAACAGCACTTTATCAATGTGATACAGCCCTTGTGTAAGTGCCAGGTATTAAGGTAGGAGATGCCTTCAGGTGAAGTGGAAAGAGGAGCAGGAGCAGCCAGAGAAGGCATTGTCATGGTATAGTCAAATGGGCAGGGCAGAGAAGTGTGGGTGGGTGGGAAGGACTGGGAAGGGGGCAGGAACCGGGGAAGGGAGGTAAGAGGGGGTAGGTCAGGTGCGGGAGAGGAGGTAAAGATGGTGTGGGGGTTGGCCAAGGGTAACTGGTGGCATGTTAAAAGCAAGTCTTTAGGCTAGCTAGAGTTACGTATTGCAGGAACAAGCATTTTCAAGTGCAAGGTACGAGTGGAGCCCAGATCTGAATTAACTGAGTTTTTCACAGTCACGGGGTGCAAAGGGCAGGTCATTGAACCATTTGGGTCCTCGATATGACGTGAATCTCTTAGCCAGTGTGGTGTGCTTGAAAGGCAGTAGAAGCCCACCTTTAGCTGTGCTGCTAGTGTTGTCACTGGAATGCCCATATTTGAACAGGGAGGAGGTTGAGTCAGGGGTTTGGCCAAGTAAGGATTTTTTTTACCAGCAGGCAGGTCTGGTACTGGGCCCTGGACTCAAGGGGGAGCCATTCGGTTTCTTTGTATAGGATGTAGGTATGGGTGAGATGGTTGGCCCCTAGGACCAGACAGCACGCCTTGTTGAGTAGTCTTGTGACCCTTTTTCATGCGGTGTAAGAGCCAGTGTCATAGATGACGAGGCCGTAGTCTACGGTGGATAATACTGAGCAGCGTGTAACTAGCTTTAAGGCGTCCAGGGTCATGGACTACCTGTTGCGATATAGGACGCCCAGTTTTGTGTTAGCCATTTTGACCACGTGGTCGATGTGCTTAGAAAAGGTGAGGGTGTCGTCTAGGTGAACACCTAGATATCTGAAGGTGGATACTTGTTCCAGAGTGTCCCCTCTGGAGCTACGAATCAAGAGTGGACAGAACTTTTTTTTGCTCTGAGGGACAGTGAAGAGCATGCTCTTCATCTTCTTATAATTGAGCAGCAGTTTTTTCTTAGTGAACCATTGCTCAAGTCCACAGAACTTATCTTGTAGCTCAGCGGTGATTACGGTCAGCTGTTTGCCGGATACTGAGATGACCGCATCATCAGCATATAGTACTGAGTGTGCTGGGCAGTTAGAGGGTAAATTGCTGATGAATAAGCTAAAGAGGAGTGGCCCAAGAATGGACCCTTGGGGGACTCCAAGGTTCACTTCCCTATGTTCTGAGATCTGGCCGCTAATTCTCACACATTGTGTTCTGTGTAAGAGATAACTGCGGAACCAGGCAACAGTGTCTGTGGATCAGCCAGTAGATAAGAAGCAGTTTAGTAGCAGGTGGTGATTAATGGCATCAAATGCCTTTGTGAGGTCTATAAAGATAGACCCCACAGCGTGACCACTGTCAAGGGCATTATAAATCTGAGAGGTGTAATCAATTAGTGCAGTGTTGGTTGAGTGTTTTTTTCTGGAACTCGTGCTGTTGGTTACAGAGAAGGTTATTTTTGTCCAGGTATTCGGTGAGTTGGTCTGCGACCACTCACTCCGGGGCTTTTCTCACCTCTTTTGCTCCAGGGCTTTCTTGCTCACTTCTTTTGTGCAGAGGTTTGCTGCCTTTGCTATGACATCCCTTAATTTTTCCCACTGTTCCTCCAGCCCACCCAGGCAATCACCCCTGCTAGGTCATTTCTGAGGCATTCACTGATTTTTTTATCTGCCTCCTGAGGTCCAGGACCTTCATCCTTGTGTGGTTTGCCTCTGCTGCCAACCCTATGTTAATCCACATTGTACGGTGATCGCTGGTCCCCAGGTGCCATCCTACACTGACATCTGCAATACTGTCCCTGTCTGTGAGCACCAGGTCTAGTGCTGCCCCATTATGAGTGGACTCCTTCATTAGTGGCCTGAGAAATGCCCACTGCAGGGAGTCTAGGATGTCCCTACTTCTAGTCAAGGCCATGGGTGGGAGACTCCGATCTACATCCAGCACACTGTAGTTACCCACCAGCAGCATCTTCCCTTTTCTCCACCACTATGTTGATGGCTTCCCCCAGTACCTTTCCAGGTTCTCAACTGTGTCAGCGTGAAAGTGTGTGGCCAAGGGCGGGGGCAGATTTTTCTTGGGCCTAGGGCCCCAGGTTACCTTAATCTGGCCTTGGCTCCAGCAAAGTTTCACCTGCTCATCATAACCGAAGGTAACGGAGGGGAAAAGCTCTGCTAGCAGCAACCTGAAATTCTGATGCCTTCTTCCACTTATGCTTTCTACGTTATCCAAAATACTCTCACTAGAATTGATGACCCCCCCCAACACTTATTTTTTTGATACCAAGTGGGGATACACTCATTTGGACTCCTTTGTTTGGTTTTTCTTACAGGTGAAAATAAAAAATACATTTTAATTGTCATTAGGCTGTAAACGTCCTGTCCTGAGGGAAAAAAGCCACAGGCTGAAGAAAACAGTATTCAAACACCCTGTTCACGGCTATATCTCTAAACAAAGTATTGTTTAATTTTTAACAGTCTTTGGTGCAATCATGCAATTTACATACATTTCATGCAAGTCCCAAACACGGTCTCTTTAAGCAAGCAAATATTGAATATCGACAAATGCTTGTTTTTGTTAGCAACAGCTTTCTCTAGTACCTCCTCACATACCCTTTCCCAAAACTCCAGTCCATCCATATAGCCAACATGTTCTATGCATTTGTCACTACTGAATCCTACAGAATTTTGTTCAACTCTACTTCGATCCCCTGGATGCACCTCTACTAAAATAGGCCTCTGATCCCTGATCAGAAAGCATTCTTCAGGGCCAGCCTTCAGCTCAACAGCCTCACCCCCATGCAGGAGGCGGGAATAAAGGAGGGACAGCTGTAGCTGACAAGGGGCCTTAGTGCACCAACTAATGTTATATCTTCTGGCAGGGGCTTGAGTGCACCAACCAATGTCATCTGCTGGCAAGGGCCTGAGTGCACCAACCAATGTTATCTGCTGGCAAGGGCTTGAGTGCACCAACCAATGTTATCTGCTGGCAAGGTCCAGAGTGCACCAACCCATGTCATCTGCTGGCAGGGGCCAGAGTACGCCAACCAATGTCATCAGCTAACAGGGGCCTGAGTGCACCAACCCATGTCATCTGCTGGCAGGGGCCTGAGTACACCAACCCATGTCATCTGCTGGCAGGACCACAGTGCACCAACCTATGTCATCTGCTGGCAGGGGCCTAAGTGCACCAACCCATGTCATCTGCTGGCAGGGGCCTGAGTGCACCAACCAATGGCATCTGCTGGCAGGGCCTGAGTGCACCAGCTAATGTCACCTACTGACACAGCCAGAGTGCACCAACCTATGGCATCTGCTGGCAGGTGCCTGGGTGCACCAATCAGTGTCATCTGCTGGCAAGGTCCTGAGTGCACCAACCCATGTCATCTGCTGGTAAGGGCCTCAGTGCACCAACCAATGTCATCTGCTGGCAGGGGCCAGAGTACGCCAACCAATGTCATCAGCTAACAGGGGCCTGAGTGCACCAACCCATGTCATCTGCTGGCAGGGGCCTAAGTACACCAACCCATGTCATCTGCTGGCAGGGCCAGAGTGTACCAACCCATGTCATCTGCTGGCAGGGGCCTAAGTGCACCAACCCATGTCATCTGCTGGCAGGGGCCTGAGTGCACCAACCAATGGCATCTGCTGGCAGGGCCTGAGTGCACTACCTAATGTCACCTACTGACAGGGCCAGAGTGCACCAACCTATGGCATCTGCTGGCAGGGACCTGAGTGCACCACCCCATGTCATCTGCTGGCAGAGGCCTTAGTGCACCAACCCATGTCATCTGCAGGCAGGGGCCTGAGTGCACCTACCCATGTCATCTGCTGGCAGAGGCCTGAGTGCACCAACCAATGGCATCTGCTGGCAGGGCCTGAGTGCACCAGCTAATGTCATCTACTGAGAGGTGCTTGAGTGCACCAACCAATGTCATCTGCTGGCAGGGCCTGAATGCACCAGCCGATGTCATCTACAGGCAGGGCCTGAATGCACCAGCCCATGTCATCTGCTGGCAGGGGCCTGAATCCTTTGTGAAATCATTGGTTTCGGTATCCCCCCTCTCCTGGCATATCCTTGATCAAGCCAGTGCACGTGCCATCGAAACTCCATGGGGTACACTGCACTGAACACCCACATTCTCAGTCTGCCTTTTGCAGCAGAAGCAAAACAAACCAGTCACAGATCGATGTGTGCACATGTTTAACAAAAACCTACTTTGGGAACTGTGGCAGCACTAAAGGATTTAATTATGTATCATACTGGATCCACTGGTATACAAAATATGGTTCAAAATAGGAATATACCTGGTCAGAATGAACAAAGTGCACATTTCCACAACAAAGTACTTAAAAATGTTCAGAAAAACCTTTTGTTACTATTGTGCTTTTCCTTCATTTAGATATTGTTAGAATGCATGTACATCACTCTGGACCAAGTAGCAGAGGGAGAGTGGTCCTTTTTTTGGAAGATTGCAACTTCTGCCCTCTTGGTGCATGTTAGTGCTGCCCTTGTTTGTTCCCAGTTTCTTCTTTGTGCACATCCCCCTCCATACTGCGTGTGTTTGTAGTACAGTGGGAAAATCTACCATAGATTTCATTTTCATTTTTTTTTTATTTATTTTGAACCAAGAGGTGAACCAGGCACAGCCCTTTTTTCAGTCACTTCTGACACATAATTACATTACAAAACTAACATAATAAAATGCATAGGCTTTTTGAACACTACAGAGTATAAAAATATCATAGAATATAATATGAATATTATAGAAAATCTATGGAACATCGTAACAGGAGCACTTGAATTTACCAGAATACACTCTTCTCAGATGACTTCTGAACTGTCATATATTTTCAGCAGCTTGGACTACTGTTATCAGGCCATTTAATACACTAAGGGCATACCAAGCAAATGACCTTTTACATATTATTAACTTCCAAATCTGAACTGAAAAAAAGGAATGAAGTTGGTTTTAGGTGATTTTGCATGCTCAGTATGTTAGAGAATTGGGCAGAAATGTTTAAAACAAAATACTGGGAACAGAGTTACAATATACCCTATGGGCAAAAAAAGAAAAAATAGGTTACTCGCCTGTAACTGTAGTTCTAGGAGTGGTATTTAGCTCACATCCATACTCTGGCAGTTCCAATGGAACAGTCCAATTTCCTGGACATCTTTTACACTAAACCCCTGCCACCATCCGGGTGGCATATCCCCTGACTCCGCCCTGTGACATCAAATCTTGCAAGCTGGAAGCAAGAATCCATGTGCCACTTGCCAGTGGAGGCCGGTTGGGTTGTGTGGTTGTGAACCATATACCACTCAAACTAAGGTTACAGGTGAATAACCTGTTTTTCTAGGGGCATGGACTTAGTTCACCCTCCACACTCTAGCAGGCTCCTAGCAGTTCTCCAGGAGGAGGGGGCAAAGTGCACACCCCTAAATGGCGAACACAGACTAGAGAACCGAGGTCCCAAAACCAGCATTCTGGTGTGACTCACGGTCAATGTGGTGTAGTGGAAAAATAAGGTACGCACTAACTTCCAGGCAGCAACCCTGCAGATTTCCTGGATAGGGACGTCCCTGGAAGCACCAACCGAGGCAGTAATATGTCTGGTGGAATGAGCTCTAAGCCCCTACAGGAGGCTCCCTACCAGCCAACCTATAGCAGAGGTCGATGCAGGATGTAATCCACCTGCCAATCATCTGCTTTGCTGCTGGTCTGCCAGGTGCGGCTTCAGCGTTTGTTACAACAGCTGGTGAGCCTCTCCCCGAATTCCAGCCAGGGACTCTATGTAATAAGGGAGCACCCTCCACAGGTCCAGGGTATGAGCCTGCAGTTGGCCTCCGAAGATGGGTTAGTAAAGTATACTAATAAATTAATCAACTGGTTAAGGTGAAACTCCGACACAACCTTCGGGAGGAACTTCCAGGCTGGGGCAAAGGACGACTTTGTCCCTGTGGAAAACCAGGTAGGAAGACTCCATCGAGAGCACCTGAAGTTCCCCAATCCTTTTGGCCTATGTGATGGTGACCAGGAAGGCTGCCTTCTATGACAAGGATGAATAGCACCTACGTGCTACAGTGCTGGTTTGGTTCATGTTACCACAGACAGCCAACCTCTAAGTGCAAAGCAAAGGCAGAAAGGAACCACACTCAAATGAGACCGCCTTCATTTGAGTGCGGTTCCTTTCTACCTCCTCTTCTATGACAGGTGTGACATCTCACACCTGTGCACAGACTCAAATAGCCTGACCATGAGCACAGTCAACCCAGGCACTAAGTCCCACAGTTGAAGTGATTCATGCATTGGAGGGGACAGGTGGTCCTGGCCTCTGAAAAAGCGCCCAACACCCTTCTCCTGGGCCACCAATGGCTTACCAGGCCATGCCCAGTAAGCAGAGATGGCTGCCAGGTGCACCTTAAGTCCAGTTTCTCCTCATTGTTTTGGTGGTCTGTGCAACACCCCTACACATATAAAGGCCACGGACCCCATGTCTAAGTCAACCCAAAGAACTTCAAAGCCCTCCATCTCCCCACTTTACATTTCTGTGGCCTTAATACCTTCTTTCGCATATAAAACAACCCCCCCCCCCACCATATCCTTACCAAACATGTTGTAACCTCGTATGGCCATATTATGATCAACAGATACAGGTCCACCTCTGCAATGGCAGCCTCAGTGTTAAGAATTTTGTTTCCTAGGCTTCTTCTGTTGGCGCACATGGTTCTCCACTCCTTTCGTCGCTCCTTGTCCTTACTTTGCCCTCTCTTCTGGAGTCCAACCATCACCTACCCTTTTCACTGGTACTGTCCTTCTCCTTTTTATCATCCTTCTGCCCACCCTCCTTAGTGTTTTTCCCAGCACCATTTCCACATCTTGACCCACCCATTTCTACCCCCCCCTTGCCATACCCTCCACTATGCCTGCAGATTTTGTTTCACTTAGGCTTTTCAATTTCAGGTGGAAATATTCTCAGTTTGAAACACAAGCAGCAGCGGTGAATCCTGTGAGAGTCTCTTAGCACACACTGACCCATATTATTCAGAATTGTTTGGTATTTGACCATGATTGCTCTGGTTTGATTTACATACAAGAAGACACTGCTGTAATACAGTAGGGTATCGGTACTAGTCTTGCAATCAGCATTTCAGCATCGTCACTTAGTGAGTTTACATTATGGTAAGAAAATCCCAATTTCTGAATTATCTTTTCCTCTGTCCTGTCCAGTAGTGTCATTAGATTCAAGCTGAAATACAGGTAAGTGCCCAGACACTTAAAAGTATTTTCCGTGGATAACTGTCCATTTCTGCCGTTTTATTTACTTATTTATTTATTAAAGTTTGGTAACCGAGTAGACCCACTGAGCCCCGAAGGTCTCTTTTTCAGGGGTGACCCGAGATAACAGTACAAGTTCAAATACAGAGAACAAGACAAAATTTAGTACCAGATATCAAGTGTACAAAGGTTAGAATGCAGGTTACAGTCTTGGTTATCAACAAGTTACTGTGCAAGGTAGAGCTTAGGAAGGATATGAGACATGAGTAACAGATGACAAGTATACTGGTGAAGTGCTGCCAAGAAGAACGATAGAATGGTCAAAGGGGAGGGGACCCTGACAGGGTCACTAGGAGAGAAAAAGAGTAGGGGAGTCTTATGAGCCATGACAACGGCAAGTACTGGTGTCAATCATGTGGGACTTTAGACTGGAGTGGAAATTAGCAAGTGAGAGGCCTTCCTGCACTGGCGGAGGAAGTTGGTTCCACAGATAAGGGGCTAGGTAGGAAAAGACTTGCCTCCAGCGTTGGACCTGATTCTGGGAACTTCTATCAGTGTATGCCCTGACATCCATAGCCTCTGGGGGTTCTGTTTGGTGGCTATGGTTCCTACGATGCTAGGTGGTGCAGATGGTCTGAGCAGCTTGTAAGTCAGACAGAGCAGAGGGTACTGTAGGCGAGCATTCAGTGAGGACCACCGTAGCTGGGCCAGGGTATCGCAGTGATGACTTCGCGAGTGGTCCTGTATAGCGAAACGGGCAACCTTGTTGTACAAAATTTTCATCTTAGTGACTTCTTGCTTAGCCATGCCTTGTATTATCGGAGCGGGGTAGGTCAGGGTGGGAAGCAGGACACTTGTACCAATGGAGAGCATGGCCTCAGGGATAAGTTGGTCCTTGAGACGGTACAGGGTACCAAGTTTACAGTGTAAGGTCTTGGTAACCTGGTCCACATGGTTCTTGAAAGTGAGGCATTGGTCAATTGTTAGTACTAGGTATTTTAAGGAGGGCACTACCTCAATGCAGCTGCCAGAGAGTGAGGTGAGTTGCATGGAGGAGGTCCTGTCTTGACAAAGGGATCTGGGCCCAAATAGCATTGCCTTGGTTTTGCTAGCATTCAGGACCATTTTGTTTTCCTTCAGCCAGACCTCAAGTGAGGTGAGGTCATCTTGGAGGAGGGAACCTAGGTCTGCTGTATTACCCAAGGATCGATAGAGGACGGTGTTATCCGCATACTGCACAACCGAGCTACTACCACAGTGGGTATGTAGGTCATTGGTAAACAAGGAGAAAAGGAGGGGGCCGAGGATTGAGCCCTGCGGTACTCCCTCATTTAGGGGTAGAGGGCCAGATATGGCACCCTTCCAGATAACCCTCTGTGTCCTATCAATTAAGTAACTCCCAAACCACTTAAGAGCAAGGGGGGTCCAGGCCAATTTTGTCTAGCTTATGTAATAGGAGCTTGTGGTCAACAAGGTCAAATGCCTTGGATAGGTCTATGAATACTGCACCTGTGGGTAACCCACTGTCCATAGCTCTGAGTACAACTTTAGTAAAGCTGATTAGTGCTGTGTCCGTCCCATGATTGGGTCTAAATCCGTGTTGGGAAGGGGCTAGAAGCTGGTGAGCCTCCAGGTAGTCGCGGAGTTGACTGTAGATTAATCTTTCTTGCAGCTCTGCTAGTGTACAGAGCAAGGAGCTAGTGTGCAGAGCAAGAAGACAGTGTACAGAGCAAGGAGACAGTGTGCAGAGCAAGGAGACAGTGTGCAGAGCAAGGAGATAGGCCTGTAATTATTTATGCCATAAAATGCATACATCATCCCCAATTTGGGCCAACCTCTGAGCACTGCCAAACAGCATTACTTTGGTTTTTGTTTCATTCAGCCTTAATCTGTTTCTAGTTAACCAAACAAATAATTTATTGTGAAGTTCTAACAAAGGGGGACCTGAATCGAGGATGACCATGTCATCAGCATAGGAAAGGCTCTTCACAGAAGGCCTTTGGCAGATCATTTATGAAAACTGAAGACAACAATGGTCCAAGTACCAAACCCTGGGGGACTCCAGCAATCACCTCCAGTGGATCAGACAAGGAGTTTCCAATCCTAACCCGCTATACACAGTCCTTTAAGTAGCTCACAAATCAAGACAGATTAATAAAGGAATAATGCCTTCCAGGGTGGGTGTTATGCTGCGATAACATTCTGCCTTGATTGGGCCCAAGGTCACCAGCCGAGGGCATCCAACAACCGAAAAGGGATGTTTTCCCTGCATAACACCCTGGAGGGCATTATTCCTATTATACTATGGCTTACTGTTACATACAGAATAAAAAAATAATTTTAAAGACTGTTTTTGTTAGTCTGGAAAAATATTTTTGTTTCTTAAGAGAAGATGATAATGATGGAGCTGTGGCAACAACAAACGATCAACAGGGATGTTATGAGGGGCTTAACATCCCTGCTGTGGTGACTAATTTACCAATCAGAAGCCAGGATTATTTCTTGCCATTGTATAATACCCGATAATCCAAGAGAATTAATCTTACTCAGCAGTATTTTATGGTCCACCAAGTTGAAGACCCTGGTCAGGTCAAGGAACACCACACCCATCATTAGCCCACTCTCACAAGCACCTAGTATGGTGTTTGATAACCCGACCAGAGCCATCGCTGTGCCCCTTCCTGGATCTGTGTTGCTGTATGGCCAGTAGACCATTTTCATCCAAAGAAG
Source organism: Neoceratodus forsteri (assembly GCA_016271365.2). Classification (NCBI taxonomy): domain Eukaryota; kingdom Metazoa; phylum Chordata; order Ceratodontiformes; family Ceratodontidae; genus Neoceratodus; species Neoceratodus forsteri. The sequence continues at coordinate 68,466,664 of CM057459.1, forward strand.
ATATTGGTTGTGCTAAAACTCATTTTTCCAACAGCTTTCCCAAGACTGGCACTAACAATGTAAGTCTATAATTGTATGCACACAATCTATCCCCTGACTTAAAAAAATATCAATATATTTTACTCAGCTTTGCTGAATAAAACTTTAGAATTCTTTACACATCAAATAGAGCAAGTAAAGTTGCTCCAAGATCAAATTAATCTGGTGCCTGTGGTACAAAAATACAGGTTACTCACCTGTAACAGGAGTTCTAGGAATGGTATATGTTGTTCATCCACACTTATTGGCAGGTATCCTTGCCGCTTTAAATCTTGCCGGAAGGTCTTCAAGCTGGCTCCTCCCACCCACCCGGGTGGTAAAACTCTCGGCTCCGCCCCATGGCCTAGATCTGGCCCGCTGGAAGCTCAGGTCATGCGCCAAGCCGGGAGGTCGGGTGGTGGGGATGAACAACATATACCATTCCTAGAACTCCTGCTACAGGTGAGTAACCTGTATTTCTAGGGACATGGATATGTTGTTCATCCACACTAATTGGCAGCCTCCTAGCAGTTCTCTGGGAGGAGGGAGGCAAGACGCACACCCCTACTTAGGAAAAAGAGGCTGGAGAACCGAGGCCCCAAAACCAGCATCCCGGCGTGACTCAAGGTCGATGTGGTAGTGGGTGATAAAGGTGTGTGCTGACTTCCAGGTAGCAGCCCTGCAGATTTACTGGATAGGGACGCCCCTGGAAGCAGCCACCCATGCAGCGGTATGGCGGGTAGAATGAGCTCTTATCCCTCTGGGAGGCTCCATGCCCGCCAACCTACAGCAGACATCTATACAGGAGGTGACCCACCTGCTTATCGTCCGCTTGGCTGCAGGTCTGCCAGGTGCGGCTTCAGTGTAGGTGACAAACAGCTGGCGAACCTCTCCCCGAATTTCAGCCGTGCGCTCCTTATAGTAAGCGAGGGCCCTTCTAGGGTCCAGAGTATGGAGCCTATATTCGGCCTCTGAGGTGTGATTGGGGTAGAACACCGGCAGAGTCAACACCTGGTTAAGGTGAAACTCCGACACCACCTTCGGAAGGAATTTCGGCTGGGGGCGCAGGACAATCTTGTCCCTGTGGAAGACCAGGTAAGGAGACTCGATGGAAAGCGCCTGGAGCTCTCTCATCCTTCTGGCTGACGTAATAGCCACCAAGAAGGCGGTCTTCCACGACAGGTGAGAGATCACACCTGTGCATTGGTTCGAATGGCTTGCCCATGAGCTTTGCCAGTACCAGCAGTAGATCCCATGGAGGTGGAGATTCTCGCACCAGAGGGGAAATGTGATCAAGGCCTTTGAAAAAGCCAGACCACCTTCTCCTGTGTCACCGACTGCTTCCCGCCCGCGCCTCGAAGCAGAGATGGCTGCCAGGGTGCACCCTTAGGGTCAGGACTGAGCCTTTGCTGAGAAAGGGACTATAAATAGTCCAAGATGCTTGCCAAGGAACAGGAGGAAGGGTCCAGCCCTTGTTCTGACACCAAATGGAAAACCTTTTCCATTTGAAGGCATAGCATTTCCTGGTCGACTCCTTACGGGACGCCTCAACTACACTGAGGACCTCGTCGGAAAGACCCAAGGCCTGGAACTCTAGCCGCTCAGGAACCAGGCCGTCAGGTGTAGGGATTGAAGGTCCGGATAGAACACCTTCCCCTGATTGACTGAAAGCAGGTCCGGGAGAGCTGGATGCTGCCTCGGGAGCCTGGAGCCGAGGCTGAGGAGATCTGGATACCAGCATTGGCGGGGCCAGTCTGGGGCTACCAAAATCACCTGCGCCTTATCCCTCCTCGCCTTGAGAAGCACCTTGTGGATCAAGGGAAATGGGGAAAGGCGAGAAGAGGCCCGGGGTCCACGGCCCTCGAAGGTGCATCCCCTGCAGCGCCCCTGCTGAGGGGGGCAAGCATGAACAGCCTCAGCTCGCTTCTCCCTGGAGGCAAACAGGTCCACCTGAGGTGTGCCCCAATGGGAGAACAGATCTTGTACTACCTCCGCAGGAGAGACCACTCGTGGATACAGCCCCTATCTGGCTTAGGGCATCGCCAGGTTGTTGGAGGCTCCTGCCACATGAATGGCTAGGAGATCCGCCTCCAGGCTGCGCACGAGTGACCAAATGCGGAGAGTTTCCTTACACAGAGGCATGGCGCGTGTCCCGCCCTGGCGGTTTAGGTAGTACATGGTCGTGGTATTGTCCGTCTGGACCTGAACCACTTGACCCCGTAGAAACAGAGTGAAGGGAGTGAGAGCTAGGCGGACCGCTCGGAGCTCCAGCAGGTTGATATGGCATCGGGACTCCCGCGGGGACCAGAGGCTGTGCACTCTGTGCTCCCCCAGATGGGCACCCCAACCCATCAGAGAGGCGTCGGGCAATAGAGAGACCGTTGGCTCGGGGCAGACAAACGGGATGCCCTCCTGCAGATGAGCTGGAACGATCCACATCCCCTGGGTCACCGTCACTAGCTGGTCCAATGGATCGCAGCATTGAGACCACTGGCTGGCCAGCCCCCATTGAAAGGGGCGCATGTTCCAGCGGGCCCAACGGACCACGCTGGTGCAGGCCGCCATGAGACCCAGGAGGCGCAGGAAGTCCCGGGCAGGGCGCGATTGCCCAACCAGAAATGATTGGGCAAAGGAGGAAAGAACCTTGGCCCTGTCCACCGGGAGCCGTGCTCTGGCTCGAAGAGAGTCGAGCTCTGCCCCGATGAAAACAATCACCTGCTTCGGTTCTGAGTTCCAACTTGCACTCGTTGATGAGTAGGCCGACCTAAGCTGCTAAACCTGGAGGGCCAGGATCTCTGGACCGCCTCCACCTCCTGTCTCGAGGGGGCTATCAGCCAATCACTGCCCAGGTAAGGGTACACCGGACCCCCGGTGCTGCAGGAATGCTGTCACCACTGCCATGCATTTGGTGAAGACCCTGGGTGCAAGAGACAGGCTAAGGCATGGCTGAACTCGAAAAGGGATCCTTCCGCCGAAAGCGTAAGGAATCTCTGAGACGGACGGATAGGGACGTGAAAACATGTCCTGCAGGTCCAGAGAGCAGAACCACACAGCGCGTTCCAAGGATGGTATTATCTGAGCTAGAGTGACCATCCTGAAGGTCCGAGACCTTAGGAACTTGTTTAGGTCGTGCAGGTCGAGAATGGGGCGCCAGCCCCCCATCCGCTTTGGGACCAGGAAGTACCTGGACACAAACCCTGGGTCTGAGGGAGGGTCCGCCACCTCTGCATCACCCTTCGAGGAGCAGAGCGACGTCGGCTCGGGCGAGCCGACAGCGAGGCTGCGGATTCGAGGCCCTGGGGCGACGGCTCGGGAAGGGGTGGGGAATGCTCGAACTCCAGAGGCAGGCCCTTCCTACCACTACAACACCCACTGGTCTGTGGTTATAGTAGACTAGGCGGAAAGGAAGAAGGGCCAGCTCCCCCACAGGGGAACTCAGAGAGGTGACGAGGTTGAAAGACACCCTCAACCCACACAGCAAGCGGAGGAGGGACCGGCTGGGGACCTCTGGGCAGGAAGCCCACGGCCAGGTTTGGGACGCAGCCGACCTACTGGCCCTGATGCTGCTGGGCCGAGCGTGCTAACGCGCCGAGACGGACCAAAAGGGCTTGGGTTGTGGTCTAGCCCTTGTCCCTCTGGGCGGATGAGACCCCGAGTCCAAAGTGGCATTGACTTTTCGATCCTCTGAGTGTGCCCTCCACCCAGGGTCGAAGAGGTCAGTCCCCGTGGAAGGACATCCGCCCAATTGTGCTGGCATCCGCCAGAAGGTGGATATCCTCAGCCATACTCGCACGAGCGATAGCCACTGCAGCTGCTATTGACCTGGCACATGAGGTCACCGATGTCCAAAGCAGCCTGAAGTTGCTGCTTGGTCACTGCCCTGCTTGGTCCCGACCTGCGTAAACGGGTCTGCAGGTCAGCCGGGAGAGAGAGACTACACCGTCTTTGTGCCCAACAGGCATGACAGAAAATAAGCCATCAGTATGGCTGAGCTGGCCTGGATGGCCAAGGGAGGTTGCAGCGATTCTTTCACCGGCGTAGTCCAACTTCTGGACCTTGCTGGGAGGTTTGTCCATGCCCTGGCGTTTCCGGCATGAAGAACACGATAACTAACCCCTCGGCTGAGGAGGTTCCAAAACCGACAGAACCGGGTAGGGACAGAGACATCCCTGCCATCCAGGCTGAAGGTGCAGGGCAGGAAGCAGGATGCTGCCAGAGCTTCCAAGGTCGTGGGCCTACAATGGCCCGCCACCGGAAAGGCTCTCCGGTGAGGGAGAACCTCGGTCCAATATCTCAGTGAGGGACACTTGGCCCGCTTGGATACGGGTCGAGCTGCATCCCGTGGATTCCCAGATGAGCCTAATAAACCCATGAAGGACGGCAGGGCTATCGTCCAGTGACTGACTCCTCCGAGGACCCAAGTCGACCCGCCTGGAACAGGGAGGAATAGTCACTGGACTCCGGAGGAGTCCGCAAAGAGCTGCCTTGCGCCTGAGCCACCCTCCACCTGCCGAGGCGCATCGGGAGTGAGGATGACAGACAGCCTATGGGGCAGACCCAACAGGCCGAGAATTTTGGTCGGAGCCCCAAACAACGGCTGTGGAGGCGGAGGTTCCACGCGAATCGGTGGGCAGCTGGTTTTGGACGAGCAACAGTCCTGGAAGTAGGCGCCGGCTAAGGCGAGGTTGCTCAGCTGCTCCGTGACAGCCACTTGATAGCCGGAAGCGATTTACCGGCTTGCTCCCCGACAGAAGAAGCTGCGCTACATGAGGTCCTCGATCACCGATGCAACTTGCGTCAAGCCTCCCTCGTCCAAGAAGAGGAAGAGGATGAGACGAGCGGCAGCGCTCATGTGCCGAGATCGGACCGCCTGTGACGGCGGGATCAGCTGGACCAAGAAGAAGTCCGAGACCGCGAACCTCGGCTTTTCCGAGGAGGGTACAGGGGTAGTGCGGGGGAAACCCGCCCTCCCCTCGGCTTGGAGGGCTCAACCGTGGACTCCGGAACAGGAGGCACGGGCAAGTCCACGGACTCCTCAACTACCACCGGGGGAACCGGGGAGTGAGGGTTTTCGGCTTCAACAGTCAACAGCCCGTCCAAAGGGTCGAGAAAAATCTCGACTGCGTCGATGGGAGTCTCGGTCAACTGACCTGACGGGGACACCGTGAAGCCAGTGGCCAAAGCCGAAGGATCGACCGAAGTCGATGGTTGACTACTCGGTGAGAGGGACCTCTCCCGCTCCTAAGAGCGTCGACGAAGGGACTAACCTTTGTGGTCCTTCTTCTTGGACCGAGAGGAAGGCCCTGAAGATGTTGGTCCCTCTCCCTTAGTGGAGAGGAGAGACAGAGCTCTTAAAAGAAGCTGAATAGAAGGATCCCAGGAGAGCGGGATAAATGCTGTGGCGAGGAGAGCGAAGATGCAGCCTCGCCGCCTCCTCCTCGGGGCGATCATCTGCTCAGCTGTTCATGAGCCAGCTGCCGCAACGGCCAACCGGGCCTCCTCTCGAACTTTACTACCGAGGATAACTTTTTGGGTCGCCTAATTGTAAACGGTAGCACGTGCTTCTAGGACGACCAAAAAGAAGAGCACAGGTCGCAAGCCTGCGGATCGTGCCCAAGGCCCAAGCAGTAGACGCACGTGGAGTGCGGGTCCGTCCGAGACATCATCTGCCCGCATGGGCACCTCCAGAAACCGGGAGTCGATTTGTCCATCGCAGCCGCGAGGGAAGTAAGTGACCGAAGTCTTGAAAACCTTAAAAGTAATTTCGGGTAAACCGAAGAAATAGGAACCAGTCCTAGCACGCAGAGCGTTAGGAGGGAACCTGAGCTTCAAGCGTAAGGAAGATCTGCGCTCATGGGAGGAGCCGAGTTTTACCACCTGGGTGGGTGGGTGGGAGGAGCCAGCTTGAAGACCTTCCGCAAGATTTAAAGCGGCAAGGATACCTGCCAATAAGTGTGGATGAACAACATATCCATGTCCCTAGAACAGTAAAGTCTCAAAAACAACAACGGTACCCAGAGGAACCCTGAAAAATATCATTTACGCTATTCAGAAGGACTGTAGCCTGTCAGCTCCAATGCTCCTGTGACAGTTTATCACCTCCTTACTTTCTTCATGGCCTTCTCCTGTATCTATAGTATTCTACTGGGCCCATTCTCACATCTGTATATAGTGATGTGTTATAGCTTTCTGTATTTTGTAATTATGTAATAATTAATAGCATGCATGGTTTATTTTTTATACTTCCTTTATTTCATATCATCATTTAGCTGACACACTTATACAAATGTAAGCATTCGCATATATCAGTCAGTCAAATTCCATATCAACTTAACTTCAACATCACAACTTTGGCATCTAATGCAAGACAATTTCTTATAATCATTAGCTTCTTTTCCTTTATATCTTTTACACATGACTTCTGAATTACCCTACTTTAATGTAAAAACAGAAGATATTGTTGTAAAGGCACTTTTAAAAACAGTCCCCCTTCTCTTTATTTAATCCAGGCCTTCATTATAATTTATTTTCCTTAGGTATAACCTCCATTTTCGCTACCCCGTCACCCTTCTGTTACTTTATTTTCTGTTATATTACTCTACTTGGTCTTGGTAGAGTTCCCACCTAGTCCACCTTATTGTGTAGGTCTCCATTCGATCTTGGAGTCCCAAGGAAATCTGTTCATTATGTTGAATGGTTGATATTACTAATTTCCATTCTGAGATTTGAGGGGCAGTTGTTTGTAACCATTTTTTGGTTATGGATTTATTGGCAGAGCCTAATAGTACCGACCATAAATATATTTTGGCTTTATCTCTAACCTCCACCGGTGGGATTCCCAGTACCAAGTTAGCGCCCACGAGTGTGCTTTGTATATCTAGTACCATTTTTATGTGACCTATTACTTGTTGCCAAAAACCTTTTATCTTAGGGCAGTCTAGAAAAATATGTTTATGCGAGGCCCTTGGCTCACCACATTCCCTCCAACACTGAGATGTGCTTCTCTGATTTCTTAAAGCCATAACTGAGGGAACTAGGAAACATCTCACAGTTACCTTCCAAATAAACTCTCTCCATATAGGAGAGGAGGTGGTTGCCCAGGTGCCTCTCCCCCTCCAATACCTTGATCCATTCCTTAGTGGGTATGGTCTGCTCTAATTCCTGTTCCCATCTTGTTTGAGTCAGGGTCATTGCATGAGATACATGTTGTACAAGGAATTTATATATAACTGTTATCGCCTTTTCCCCATGAAGTGAGGACCAGATTTGCTTAAAAGGGGTATTATCCTCTATCAATCTGGTGCTCTTTTCATTATGTCTAATCTGCGTAGAGATATAGTCTTTTATTTGGTAGTAGAATAGCCTGTCTTTTTCGGACCACCCATATTTTCTTTGGGCTTCTTCAAAGCTCAATGTTTCATTTCCTTGTAAAAGTTGCCATGGGGCTTCAAGCCCTTTTCTAACCTGGTTTTTATACCACTGGTTATTAAATGTCTGATTTAGAATGAACCATTTATATTTCCAGTAGTCCTGTTGGTCCGTTTTATGTTTTGTTCCCATTTGCCATCCTCTAAGGATGGCTCGCGTGCATAGTTTAGTCATTATCTCCATTGAATTCCTGGAGATATTTTCCCCATTGTATCAATGACTTCTGACTACTCCTGCCTAAAAAGCCTTGGGCATTTTTACACCCATGATTGCTCCACGGTCATAGGCTAGCCATGACATATTGCACCTTGGTCACCTGGTAGAAACTTGTACTACCAAGTGCTTCTGTTTAACATGTGCATATTTAGAAAAATGTGATGAGCTGTATACCTGTCCACGATCCAACTAGCCTAGAGGGTGTAACGACAATGTTATAAGTTATATTATGACCAATCCAGTCCTTGAGCTATGCTCCACTCCTATGTATGATGACCTGTATATATCTGTCAGTTGAACTAGCTAGTCTAGAGTGTATAACCTGAAATGTGCTTACTACTGTATGTTTCCCCTAGCGTCAAATGATGTATTTCCCACGTTTGTTTACTGTGACAAAAAACTGTACTCTCTCTGCCATGTCTCCTTGACTGTTGTTCCTCATGTTGTACTCTCCCGGGTCGTTCCTGAAAATAGGCATAATACTTGTCTAGTGCACTTACCTGGTAAACAAAAGCTAAATAAATAAATTATTTTTGATCTTCTTAGTCTGTAACACATCGGGTCTCTGAATACGTGGAAATGTAAACCAATTTGAATTCCTTTTATTTAATTATGATGGGACGCTGGTGGGGAGTTAACTGAAAGGGGGAGTCGGAGTTTAACAATAGAGTAGACAACTCAAAGGCAAGATTGCCGGGCTTTTATTTTTTATGATGGAATCATTAGGCATTAAAGGCCTTGACAGCATTGGTCAAATTAGATCCAAGGTAGTTTGGACTATAATAACCTGCTTTTCCCCTCTTATCTTGTGTCAGATGTAGTCATGACTCACAAATCTGTACATCAGTCCATGCTGACTTTTGAATGATGTATTGCAGGACTCACGATTTTTCTATGCATTGCACTGCAATGTCATAAAACTTATAAATAAAAACATTTAAAAAGAATTAAGAATTAAATCTGCTGCTGTATCTGTCCCACAGTACCCTTCTGAACAACAGGCATCACACCTAAATGAGCCTGCCCTGGTATACGACATTCTAAAAATGAAACCAGGATATACGAGGAACACATACATCAGCAGTGCAAGGTAACTATGTAGCCACTAGGGGTCACTAGTACTAAATGTAACAGCTCAAGAGTCACGAAGAGCAAAAGGAATCACAATCTGAAAAAAAAGGAGGATGCATTCTCCAGCTCTGAGAAGGGTGGTTACATTGCTATGGAATGCATAAAACCAGAAATAAATGGACTGAGAATGTTTTTCCCAACAAGGTTGTCAGACATCTGAGATGAAAATACAATTTTCAAGGATCTTGCTAAGGAATGAGAGGTTAGAAACTGGACAATAGAGAGATTGAGTATTAAAGTCTATTTTCAGTTTAACATGGTGGGACTTTAAAAACAAGTGATGCAGCTGAAACATACAAAAGATCATTTATCTTGTGTAGGTGTTCCAGTAAGTTTCTTCCTGAGAAGAAAAACTATTTTTTAATGATCTCCTTATCATCCTGATGGCTCACAACTGAAATGCAGTCCCAAAACAAACTGATTAAATTATCCCAGGGAGAGGGGGGAGGGCACAGTCACTGGCTTTAACAATGTCAGCACTCGGATGGCTTCAACTCCACCCAGAGAACCCCTGGACTACAGTACTAGTAGCCTCCACTTCTGGGTCATTCCATGGTGGTGGGATAGCGCAAGGAATTCAACAATTCCCCAAACGCCACCTATGTGACCACTGGAGTCACCAGGTAACAGTCCCCCCTTCTGCTACATTATATCCAGCCACAGGAATTCCCTGTGCTGATGAACAATGTCGGCAATTAGAACTTCCATGCAGAAACTGGACAGCAGGTTACTTCAGTCTTCACTGGTGTGTATGGTCGAGTGTCGTTTACTTTAAAGGGAAATTAAGGGGGGACCTAAATCTTCCCTGAGGAACTTGTGTGTGTCCCTCAGATAGCATCTTGCAAACTGTAAACATCACTTTCTCTCAGTTTTGCATAGGTGGCCAGGTTGTAACAAGGTTAAGCAATGGAAAGCTCGGACTTTAAAAAGCACTCCAGCTAATCAGGGAGTTAAGAGAAGGATTTCTGAAATGGGGAATAACTGCAGCAACCTTTAGAGAATTAAGCAATAAGACATGACCAGAGGTTAGATTAACAGTCTGTTAATCACCCTTTAGTGGAGTAATGTGGCACGAGGCATGGCAAAGAGCCACACCACCCCAGAGGGTTGGGCGCCACATTTAGCTTAGAAACAGCATTGTAGACCTGGCAGTGGATTGGGATTGAGAAAATAACAAAAAAACTCATGGTGTCAGCATAGGAGGTACCTAGACAAGTAGATTTCACAGGTATGCTAATATTTTTATGAACTGTAGCTGAAACTAGCTTTTTAGAAAAATATTTTTCATTGCACTGCTGCTTTACAATTTGCTTCCTTTTCATGCACCATGATCTGTAAACTCATGTTGAAGCAGAACATGTCTTCTGTAGCATTTGAAGACATTGTAATAACTTGTCCAGTTTAGTTTTGTTTGTTGTTGTTGTAGACCAGTAAGAATTGGTTGGTATAGATGACCCTGACTGCACACGAACAGTGGTGGGGCCGACACAGTAGGGGAATTAAAAAATGCATGGGACAGACATAGGGGAACCCTAGCAATAGGAAAGAGAATAAAGCAGGAGATCAAATATGGTGTGTGGTTTTTGCAGCAGGTAGGGAAAATAGGCAGATTGGATGGGCTTAGCGATCCTTATCTGCTGTCAAGTTCTATGTTTCTACGTTACATCAAGGGCCCTCTCTCTATGTTTAACTGACTGTTACTCTAAACCCTTAGGAGTGCCATATTGCTCTTAAAACAATTATTAAAAATGTTACAAACGTACATTTTGAATCTTTTCCTCATCAATGGGGAGATTTTTAATAACATAGTCCGCCCACCATCTGCCTAAGAATGCTGGTTCAGGAACTCAGAATGCATCTTTACAGTCACTCAACAGTGACAGTGAATGGAATCCTGCTACTTTTTCATGCACCATGGTAATAAGGCTCTGCAAAACAGTTTGAGAGCTAAATGTATCGGTCTCAGAATGCAGCTAGCCAATGAGAGTGAAGCATTTCTGAGACCCTTTTTATGTCTGCTTGCGCGCATGCGCAAGAAACATTATGTGGCAGCTTAGGAGACAAGCGGGTTGTGAAGGCACAGCACTGTGGCAGCCAACGGAGGCATTGCATTTGGGGGCTTGGCACTGGTGGACCAATGGAGGCACAGTGTGCTGACACTGGCTTCCAAAAGAACCACCAAGTTGTAACGTTTTAGCCGCAGGAATCAGGGGCCGCCTTGTCACTGCTGTGTCAGCCATTTCACTGCAATGAGGGAGCGACCAGTCACTGCAGGGCGGAACGTTACCTAATGTAATATTATTTGTGAATGCGGCGGCAAGCCGCGACCATGTTCACAAACAGTATTTTACAGCCCCCACAGCCGAGGGGGTGCTCAATCCCCTCAGCAGCATCGCCCCCAAAACAGTCTTTGTTTGCCAGCGGGGCCCAATCCCGTCCAGTTCAGTCCCCCAGTCCCAGTTTAATTTGCCGAAGGGAGTCCACTCCCCACATCGGCATAATATCACCCAAAAAGTTGGTTTGTGCCGAGGTAAGGCTGCCCAATCCCCCTTGGCTCTTGCCCCCTTATGTGACGATGGGGTGGCCAGTCCCGTCGGCTGCAATCCCCAAAAAAAACACTCAGGTGGCATGCTGGGGCCCACCCAGCATGCGAATATCCCATGAAAAAAAACCCTGTCCCGCGATTTTTTTTTACCTGTAAATCAGAAAATGGTCCCTCGTTGAGTCCGTGGCCCTGCCCCCAACCCAGCGCCCACCCTCTGCGCATCCTGCCTCCCCAAACCCCCCACCTCATACCTACCTCTGGAGCCCAGCAAGACGATCTTCAGTGGACTGGGAACACGTCTGCACTCTTCAAAGCCAACCTCGAACTGAAGAAATGCCAGTAAGCTCTATAATGGCATAAATAAGGTTTTTTCAACTTTGGTGCATATCTGAGGCATTTTTGGGAATTTTGGCACCAAATTTTCAACATGGGGTTATTGGAACTTCCTCATGAATTCAGCCACTGTCATGGCATTATTCGGTCCCAAAGGGTGATTTTGTGGACATTGCGCGGAATCACCTTTCGGGCCCGATTAACGAAACGACAGTACCAGTGTTCATGAGGTGGCCTCTCAAAAAGTCTATGTTGCAAATTTGGTGGAAAAAAAATCCAAAAAATGTCTGTTTTACTCGCGTGCGTTGCACAGTTGCTATGCACGCTCATAACTTTGTGAATTTGCAATATTTTCACTCCAGATTTTCAACATTGCCATTTTTTCACACCTTCTTATTAATAGTACAGCTGTCATTTTTCACATCCTGGCCGAAATGTGTTTTTGCATTTCCGGCACAGAATAGCGTGGTCGCTGTGAGAAATCAGTGTTCGGGACACATCAGGAAAATCACAGTGACACTGTTCATGAGCAGAGGTCCTAAAATGCCTATGTTGAAAATTTGGGGACGAAAGTCCACAAAATGACTGTGTTATGTGCGTACGTTGCACAGTTTCCACGTATGCTCAGAAGTGCGAGCATTTTTAACATTCCCACTACAGATTTTCAACATTGCCATCTCTTCACACCTCCCTATGGATGGTACAGCTGTCATTCTTCACATCCTGCCCGATCTGTGTTTTCATACATGTAGCGCAGAATGGCACGGTTGTTGTTGGAACTCAAAGTTCGGGACACATTGACAAAATTACACTGCCACTCTTTATAAGAAGAGGTCCCAAATGCTTTCATGAGGTGGGGTCACAAAAAGGCCATGTTAAAAATATGTAATGCAAGTACCAAAAAAAGCCAGAGGCATTAGAGTTTCTAACCATAACATCCCACCCTGTACAGACTCACAGGCTTCGGGGTGTGCCTTTGGACTGCCGACTGTACTGCTCATGCCATCCCACCCCCAGCCACTGACAGGCATCGAGGTGTACCTTGGACTTTTCAGCCCCAGACTTCACCTCATTCTCCTATGCTGCACCCATTTCAGTATTTGTCCTTATGGAATGGGGTGACTGTAAAGTCAAACACCCCAAGGCACACCTCAACACGTGTCTGTGTCTGCAGAATAGGGTGAGGTGACATGGCATGACTGTCATGGGTGATGACCCAAACACTTACCCTGATGCCTGTCCGTCTCTACAGGATGGAGGTGGGACTGGTGTGAAGTTCAGTACTTCGCTGCCATTCCTATTCTGCATCTGTCTAACTCCTTCATTTCCAATGCTAATACCAGCAAGCAAACATTCGGCATTGACAAATGCTTGTTTATAATCAGGGACAACACCTGAGAAGACTGAATGTCTGATGATCGAGAAAATATAAGGAGACAGGGAGGGATAATGCAAGAGCATAATAAGGAAACAACAACAGAAATGTTAGTTTCCTTCTGTGTGTATTAGGGACTAAACCACTGTTTTTTGGTTTTTAAAATAACTGCTAAGCAAATGTATTTCTCAGCGCTGCTGCCTAAAATATTACTGTGGGATTTAGAGAATGTTTCCAGCTCAGTAATGTCCCACCAGTCACAAGACTAGCTTGCAATTAAGTTGTTTCCTGCCAGTAAAACCAGATCGTCAGCTACAGTATACAGCAAATGGCCAACGCCACGTACTACATGCAGCAGAATAAGGAAGGAATTGTCTGCATCAGTGCAGGGATTTGCTACAGAAATGTTTTTTTTGAAATAATCACTCTGTGTGTGTGGAAGGTAACAAAATGAGAGAGAGGTAGTGTTTGATATACACACCAGTGTTTTGACTTGTTTAATTTTGTCTTATATGCTATATCTTTATTTTTTTTAAACTGATCATTTTTATAGAGATAGACAAAACATCAAGCCGTCCTGTGCACGACAGCTCAAACCAGCTACAAATGGCAAAGGCAGATTAAGATTGCTCAGTAGTACAAAAATGCAAGGATCAAATCATTAAAGTGACACCACAAGAGTTGGACAGTACAATAAAAACTGAAGGTCGAAATCCCTGCTGACAAACTTAGAAAAACATTTACATTAGCCCCAGTAACACAAATGGCACTGTATTCGACTGGCTGACAGAGTTACAGCACAAACTCTGGGTCCAAATCCTGGAGATACTGTGTCCATCCCTGCCACTTTGTTCAAAATTATTCCAAGCGGCCATGGATGGAGGCCATGAGATGCGCCATATAACAAATCTCCAAAACTATGTTTCCCCAGGCTACTATACTTGGGGGTGCCATCTGCATCCAGCGTCAAGTGACTGCCTTCTTGGCTGCTAAAATATATACATAGGCTAGTGCTTTGTTACACAAGCGGCATCCAGGAGGAGGGATAGACAAAAGAACCACCAAAGCACATACCAGTTTTCCAGAGAAGGACGACTGCATGAATCACAAATTGCTGGGTCAGTTCTAGCCAAAAGGTCTGAAGAGATGGTTAAGACCACAGAACATGCGTATGGTTGGTCAAAGACTTGCCGCACTGATGCCAGCATGCACCATTCTCAGTGGGAAGGAAATGGGCCCAAACAGCCAGGGTCCTGAAAAATCAATACCTACATTTCCATGCAAATTCCCTCCGTCTCGAGTAAGAGGTGATTTTCAGTGCCGGAAGGACACAGCAAAGCCAGGAATCATAGGTTACTGCTGTGTTCAATTCCACCATTCTATTTAGCCAACACACTCCTTGATGCTGTATCTTTGTTTTATTTTATTTCATTTTTGACTCTGCCATGTAATGCAATATATCCATACCAAGGATCATTTTTCTTTTGAGTACATGTGCTTTAAATATAGTACCTGTGGGGAATGGCCAGACCCTCAGTTCACCAACCAGAGACCTGCAAATGACTCCTTCGGTGGGACCTTGGTTAAGCACCCTCTACAGGGCCATGAATTGTCTCAATTCTCTGCAAGCGACGAAACAATTCCTACTCCTTCTGCTATACATGAAGTACCTCTTAAGATTATGAGGTGCTTTTCTCGAATTCTTTGGGTGTGAGAACTGTGATGTGAAGCCGAACAGTTCTGGTACGTAGACACTTAAAACACTATAAAGCAAACACACACCCACTACTCCACAGCTCAGCTGCAGCCTGGAAGCTCAGTGGCACCATGGCCCACCAGAAGACACTGGCTCCATTGTGATCGCTATTAAAAACTTATAAAGTCAGCTGCCTAAGTGATAACATCCACGTCTCTTCACCAGCAATCCAAGAGATCAGTCATTACTGAATGCCACACTGTTTCAAGGCAATTCTCAAGCAGCCCACCAATGGGCCTCTTGAAAAATTGGCTGGGACCTTGGAAATGATCAAACATATGCCGAATTGTGCATCAAAAAGATACAGTAATTGTACATCTAAACATATAATAATTCATGCTAAATAGTTCTCTTGCTAATAGAATGGAATCTGAACAGATGATCAGGAGCCTGATATTCAAAGGTTTGCAAGGGTGCAACCCGGTGTTTGCCAATGCAAACCAGGCTTTGTGCTGGAGCCCAACACCAAAAGGGCTCTGTTCGCCCAGCAAACAGGTGCAGCACCTGTGTAAACTAAAAAAAAAAGGGGGGTATGCAAATGATAGGGCGGGGACAGGAATATTGGTGCAAGCCGATATTCAGCAGATTTGCGTAGTGCAAAACGGTTTTGTGCCGTCCTTTTGCACCATGCTAATACCGCCGATTAAAGCCTTCTTTTACTCCACGCAACCCTAGCGGCCGCCAGAGGTAATGCAGCCAACCAGCCAGTTGGCCACTATGGGAGCATACCCACTCCTGTGGTCCATGGCACCCCCCCTCGCTAGTCCCTATGACAAAAACAAAATCCCTAGTGCTAGTGGACCCCTCCTCCCTCCGATCATCAGCCCTGTAGTAAATATAACCATCCCTGATGCTAGTGGTTTCCCCCCCTCCAATCATCATCCCTGTAGTAAATACAACCAACCCTTGTGCTACTGGTCCTCCCAACCCTCCGATTGCCAGCCCCACAGTAAATATAACCATCCCTGGTGCTACCGGTTCCCCAAACCCTCTGATTGCCAGCCCCATAGTACATATAACCATCCTTGGTGCTAGTTGTCCTCCGAGCCCTCCGATCGCCAACCCTGTAGAAAATATAACCACCCCAATGGTAGTAGTTCTGCCCCCTCTGATCACCAGCCCCGTAGTAAATATAATCATCCCTGGTGCAAGTGCCCCCGATTGCCTGCTAGTCAGTCAAAGGGAATAAATTAGGAAGCTGAGGTTCGTCTCACTCTCTTGGACCTGCAACATCTAAAGACCAGAGCCCTGCAGCTAGATGTCTGGTAAGTAGTACAAATTCACTACCGCTCGTGACGCCAGCAACCCAGGTTTGGGAACGAGCCCAGGGAGCTGGAGTGCCAGCCGGGAGGGAGGAGGCTTGAATGTCCCAAGATCACTTGCCTTCTCCAGAGGGAAGAGGGGATCGGGGCTCAGTGCTCGGCTGACCCCAGGTGGAGGCCTGTGGTACAGCAAGCCCAGCCACACACAGGAGTGCTGCATGACGGACATCGGCGCTTGGGCCTTGACATAAGGGCACACGTCACACAGCAGAGAACACAGGAAAATGGCTCGCTGTGCTCCCAGTAAACGGAGCGCCAGGTGCAGATCCCCAACCCCCTGCCTGTCCCGGACTGGTGTCCCGATGACACTAAGGAACCTCGGGGTGAGGGGCCTCCACTTGTCTCCCGCCTGGGGAAACCAATAGCTACACGGGGACCAACCACCCGGCTCCAGGTAAGAGGGCAGGGACAGATGCCATAGGCGATTCCTGAAGGGAGTGGAGCACGGCGGGTGGGGGAGGTATAAACAACAAGTAAAAAAAAAAAGAAATACAAATTAGGGAAGAGCGTCTTCAATTAGCAGCAGGTAAATGGATTTTAAGGGTGAGGGAAGCTCATTTTTTTCTATCTGTGAGCTGTCTGTGTAACTTTATTTTCTATATCTAAGTAAACTGGCAATCATTTTGTCTGCCTGTAAATATAACTTATTTGTACATACTTATAGTTCTCTAGTAAAGAATCTATTTTTTAAAAGTCCTGTGACTGCTTGTTTATTTTAAACGGTAATTTTTGTTAGTTCTGCTGGACTCTGTCTGCAGTCCCTCCCTGAAAGGCATTCTACCAAAAACTACTGTATTGCTCTTTCTGACCTTGAGCAAGGAGGAGGTAAAAAGCAGGTGGTGGCGGTAAACTGGAAGTCCTTGGTGTGGGATTTTCATCACAACTTGTCACAACCAATAGAAAAAACTGAGTTTTCCTCACTCTTAAAATCTGCTTTATTCTATTTATTCCCTTTGAATGTGGGGGTGGTTTCACACCTTTGAGTGACAGTTCCATACTGTCCCCATCCCCAAATGTGTGTGGTGTGTGTGTGTGTGTGTGGATGGAGGGATGACATCATCCAGGCCAGCTGGCTTACTTCACACCCCAAAAGCCTCTGTCCAGGTTTACGATCCTGTTTTGCAGGATGTCTGAGGTGTCCAGCCCCACGTCCCTGCCTTTCTTGGACCTGCAACATCTAAAGACCAGAGCCCTGCAGCTACATATCTGGTAAGAAGCTGTGACAAAAATCCCACACCAGGAACTTCTAGCTCACTGCCACCACCAGGTTTTTACCAGAACAGGAACCGGGAAATGTGCTTCTTACCTCCTCCTCCTCGCACAAGGTCAGAAGGTCAACAAAATTAACTGTTGGAAGAATGTCCACCAGGGATAGACTGCAAACAGAGTCCAACAGAAATAACCACATTACCTTTGTAAATAAATAGGCAGCCACTTGTTCCTTAAAAAATATATTCTTTACTAGTGGTTACAAGAATTTACAAGCAGACTATGTTTACATTCAGACAAAAGGTTTACAAGATTGCTAGAAATGAAAATAAATGGAGCTGCACAGACAGTTGACAGATCGTCAGTATACCCGGTTATGTACTACTGCATATATGAAACGTGTCCATATGTGTTCTTATTGCATTGTCTGTCATATAACAACTGTGTGTATGACCAGCTTGTTTCTCTAATGGAAATGAGTTTAAAAAAAAAATAACACAATACGGGGTTCACCAATGCCTGTGATTCAAAGAGAAATGCATTCTCCAGACAGTGTCCCTCAGTTACAGGATTTATCAGATTTTGTGGGATTAGATCTTGGATTAGGTTCTATGGATGATATGGAGTAGGAAACTGATACTCCAAAGTTTTTAGCTCTGATGCCTACTACACCTTACTGTACTATTCTCCCCCTCCCCCAGGACACATCTGGAAATGAGATGTTAACAGCTCAGTATAACTTTCCTAGTAAAACTTTTGAAATAAATTCACCAATTTTAGAGAATGTCATTGAGGACAAGGGGTCACGCTATGAAGCTGGATGGGGGAGACTCAGAGGAGATGTGAGGAAATACTTCTTCACAGAAAGGGTGGTAGATGCCTGAAACAGCCTTGCAGCGGAGGTGGTGGGTGCTAAAATAGAAACAGGATTCAAGCATGCATGGGACAGACACAAGGGGATCTTAGAAATAAGGCAAAGGGGGAAGAGCACATTTGCCTCTGGGCCAGAAAGTCATGAGTTCTTGTCCAACACTGGGGGTGCGCTCATACCTAAAACGTTGGCACCCGAGTGCAGTACTGGGGGGGTGCTGTGCTGTTGGGGTGTTCCATCCTTCGGATGAGATGTTGAACCGAGGTCCCTTCTACCCACCTCTGGTGCTGTCCTGGTGGATATCCAGCTGGAAGTAAAAGAACACACAGCACTTTTCCCAAGAGTAGGGGACCCTGCCCAGTATCCTGGACAACATTCCCCTTCCCATTAAAAAAATGGTTCTTGCAATTGTCTAAGGCTGTGCATGGGTGCTGATGTGCAAATTGG
Source organism: Neoceratodus forsteri (assembly GCA_016271365.2). Classification (NCBI taxonomy): domain Eukaryota; kingdom Metazoa; phylum Chordata; order Ceratodontiformes; family Ceratodontidae; genus Neoceratodus; species Neoceratodus forsteri. The sequence continues at coordinate 68,485,315 of CM057459.1, forward strand.
CTGCCACTACACATTCAGTCACTTCACTACCAGTCTAGCATTACTTGTAAAGCACTTTGGGATACAATGTGCATGATTCTTTTTCTTCTTCTATTGATTTGTGTGTGTGTGTAGCACTACTGCACTCTTTCCTTTGCCTGCTATTGGAAAATTTTTCTAAATTTACTTACTTGTTTTTTTGGCCCCTGAGGATCTCCGTGACTAATGGCCTTATTATGTAGTCTTTTCCTGCAGTACCTCCTGTCTCACGTGATAATTATGAGTCTGAGACCATTAATTCAGTAAGGGCTGGTTTATTGTTTTAAACCAAGTGCCTCTCATTATCTAATGAGCACTAATAAAGGCTACATTCACAGTTTAGCAAACACCTGAGGGATAACTGAATTGGCCATTCTTTAAAAAAAATCTAGTCTTTATAGCATCAATGACCTGTGGTGATTTGTGGGCTTTTATGGTTGTGAGTGGTTTGATGAAATACTTTAAAAACAAAACATTAGACCTGGGCATACACTTTGAAAACAAAAAGACTGGATTTGAAAGAGTTATTTATTTTTGAGACCAGAAAAACAGGCACAGTGCTGCTACAGAGTAAACGGTAACACAACATACTGTTTTGTAAATTATGTTTGTAGTTCTCCTTTAACCACTGGATTCACTCTGAAAAGTGTCGAGTTATAGAAGATGCCTATGGAAATAGCTAAATTTAATCATCTTATTCATTTTGAATCCATTCAAAGAAATCTACTTGATAGTCACTGTGGTGGTATCCATATCTAAGGTTTCTCTAATTTGGAAAGGGTATGAGGTACCATCAGAAATGGCAGTGCTTGCAGACATGACTTTCAATGCCAGTATGGTCTCATGTCTCACATTAACCCTTGTGGAAATACTGTCTGTGTTAACAAGAGGACAGATGCAGAGAATGAAGGGAAGGGAAGGGATATGGCAGATGCCCATATGTCTTTTGTTTTCTCCCTGTACCAAATCCAGCTTCTTCTGTTGTTCCATTACAAATACTAATGCAGAATTGTGCCAGACCTGGAGTACACATGCAGAGTCAAAAAACAGTCCCCAAAAAAGAAGAGTTCACTGAGAAACTACACAGAAGCTTAATCCACTAGCAGGAGCTCTGAAGAAGTTCTGTTTCTTCCAGTGGAAGAAAATATCTCAGTGTAGTGGGACTGGAGCAGAGGGACCATGTGGTTCTGTGCTATGAGTCAAGTTTGAAGACAGTTCCAGTGTCTGAGCATGCTCAGTGGAAGACTACCTAAATGTGGATGTGAAGTGAATCCAGGTAGTTAGATATACTGCACAGTAGAGGACATGCGTGAAGACTGCCTAAGTGTGGCTGTGATCTAGTACTCAGATATACTGTATAGTGGTGGACATGTGTGAAACCTCCAACACACTAACACGCTAAGAGGCCAGCAGAGTAGGTCATGCAGTCTATCAAGTCTGCTCGAGGGTCAGCACCTGAACAGAGCACTGCCGCCCCCCTCCTCTCCTCCCCGATAACCCCCAACCCAACCCCTGACCGATCTTCACCTCTAATTTTGGCGTTACTCAGTTTCACCTTCCCCCTATACCTGTCCCATCCCCTCTTGAACCCCCACCAACTGTATCTGCAGCCACCAGTTCCGCAGGCAATAAATTCCAAGGTTCCACCACCCTCTCAGTAAAGTATCTTTTCCTTGTCTCCCCCTTAGCATCCCGCCCACCAGCCTCATTGCATGCCCTCCGGTGACCCCCTCCTACCTCAGTTTGAACACCCTATCCAGGCTAAACTTATTCACCCCCTTAAGGTATTTGAAGATCTCAGTCATATCCTCCCGGTCCCTCCTCTCCTCCAGGGAGTACAAGTTTAGCTCCTCCAGTCTCTCTGCATAGGATCTGTCCCCCTTCCCCTGTATCATCCTGGCAGCCCTCCTCTGGACCCTCTCCAGAAGAACGATGTCCTTTTTCAAGTATGGGTGCCAAAACTGCATGCAGTATTCAAGGTGCAGTCTTACCAGGCATTTCTACAAAGGGAGAAGCACCTCTCTCCTTCTCAAGGTTATTCCTCTGGCTGTGCACCCTAGCATTTTATTTGTTTTGGCAGCAGCCCTTCTAAACTGCTCAAAGTTCTTTACTCTGGTACCACAACAATGCCAAGGTCCCTCTCCCCTTCAGAAACCTGCAGTATCTCACCCCCAAAAGGGTACTCATATCTAGGGTTTCTAAGCCCTAGGTGGAGAACCCTGCATTTCTTGGTGTTAAACTCCAGTTTCCAGATGTGTGCCCACCTCTCCAGGGTCTCCAGGTCCCCCTGTATGGCTCTCCTACCCTCCTCCCTGTCCACCACCGCACCCAGTTTCAAGTCATCTGCAAAGAGGCTCATTTCACTCCTGATACCTTCCCTGATGTCTGAAACGTAAGCATTGAACAGTAGCAGGCCCCGCACTGAGCCTTGGGGGACCACACTGATGATCCTTCTAAGAGATGAAACCTCCCTCTGACTACCACCTTCTGAACCTGCACCGCCAACCAGTTTCTTATCCACCTGACAGTCCCTTTCCCCACCCCCATATCCCCCAGTTTAGCCAGAAGCCCAAGATTTGGCACTGAATCCAACACCTTGATGAAGTCTAGAAAGACGACATCAACTGGCCTGCCCTGGTCCAGCTCCCCTGTCACCCATTCACAGAACTCCACAAGGTTAGTCTGGCACGCTCTGCCCTGAACAAAGCCATCCTGGTGATCATCCAGATAACCTCGAACCCCCAGGAACTCCTCCGGCCTCTTCTTAAGGATGGCTTCCATCATTTTGCCCACTACGGACATCAGACTTACAGGCCTGTAGTTCCCCGGCTCCTCGTGTGAGCCACCCTTGTGAATAGGCACAATGTGGGCCATCCTCCAATCATGAGGCACGCACCCAGCCCTAAGGGAGGAGTTACAAAGGTCCACCAGAGGTGCAGCAAGGACCTCTGCCATCTCCTTTAGCACCCTGGGATGGATACCATCCAGACCTGGTGCCTTCTCCGTTTTTAGGACCCTGAAGGCCTCCCTCACCCCACCAACAGTTAAAACAGGTTACTCAGTAGTAGTTCTAGGAGTGGTATATGTTGTTCATCCACACTTCTTGGCAGTGTCCCATTCCCTTTAAATCAGCTGGAAGGTCTTCAAGTTGGCTCCTCCCACCCACCCGGGTGGTATAACCCTCAGCTCCACCCCATGACACCATATCTCAGCCCACTGGAAGCCAGGTTTGTGAGTCCACAGCCAGGGAGGTCGGTGCATCCGTGTGGATGAACAACATACACCACTCCTAGAACTACTGTTACAGGTGAGTAACCTGTTTTTCTAGGATCATAGATATGTTGTTTATCCACACTTCTTGGCAGACTCCTAGCAGTTCTCCAGGAGGAGGGAGGCAAGGCGCACACCCTCTACTTGGGAAACAGAAATTGGTGAACTGAGACCCCAAAACCAGCATCCCGGCGTGACTCAAGGTCAATGTGGTAATGGGTAATGAAGGTGTTTGCTGTCTTCCAGGTAGCAGCCCGACAGATTTCCTGGATAAGGATGTCCCTTGAAGCAGCCACCGATGCAGCGGTATAGTGGATGGAATGAGCTCTTATCCCTTTGGGAGGCTCCTTGCCCGCCAACTCATAGCACAGACTAATGCAAGATGTAATCCATCGAGCAATCACCCACTTTGCTGCAGGTCTGCCAGAAGCGGCTTCAGCGTAGGTGACCAACAGCTGGCGAACCTCTCCCCAAATCTCCGCCATCCTCCCCTTATAATGGGAGAGAGTTCATGGCAGGTCCAAAGTATGGAGCCTATATTTAGCCTGTGAGGTATAATTGGGGTAGTATACCGGCAGAGTCAACACCTGGTTAAGGTGAAACTCTGATATCACCTTCGGAAGGAATTTCGGGTGGGAGCACAGGACAACCTTGTTCCTATGGAAGACCAGATAAGGGGAGTCCACTGAGAGCACCTGGAGCTCCCCAGTCCTTCTGGCAGACATGATGGCCACCAGGAAGGCCGTCTTCCACGACAAGTGTGACAACTCACACTTGTACATTGGTTCGAATGGCTTGCCCATGAGGTTTGCCTGTATCAGCAGTAGATCCCACAGAGGTGGAGGTTCACGCACCAGAGGAGATATGTGATCCAGACCTTTGAAAAAGCACCTGACCACTGTCTCCTGTGCCAACGTCAGCTGACCGGCCCACACTCGATATGTAGAGATGGCTGCCAGGTGCACCCTACGGGTCGATGACTGAAGACCCCCTTTGGACAAAGACCAAAGGGAGTCGAGAATGTTAGCCACTGGACAGGACAGAGGGGTCCAGACCCTCGCCCCAACTCAAATGGAACACCTTTTCCATTTGAAGGCATAACACTTCCTAGTCAACGCCTTCTTAGATGCTTCCACTACTGTGAGGACATCCTCGGAGAGACCCAAAGCCTGGAACCCTAGCTGCTCAGGCACCAGGCTGTCAGGTGCAGGGACTAAAGGCCTGGATGGAATACCTTCCCCTGATTGAGCGAGATCAGGTTCGGGTGTGCTGGAAGCCGCTCCGGGGGCCTGTTGCTGAGGCTGAGGAGATCTGAGTACCAGAACTGGTGTGGCCAGTCTGGAGCTACCAGAATCACCTGCGCCTTGTCCCTCCTCACCTTGAGGAGCACCCTGTAGATCAAGGGAAATGGAGGGAAGGTGTGGAAGAGGCCTGGGGTCCACGGCCTCGAGAAGGCATCCCCCCCTGCAGCGAGCCCTGCTGACAGGGGGCTGGCATGAAACAGCCTCAGCTTGGTGTTTTCCCAGGAGGCAAACAGGTCCACCAACAGTTTGCCCCAGTTTGAGAACAGACTGTAAGCTACCTCTGGATGGACAGACCACTCATGGGATGTCTCGCCTATGCGGCTGAGAGCATCCGCCTGTTGGTTTGAGGCTCCTGCCACGTGGATGGCTAATAGATCCGCCTCCAGACAGCTCACGAGTGTCCAGGTACGAAGCACTTCCCTGAACAGCAGATGGGAATGTGTGCTGCCCTGTTTAGTGAGGTAGTACATGGTCGTGATATTGTCCATCTGGACTTGAGCTACTTGACCCCGGAGCTGAGGAGCGAAAGCTGACAGTGCCAGTCTGACTGCTCTGAGCTCCAACAGGTTGATGTGATAACTGGACTCCTTGGGGGTCCAGAACCCATGGACTCTGTTGTCCCCCATGTGGGCTCCCCAGCGCATGAGAGAGGCATCAGTCATAAGGACGGCTGTCGGCTCAGGGTGGACAAACTGGATCCCTTCCTGCAACCGGTCTGGGACGGTCCACCATTGGAGAGCATCCCATATCTTCTGGGTCACAGTGATCAGCTGGTCAAAATGACCATTGTGCTGAGTCCACTGGGTGGCCAGCTCCCATTGGAGGGGGCGCATGTGCCACCGGGCCCAACGGACCACAGATGTGCACGCCGCCATATAACCCAGAAGGTGCAGAAAGTCCCAGGCAGGGCGCAATTGCCCAACCAGAAATGACTGCGCAAAGGAGGAGAGAACCTCTGCCCTGTCCACCTCGAGCCTGAGAAGACACAAGCTCTGACTTGGCCTCATTGATCAGGAGGCCAAGTTGGGAGCAGGTCTGGAGGGCCAGGTCCCTGGAGCTCTCCACCTCCTGTTGGGTGGAACCTGCTAAGAGCCAATCGTCAAGGCAGGGGCAAATTCTGACCCCCCCCCCCAAACGCCTGAGGTGGGCTGCCACCACTGCACTGCATTTGGTGAAGACCCATGGGGCTGATGACAGGCCGAATGGCATGGCTCGGAACTCGTACAGGGTTCCCTTGGCTCCGAAGCGGAGGAAATGCTGGTGGGACAGATGGACTGGGACATGAAAGAACGTGTCCTGGAGATCCAGTGAACAGAACCACATGTTTCACTCCAGGGATGGTATGATTTGAGACAGAGTAACTATCCGGTAGGTGCGTGACCTGAGATACTGATTCTGGTCGTGCAGATCTAGAATGGGGCACCAGCCCCCCGTCCGCTTGGGAACCAAGAAGTACCTGGAAACGAAGCCTGGGTCTGCTGGAGGGTCTGCCACTGGAGCTACTGCCTCCTTGAGGAGGAGCTGAACAACGTTGTCTCGGAGAGCCGACTGAGTGTGGGTGGATACCCTCTCCTCCCGTGGGGCGCGGGCTCGGCTTGGAGGGTACTGCTCGAATTCCCAGAGGCAGTCCCTGGCCGACCACTTCTAAGATCCACCTGTCCATGGTAACAGCAGACCAGGCGGAAAGAAAGTGGCGGAGCCAGTCCCCCATGGGAAGACTCAGTGCTGGCGTGATGGGAGTAGCGATGGCAGCTCCCACCCCTTCACAGGGCAGGCTTGGAGGCAGTGGGTCCAGGGCCTGAACCTCGGCCTCCCTTATGGGCCTGGGAGGGTTTGGGCTTGGGCCAGGGGCGGCAAGCTTGAGCCTGCTGCTGACCCCCTTGAAAGGAGGACTGCTCGGCCACAGGGGAAGAGTGCCAAAAAGGCTTCTTCTTCTTCTGCTGCTTCTTGGGGCCAGAAGAACCCTTAGCAGAAGTGGCGTTCAAGGTCGCAATGGACTGCTCAATGTGCTGAAGGTGACCACCCACACCTGCGCTGAAGAGATAGGTGCCCAGGAAAGGCACATCAGTTAGTTTGTTCTGAGTATCCACCAGAAAGGAGGAGAGCCTCACCCAAGCCCTGCGGCGAGAGGCAACTGCAGCTGCCAACGAACGGGCGCATGAGTCCCTGATGTTCAGAGCCATCTGGAGCTGTTTGGCAACAGCACGGCCTTGGTCCCAGATCTGCTTGACCATGGTCTGCAAGTCCACGGGGAGATGTGGGAGGACCACAAAAGGGCATGAGAGAAGTGTGCCATGAAGACGGTGGAGTTTGCCTGATGGAGGCCTACAGACGATCCCGCACAGACCTTCCAGGCAGAGTGATCCAAATATTTGGACTCCTTCTCATGAGGTCTGTCGGTATCAGTAGAACTACCAGTATGCCTGAACAGAGAGGCGGTCACAAGGCTCTCAGCCGAAGAGTGCTCTGTGAACCCCGCAAGGGACCCCATGGGTACTGCATACTTGCAGGCCATACAGGCAGACAGAGCTGGACAGGAGGCAGGGTGCTTCCAAAGTTCTAAGGCTGGGCCAACAATGACCTCGGCCACAGAAAAGGCTTCTGTTGGGGTAGCCCCTCTCTTGAGGATGTCAGTAAGAAGGTATTCTGCCTTTTTCTAGATAGGTTCTGGGGCATCCCTGTGGACTCAGAGATGAGGTGAAGAATGCCCTGAAAGGACGAAGGACCTTTCTCCATCTCTATCCCACCAGCAGATTCATCATCCCTGGGATGAGAACGAAGGCCAGTTTCATCCGAATCTGAGGTATCCTGATACAGCGGTCGACCGCCCACATCACCCTCGACTCGCCTGGGGCAGTCAGAGGTGACAGTGACCGAAAGACGCCAGGGAAGCCCGGTGTCCGGTCTAGCTTCCTTAAAAGGAGCCCCTCCCACAGGCTGCTAGGGTGGCGGTTCCACCAAAATCAGTGGTGAGACTGGTTTAAGTCGAACTGGAGGTTTTGCTGGCTCCGCGCGTGGAGGAACTGACTTAATCGGCTCCAGAGGAGTCGGCCTCGGCATGGGAGGCGAAAGTCAAGTAATGGCCGTGGTATGCTTGTGCCTGGACAAAATCAGCTGTTGCCACATGAGGTCCTTGTAGCGCCAATGGAGCTTCCACCAGAGCCTCTCCACATCCGAGGAGGACGAGGATGACCGATGGCGTCACCTCTTTTTAGATCACTTATGGTCTTTACTCGGCCTATTGGCCTAAGGAGTCTGAGACTTTGATCGAGATCGGGTGGGCCAACTCAGTCACTCGGGAGACTCAGATGACTTCCCGGGGTCAGAGACCACTTCCTCGGTGGGATTCCCAGTGGGCTAGGTCTCCTCGTCGGGGAAAGCAAGAACTGGAGTCCGAGTGAGGGAGTCGTCGACCGGAGTCAGCGACAAAAGGGTTGATAATTATCTCAACATCATTGATCGACACTTCGGTCGACTGACCAGATGGCAAGGCCGAGAAGACAACAGCCGAAGAGGCGATTTCGACCGAGGTCGAAATGGGCAGTTCCTGGGACTGAGATCTCTCCCAAGCCCAACAGCATCTCCGTCGAGACAAAGACGGTCCCGGGTCCTTCTCCCGCTCACCATCATAAAGTATTTTTCTTGTTATTTTAACTTGTACCTATATTGAGTTATTCTGTAAGTTCTGAATCGAAGCTGTATCATTCATTGTAATGTACCTTTGCTTTCTCTTATTGTTCTTGTTTTGCAATCTATGACGAGGAACCTTTGTAAAAGAGCTTGCGCTCAAAGGTCTTTTCCGAATCACTAAATAAATAAAATACGAGACTGAGAGGAGTGCGTACCTGCAGGACTCTCACCCTTAGGCGGGAGAAAGTGGCACAGGTGGAGCCAGGTTGAGGCCCAGACAAAGAAGCTCAGAGGAAGATTCGCACCGCGAACTACTTCCTCCTCGAAGCCCTGCATACGCCCAATTGCCTGGGCGGATCTCGAGCTGCGGAAACCGCCACCAGGCCTCCTTGGATTTCACTGGTGGGTTCTGTTTTCAGGCCTCTCAGCTTAAGGCATGCGGGGCGGTCGTCGAGGAGGTTAGGCTGGAACGTGAGGCAAAACTCGCATTTCATGATGTCATGGCCGACACTCAAACAGTAAACACACACTGGATGTGGGTCGGTGTGTGACATCTTCTGGCCACACGAGTACCAGCGAAATCCAGGGGAAGACTCGTCATCCATGATCGAGAAAAAGCAATAGCTATCACTAACGCAAACAAGGAGAATTTTCGGAATAACCTAAAGTTTTGAAGCCAGGGTCTACAAAATGCAAGAGCATGAAGGAGGCAACCTGAATCTTCCAGCAGAAAGAAAGATCTGGCATCATGGGGCGGAACCAAGGGTTATACCACCCGGATGGGAGGAGCCAACTTGAAGACTTTCTGGTTGATTGAAAGGGACACTGCCAAGAAGTGTGGATGAACAATATATCCACGATCCTAGAAGTTCCACATCCGTGATCTCCCCCCCTTCTGCCCTTTCAACCTGTCTCCCATCGTACAGAGTCCCCCCCCCAATCTACCCTTGTGAAGGCCGAGGCAAAGTAGTTTAGTACCTCTGCTTGCTCCCTGGTTTCCAGACCATAGTCTGCTAATCTGCCCCTTCGTTTTCCTTCTCTCCCTGATATATTTAAAGAACCCCTTATCTCTGCTCCTGATCCCCTGGGCCAACCTCAGCTCTGTTCTAGCCTTGGCGGACCTCACAACCCTGGTTACCTTCCTGGATATCACATCATACTCCCCTTTGTCCATCACCCTAAGTGAGCGCTTGTATCGACTATAAGCAGCTCTTTTCTCCCTCACTGCGTCCTGGACTTCCCTAGTCCACCAGCTTGGCTTTTTGGATCTACCACACCTACGTTGGGTCTTTGTACAGGCCTTGGTAGCTTCCGGTAGCCCCCTTTTAATAATTTCCCACCTAGTCTCAGCATCTATTTCCGGTCTGATCCCATCCAAGTGCCCCTTAAAGATCCGCTCCATACCCTTGAAGTCTGCACCCCTAAAATCCACTACATTCGTTTACTGCGATCCTCCCCACCACCCAGGACTAAGGAAAACCAGACTGTGGTGTGGCTGCTCCCCGCCAGTGGATCTTCTACCTCCAGGTTCCTAACCAGATCACTATCCGATAGGACCACATCCAGGATGCGACCATCCCTTATTGGGTCTGCCACCATCTGAGTAAGGAATGCATCCTAGAAGATATCCAGCAGGTGCTGTGTCCTAGTCGAGGAGGATATCATAGTTTCCCAATCAGCCCTCGGCATGTTGAGGTTCCCCAGCACCACCACCATTCTACCCTCCCCCTGACCACAATGTTTCCTGAGATTTGCCACCAGTCCTTCCTCCAGATCATCCACCTGCATGGGAGGCCTATAAACCACCTCCAAGTTAAAGGAAAACTGCACCCTCATATCTGCTAAATGTTATCTGTTTCCATGTCAACAGACAACTATTTTCATTTAGCTGTTAAAGATGTATGCAATTGCTTCTGTTAGTTTTCACACTCCATACTAGGCCCTGTCACTCTCCTGGGAGGGTCCATTTCGTGGTTGTTAAAATCTCATTGTCCCTGAGAGCTGCATTAGCATATGAGAACATGATGTCAGAGCAACCATTTATATCATGTATCTCTATCCTAAAATAACAAATACCCTGCAAAAACTCTCTGGAAACTTATAAACTGAATGGCGTTTTAAGGGGAAAAAACTGCTTTACAACTAAGATGGCTTGTAAAACTCACTGAAGGTAAATGGGGTATTTCACACCTTTTTGTAATTTGGTTCTTTTAAAACTACTTAAGAAGACAGGCATACTGGGGAGTTTAAAGGTTGATTACGTATCACATTCTCATATGCTAATGCAGCTCTCAGGGACAATGAGATTTCAACATCCATGAAATGGACCCTCCTAGGAGAATGACAGAGCCTAGTATGAAGTGTGAAAACAAACAATTGCATACATTTTTAACAGCTACATGAAAAGAGTTGTCGGTTGACATGGAAGCAAATGAAATTTAGAAGATATGAGGGTGCAGTTTTCCTTTAACCCTCTTGCCCCCAGGCGCCTGCAGGGTGACCCATAAAGCCCCAACGTCACCTTCTGCCCCCTCCACCTTACATATCCCAATGCCGTTTCTAATGATTAGTGCCCCGCCACCACCCCAGTCCACCGCATTGTCCTTTCTAAACACTGTGTATCCCGACAGATTGAGGTCCCAGTCATGCCTAGTAGTGGCCCAAGTTTCAGTGACAGCTGCCACATCCACTTCCCCGTCCACTAGCATTGCCTGTAGCTCGGGCATCTTGTTCCCCATGCTTCTGGCATTAATCAGGACCACACTCCATCCCTTCTCCATACCCTCAACCATCCCCCCACCCTCCTCATGCCCCAACAGGTGCTCCCATTTCCCCCCTTCCTTCGCTGCTGGTGCGCCCCTCCCCTCGTCTGGCTGTACATACTAGCATTTGCATCAAGCCCCTGCCCTCCCCCTCACAAGTTTAAACCCCACATAGCTTGGATGAAGCTGGTCAGTTTTTGTTTCAAGACCTCCTTCCCAGTCAGACTGACGTGGAGCCTATCCCTGGCATAAAGCCCCTAATCCTCCTAAGTCACACCCCAGTTCCCCAACAACCCATACCCCCCTAGCCTCACACCACTCCCCTAACCATTCATTCACCTCCCTAATTTTCTGCTGGTTTCCCCCACTGACTCTAGGCACCGGTAAGATTTCTGAGAAAGAGACAGAGCACCCCACGGCATGACACACCCGGGCCAGCTCCCGGAACCTTGCCTGAATCTTCAGCACACTATTCCCCTCAATGTCACTGGTACCCAAGTGCACTAGTATGTCCGGTGATCATAAACATTCCTTCACTTGCGCATAGATCAAGTGTTTGGCCTCGTGCACAGTCAAGCCAGAAATACTCTTGATCCTGATAGCACAGGGTTTACTCCCGTTCCCACTTGATACCCCTAATCATGGAATCCCCCAGTAGGAGCACTTTAACCTCCTCCCCTCTGATCCTGCCCCCTTTCCCTGCACCCCTTCCACTCACCACCACTACCTCGTCGTTTACCCTGGCTACCCTCTCCATGTGAGTAGCATCGGTTGCCCTAACCCCCTTTTGCAGCTCTTCCTCTGGACTGACCTGTCGACCATTCGCCCCTTCCCCCTGCCATGTGATTCTGACCTGTCTCCCCAGCACTCCTAGGTACCTGTAGCACATCCTTACCTTCAGCAGAGGTCCCATCTCTCCTTCCACCCTCTGTCTCCCTTCTCCCCCCTATACTGGACCCCTGCAGTTCCCTGTCCTCCTGGTCTTCCTCATCCTCCCTTCCCAGCCTCCCCCTATTTTCAGTTCCCTGTCCTGTACCATCTGCCGCTCTTCCAGTTGCCTCATTCTCCTTGCCCCAACCCTCCCCCCAATTCTCCTCGCTAATATTCAGCCTGCTGCTGACTGCCCCACTTCCTCCATGTCCTTATGCTTCGGGACAATCCTGCTCCTTCTGCCCATTGAGCTCCTCCTCACACCCATCTCGCGTGTTCCCCCTGGGTCAGCCCTGTCCCTGATTTCCCCCTTCACCCCTGCCATTAAGCAGCGTTAGCGGTGCAAATCTATTTCCCAGCTCAACGTCCGTCCTCCTACACGCCCCCACAGGTGCGCACCCGCCCTTAAGAACTCACCCATGCTTGCCATGGACCACTGCTCCTTACCACTTGCCAGTTCCCTTGACCCTGGCCGTGTCCATGGCTGCCTCTACCTGAGCCCTAGGGCCCCAGTGCCCACCCTACAACCCCCTTCCCTCTGTCATAGTCCCTAGTGTGCCTCCCTACCTGCCCAAGTCTGCTCATGTCCGCCACAGGTGGTGATTTTGGACTCTCCACATCTACTGTACCCCTTCTCCTGACCCACCCTCAGCCCATGCCCATGTCTCCCTCATCCCCACACTTCCCTAACACTGCCCTACCCAGCTCCCACAACACCTTCAGAACCTCCTTCCAAAGGCTCAGGGACACAGACTCTAGCCTTTCAGGAACCAGGCCACCACAAACAAAGACTCCAGATTAGTGTACTGAATCCTCCTCTTGGAGTGAGTGAGATGTTCTGGCCTAAGCAGCAGCTTGATGGGATGCCCAGTGCTTTGGCGAAGAAGGTCCTAATACCAGAATTCACAAATCCTTGTAGAAGCTTTGTGAATCAGCCAATCTCCTTTGAAGTGTGCCTTCAGTAAGACCTTGTGTACCAGGGGAAAAAGCAGAAAGGCATGCAGGAATCTGCTGGTCCACCTCAGGGCAAATGACTCATCCTGAACTGTGCCCTGAACCGAGGGCAGGAACAGAAGAGTGGCAGTCTGCAGTTCTCCCAGGATTCAAACAGATTGTTGAAACACATAGCACACACCTTCATACTGTCGTAACAGCTCATGGGATGTATATTCCAGGTGGGAGTAAGTCTGTCTGTGACCTTGTTGCCCATACCGACAAGATGGGCGGTGAACAATGGGTGTTAAGATAGGGGCCTAGTGACCACGTTAATTTTGGGAAGTCCACAGCTTCTGTATGATGCCCCGGGGCGTTAAAGATTAGGATTAGCATCTGGTTCAGAAGGTTAATGTGTATACCCTCTGACAGATGCTCTGGTGTCAGCCACCAAGAGACTAGTTACTGTCACCGCCTAGGACTTGGGTGCAGACCATTGCACACTGAGCTCATTTTTTAGGCAAGGCATCCAAAGTCAGGGCCCACTGGGCTAAAACAAAAAAAATGGAAGGAGTTGGTATATTTGGCTTTAACAGACCAAGAAGACAGGGTTCAGGAAGCATATGCTGTACTGGCACAAAGTTATAATAAAACTGCATATCAGCCACACTGCCATTCACACCCAGGGTAGTTCATGGGACATCTTACTCACCATGGGCAGACAATCTTGTCACACCATTCGTGCAGTACGATGGAGATGTGTTAATCACACTCCTGCTAATACTGTGACCTAGAACAGCTCTGTGGACAGCAACATACATACCCAAAATTTTAACACCATTACAGGAATGAAACTTGAACCAGAGATGGTCTTGCCCTGTTTGATCTACAGTAGATAGCTATACAGACAAGAAACCAACAACATCACCTCAGTGCTGGCCCTGCTCAATGGAACATAACTGTCTTTCACCAAATTTCAGAAGTTTGCAGCTAGCAGCACACACACATGTTCTGACAGTCTTATACCCATTAATTTCAATGCTTTACAGGAAACTCCACATGAGTAGGAACAAACACACTGTTGGTGAGGTTCTGCTCCCTTCCCCTCCCAGTTTCCTGGAACCATAGAAATATAGGTTACTGACTTGTAACCGTAGTTCTAAAACTGGTCTACTATTCATGTCCAGACACTGGCATTTTCCTGGAACAGGATGATCTAGCAGATGTCTTCAAGCTAAGCTCGTCCCACCACCTAGGTGGTATATTCTCCAGCTCAGCACCATGACATCAGAGTGTTGCACGCTGGAAGCAGGAATCCAGATGCCACTTGTCAGGGAAGGCTGGGTGGGTTGTGTGGATATGAACTGTAGACCATTCCTAGAACTACGGTTATAGATGAGTAACTTATATTTCTAAAAGTGGATACAGTTAATGATCCACATTTTGGCAGACTCCTAGCAGTTCCCCAGGAGGAGGGGGCATGGTGCGCACTTCTATTTGGCGAACAGAGATTGGAGAAAGGAGAACCCAAAAGCAGCACCTGAAGGAACATGATGTCGATGTTCTTTTGATTATTTTTTATATTTTACCCCTCTTTTTGTCCCCCCTGCCTTCCATCAGGGATCCGTCCATGTCACGGTGCCCCCGAGGCTTCCACCGCATGATAAGCACTCATCCTCCCAGTTACTCCTGGCTTCCCCCCCCACAGGAGGCGGGGCATGGCGCTGCAGCAGGTATCAGCGCCGTGTATCCGTAACTGTTTGGGAGAGCCCTCGGCCAAGTGGCTAACTGAAGCCCGGGGGCAGGGCATCATTGAGATGTCTGGCAAGGAGGGAATTTTTTTGTCCCTGTGAGCTGGGCCGGAGACATGCAATGACACCTGCGTCTGTCCCGCCCAAGTACCCTTCGACCGTGCTTCGGTGCTTGGGGTGATACACCTGGCTTCCTCAAGATGTCACTCCCGCACCGAACACAAAGACCCCCAACCCCCGGAGAAGGAAAGCAGTCCTTAGGATGCTCGATCCTTCTCCCCCCAGCCAGCCCTCCGATGTCCCGGGCTCAGTCCCGAACCCAGTTCGCCGGCGTCACTAGTGGAAATCCAACCGCTGCGCCGGCGGGCTGGCCATATGATGTCAATGTTGTAACAGGAAATGTAGGTGTGTGCTTTACTCCAGGTAGCAGCCCTACAGATCTCTTGGATAGGGACGTGCCTAGAAGTAGCCATCGAGGCAGTGGTATACTTGGTGGAATAAGCCCTAAGCCCATAGTGAGGCTCCCTACCAGTCAATCTATAGCAGAGGTCGATGCAGGATGTTACCAACCCTGGCAGTTGTATGGCTTTGCTACCAGTATGCCAGGTGCGATTTCAGCGTACATCATATACAGCTGGTGAACCTTACCCTGATCTCCCATGCGCTCTTTGTAATGCGAAAGTGCTCTCCATAGGTCTACAGTATGGAGCCTCCAGCTGGCCTCTGAAGAAGGATTAGTAAAATAGACCATAAGACTGTTCACCTGGTTAATGTCAAACTCCAATACTACCTTTGGCAGGAGCTTCGGGTGGGGGCGAAGGATGACTCTGTCCTTGTAGAAGACCAAGTAAGCAGACTCCACCAGGAGTACCTGGTGCTCACTGATGCTTCTGGCTGATGTTATAGCCATCGAGAAGGTGGTCCTTCATGACAGGTGAGAGATTTCACACCTGTGTAGACTCAAACAGCTTGCCCATTAGCAGAACCAACACAAGCATTAAGTCCCAAAACTGGAAGAGGCTCACGCATTGGAGGACACAAATGGTCAAGGTCTATAAACAGCATCTGACCACCTTCTCCTGGGCCACAGATGGCTTACCAGTTTGTGTCCAGTAAGCAGAGATGGCTGCCAGATACACAGTAAGGGTCGTTGCTCGCAGGCCTGACTGTAAGGGTGACCATAGGTAACTGACAATGCTCGCCATGGGACAGGCAGTAGGATCAAGTTCCTTGCCCTGGCACCATACTGAGAACCTTTTCTGATTAAAAGCATAGCATTTGCAAGTCGACTCCTTTCAGGATGCCTCCACAATGTGTAGCACATTGTCTGAAAGGCCTGGAGCCTGGAACTCTAGCCACACAAGAATGAGGCTGAGAGGTACAGGGATCGAAGGTCTGGGTGCAGAACCTTCCCCTGTTGTGTGGTCAGCAGGACTGGGTGGAGAGGCAACTTCCACGGAAGCCTGCTACTGAGGCTGAGGAGATCCAGGTATCTGAACTGTCTGGGCTAGTCTGGAGTTATCAGGATCATCCATGCCTTGTCCTTCCAGACCTTGACCACAACCTTGTGTATCAAAGGGAAGGTGTACATGAGGCCTGGGGTCCTGGGCCTCGCAACATCTCCCAACAGTATCATGGGATGTGGTGGGTGGGTACAAAACAGTCTCTCTGTTCTCCTAGGAAGCAAACAGGTCCACCCAGTGGGGTGCCCCACTTGGAGAAGAGATAATTTACCACCTCTTGATGCTGGGACTACTCATGCAGTGACTCTCTGACCCAGCTGAGAGCATCTGCCATCTGACTGTTCGCTCTTGCGACATGAATCACCAGCAGATCTGCACCCAGGATGTGCACGACTGTCCAGGTGTGGAGTACCTCCAGACATAGGGGAGGGAGTGTGCTCTGCCCTGCCTGTTCAGGTAGAACATGGTTGTGATGTTGTCCATCTGGACCTGCATGGCCTGACCTGTGATTAGAGGAGCAAATTCCATCAGAGTCAGATGCACTGCACAGAGCTCCAGCAGGCTGATGTGGTGACAGGCCTCCCAGGGTGATTAGAACCCGTGCGCTCTGTGATCTTCCACGTGTGCTCCCAAGCCCACCATAAACGCATCTGTCATGAGCATGACAGAAGGTTCTGGGCAGACAAAGTACAGTTACATAAGGACTTATAACAGTAGGTCTTCGAGAGAAACTCTTGCAGCAGGTGACACAGTTAGGACTGTAGCTGGCAGGCGACAGGACCCCACAGCAAACTTCTAGCCAGCAGTCTATGGCGGCGACTGCCCCCGTCGGCCCACCCCCAACGTCACGCATGGTATAAAGGTTGGGCAGTCCCAGACATGCCCCAGTTCTTCCGCCGGAGACTTTGGCATCCAGACATAATGTGATCCAAACCAAGGAACCGAGGTCAATACCTCACAGAGCAATACAAGTATCAGACAACGTAGGTCGTATGCAGCAGAAAACCCCTAAGGGGGAAGGAAGGTGGGAAATATACCTGCTGTAAGAGTTTCTCACGAAGATCTACTGATACAGTAAGTCCTTAAGTAACTGTACTCTCTTACTTTGAGAGTCAGCTCTTGGAGCAGGTAACACAGTTGGGATTGATTCCCAAGCAGTATAGAAACCTGCCCAACCCGAGAAGAAGGTAAGAAGAGAGTAGAAGGGAGTTCTCTTAAGAGAGGAGACCCTGCAAAACTGTGAGGCCAAAACCCGCTCTATATCGACAGGCAATGTCCAGATTGTAATGCCTTATGAAGGTATGGACTGTGTGCCACATAGCAGCTGCACAAAATGTCAGATGCGAATCGTTTTGAGTGCTGCGAAGGAGGCCTCTGACCCTGGTGGAGTGACCCCTTACCGAGACCGGCAGGGGCTTGTTGTGCTTCTGATAACAAAGGGAAATGCAATGGACTAACCACTTCGACAGGGTCTGTTTGGTCACAGGAGACCCTTGGGTCCTAAGAGCTAAAGAAACAAACAAACAACTGGTCAGAACATCTACTGTCCTTAGTTCTGGCCAAGTAAAACCGCAAAATGAGCCTCCCCCTTTTAGAGCGATTGGGGTAGTATACCAGAAGTTGGATGTCCTGATTTAAGGTCATCTCGGACACCACTAGGGTTGCCACCTGTCAGGTTTTTTACCTGGTGATCAGGTTTTCAGAGTCCCTATCAGGTAATCCGGTTTTATTCTGTGCTGGACAGGTTTTTGAGCCATTTTGAGTGCTCACATATTTTTGAAACATATTTTGGCATCTCAGTCACTGTTGTAGCTACATGTCCAGGTTACAAACAAGTTCTGTTGTCAATATAACCTTTTGTTTGTGAAAGCAGTCAACCTGGGAGGTGTAAAGTATGGCCCTTAACACCATTAGCACTTAACCTAATCTTTTTCCACTGCATATTAAAGTGGCATAGCAGCAAAGCTGCCCCTACCTTTTGTAACAGCAACACAGCCAGCTGTCTTCCACTTTCATTTGATGGTAAACATTTTAATCTCTAATAACATTTAGGCATTTTAAATGTTTTTAATTATTTTTTCCTCAAGAACAAAGTGTGGTCACTTCTTTGACTTTGAAATATTACTGTGGACAAGAAATGGAAATGGAGCCAGAAAAATATATAGTACACATTATAGAAAACAATTTATTTACTATGTATTACTATATACCATGTATACTGTTGTATGCTATTTACAGTATTTCCCTTGTCTTCCCCCAGATCATATCAGTAAATGAGATTTATTTTATCTCTGTATGTTTATCTTGTAAACCAATGTCAATTAATAAATCAATGCATACATAAGTAAATAAATAACTAGGAAGAACCTAGGAAAGTTACTAATAGGTACAGTATCTTATGATTTTTATTGAACTGCTGCTTTAAGTGTTGTCTTTTATTGATATAACAATTGGCTTTCTAAGAGGAGCAATGCATGATGAGTCATGAAAAGGGGTGGGGCTAGGGGTGGTGCTTATGATCCGGTTTTTGCCTCATCCAGAGGTGGCAACCCTAGACCACCTTGGGCAGGAACTTAGCACTGGTTCTCAAGGCCACCCTGTCCTTGTGGAAAACCAAGTAAGGCCCCTTACAAATCAGGGCCTGAAGCTTGGAAATCCTTTGAGCTGAAGTAACAGCAACTAAAAATATAGGTTACTCACCTGTAACAGGAGTTCTAGGAGTGGTATATGTTGTTCATCCACACTTACTTGCAGGTTCCTTGCTGCTTTAAATCTTGCCGGAAGATCTTGAAGCTGGCTCCTCCCACCCACCCGATGGTAAAACTCTCGGCTCCGCCCCATGACGCCAGATCTAGCCCGCTGGAAGCCAGGTTGTGCGTCGAAGCCGGGGAGGTTGGGTGGGTTGTGTGGATGAACAACATATACCACCTAGAACTCCTGTTACAGGTGAGTAACCTGTATTTCTAGGGACGTGGATATGCTGTTGAATCCACACTTACTGGCAGACTCCTAGCAGTTCTCCGGGAGGAGGGAGGCAAGGCGCACACCCCCTACTTGGGAAATAAGGACTGAAGAACCGAGGTCCCAAAACCAGCATCCCGGCGTGACTCTAGGTCGATGTAGTAATGGGTAATGAAGGTGTGTGCTGACTTCCAGGTAGCAGCCCTGCAGATTTCCTGGATAGGGACGTCCCTGGAAGCAGCCACCGAAGCAGCGGTATGGTGGGTAGAATGATCTCTTATCCCTTTGGGAGGCTCCATGCCCGCCAACCTATAGCAGAGCTCTACGCAGGAGGTGACCCACCTGCCTATCATCCGCTTGGCTGCAGGTCTGCCAGGTGCGGCTTCAGCGTAGGTGACAAACAGCTGGTGAACCTCTCCCCGAACTTCAGCCATCCGCTCCTTGTAATAAGAGAGCACTCTTCTAGGGTCCAAAGTATGGAGCCTATATTCGGCCTCCGAGGTGTGATTGGGGTAGAACACCAGCAGAGTCAACACCTGGTTAAGGTGAAACTCCAACACCACCTTCGGAAGGAATTTCGGTGGGGCACAGGACAACCTTGTCCCTGTGGAAGACCAGATAAGGAGCGCAATGGAAAGCGCCTGGAGCTCTCCCATCCTTCTGGCTGACGTGATAGCCACAAAGAAGGCGGTCTTCCATGACAGGTGAGACATATCACACCTGTGCATCGGTTCAAATGGCTTGCCCATGAGCTTAGCCTATACCAGCAGTAGATCCCACAGAGGTGGAGGTTCTCGCACTGGAGGGGATATGTGATCAAGGCCTTTGAAAAAGCGCCCGACCACCTTCTCCTGTGCCACCGACTGCTTTCCGGCCCGTGCCCAGTAAGCAGAGATGGCTGCCAGGTGCACCTTAAGGGTCGTTGACCGAAGCCCTAGCTGAGAAAGGGACCACAGGTAGTCCAGAAGGCTAGCCAAGGAACAGGAGGAAGGGTCCAACCCCTTATCCTGACACCAAATGGAGAATCTCTTCTATTTGAAGGCATAGCATTTCCTGGTCGACTCCTTACGGGATGCCTCAACAATGTTGAGGACCTCGTCGGAAAGACCCAAGGCCTGGAACTCTAGCCACTCAGGAACCAGGCCATCAAGTGTAGGGATTGAAGGTCCGGGTGGAGTACCTTCCCCTTGCTGACTTAGATCAGGTCTGGGTGGGCTGGAAGCCGCCTCGGGAGCCTGGAGCTGAGGCTGAGGAGATCTGGATACCAGAACTGATGGGGCCAGTCTGGGGCTACCAGAATCACCTGCGCCTTGTCCCTCTTCACCTTGAGAAGCACCTTGTGGATCAAGGGAAATGGACGGAAGGCGCAGAAGAGGCCCAGGGTCCACGGCCTCGAGAAGGTATCCCCCTGCAGCGAGCCCTACTGGGCGGGCATGGAACAGCCTCAGCTACGCATTCTCCCTGGAGGCAAACAGGTCCACCTGAGGAGTGCCCCAGTGGGAGAACAGATCTTGTACTACCTCCGGCAGGAGAGACCACTCGTGAGATGCAGCGCCTATCCAGCTTAGGGCATCGGCCATAGCGTTGGAGGCTACTGCCACATGGATGGCTAGGAGATCCGCCTCCAGTCTGCTCACGAGAGACCAAGTGCGGAGAGCCTCCTTGCACAGAGGTAAGGAGTGCATCCCGCCCTGGCGGTTTAGGTAGTACATGGTCATGGTATTATCTGTCTGGACCTGGACCACTTGACCCTGTACAAACGGAGCGAAGGCGGTGAGGGCTAGTCGGACCACTCAAAGCTCCAGCAGGTTGATGTGGCATCGAGACTCCTGAGGGGACCAGAGGCTGTGAGCTCTGAGCTCCCCCAGATGGGCACCCCAACCCGTCAGAGTGACCGTCGGTTCTGGGCGGAGAAACGGGATACCCTCCTGCAGATAAGCTGGAACGAGCCACCACTGGAGGCCGTTCCACATCTCCTGGGTCAATATCACTGGCTGGTCCAGAGGGCCAGAGCGCTGTGACCATTGGCGAGCCACCCCCACTGCAGGGGACGCATGTGCCAGCGGGCCCAATGGACCATGCTGGTGCAGGCCGCCATGAGGCCCAGGAGGCACAGGAAGTCCCAGGCAGCACGCAATTGCCCAACCAGAAATGATTGGGCAAAGGAGGCAAGAACCTCGGCCCTGTCCGCTGGGAGCCGTGCTCTGGCTTGAAGAGAGTTGAGCTCCGCCCCGATGAACTGAATCACCTGCATTGGCACGAGTTCCGATTTGGCCTCATTGATGAGGAGGCCAATCCGAGAGCAGACCTGGAGGGCCAGATCCCTGGACCATCCACCTCCAACCTGGAGGGCTGCAATCAACCAGTCATCCAGGTAGTACACCCGGACATGCTAGCGCACAGGAATGCTGTCACCACTGCCATGCATTTGGTGAAGACCCTGGGAGCTGGAGAGAGGCCGAAGGGCATGGCCGGAACCTAAAGGGATCCCTCTGCTCTAAAGCAGAGGAATCGCTGGTGAGACGGACGATTGGGACGTGAAAGAACGCGTCCTGGAGGTCCAGAGAACAGAACCACACGCCTCGTTCCAAGGATGGAATGATCTGAGACAGAGTGACATCCTGAAGATTCGAGACCTTAGGAACTTGTTCAGGTCATGTAGGTCTAGAATTGGGCGCCAGCCCCCTGTCCGTTTTGGGACCAGGAAGTACCTGGACACAAACCCTGGGTCTGGTGGAGGATCCGCCACCTCCCTGATCACCTCCTTCTGGAGGAGCAGGGCAATGTCGGCTCGACGAGCCGACAGAAAGGCTGCAGAACCCACAGCCCACCGTGGGGCGACGGCTTGATAGGGTGGGGACTGCTTGAATTCTAGAGGCAGACCCTTTCCTACCACTTCCAGCACCCAGCGGTCCGTGGTGATATCGGACTAGGCGGAAAGGAAGTTGCGGAGCTGTCCCCACCCGGGGAGGAGTGATGAGGTTGGGGGCGACACCCCTCAACCCGTTACTGGGCAGGCGTGGAGGAAGGGCCGGCCGAGGAGCCGCCTGGGCCTTTCCCTCCTGGCTTCCTGCTGGAGGAAGCAGCAGACTTGGCTTTGGGGTGCCAAGTGCGAGCCTGCTGGCCTTGATGCTAGTGTTGCTGGGCCGGACGTGCCGCAGGGGCTGAAGGACGAAAGGGCTTATGCTGCTGCTGGCGGCCTTTGTCCTTCTGGGCAGACGTGACCGAGTCCAAGGTGGCACTGGACTTCTCGATCCGTTGCAGATGACACTCCACCCCGGGACCGAACAAGTCAGTACCCAAGAAGCGGATGTCTGCCAGCTTGTGCTGGGTATCCGCTGTAAAAGTGGAGATCCGCAGCCAAGCTCTGTGGTACATGGCCACTGCGGCCGCTACTGACTGGACACATGAGTCAGCGATGTCCAGGGAAGTCTGGAACTGCTGTTTGGCCACCGCCCTTCCCTGATCCCGCATCTGCTTGACCGTCATTTGGAGGTCAGCCGGGAGATGAGGAATCACGGCGTGTGAAAAGTGTGCCATCAGAACGGCCGACCTGGCCTGACGAAGGCCTAGGGAGGAAGCAGCAGAGACTTTCCACCCAGAGTAGTCCAGTTTCTTGGACTCCTTATTGGGTGGCTTGTCCCATCCAGCGTTCGGGCATGAAAAGCGCTATGGGTCACTAACCCTCGCGGAGGGTGCTCCGAGAAACCGAAGAGTGAACCAGTGGGAACAGCATACTTCTGAGCCATCCTGATCGAAGGTGCAGGACAAGAAGCTGGCCGCCGCCATAGCTCCAGGGCCAGGCCAACAATGGCTTCGGCCACCGGGAAGGCCTCCATGGGGGAATCCCCTCGGTCCAGTATCTCCGTGAGGGGGTACTTGGCCCATTTTGAAATGGGTTCGAGCTTCGTCCCAGTGGACTCTGAGATGAGCCGAAGCATTTCAAGGAACGAGGATGGGCTGTTGTCCACTGACTGACCCCCAGTGGACTCCAGGTCAAGCGGCCTGGAGAACAAGAAGAAGTCGTCATCAGACTCTGAGGAGTCTGTGAACAGCTGCCGAGCACCTGAGCCACCCTCCACCTGCCGAGGTCGACCGGGAGTGAGGGTGACCAACCAGTGGGGCAAGCCCTGACCCGACCGAGAATCCTTGATCGGGGCCCCAGATTTAGGTTGTGGAGGCAGGGTTTCACCACAATGGGTGGCGCAGCTGGTTTCGGCCGAACAACTGGTCCCAGCTTCAGCTCCTCGACTACCACCAGGGGTTGTTTCGGCAGCTCTGGTGACAGCCACTTAATGGCCGGGGAAGGCGATGGAGTTGGCTTATTCCCAGACAAAAGGAGCTGCTGCCACGTTAGATCCTCGTAGCGCCGACGCAATTTGTGCCAGAGCCTATCTTCCGAAGAGAACGACGATGACGAGGATGAGTGGCGCCGCTGCTTTCCATGGTGCCAAGACCGAGACTGCAGATGTTGGTGGGATCCGCTGGACCTGGAAGAGGTCAGAGACCGAGACCTTCGGGGATTCAAGGGTGGGTCTGGGAGGGGTTGGGGGGAAACCCGCTCCTCTCTCGGTTCAGGGACCTTAACCGGGGACTCCGGCACAGGAGGCACAGGCAAGTCCTCGATTTCCACCAGGGAAACCAGTGAACAAGGGTTGTCGGCTTCTCCAGTCAACAGACCGTCCGACGGGTCGAGAAAAATCTCGACCGGGTCAATAGGTGTCTTGGCCGGCTAACCTGACGGTGACACCGTGAAGCCAGCGGCCTTAGCCGCAACCTCGACCGAAGTAGAGTGTCGACTATCCGGGGAAGGGGACCTCTCCCACTCCCACGAACATCGACGGTGGGACTTACCCTTAGAGTCCTTCTTTTTGGACCGAGAGGAATGTCCCAAAGGCCCTTCTCCCTTGGTGGAGAGGGATTGACAAAGCTCCTTAAACAAAGCCGTGTAGGAGGAGCCAAAGGAGAGTGGGATAAATGCCACGACCGAGGATGATGATGCTGCGGCCTGGGCTGCCTCCTCCTCGAGGGCGATCATCTGTTCAAGCTGTTCATCCGAGCCCGCAGCCACGGACACCGCCAAATGCGTCTCCTTCGACTTGACTGGAGGATAACATTTCTCGGGGCACCCAAGTTGTAATCTGGCAGCGCAGCGCAATCCTCTAAGACCACAGTCGAAAAGGACTTGCACAAGTCACAGGCCTGCGAATCGTGGCCAAGCCCCAGGCAGTAAACGCACGTGGAGTGCGGATCGGTCCGGGACATCTTCTGCCCACAGGGGCACCGACGAAATCTGGGAGTCGATTTGTCCATCACAGCCTCGAGGGAAGATAAAGACCGAAGTCTTGTAAATTTTAAAATCAGTTTCGGGTTAACCGAAGAGTTTGGAGCCAGGCCTAAAATGCAGAGCGCAAAGGAGGGAACCTGAGCTTCCAAACGGTAAGGAAGATCAGGCGTCATGGGGCAGAGCCGAGAGTTTTACCACCCGGGTGGGTGGGAGGAGCCAGCTTGAAGATCTTCCGGCAAGATTTAAAGTGGCAAAGGAACCTGCCAGTAAGTGTGGATTGAACAACATATCCACATCCCTAGAAATAAAACTTTACAAGAGAGGAAGTGAAGCTCGCAATCCGTGGCTGGTTCTAAAGGGGGTAAAGTCAGCTTCTCTAAAACAATTAAGTCCCAAGGAGGGACAGGATCCCTTACGGGGGGTTTTATGTGCAGGATACCTCGAAGAAAAACGCAGGCTACCTCCATCTGTGCCACCGTTCTGCCCTGTACAGGAATATGGTAGGCAGATATGGCAGCTAAGTGCACCCTGATGGAGGAGCAGCCCAAGCCTGAGTCCAAAAGAGACAACAGATAATCGAGAAGAGTGTTCACCGGACAGGCCAAAGGGTTTAGGTGACGAGCCATAGCTCAGAGACGGAAGTGTTTCCACTTCATGGTGTAGGTCGCTCTGGTGGAAGCTTTTCTAGCAGCCACCAGAATGTCAGCGACCGTGTCAGAGACTCCGAAGCAGAGCATGGCTAAGTCCTCAGGAGCCATGCATGGAGGTGTAGCGACTGAAGGTTCAGGTGAACCAGGGTACTGTCGTCCTGGGACAGCAGGTAAGTGCTCACAGGCAGGGTAATTGGGAGTTCCACAGCCAGCTGTTGCAGGAGTGGGAACCAGATTTGTTGAGGCCATAATGGCACTACCAGGATCATTGTCACCCCCTCCGCTTGTACCTTGAGAAGGCCCTTCTGAAGCAGCAGAAATGAGGGAAAGGCATAGAGGAATCTCCCCTGCAGGAGAGGTACAACGCGTCTCACCAGAAAACACCAGGCCCTGGATCTACCGAGCAAAAACTGGGCAGTTTTGCATTGGTAGGGGAGCCAAAAAGATCCAGTTTGGGAGTCCCCCATCTGTCAAAGAGTTCGTCGATAACAGACTGCAGAAGAGTCCATTCATGAGCTCTTTACCGAGTTAAGCTGAGAGCGTCGGCCAGAGTATTCTGGACTCCAGGGACATGGACTGCGGAGATCGCAAGACAATGGGATATGGCCCATTTTCACACCCTCATTGCTTCCCTGCAGTGTGGGAAGGAATGCGTGCCTCCTTGTTTGTTGAGAGAAAACACTACAGACATGTCTGCACAAGGAGGTGTCCTGGTCAGAGTACATTGCTCAAGGCCTGCAGAGTGTAGAGAACGGCTCTCATCTGCAAGATATTTATGTGGAGAGATTCCTTGGTCACAGACCAGGAGCCCTGGGTCCTGTGAGTGCAGAGATGCACTCTCCACCCTGAGCCTGAGGCATCGGACATTAATACCTGGTCTGGCACTTCTCTCTGAAAGGGCATCCCCTCAAGCAACAAAGGCGATGACATCCACCACTTGAGTTCCTGATGGAATGGGTTTGAGATGGAGACTGGTTGATCCAAGTCGTCCCATCTTTGGTCCCATTGGATGCATAATGTTCACTGGATTGTCCTCATGTGCAGTCTCACAAGGCAGACCTTAATAATGGATGCTGCCATGTGGCCTAACAGCCGTACTAGGGTTCTGGCTGGTACTACCGAGGCAGAACAGACGTGACAAGCTATCTCCAGAAGACAGGCAGCTCTGTCTTGTGGCAGATAGGCCCTCCTTCGAACAGTATCGAGGTGTGCCCTGATAAAGTTCAGGTTCTGGGATTGGTTGAGGAAGGAGTTCGGAATGTTGATCATGACACCTAGTTCCTCGAAGAAAGAGAACAGGTGTCCTGAATGGCCCATAGCAGCTGTACTTTGGATGGTGCCATCAGTAGCCAGTTGTCCAAATATGGGAAAATATAATGACCCATCCTTCGAAGTGCCACTGCTACCACTGCAAGGCACTTGGTGAAAACCCTCAGAGCCGATGAAAGGCCAAAGGGTAGCGCCCTGAATTGAAAATGTCTGCCTTGGAAGGTGAACTTGAGGAACCTCCTGTGAGGCTTTGTACAAGAATATGTAGATAGGTGTCTTGCATGTCTAGTGATGCCACCCAGTCCCCATGATGGATCATGGGGAGCAGGCCCTGAAGGGTGACCATCTGAAACCTCTTGTTCGCGACAAATTTGTTGAGTTTTCTGAGGTCCAGAATGGGTCTCAGATCACCAGACTTCTTCGGTACGAGGAAGAAGTTTGAGTAGAACCCTTTTCCTCTTTGGGCTAGGGGAATGGGTTCTATGGTGTTCTTGGCTAGCAGGGCTTGAATTTCTTCCATGAATCAGACCTACATGTTCCATTGAGTAATGGGATGGGTGGGTGGGGGCTGGACAAACTCTATGGAATGTCAGTTGTCCATCAGCTGGTGGACCCACTGGTCGGAGATCACCTTTTGCCAGTTTTCTGCGTACAGCAAAAAATGGCCTCCGACTGCCTCCCCTGTTGGGTTCATGGGAGGAAGTGGGTCCGACCGAGAGTCAGGCAGTGGTAGGATGGTGGAAGATGGCTGGGGTGGATTTGGCCGGGTGAGAGACAGGTCTGGCAGAGCCTCTATGGGCGCCTCTCCGGCTGTAGCCTCCCCGCTGTGGCTGTTCAGGCTAAAAGTGGGGTTGCTGTGGCTGATGTCCCCCTCGACCATGATAACGAAACCTATGAAATTGTCTCTGTTTCGGGCGATACACGGACTGTACAGTCCTAACTGCCTTTCCAGAATCTTAATAAGCCTTTCAGTGTCCTCACCGAATAGGACTAAGCCTTGGAAGGGTGCGTCAAGGAGATTGGATTGAATGTCCTGTGCAAACCCAGAGACCCAGAGCCAACAGTGGCGATGTAGGCATACTCCAATCGCTGCTGCTCCTCCTGCTGCTGTGTCCGTGGAATTGTAAGCTGAATGGCGGAGGTGAGTGCCCACATCAGATCTGGTCTGCAAAAGTTTGAGGAGCTCAGCCTTTTGCAGACAGTCTGGAATTGCTTGAACAATATCCATCCCTTGTTCCCAAAGGGCATTCTGGAACTGAACCATGTGTGTTAAAAAGTTCAAGCTCCTAATGCTGCAGGAGGTGGAGGAATAAACCTTATGACCCATGGAGTCTGTTTGGACTCCTATCTGGGGGGTTGAGTGCCCAGGTGTTTCGGCCTCTGGGAACGATCATGGGCTGCCTAAATCGCCACTGAATCAGCAATGGGTTGCTCTGCCAGAAAAGGCTGCTCTTTGAGGGTCCTTATAAAGGTGATCAGCCTTCTTAGGGACCATGGTGGAGGTATGTGGGTGCTTCCAAGCCGCCTGTGTGAGATCAGCGAAAGTGTCCACCAGGGGTGGTATGACCACCGGCTTGGGATCTTTCTGGTTGAGGTATTTAGCCAGGCATATTCTCTCCATGTCAAGGTCCTCCATATCCAAACCCATATTAGCTTGGATGTGTCTCATGACCTCCATGAAAGAGGGGTCATCGGGAGGGGATTTTGGTGTATCCTCTGGCTCCAGAGGAGATAGGTCGCCAATGGAGGAGTCTGAGTAAGAAGAGTCCGAGGGCCAGTATGAGTCCAATGAGGAAGAGGAGTGGGACCTGTGTCACCTCTTCCTGCGTTTGTGCCTGTTGAGACAGCCTGAAAGGCTCGGGCTCTGTGACTGAGAGCGAGACCTGTGGCATCTCTTATGGGAGACTTTTCCTTTAGGCTTTTCGTGAGGAGGAGGCTCATTGCCATGGCCCTCATCTATAGGCGGTGAGGGGACCTTGGTTGAGTCTGGAGTTGGGGGAAGGGCCTTTGCAGGTGCCCCACCATCCGGATTTTTTGTCACATCTGGTGCAGAAGGAGCGTCCAGTTGAGGCTTTGGGAGAATATCAGAATGGATAGTCTCCCTCCAATGGCTGAAGAGATCCTTAACCGGAGACAGGTTCAGTTTGGGATCTGAGCCTGATGCCCAGTCCGGCATCAGTCCAGTCCCAATGCCTTTACTGATGCTGGAACCAACGTCAGGTGCTGCATGGTCTGGCATTGGCAGACCTACCGGAGGCAACGGTGGGCTGGTATTGGCTGGACTGTCGTCAGGCACCTGTTTCTCTTGGGGGACTGACACCCGCTTGTCCTACCTACAGGTGTTATTGGGCCTGTCGTTGACCGGTGGCGGGGGAGAAACCACAGACAATGGGGCTCAAGACAGCAGTGCCAGCGTGTGAGGAACTTTTAGAGTGTCATCAGTCTGATGTTGGTGCTGGTCCGATGAAGGCTTAGAGTGCGGACGTTTGTCTGACTGACGTTTGTCTGACGGCGGTTTATTGGGTTTCTCAAAAGTTTCTTAAAGGGTGCTTGGGTGGGAGGGAGGAGATCTCCCAGAAGAGTAACCTGAGGCTTTCTGCCTGTCCTGGGAGTCGGCACTGCATAGGAGACCGACCAGGAAAGACCTATCTGGTGTCCCTTACCTGTATCGGAAGAGTGGCCTGTTGGGGGTGCCGAAGGCCTAATTTTTATAGGCTGGAGAGAAGGGCCCAAAGATCCGGAGGCTCTGTCCTTGGTGCCCATAGCCCAGATGACGGCCGGGGCCATGACCACATTGAGTCTGGTGTCTTGAGTGACAGAGTCAGAGCTGCCCCTGGAGGCACAGTGGAAGCCAGAGGATCGGAAATGCAAATGGAACCTCTCCTTCTCTCTCTCTCTCTCTCTCCTCTTATCTTTATGTTTCCCAGATGACTTTTTGTGCGAATGGTGGGAAGATTCCCTCTCAGAAGAGGAGTTCCGCTGCATGGTGGCCAACTGTTGTTCCGTAAGGAAGGCCTGCAGGATCTTCTGACGATGGATCCATGTCCGGCTGTTGAATTTCTGACAGTGCGGGCAATTTTGGGTGTCGTGATCTGGGCCCAGGCACAGCAGACAAGCAGATTGGCCGTCCTTGTCCAGGATTTGCTTCCCACAGGCACACTTGTTAGTGTGCCTAGAAGAGAGCATCGGGGAAGAAGACATAGAGATGAAGGATCACGAAAAGCTGTACTTTCTACAAAAAAATAAGAAAGACAAAGTTGTTGGAAAATGGCGGTCGGACTAGCGAGAGGCAAGCCGTGGAGCAGATGAACGCGAGTCAATGGCGGGAAAAGAACTGGGGCACGTCAGGGACCGCCCATCCTTTATACTCATGCGGACGCTGGGCGCGGCCCACATCGGGGAGGGACAGTCCTCTGCCATAGACTGCTGGCCAGAAGTTTGCCATGGGGTCCTGTTGTCTGACGGTGACAGTCCTAACTGTGTCACCTGATGCAAGCGCTGACTCTCGAAGTAAGATATAGGATTCTCTCCTCCAAGTGTTGTGGGTACAACCACCACTAGACAGTATCTCACATCAGCTTGGTCTCAACGACAGCATGGTCAAGGGGACTTAGATGCTGAAACCATTGTTGGCCCTCCTGCCAACAGG
The DNA here is from genome assembly GCA_016271365.2 of Neoceratodus forsteri. Lineage (NCBI taxonomy): Eukaryota > Metazoa > Chordata > Ceratodontiformes > Ceratodontidae > Neoceratodus > Neoceratodus forsteri. Next base: position 68,515,192 of record CM057459.1, read on the forward strand.
CCCAACGGACCACACTGGTGGAGGATGCCATGCACCCTAGCAGCCTCAGGAAGTCCTAGGCAGGGTGTGATAGCCCAACTTGAAATGATCAGGCAAAGGTGGTATGAATCTGAGCTAGGACTGCAAGGAGATGAGCCATTGTGCACAGGTAGTCCAGTTCTGCCCTGATAAACTTGATCACCTGCTTGGGGACCAGTTTAGACTTGTCTGGGTTGACCAACAGGCCCAAGTTCCTGTAGGTCTGGAGGACCAGATCTGGGGACCACTCGATGGTCTCACTGAATGACCCGGTTATCAGTCAGTCATCCAGGAAGGGATACACCCTGATGCCCTTGTGCCTCAGGAAGGATGCCACCACCACTATGCACTTAATGAAGACCCTGAACACAGATGAAAGACCAAAGGGCATGTCCTGGGACTGGTACAGTACCCCCTCTGTGCAGAAGCAGAGGTACTGCCGGTGGGGCAGAAGGACTGGGGTATGGAAGAATACATTGTGGTAGTCAAGGGGGCAGAACCACATTCCCTGATCCAGGGATGGTATAATCTGGTTCAAAGTGACCACCCAGTCTCACAAATGCACTCAGCAGGTCAGGCCCTCTGCTCCCACAGTGCCAACCTCTGGGTGCAATAGTGTGAACAGACAACAGACAGGGTAACCCTCCTGTCTGCTTTTGGGTCAGAATAACCTTTAGTCTCAAGTTCTGGGGGGGATTCAAACTGTGAACCTTATGCTAGCATACCCAAATGTACAGGCTCAGATACGTACCCTCTTCGGGGATTGTGGTACAATCTTTCACCAGGGGCACCAAGCCAGGCTTCCAAAATAAACCCTTAAAACTCTATAAAAGACCTTAGGTGTATTCTTACCTTTTCCCAGTTTAGTAACACCATAAAGCTGTTGAACTGTTTTTGTCAGACTTTATCTTCTATACGTCACATGCAAAAAGAACCGAGACACACCCAGGCAGTCTTTCAAATAAAAGGTATTTTACTCAAAGATGATAAAAATATGAAAAACGTAAACACAGAACAATATATCAAAGAGCATACAATCACTTAAAAAAAAGCAAAGAAAACTACAGACAAACTCCTAGCAACATACAGTTTAGATCTTTTCTATCTAATGTATTACCTCTTTAAGTGTTTATCAGAGCTGTCTCTCTGCAGTCTCAAGATGGAATATATCTAAACAGTTCAGACACAGTATAGTTTAAACTGTGTCTCTCCACACCCCTTCTGTAAGTCATCTAGCTCATGCTTTTAGAATATAAAAAAAATACCAACAGGATGTCCTATCAGGAGGTATATTAAATAAGGTGACATCAGCAAAAACTAATTTCCCAAATTATGAGTCTTTTGATCCACCAGTTTCCTTGAAGTTTTACAACCCTGCAATCCCTCACCTAGGTGCAAGATATCTGACAGGAATCAGCTTAATGATGTCCTGTTTCTGAAGTCATAAAATGTATATTTGAGTTTCGCAGCTTCAGAGCAGCAACAGGTCATAAAACGGCCATAAAATGCAATGTCTCAAGGAAGTTAATTACATTATAGAGATGATCTGGTCAATTATATATCCTGTAGTTTTCACTGAAACCTGGGGGGGGGGGGGGGCACCCATGGAGCACAGGATGTCTTATGTGAGATAATCACATACTATATTTTTATATTACAAATAGCATACAATATTCATAACTAACTGGCCATTTGTCACACCCGGAACTTGTGCTTCCGCATGAACTGGTTCAGACCGTTCAGATCCAGTATGGGGCACCAGTCTCACATCCATTTTGGGACCAGGAAGTACCTGGACACATACGTCCAACTCTCCGGGACATCTGGGACATGGACTATGGCTCCTTTGCGAGTAACTGAGGAACATCCTCCGTAAACATGGACAGCATGTACTGCATCACCCTGGACTCCTGAGAAGCATGGAGTTGGCAAATCAGGAGAGCCTCAAAATTTAGAGGCAACCATCTACCTACCAAGTCTAATACCCACTTATCCATATTAATAAAAGACTACTGTGGCTAGAAGTTGCGCCTCCAACCCCCAACTGGGAGCCAAGCCAGGGACTAGGCAGGAAAATGACCCCCCCAATCAGTCACTGGGTAGCTTTGCAGGGACACTGGGCAGCAGGGATCGGTGGGGCCCCAGTGCCTCTGCCCCCATCTCTTTTCAGCCCCTGGCCACTAAACTTAGACTTCAGGTGCCAGTGCTGACATTGCTCCTCTTGGGGCTGCTGCCAAGGCTACTGTGGTTGAAAAGACCTATATTGGAAGGACGCCTTTTTAGGCTTCTGGGCCTTCGGGTCCCTCTGGGATGATGCCACAGAGTCTAGGCGGGCAAGGACTTTTCAATCCTCATGAGATGTCTTTCCACTCTGGGGTCAAAGAATGGGACATTGGCCAGTTTGTTTGTATCTGCTATGAAGGTGGACAGCCACAGCTAGGCCCTGTGATGCACTGAGACAGCCGTAGCCATGGCACAGGAGTCACCTATGTCCACAGACATTTGCAGCTGGTGTTTAGTCAGTGACTGACCCTGGTCTCTAACTTCTCCAGCAACTGTTTATCGGCAGGGAAGCCAAGAAGGATCTCATCCAGCACTCCCAACAGGAAGTGACCAAAGCGTACCTAGTCTGATGGAGCCCTAAGGAGGCATCAGACTAGACCTTTATTGCTGCGTGGTCAATATTCTTGGACTTTTTTTTTTTGTAATTTAATTTGTATTAACGTTTTCACACTTATATAATAAATGCATACAGTTCAGTGAAGAACAAAGTAACAGACAGAGGTCAGAAATAAGGCCAGTTATAAATTAAAATAGATACAATACAGTATATGCATACACTGCAATACAAGTTAATTAATAATATTTTTTTTCTGCAGGTATGTCCTAAAGGAGAGCAGGGAAAGAGAGCAGATGCAGTATTAGCACTTAACGCACAAAGCTTGACTCAATCTGCATATAATAAACTATCCACCTACGTCACAGCTCATCAAAGGATTCTTGCGTGTCAGTATATATTTGACATTCCAATTTATAAATATACTGTACATAATGAAACCACATTTGCATTGTGGATATTATAGTAGTCATCCATAATCATGTAATCACTTGTTTTGCTAATGTAATCAATAAAAATATTAGCTTCAAGGTATCGCCTTTCAATTTATGTTCAGCAGGGGGGATATGCAACAGAACTGGGGAGAGGGTAACCAAATTTTGCAAGTAAAATATAAATTCTAAAACTTGCTGTATGTCCCACCAGTACTGGGTCAGGGCTGGCCAGCTCCACAAGACATGAACGTGATGTGCATGCTGTGTCCATTCTCTCACCAACAAGATCCTCAGGCTGAACCCAATGTTCCAGCACCAGGGCGGTTCTAAAGAACCAAGCCCTGCACTTCCAGGACAACTCCCAGAGGTGCGGCACAGAAGTAGTTTTTTATGCAGGAAAGGCATACCACAGCCACATGTCCTGCAAGTGTTTGGTGTCCAACTCTGCATTCCATTTGGTGAGTACATGGAGGGTGGAGTCCTGAACTGCTTCAGTCAGGCCTTGGTATATAATCCTAGTGAGGTGCTGCCAGAGATCCCGCCTTTGTGACCCCCAAAGAATAGCAAAGAGGAGATCTGTTTTCTCAGGTAATTCCAAGGCATCTCCATAGGAGTGAACCACATGTGATCTGAGCTGTAAATGTTTAAAATGTTACAGTTATGTACTATTTAAAATTTTCCCTGACTGGTAAGGAAAAGAGATGTTGTAGGGTCTCAAAGGGAAGAACACCATTTCTATCGGCCATCTCACGTACATATACCAAACCCATGCGGGTCCACCTATGAAGGGTGTTACCTAATTGATTTAGAGAGCAATCCTGTAAATAAGGGTGAGCTTAAATCCACACTTTGAAGGTTTTATGGTCCTGGTTCCACTGCAATCTATGCCAAACCTTTAGAGTTGTAGCTGTAGAACCCATAAAGTTGGTGAAGGGGATATACCGGCATATAAGAATTTTTCTATGGGATAAAAATAAATGAGATAAGTCTTCCAGCGAGTTGTTTTAACTTGAGTACTCCACAGACTGATCGTCCTCAGGTGGGCTACGCTAGCACAATTATGCAAGTTAGAAAGATTACCCCCCCCCCCAAATCACTGAGGCAATTGCAAAACACTGTATTTAACCCTGTGGTGACCCCCACCCCAGAAAAACCTTGAGATATACTTGTCCCAGGAAGGGAAATAAATATTGTCAGGCATAATGGATAATGTCTGGAGGTAGTATCATATTCTAGGATTTTAGGGAAAACATTCTAATGATATCAACCCAAATGAAAAACCCAAAGGATAGCCGAGACAAGCTGTGCCCTCTGAACAGCATTTGTGACTGGTTCTAGATAAGAAATTCTAAGTGTCTTAAATCGCTTGTGAGGCAAATCCCAATGTATTTAATAACATTAATTATCCATTGGAAGGGAAACTGGATCCTTAGATTTTGCAAGGGAGAGAAATGAAATAAAAGCACCTCAGTTTTCAATGCAGTAAGGCTGAATCCTGCTGATAATTCATAAAGGGCTAGAAGTTCCCAGGTATTAGAGAGTGAGGTCTCTGGGGAAAGAAGGGTAACTAGAATGTCACTGGTGAAAAGCCCAACTTATATATCTTCTTGGACCCTTTGTCCAGAGGTCTGTCCATGTCTACTTGGCCACCACATTTCCAGAAGCCCAACTCTAAGACCAGTCCTTTGGCTGACGGGTGCTGGAAAATCCTGAGAGGGACCCCATAGGGACCACATACTTGCAGACCATACAGGTGGAGGGTGCCAGGCAGGATGCTGGACACTGTCAAAACTCCAGGACTGGTCCAGAATGGTCTCAGCCATGGGAAAGTCAATCCCTAGGGACAGCCCCCTGTCTACGATGTCAAGGAAGGGGTATTCAGTCCTCCTCTGAACTGGCTCAAAGGGCACATTCATGGACTCCAACATAAGCTGAAGTAAAACCACAAATGACACCAGCCCATAGTCAGTGGTCAGGTCTTCAACTGAGCCTCAGTCAAATGTACGAGTCTGTGAGGACAGCACGGATGACCCATCTGAGGACTCTTTGAAACAGTCCTCAACCGTTTAACACCATGAACCACCTTGGTCTCCTCAGATTGGGTAATTTCGACACTGAGGGATGGAGTTGCAGATGTGGGTGACATCTCTATAGGGTGGACTGGTGGGCATCACTGGCGTGTGCCAAGGGACTGATGGTCACAAGGGCAGCGCACCACCCAGCCCAGCAATTGTCCACTACAACCAAATGAGATCATTGCACAGCTGAAGAATCTTATGTCGATGAACCTCCTTGCATAAGGATGAGGAGGTTGAGCAGTACTGACAGTGGTGCCTTCATCTGAGCAGGATCAAGTGCCCCGAATGCAATCCTGACCATCAACCGGAGAGTCAACATTGAGACGGGTCCTCTGGAGGACTGTGGCATACCACATGCCTTACTACATTTAGACTCTGAGGCTTCGGAGGCATGGCTTCTGAGGTGACCCAGCCTAGGATACAGACTTGGCCATGTCCTCCTGAGTGAGGACTGGGAGCACTGGGATCTGGGAGATCAAATTTTTGTTGAGCTCCTCCATCGGCCAGTCAACAGGCTCAAGAAAAATCTCAACGGACTGCTTGACCAGAGTCATCAACAAGCATAATGGGGGTACAGAAGAGCTCTCAACGAAAAGGAGTTTGACCAAAGCCGAGCGGTCGGGGAAGATGGCAACCTGTGCCAGCAGTGCTTGTATTTTCTATCATGGTGAGACAGGCTCTCCCCAAAGGTCTGATGGGCCTGACATGTCTCCTGAAAATCCTTAGAGAAGGACCCTCCACCACTGGCCCTAGCTGGAAGCAGCGCCAAGACCAATGAAGAACTCACCTCGACTGTAGCAGCCTTCTCACCCAGAGCTGCAAATTGGGAAGCTGATCCAGCAGCTGCCAAAGTCTTCTTGTGGCCCTTTTGGCTGATCCCACTCTGAGGGTCGACCAAGGGCTAGCCCCACCCTCCGGTCCTCGATGGAAGTAGGAAGCACTGTTTGGCAAAGGTCGCAACCCGCCACATCGTGCTACTTTCCAGGGCAGTACAAACACATGATGTGCAGGTCAGTGACTAACATCTTATGTTGGCATTGAACGGAGAATCTGCAACCTGGTTTCCGGTCCTCCATCATCGACCATGTTGAGAAGTTGGAACAGGAGACAAAAGAAGTTACAGCGGACTGAATAAATCTAAGAATTCACCATAAAAAGTACTTGAAACTCAAATTCCCCAGATTCTACAGTGCTGCGGAGGAAGAGACCTGTCCCTTTCAATGGTAGGAAAGATTTGTCGACACAGGGTGGAGTTGGAGGTAGGCCGTTCCATGCATCCACCACCCTTTCTGTGAAAAAGAACTTCCTCACATTACCCCTTAATCGGTCTCCCTCTACTCTCGTTCTGTGTCCTCTTGTCCTGCTATTTTTCTTATATTGAAACGTTAGACTCTTTCACCTTGTTAATGCCCTGAAGGTGTTTGAATCTTATCCAACACACTGCATAGTGTAAGAAAATGGAGGGGAATATGTAACAACATGTCCTTTGTATGTTCACACTTTCTTGAATGTCCACTCCTTCCACACTGCAAAGCCTGAATGGACTCCCTCCATCTGCAAGGCAGACCTGCCACTGCATTAGGGCTGCTGCAACCTGTGAATGCTGGCAGATAGCCCTGCATGCTTTTCCAGTATAAACACTCCATCCGCTCTGGGGTAGGGAGCTAAGGCAGAGCAGACACCAACGCTGGGTTCTATATTATGCAAACTTGTACTGCAGAACACCAGTTATACTGCTTTGAAGAAAGAGCTCCAAGTCTCCACCTACACATCGCAGAGTGTACTGTTTGAGATTGTGCATACAATTTTGTTTGCATTGAAGGCTACGCAAAGAACTGCAGCATACTGAGTGGCTTGGAGAAGGGGAAGAGGCGCATACACACACCCCCAAAAAAAGAAAGAAAGAACAGCTCAGAGTGGGTGAATTCCATAGCCTGTGTACCCTGAAGAGACATGGGAGCAACTGGTCAGCTGAGGTAGCTCCAGAAGGACGTAAAGAAAAATTACGTACTCACCGTAATTGCAGATCTTCCGGAGTATCTTCACTATTCATAACTGATGGGTCATAGCCGGAAGTGCCAGATCCTCGTGGGAGCATTGGCTTTAAGAATTTTGGGCTGGGGAAGCCGATGTCGAGGACAGTACCATCCATGAGACTGATGTCGGGGACAGCACTGCCCACGAGGTTGACGTATTATGTGGCGCTGGCAGACTGACCAGTAACCGGCACAGACTCCTCCTACCCTCAGTTCTGCTTGCTGGAGAGAAGAAAGCAAAAGAGAAAAATATGAACGGAGGAGGGCAAACAGCCAAAGGGATAGAATAAGGAAAGGAAGAGAAGAAAAGGTTACAGAGTATACACAACAAATACAGCACAAAATATAAGAGCTAAATAACCATATTAACAACTAGCCAGTCCCCTGCTGCAGAGAGGGAATCACCATTGTGAGAGTGACCATTTTGAATTTTGATTTTAGTAAGTGCCTGTTTAACTACCTGAGGTTGAGAAAAGGTCGCCACTCCCCATTTTCCTTTTCTGTGAGGGAGTATCTGGAATAGAGGTCTTTTCCCATCTGGGAAGAGGGTACTCACTTCACTACTTTTGCTGATAGTAGATTCTTTACCTCCAGCTCCAGTAGGAGTTTTTCTGTTGGAGTTAGCGGTTTTGATAGTAAGGGACCCCTGAGAGGTGGACACTTTTTGAACTGAAGGGATAGGCCCTTTTTCACTACCTCCAAGACCCACTTGTCTGAGGTAATGTGGTCCCAATTTTGGAGGTAGTGGGAGAGCCTGCCTCCCACTGGGAGAGGGGAGGCAACCTGGTTGCTGAAGTCAGGGCTTAGATTGGGCAGAAGGTGCAGGAGTGGTGGCAGGTCTTCTCTGGCCCTCCTGCCTCTTCCTCCAAAGAAACCCCTCATTTGAGAGTACTCCATGGGCACTGGCATGGGGAAAAAATGCCCCTGGATGGAATCCTCTGCCTCTGTTTCCCCTGTAATGGGTCTTTTGGGAATTATAGATTGAGGGAGCACTCCTGACCAATCAGAGTGTTCCTTTCCTCCACGTGTGAGGTGCTCTTATTCTGTGAAGAGCGACTCACGCACAGATGCCTAGGAAACGTGCAGGTTCATTTTTTTTTTTTTTTAAATATATATATATTATTGATCGCTCTAGATCAATAATACATTATTACATCCCCCGTTGCCACTCGTTGAAAATGAGTGGTTTCATTAGCCTTCAGCTTGAGCCAGAACAGCTCAGCTTCGATTTGCTGTTCTCACTCAGCTGAAGGCACGTGAAACCACTCGTTTTCAGCAACAAGTGGCTCCAGGGAATGTATTAACACATAGTAGAGGCTTTCTCTTTAGCAGCATTGTGCTCTCGTAGGTGGTCTTATACTCTTCTACCTTTTTCATATATGGTTCAGTCCTATCCCCAAAAAGGGAATTATTTTCACAGGGAAAGTCCATAGCTTTGGACTAAGTGTCCTGTGTTAAATTTGTAGTTCTTAACCAGGTCAGGCATCTAAGTGAAATGGCTTGAGCCAGGACTCTGGTATCTGCATCATTATTGTCCACAGCCATATGAAACTGGTACTTAGTGGCCTCTAGTCCAGTTTTCACAGTTTTGGCAATGTCTTGTACCATCTTGTCTGATTTCTGGTTCAAGATGCCCAGAACAGAATTCCACAAGGCCTTCTGATATCTGACAGAGTATGCCAAATAAGTGGACAGGTACAAAAGTAGAGAAGCTGTGGTATAAGACTTTTTTGCCATAGAGTCCAGCTTTCTGGACTCTTTCTCAGGAGGCTGAGAGGATAGTGGGACTTTAGCCTTGTCACAAGCCGCAGCCTGCACTACTCCCTCATGGCTTGGATGAACATACAAAAATCCAGCATCATGTCTTACCAGCTGATATTTTCTGTCAATTTGTGCCTACTCCAAGGAGAGAAGTGGGGGGTCTGGAGTAGCATCATCGTAGTTTTTCTTAAAGATTTGTAAATAGGTAACACTATTTTTTTTGGAGGTGGAAGACCCATCATCTCTCAATGGTCTTCATCCTCTTCATCATCCTCAGTGGTCTCCTGGGTAGGGCGGTCCAGGGTATCCACCATGTGCTTCAGAAAAGTAACTACAGAGAAAAAGTCCTCTTGGCCATTTGATGAAGTACCAAACTCCTGGTCCGGTGAGACATCTGGGTCCAGGGGCTGGCCTTCTGACTCATCATCTTCACCATCTCCTCCACCACAGTAGTATTCTAGACCAAAATTTGGAACAGAAGTACTATGGTGCACAGGAGTAGGGGGGGCCGAGAAAATACTGCACATATTCTGCATAGTTTGGTAAAGGTGCCAAGCTTTGCCCATTTCTTCGATGGGGGTAAAGTCGAAGACTTTCTCTTTCAGTGACTGACTTTTTTGTTTTTCTTTTTCTTTATGTTTATGTGCCACTGGCGTCTCCCCTTGCCTTGACGCGGGAGGGACGGTGGTATGTTTTTCTTTAAATTTATTCTTAGCAGGCCTTGAATCAGTGACCTGCTCCCCTTGTCTCTGTTCTGGTTGGTCACCATTATTATTGCTATTGTGCTTATACTAACATACTAAATGCCAGCAGAATAGGCCCGTCTGTCTTTCATGTCTGCTCGGTAGCCAGCCCCTAACGGGCACTCGCCCCCCCCTTGTCCCCGTGAGGGTCAATCTTGGCTTCAGTACCCCCATGCATCTGTTCCACCCCCTGCTGAAGCCCTCCACAGTGCCTAGCTCGACTAGACTCCAGGGCAAAGCATTACATGGCTCCACCACCCTCTCTGTGAAGTAATGCCGTTTACATTCTCCCCTATAGGTTCCTCCCTCTAGTTTCTATTTATGCCCTCTGGTTGTGCCCCTTTGCTTTAGCCTGAACATTTCTTTGGCTCAGCCCAGTTAATCCCTTTTCCCATATTTGAAAACCTCAATCATGTCCCTCCATCTCTCCTCTCCTCCCGTGAATACAGCCCAACGGCTTCCAGCCTGTCCTTATAGGTCCTATCCCCCATGCCCCGGATCATCCTGGTTGCCCTCCTCTGGACCCTCTCCAAGAGTACTATGTCCTTCTTAAGGTGCAGCCTCCAGAACTGCACACAATACTCAGGGTGCTGCCTAACCAAGGCATTGTACAGAGGTAGGATCACCTCACTCCTCCTGGACGTTATTCCCTAGGCTATGCAGCCCAGTAACTTGTTTGCCTTTGCCGCCGTTCTTCTGCAGTTCTCACTGTTGTTCATTTTGGTGTCTATCACCACCCTGAGGTCCCTTTCACTCGAAGTGGCTTGCAGTGGAACCCCTCCCAAGGTATAAACATGCCCTGGGTTTCTGACCTACAGATGCAACACCCTACACTTCTCCGGGTTAAACCTCAGCCCCCCTCTCCTTGTCCAGCCCTCCAGGGTGTCCAGATCCCTCTGGACTGCCTCCCTTGCTTCCTCCCTGTCGGCCAATGCTCCCAGCTTAGAGTCATCTGTGAAGAGGCTCATCCTACTCCTAACTCCTGTCCCTATATCGGAGACATAGGCATTGAACATGAGTGGCCCCAGTACCGACCCCTGGGGCACCCCACTGATGACCTTCCTAGGGAAGGAGACAGTCCCTCTCACCACCACCCTCTGTGTTCTATCTGTAAGCCAGTTTTCCACCCATCTAAGCAACTGTGTTCCAACCCCCATCTCCCCCAACTTTGTCAACAACCCAAAGTGGTGAAGATGCACAGGAAATCTACAATTATGGTGAGTACATGATCTTTCTATTATACCTGAGTCAGTCTTCACCATTCATAACTAGTGGGCCAGCATACCAAGCTACCACCCTCGGTGGTGCCTGACAAACCCTGAGGGAAGTAATCCCTTAGCCTTCTGTGGGGAAACAGCACAAGGAGGCAGGGGTCTCTTATAAGTCTGGCTGGACCTGCGATTGATATGGGGCAGGTGGAGGCTCCCGCTGCCTGGAAGAAGGAGGATGCCACGACAGCTTGCCCCTGACCCTGCAGGAAAAAATAATGAGCTCCCTGGAAAGGCAAAGCAATCACTCTATGCCAGACAAAAAGTGACAACCACAAGAAACGAAACCATGCCATCCGCCTAATGCAGACTGCTGTTCCCACTAGCCTGGAGGCCATGGCATTGGCATCATGTGATGCCTTCAGCTGGTGTCTCGGTAGCTCCAGGCCCCTCGTGGAAAGTGCAATGGCTTGTCATGATGCCTCGCTATCAGGCAGGGATGTGAGGATCTGCCCCAGTGTCGTCTACAGGTGCCTGGCATAGGCTACCTGATGCACCGAAATGCACAAAGAGTCGGACAGCCAAGAAACTCTTCTACCCCAGTGGTCAAACTTGGCCAAGTCCGGACTCGGGAGGAGACAATGCCCGAAGGGGGTGTCCAGTAGCTCCAAACATGAAGAGGGGTAGGGCATAGCTCCTGGAGATCCGGGGAGGGCGTGCAATACCTGCACTGACAGTCCCTCGGGGCTAGAGAAGAGGCAGAGGGGTGCTGCCAGGCACAATGCGACTCCTTAGTAAAGGGTTGAGGCCACAGAGGGACCATGGCGGATTCAGAGCTGTATTCACCCAGGAATGACAGCATCGCACATGCAGGATTGCATCCAAAAAATCAGGGAAGGTACAGCTCCTGCAGCATCTCAGAGAGGAATCACTGATACAAAGTGTAATCAGCATCTGAGGAAATATGGGCAGAACTATCCTCTCCTTTGGAGGAGGAAGCCGAAGAGAGGAGCTGGATTCAGGGGCAGAGTAGCATGGAGGTCTAAAAATTACCTCATCAATGGCCCTGAGGTAGGCAGTGAACATGTGTGCTGCAGCCCTGAATTGCTCCCAGGTCATGGGGCCACTAGAGCCAGAGAAATCTGGGAGGGGCAAGTAGGCAGAGGAGGAGGAGAAAAAGCGAAAGAATGGCCATGGAAGGCCAAAGATGACCCTCTGCCAGGGCTGTGGGAATAAGCAGGAGAAACTTCCCAAGGGATGGCACTGCAAATGCCCAACTGGGGAGGGGCGAAGGTGGTGCTGCCCTTGGGGGGAACCTCCGATCAAGAGAGGTGCCACCCTCCAGTCCAGCACAGGAGAAGTCCATGGTACCATGAATGACACCAGAAGACTTGGAGGAGGCAGCACCACCAAAGTCGCCAGGCAGAGGATCTGACCACAGTGAAGGCCTTGGGCTGGGCCTAGGAGAATCTCCTAGCTCTGAAGAGTTACGACACTAGTCGGGATAATCCTGATCCTCATCTGAGGAGGATGAGATCAGGGAGATCTCCAAAGAGGTAACCCCAGAAACACTCCATCTTCCGGCACTGCAAGCGGCATCAGAAGGGGACCCAGTGGTGCACTTGGAGTGGCGTCGGGAGCCAAGATGGCACCAGGTGGTGTTGTCAAGGGAACCACTGCAGCAGGCCCAGCATATAGCTGAGACCTTGACATTGGGGTGTCCGAATCCCTGAATGGGTACTGGACTGCAAGGGGTGCTCATCCGATCCCCCAGAGGGGACCGACTGGCCCCCTGACCCCTTGCACAGGCCTCCAATCTCAGTGAGACAAGAAATGGAGGCCTGCCTCCTCAGTATGTATAGTACCGGGACAGGCACAGGAAGGCCTAGGACCTGACCTTATGTCCTTAGTGTAACGCCATCTTCCAAAAGTTGGGGGGTCCCATCCCAACTTTGCCGCACGGATGTAGAGGGTGGGGAAATCCGTGGAGAAACAGGCATCACATCTATCCATATCATGTTGGGGACCCAGGCAGGAAAAACCGTGGTCATGTCAGTCAGTGACGGTCAACGGTTTGCCACAGGGGCACCGACGCATTGGGGCAAGCCCCGCCTTAGATGAGTTTGTAGGCCCGGAGCCAGACATGACTGTGACAGAAAAATACAATGAAAGAAAAGCTCTCTACACCACACTGAGAAAAATGGAAAAAAAGAAAACAGGGTTACTCGATCAACTAGCATGGCGCCAAGTGAAGTTTGGTGGTGAGCAGACTGAGCAGACTGGGATGCAGTTAGAGATGCTGTGCTTCTCACAAGGTGCTGTCTCAATGGCAGGAAAAACAGAACTGAGGGCTAGGGGGAGTCGGCGTCAGTTACTGTCCAGTCTGCAAGCACCACATAATACATCAGCCTCGTGGGCAGCACCATCCCCGACGTCAGCTCCCCCGGCCCAAAATTCTTGAAGCTAATGCTCCCACGAGGGTCCAGCACCTCTGGCTATGACCCACCAGTTATAAATGGCGAAGACTGACTTAGGTAAGATCATAGGCTATCACGGCTCTGGTCACCTGCCCACTGCCAGTAGTGGGTGGAGTGAACCCAACTAGTTAGGAGTAACAAAAGCACCCTGTGCACTGGAGAATGTTAATCACTGCACAGAATAACTACTACTGAACTGAAACTCACAGCATTCGACAGGACCAGCTATTTGTAATTTAGTCACATTTAAGGGGACGGAAACCTTACCTCACCATCAGCTTTTTGGACCTATCGGCAAGAGGAAAGTGAGAGCTTCAACGACCTGCTGTTATATTGCCTTGGGAGAACTGGTGACTGACTGAATTGTGAAAAGACTCATATAAAAACTGCCTAAAGATTTCCATTTTATTTTTGTTTTTATTAGTCTTGTTATTCAGTTATAAGGGAGGGTTGTGTGCTTTATTTGGTAAATTTGGTAAAAATGGTTGATTTTGCGTTGTAAGTGGTGTGAGTGTGTGTCTGATATTTTGTGGTGCATTGTTTGTTTGATTGTAAGGTGTGGGAGTGTGCGTTGATATACTGTTGTGTGCTGGTTGTGTGTTGTGTGGCTGCCTTTAGTTTAGTATGTGCAGACAGAAGGCACAGACGGTCAGGTACTACTCTCCCACCAAGCTCAGGGACCTCTTTCCTTTTAGCTGTCCCCCTCTATCTGCTGAGACATATAAACATTGCCGTGCCTTGGGGATAGCTGGAAGGAGGAGGAAATGGGGTGGTGCAGGGTCTGGTGGGGGAGTGGAGGGGAGTGGGCGGATTGGGGTTGGGACAATGAGTGAAATGGGTCCAAGACAGGGGTTCTCCCTGCATGGTTCCCATACCCAAGGGCTCCACTTTATGTGGGCAAGTAGCGCGGTCTTCCTTGTCTTCCCATCCTACTCAGGCAGTGTTGTGCACTGCCAGGTCTATAAAAAACAAGACTGCTGTCATAGCTGATCTTGTTGGGACAGCTGACCTGGCTTGCATTACTGAGACCTGGATGGATGAAAATTCTGGCCCAATATTGGCATCAGCAGTTCCAGCTGGGTACTCGGTGATGCACTGCCTGAGGATGGATCGTGGGGCGGGGTACAGCCATTTGTTTTAAATCGGAACTGGGCCTTGTGGATGTTCCAGTGGGGTTAACCAGATCCTTTGAGTGTATCGTGGGGGCATGTGTAGGTTGCAGGATACTTCTCATTTATCGTCCACCCGGTGGTGAGATGGAATTCCTGCAGGAGTTCGCAGACTTCACTGTCGACATGGTATTGGAGTCCCCCGGATGGTTAATTCTGGGGGACTTCAATGCCTGGGTCGACAATGAACTCTCGCAATTTGGTCAAGACTTCCTCCAACTTATGATCTTGTTGGGAATCACACAGATAATTACCTCTGCCACCCACAACTGTGGTCACTCATTGGATCTGGTGTTCCTTCTGGTAATGGAGATCTCCGATTTGGTGGTAGAGCCGGTCGGATGGTCAGACCATCACACCATTGGGTTAAGTTTCAAGGACCTACAGAGATGGTCCGGTATTGCCCTTTAAGGGGCATGACCCCAGATGGTCTAATGGTGGTACTGGATCTATCGGGTGTGACAAGTGAAAGCTTGGAGCCAGGGGATCTTTTTACACGCCTATAATAAGGTGGTGATGGTGGCCCTAGTTCCTCCATCCTGTCGTGTTCCCCTCACTCTTCACCCAAAGCTCCCCGGTTTGATGGGACTTTGAAAGAGATGAGGTGAGTGGGTCGAAGGTTGGCGAGGCGCTGGTGGAAACTGGGCCTGTTGGATGACATGACAGACTGATGGATCATTATAAAGACTATCAGTTGGCAAGCTCCCGTAAGAAGACAGAGTTCCTGTCCAGGGAGATTGCCACTGAGCAGAATTGACTGGCACAGCTCTTCCGGACAGTCAACAAATTGTGCAGTCCATCTGTCTTCAATATTGGGGAGCTTTTTCACAAATTAAGTGTAATGAGTTTGCTCGCTTCTTCGCAGATAATGTTGCCACTATCAAGTCTGAGATCCGCCCAGAGCCCTCTATTGGGTGTTATGGCGGTCGGCAGGTGGTAGCGAGTGCCTAGTTTACCTGGTCCGATTTTGGCTGGCCGGCAATCACTGACATTGTGAGGATCATCCAGAGGCAGAAGAAGCCAGAAGGTGAAGGAAGGAAACATATTCAATTCAGTGCTTCAGAGTAACTGGTAATTGGTATTTTTCTTTTAAACTTAGATTGTAGGCTTGTAGTGACACTATACTTTCTTTCTGTGTTGTCTTTACTTATAATTGTTTTTGGGCTGTTGAAAATTTAAAACATGGTGGTGTAATTCTGTGCTGTCTTTAATTGCTGCAAATTTTATCTTGGCTTGTCTGACTGTCCTGTAGCTGGGTGAAGGGTGTTAATTGTCTGGCCTCTGACCTCAGCTACGTGATAACTGGAGGTGGGGCTTAGTCACAGTTAAAGCACAAACAGAGGTTCATCTTCTCAGAAGAAGCCAGAAGGTGAAGGAAGGAAACATATTCAATTCAGTGCTTCAGAGTAACTGGTAATTGGTATTTTTCTTTTAAACTTAGATTGTAGGCTTGTAGTGACACTATACTTTCTTTCTGTGTTGTCTTTACTTATAATTGTTTTGGGCTGTTGAAAATTTAAAACATAGTGGTGGTGTAATTCTGTGCTGTCTTTAATTGCTGCAAATTTCGCCCCTTCCCTTCCCCAACTCTTAATTATATGCCCTGATAAATCTGATTGACAGGAGCTAAACACAGGGTATAGTAAGAGGTGTGAAGTAGGAGGGGCATAAGGGGGAAGAAGACCACCCTCAGCACGACAAGTGTTTTGACTCATTTATTTATTTATTGGTTTCTTTTTCCTTAAAAAAATATATATATCTGAGGCTCAGTTACAGGATTTTTAGTACTGTAAATAAATAAAAAGAGAACTAAGAGAGCTTCAGTAGCAGAGAAGTAGTGGAATTGCAGTATAATGTGGGGAGTGGTAGCAATGCAGTGGCTGTGGGGGCGCTTACTATTCAGGCAGACCTTCTGGATCACTGAGGTGCCGTTCCTATCTGCATGCATCTCTCGGGACTGCGGGATGAGGTAGCCAGACTCAGAGCGGAAGTAAACTGGGTCAGGAGTACCATCACCCTATCCAGGGACCACCCAGTCCAATGCAGCTGCCTCAAAGGATGCCGAGAACGAGGAGCACTTGGATGACAGTGGGCTCAGGGAGGGTTAGAGCAGTCAGGCAGAGGCACATCCCAGATCCTATTCTCTCAAGAACTCATATGCCACACTGGCAAATGAGGACAACCAAATAGAGGTACCCAGGGAAGTGGAAGGAAAGGATGTGAGGTTAGGCAAGGAGGTGACCTCAGTGGGAAAGCAGTGGACCCCAGAGGAGGAGGAAGCGAATCCTGGTGGGGGACTCCATCGTAAGAGGGATCCAGCTAGGAACACAGGAGGGGAGGACAGGAGGTGAGGTGCTACCAGGTACGGCATGGAGGGATGGAAGGAAGATACTGGGATCACTGGGAAGGCAAGACGGGAGGGTGAGCTGGATGTCATTATCCACCTAGGTACTAATGACTTGGCAAATGGGAGCCAAAGGAAGTTCAGGAAGAGTTTAGGAAACTGGGAGGGGTCTCAAGGCAGCTACTTCTGTCACTTTCTCAAAGTACTACCTGTGAGAGGCAAGGGAGAGCATAGAGTGCATGCACCAGGAACTTAACTCATGGTTGAAGAACTGGTGCTGTGAGGAAGGGTTTGGATTCATTGATGACTGGGGACCCACCTGGAGGATGGAGGTTTGTTCAAGCCTGACGGCCTGCATCCATCCTGGAGGAATCCACACTCAATGATAAGTTTAAATGCTACATTGACAAGCATTTAAACTAGCAAAGAGGGGTGCAGGCCAGCAAGGACTAGACCTACTTGCTCACCCCCACAGCTAGTAGTGGAACCAGTGAACCAGAGGAGTGGCTATCTCTGCAAAGCAGTGTGCAAAAGATGGAGATTAGTATCCAAAAGGTGGATAAGCAGAAAAGGGCAAAATTCAGCAGAAGGGCAGACAGCAAGGAGAACCAGGGATAAATGACAACCAAGGAAGGGGCTGGAGTAGAACAGTGAAGCAGTCTAGGAGGTCAAATCATGGAAGCCATGTGTGCAAATGCCAGGAGCCTTAGCAACAAGATGGAAGATCTGGAGGCTGTCATGGTACAGTCAGACCTGGACATTGTGGCCATCACTGAAACCTGGTGTAATGATAACCATGACTGGGAGATGGCCATACCTGGCTACAACATATTCAGAAGAGACAGAGCAGGCAGGAAGGGAGGAGGAGTGGCACTGTGTGAAAAATGACATAAGAGCCACACAGATCCAGGAGGAACAAAATGGGGAGAGATACTGTGGGTTAAGCTGGAAAGGAAAATGGGCCAGCTATCCCATTACAGGTGTGGTCTATAGACCACCAGCCCAGGAGGAAGAAACAGATAGGGAGTTGATGCTAGCCATCCAAAGGATGGCAGACAAGGGTGAGGTAGTACTGGTTGGAGACTTCAATATACCAGACGTGGACTGGAGCATCCCAGCAGCAGCATCAACTAGAGCAGATTTATCCTGGACTCCTTCAGGTGCCTTCTCAAGCAACTGGTCATGGAACCAACTCGGCAGAAGGCAATACTGGACCTTGTGCTCACAAACAGGGAAAGTGTGATGGGGTAACAGTGGGGGAGCACCTGGGTAACAGTGACCACAGTCATTGTGGTTTGAAATCACAGAAAGAGCAGAACCAAACCACACAAAAACACGATCCTGGATTTTAGGGGCAGACTTTGGGAAAATGGGAGATACTTGAAAGAGGCATTAAGGGAATGGACAGGAATCAGGGGTTGAGGAACAGTGGGCAGTATTTAAAATGGGGATTTTAAGAACAACAGAATTATGCATTAAGCAGGTTAGCAAGAGGAAAAGGAAGAGGAGACCATTATGGTTTTCCAAAGAGGTAGCAAAGAAAGTGAAAGCCAAAAGATTGCATTCAGGCAATACAAAAGACACAGGCAGAAGAGGGATAGGAGAAGTACCAGGAGAAACAAAGGAGGCAGGGAAGTCAGTAAGGAAGCCAAAGCTCAGACAGAAGAACACATTGTAAAAATCAGTGGGTAAAGGGACAAAACCTTTACAGGTACATAAGGAAAAGAAAGACAAAGGGAGGGATAGTGAGACTGAGGGGAGGATGGGAGCCACCGTGGAGGATGACAACAGTAAAGCTGACATATTGAACAGGTATTTCTGCTCCAGTCTTTACTAAGGAAGAAGCGGGGTAATATCGTCCTGAAGAGGAGTACAAGGGTGAGAATGGTGCAGAAATGGACACAAGTCCCTTTACACGAGAAAGGGTCCTGAAGGAACTGGAAGTAATAAGAGCTGATAAAGCAATGGGGCCAGATGGGGTGCACCCAGGGTCCTTAAAGAACTAAGAGAGGTGGTGGCTGAACCTCTGGCTATCCTGTTCAGCCAATCACTGGAAACAGGGAGGTACCCAAAGACTGAGGACAGCAGATGTAGTCCCCTTATACAAAAGTGGGAACAAAGAGGAAGCAGGGAACTACAGACCAGTCAGCCTCACCTCGGTAGTGGGAAAGATCATGGAAGCACTACTGAAGGAGAGATTGGTGGAACATCTGGTTGTCAATGGACTACAGGACCCAAGGCAGCATGGTTTCACCAGGGGGAGGTCATGTCAGACCAACCTCATTGAATTTTTTGACTGGGTGACTAGGGAGGTGGATCAGGGGAGGGCAGTGGACATGGCCTATCTGGACTTCAGCAAGGCCTTTGACACTGTGCCACATAGAAGACTATTGCACAAACTGGGGAATATGGGTGTGGGCAGGACAGTAGTGTGGTGGGTAGGTAACTGGCTGGGTGGCAGGACATAAAGGGTGGTGGTAAATGGCTGTCACTCCACAGAGGGAAGAGTGACCAGTGGGGTACCACAGGGATCAGTGCTGGGACCGGTCCTATTCAACATCTTCATCAGTGACATTGCACAGGATCTAGAAGGCAGAATTTCACTGTTCGCTGATGACACAAAGCTCTGTAACAGAGTAGACACACCAGAGGGTGTAGACAGAATGAGAAGGGACCTGCAGAAACTTGAAGAATGGTCAAGGGTTTGGCAGTTGAAATTCAATGCAAAGAAGTGCAAGATAATGCATATGGGGCACAAAAACCCTGGCACAATATATCAGTTGGGGGGTGAGGATATAGCATGCACCAAGCAGGAAAGAGATCTGGGGTTGTCATCTCTGATGACCTCAAGGTAGGGAAACAGTGTGACAAGGCATCAGGTAAAGCAAATAGGATGCTGGGATGTATAAGCAGGGGCATCACCAGCAGGAAAAGGAGGTCATAATTCGCTATACAAGACACTAGTGAGGCCCCACCTGGAGTACAGTGTACAGTTCTGGAGACCATACCTATGTAAGGACATAGACAGGGTAGAGAAGGTTCAGAGGAGGGCAACAAAGATGGTGCATGGGTTGCATCACAAGTCCTATGAAGACAGGTTGAAGGAACTGAACATGTACTCCCTGGAGAGAGAGGAGGAGAGGGATATGATAGAGAACATACAAGTATCTTACAGGGAGGAACAGGGTGCAGGAAAACACTATTTTTAGCGAAAAGATGTTTCAGGACTAGAGGGCATGGGATGAAGTTGGAGGGAGGACGATTCAGAGGAAACATGAGAAAGAATTTCTTCACAGAACGGGTGGTGGACAAGTGGAACACCCTACCAGAGGAAGTGGTGGGGGCTGAAACAATCACGGGATTTAAGAATGCATGGGATAGACATAAAGGAATTCTAGAGGTCAGGGGTAAGGGGAAATAGACTTCTAGGAAAACAAACTGAACTTACAAGCTCAAATGGGCAGACTAGGTGGGCCATAGGCCCTTATCTGCCAACACTGTCTATGTATCTATGTATCTATGTATCTAGTTTCCGACCAACTTACTGTAGTTTGGATCCGGGCCCAAAACATCTCCTTGTGGGATGTGTTGAGGTGATTGGCCTGGTCCGAGCCAAGATAGTCTGGAGTTCGTTGGAGACAGGGTGTTTCCTGACCTCCAGAAGGAGGCAGCTGTGAGACCGCTCCTTAAGAAATCTTCCCTCGACCCTGACTGTCTGGCTAACTACAGACCTGTCTCTAACCTACCCTTTGTGAGTAAGGTTATTGAGAAGGTGGTTATGTTGCAGCTGGAGGATCATTTAATCATCCACAATGTCTATGATCCTCTCCAGTCCAGATTTACGAAGAGGCACAGTACCAAGACGGCACTGGTTCAGGTACCTAATGATCTCCTAATAGTGAGAGAGCAGAGGACCCATTTGATTTTGGTTCTCCTTGATCTCTCCGCAGCATTTTATTTATTTATTTAGCTTTTGTTGCCCAGGTAGGTACACTAGACAAATTACATGCCTATTTTGAGGAACGACCCGGAAGAGTACAACGAAGATACATGTACAAGCAGAGTACATAACAATGAGTAGCACTAAGTACATTGAGTCGAAAGAACCGGCTAACATAGATAGTCTACTGTAAGTAGTAATAGATAATGTACATATATACAAAGAATAAATATACATATATACAAAGACTAAATAGTCTAGGTTATTCAATAGCAGGGACAGTAATCACAGTGTACGTGAGACTGGCAGCAGAGCCACAAAAACCGTTACTTCCTGAGTAAGTTATTGAGCAAATCACGTGCAACCAAGTGTGAGTCCAATACAGAGCCCATGTATTATGGAGGCTTGGGACACTCACACGCAGAGGTCAGCTTCAGATGCTCCCACAGAGAATTCCAGAGGCACTGGTGGGAGGGGGAGGAGCGAACATGGGCAGGAAGGGAGTTCCAAAGCCTAGGAGCACTTGTAGCGAAGTCCCTATCCCCCATAAGGGTTCTGGTAAAGGGGACCTTGAGCACCCCAAGACCCTGAGACCTGAGGGAGTAGGAGGAGGAGTCTGCAGGCACGAGAAGCTGTGCCAGTCCCAGAGAGGTGCCAGTTCTGATCACTTTACCTACGAAGCAGCCCAGCCCAAAGTTCAAGTGATTTGCTGGGGAAAGCCAGCCAAGTTTATCATATAACTCACAGTGATGAGTGAGGCAAGGGGCAGCCACTGCAAAGCAACAAATATTATTGTAGGTAGTGTGCCACTGAGTAAGAGAACCTTGGAGTGCGGAGCCAGAGCTGGAGAAGGCCACTGCTTCTAACTGGCCAGAACGAGTACACCCCAGGCAAGTGCCAGACAAGCAGCAAATGTCAGATGTTTCTTTGCCCTGTAAGCAAGACTCAGTTTGCAGTTTATGGTTCTGCAGACATTTAGGATGCGACTCCCTAGGTCCAGCTGGGGGTCAAGTGTCACCCCCAAGGTATTTGATGGAAGTTGTGGTAAGGAGGGGAGCACCATCTGCACCACTGATGCACAGAGGGGCTGGGGAGGCCTTGACACTGTGGCCCATGGTGTGTTGTTGGAGCATCTGCGGTTGATCTGTGGACTGTCGGGTACAGTCCTCCGGTGGTTTCAATCCTTCCAAGTGGACAGGACTCAGGGAGTGGTGGTGGGGATTTATTCCTTGGCCCCTTTTCCCCTATCCTGTGGAGTCCCGAAGGGCTCCATTCTATCACCCATGTTGTTCCTGGTGTACATGCTGCCATTGGGAGACATTACAAGGCAGTATGGACTGAGTTTTCACTGCTACACAGATGATACTCAGCTATAAATGTCCTTTGTGCCCAAACAAAATGATGCTGTCTCGGTTTTTAATAACTGCCTCGCTGAGATCCAGGGCTGGATGAGTGCCAACTGGCTGAGGTTGAACACGGATAAAACTGAACATGGATAAAACTGAGGTGTTGGTGGGGGACCCAGGTCATCCGGGTATGGGGTTCTCAGCGAGACAACCTTACAGGTTTTGGCTCAGTGGTGCCCAGCTGGTGAACTCTGACCAGGTGCGGAATCTGGGCGTTATTTTTGATGACGGTCTGACTCTTAAATCTCAGGTGTCAGATGTTGTCAAGACCTCTTTTTACCACCTGAGGAATATTGCCCAGCTAAAGCACCTGGTCCCACCCACCGATCTTCCAACGTTGGTCCATGCCTTCGTGACCTCCTGCCTTGACTACTGCAATGCCCTTAACCTAGGGCTTCCAGGGGTTGATACCCACTGCTTGCAGCTAGTGCAGAATGTGGCGGCCAGGTTGTTGACTGGTTTATCAAGATCATGCCATGTCACGCCTGTGCTCTGCGGCCTGCACTGGCTGCCAGCTCAGTGGCAGATCACCTTTAAGGTCGGGTTACTGACCAATAATGCCCTACATGGTCAGGGACCCCGGTACTTGCAACATCTCCTTTGTCCCTACTGCCCCCTCCGCTCAGCCGACGAGATTGCTAGAGGTTCCCAGGGTCTGACTTAAGACCTCTGGGGCACGCCCTTTTGCTGCCCCTATCCTGTGGAACTCTCTACCTCGTCGGGTGAGAGAGTGCCTGACCATCAGGAGCTTTAAGTCTGCCCTTAAGATTTGTTTATTTGGCTTAGCCTTTCCTTAGCCTCTTTAAATCTGCTGATATGGGGTTTATAATGACTGTAATTTTTAAAATTGATTAATCAGTATTTATATTTATTGTTTGATGATTTTTACTCTGTACAAGCACATTGATCACAAGGAATTGCACTTTTTTTTTTATAAACAAACATTATTTGATTTGATCAATGCAATAGGAACAGTAGACCCCTATTAACAAACTCGTCGGCTCAGTGCCAACCATTTCTCAGGAATTATTTTTACTGATTTGTAGAATTTAACCTAGTTGTTCCCCACCTCACCCTCCTGATGTCTTCACCGTTCCAGGCATCCCAGCAGCTGATGTCGTTGGCGGGCGAAGCCCCAGTGGACATCAACTGCCCATAATGAGTTGTGGCTGGGAGGGGGAATAGACAGCAGTGCTAAATGCTGCTGACTGCACAGATACCACTGTCTCTCCCAGAAGGCACAAGGAGGGAAAGTAGTGCTGGTACAGTGTTCACATCTGGATGGGGGGGGGCGCGCGGTGTATGAGGATCAATCTACTGAAGTAATAAAAAATCAGAAACAGTAATATTAAAAAAAAATTTGACCCAGCAATTATGTTAATCCAGACCTACTACATTAATCTAAGGTAAAGCTTCCTATGCCCTTTAACCAAATTTCTTGAAATTTTCATGAGAGTTCTAGCATTTTCAGTCAGACTAACTAGCACTTGCTATTTTTTGCTTCAGCTACTGGCTATAGGCTTGGCAGTCATCACATACAGTAGTGACTGTCTTTAGGAACCTCGCAGAAATTGTAGTGTTCACGGCAGGAGCAGCCAAGCCACAACCCCCACCGCTTCCACTTAAGGTTAAGGTTCTTGACCAAAGGGCAAGCAGACATCTGATAAAGGCAGACCAACCAGCAGCAAAAGAATGTCTTCCAAAGGCAAACTGGCTGAACTGAAGCAGTTTACCACGTACAACTCCAAATTGTGCTCTCAGAAAGATCTGGGAATTTGAAACACCTTTTAACAAATACCAGTTTAGTTACGCTGGTGTTGCAACTCCAAGACTGTTCCCAAGTTGTCATTACTGCACAGGAGACGACATTCATTTCTCTGCATAATGGGAATAGAAACCTGAGACAACCGGGAGCTCAGGGCACAAAATGTTCCCCATTAACCACCAGATAAAAGGAGTAGCATGTACTCCAGAGTGCCAAACACTCCACAGGAGGCAGTACTGTCCAGTGAGTAAAGTGAAAGACTGTAAACCAGAAGTTCCAAGTTCAAATCCCACCAGAGGCAGTCACCCTTCCATGCATCTGTCAACCTAACTGTAAAATGGAGTACACAAACGACCTCACTGAAAGGGAGATTTTTTTAACTTAGCTAGGCTACCTTGGAATAAAACCTGTAAAAGGAAAAGTTTCAAAATCCTGGAGCAGTACTAGGTTTAAAGAGTATTAATTCTCCATTAAAAATTAAAAAAAGAAAGAAACAAACATCTTGGGCCAGCAGTATACAAGAATGTCTCTCCGAGAAATATTTTAGAGCTCATTAAATTATGCATATTAAACAATCTGGAATACTATGCATCAGGAACAAGGTAGGGATATATTTTATTTATTGCACAGTTCAGTACTTCACAATATTTTGTAAGCACACATTTTGTTTTGTTTTTTTAAACCACGACAACCAAAATGTTTGAGGTGGTAGTATCCTGCAGCCCATGTCTTTCTCAGCTCTGCAGCCAATTACTTTTTATTCAGCTCCTTAATAGAGTTCTCACTTGACTTCAACTATCTGAGCCAGGATACCGATTCTCCAGGGCCCTTCTCTGTCATGCCCCCTACAACTGTAAAGCCACACATTTCCACTGTACTCTCAGAAATGACACCATGTATTTAATTAGTGCAATAAAGGGAGTTTACAAGAATGAAAGCTATTTTTCACTCCGAGAACTAATTAGACACTGCAACTAAATAATGCAATCAAAATGCAAACAACTGACAATCTCTAGATACGAAACCTGCAGTTTCTTTCAAATAAACATGCTTTCAGGTGACTTCTTAATAAGCCACAAACCTTCGTTCAATCGTAGAAGCAGACTTCAATACTTCAGTACAGTACCTAAAGTACCTGTTACTGTGTGTGCCTTAGAAACGCATCAGTTGTAAATCTGCACCCCCTTTTTTTTGTTTCAAACCACAGTTTACAGCTGACATGTTTCCAGACCATAATAATTTAGTTCAGCTGCTGCTGATGCCCCTCATCCTAGTTCTTGAACTTCTTGCCTCTTGCATACAAAATCTATCTCATAAAATCTAAAATATGGAACTGCAGATCACAGAGGCAGTGAGCTAGAAATAGAAAAAAATGGTTCGAGTGCTTAAAATTAAAAGCAATTCCATTATCTCTCGAGCAAGCTGCCTTCTTTTTTCATAAGAGCTGATGTGTCCAGAAAAAAAAAAAAGAGAGAAAGCAAAACCTTACACATCTGACCCTGGCCTTCCGTAGTAGACAGAGCATGAACTCTCTGTGCTGAGAGGCCGCAGAAGCTTACAGAGACACTTCATTGTAGCACAGCAGCAGCGCAACTGCCTCCTCACACTTCTGCAGTCCAGTTCTGTAACTCTTGTTTATAATAAAACCGAGCTCCTCCGTTCCAAGTAGTACTGCCTGCAATTCATGACATCAGCAGGCACTTCCAGGCTCTGCCACATGCTAAACAGAGGCGGTACTAAGAGCATGGTGACTCAGACATCATCTGTAGCCCCTGCTACTGTACTCCTATTATATAAACATTCACTGCAGTGAAGGTAAGCACCACTACCATGGAACAGAAACAACTTATTAACCCCAAGGAAAAAAAATCTTAACATAAAAACAGACTCCATGTTTTGCTTTTCTGTCCAGGATTTATATTTACCAAACTGAAAAGAAAACAAACGTTGAGCGGTTGAATCTGCATTGAATTGCATTATATTAAATGCTGTCAATGACTACATTTTTTAAATTTATGTTGACTAATTTTAAAATGAAAAACACAACACTGTAATTTTGGTTACTGAGTACAGAAACCGGTGACACCCAGAACCATTATTATAACTCTGCCCCCGATGGTACTACATTTGGGAGAACAATGCCAAATCCATTAACATCCTTGGTTGGTATCAAAAACAACTGTACGCAGCATAGCTGTGGCGTGCTCTCAGAAATAAAAATGTATGACAAGTCTATTTAAGTGCTGTTACACTATTCACGTCATTTCAGGGGACATCAAAGTCCATGCCTATTCAACAATGCTAACAAAGTAGATTTAAATCAGATGCTAAAGAGAGTAAGGCCTCGATAATTAATAACCACTTCACTTATTTCTTATGTTTTAACACACAGTTTAAAGCGGAGTTCAACACTTAACCAGCCATAGCGCAGTATGTTACCAAAAACACTGTTAATAATTTGACTGCATAGCTTGCCATCTAGGTTATACCTTCGAAAAGTCGAGCATGCAAACTTATATATATATATATATTTTTGTATAAAATCATAGTCAATAAATTCAGTCTTCATTTTTGAACATACCACTTGCAACCTAGTGGTTTACTAATACTGACCTTATGCGCAACAAGCGGGAGAGGGATAGGGAGGACATTTGAATTCCTAAGTGTGAGGCGGGAACAGCTTGTGCACACACACACACACGCAGGGATGATCATCTTCTCCTCCATGTCTCCACCAAAGCAAAGAGCCACCAGCCCTGGGACCAAGTATTACAGGAATAAACAACAGATTGTTGCCAGCCCCACTGGCATCTAGGCCTTCCAAGCTTTTATTCACATCTCCCCAAAAGCCCTCAAGACTGCACAGACATTTAACTTCTTTTTAGAGAACAAGAGAACTGTTAACTTTGAAAAGTATCTTCTCACACATTACACTAATATGTATAAAACACTGGTTTATCATTTACGTGTGTAGAACAATCGGCAGTAGCATTATGTCTTCTGCACTGAAACTAGCAACATACAAACTGCTACAAGACAAACAAGTCTGGTTTCACTTTCGGTCCTCCTCATCTGAATCACAGGATAAGTGCTGGGTTTGAAAGTCTGTTTTAAGGAGCACCTTTCTTGCTCTTTTAAAATTCTGCCCCCCAAAAAAAAAAACATATACGGAAGTTTATGTCTCCCCGAGTCTAGTGCAGTATAAATTTCAATGTATTGCTGCCCATATTTAGGGAATGAAGGGATCGTATTTTGGCTCTGTGGAGCTAAGAGCCTGATCCCTTCCACTTCCCTATTCAGAGACACGCCCCCATGCTAGCATAGTTTATGATGTCAGTATAGGGAGTGTGCGGAGTCACGCTCCACAGAGTACAACAGGGACGTTTTTTTTTAAGTGCTTTTTAGTACATTTTAGAGTTTCGAGTATGATAAATGAAGGCCACCACTCAATTAAAAAGGTCCTTGTTAGCTGAGCAGTGGCCTTGATTTGTCATAATCAGAACTCTAAAGTATACTAAACAGCACTTAAAAAACTATCCCTATGCCAGCCTAGTGGCATGGAGGGATGAGGCACGTTGTGCCTTACTTCCTGCCATGCCAGCAACTAGAGTTCAGGAACAAGCCTGGGTCGCTAGGAGAGGATCAAGCATCCGGAGGACTGCTCTCCTCCCCGGGCTGGGGCGGTTAGATGTCTCGGCCCTCAGCTGTCCCCAGGTGGAGGCCTGAGGGACAGCGTGGCATCCAAGCAGCAAGCATTTTTATTTATTTATTTAAAATTGGTGACCGGGAAAGGCACACTAAGCCGAGGCTTGTTTCCAGTTGCATGGAGGCGCCACGGCTCTAAGATGCATGCACATCTCCATGTGTGCGTGTCTATGTGTAACCGCAGCAGGGAAGCAGGGGAGAACATGGAAAAAGACAGGGATCCAGGCTTCATGATGTTCTGCCTGCACTATCCTGATCTGCGCTGCCACCCGAAACCACTAATCCACTACTGGATTATGACTCACTGTACTGGGTGAGTGCCAGGAGAGGCAGTGGCCAGATGGGATGAGCAGGGACAAGACCAAGTAGCACTGCCCGGACCCCCATGGAAAAAAAGCAACATGGAGGGGGAAAAGAAAGGAAAAAAACCCTGTTGAACTCTACGGAGCATGCCCCCATACTCTCCCTATACTGACATCATAAAATGTACTACTTCGGAGGCTTGTTTCTGAATACAGAAGTGGAAGGGATCAAGCTCTTAACGCCATGGAGCCAAAATATGATCCCTTCCCTCCCTAAGTACTGGCAGCAATAAACTGCAATTTATAGTGCACTAGACATGGGGCCATATAAGCTCCTGTACATGTTTTGGGGGAAGCACCAGAAAAGGTGTTCTTTACGTAGCTCCAGCTTTTGCCTGCCTCAGTTGGATCAGAAAACACAAAAGGCTTACCTGCGTATATCATCCTGAGCCTCAGTCTGGAACAGACTTTCTGACAGAGAGGAGTGAAAGCACTTAGCTTTACCTTAGAAGTATATTTATTTTAAATTCTCTTCATACTGAAAGCAGCAGGGTATGTGTGGAAAAAAGGAGATTTGTAGGCAGTGTATGGGACACTCTGCAACTTGTCTGTAAACGTCAAGCAGGTTGTGTAGGGTAAACTAGCGGAGGAGATTAATCTTGGGGCTAGGAAGATTCAGGAAGCACTGTGAAACGTGTAATTGGGGTGTGGAGCTGACAGAGGCTTAGTGCCTTCTTACAAGAACACTGTAAAAGAACTCCCCCCTAACATGTCCCACAAGTTCATGTTCCAGCTACTGAACAGAACAGAACAGCAAAGGAGTGGAACAGGTAACTGGCATCTCAGGCGTCAGCAGAAGGAAGCAGGGGACTCTGCCTGTTGACTAAGGTAAGCCACCTGTTCACTACTGCGTAGCAGTCACTGCTGGGAGGGGTGGAAGTAAAATGTAGGTCAAAACTGGGAACAGGAGCAGCACCCTATCTAGGGAAGGAGTATAAAGAGATTTAAACAAGATACGGGGGAACAGAAACAGAAACAAATGAAGGGGAAAATGAGAAACACTCTATGAGGAGTAAGGGTACAAAAGTATTTCCAGGTAACACAGGGAGAACAGACATTAGGAATGCTGGGAGTGGTGCAATGCAGTGGCTGTGGGGTAGCAGTTTTCAGAGACACCTTCTGGAGACTGCAGTGCTGCCCCATCTGCATGCACCTCTCTGGGTTGAAGGAGGAGGTCCCTAGACTCCAGGTCAAGTTGGCCAGGATTCGGGGGATCTCTTTCCTCACCCAGGGGCCACCAAGTCTGCCAATGCAACCTTAGTGGTGCCAGGGGGGGAGGAACGGCTGGACACTGGTTGGCTCTGGAAAGGTGGGGGTGGTGAGACAGAGGCACGTTCCTCAACTGGTACCACTATGTAATACTTACACCACTCTGGCAGGGCAGGACTGCCAGGAGGATGCACCTGTGGCAATGATCAGGAAGGATGCGGGGGTCCTCCATAGTGGAGACCCCAAGGAAGGTGGTAGAGCATCCCAGAGGAGAAGAAAGTAACTTCCAGTGGGGGATTAGGTTGTTGGGGGGACAGATTTGGGAATAGGAAGGGGGGGGGAAGAGACTGGTTAGGTGCCTTTGTGGCACCACAGCCCAGAGGGATAGGAAAGCGGATCCTGAGGACCGCTAGGGCAGCAAGACGGGAGGGACAATGGGATATCATTGTCAATCTGCGGACTGATGACCTGGCTAGGGAAGAGGCTTTATTTCTTTATTTTATTCTTTGGTAACTGGGTAAGGCTCACTAGACACAAGTGCTTCTTTTCATGGGCAACTTGTGAGGTTAAGTGACTTGTGGGAATCAAACCCAGGTCTGCTGGATGTACTAAGCTCATTCACAGCTCGTTATTCTAACCTCTTGGCTATACTGCCAGCTATACTGACAGGCTTGGACACTGCACATGGAGTTTAGGGAGCTAGGAAGGGGTCTTCGACAGTTAGCACACTCTTTGGCTTTTGCTGAGGTGCTACCTGTCTACGATAGGGGGAGGAGAGGGATCTCCACACCAGGAGCTTCAACTCATGGTTGAAGGAATGGTGCAGAGAGGAGGGGTTCAGCTACATTTTGGACTGGGACTCACCTGGGAGAATAAGGGCCTATATAGGGGTGATGGCCTGCAACCTTCTGGTAAGGGAACTGCATTTCTTAGTGGACGGTTTAAATGTCACTTTGACGAACATTTACTGTAAACCAGCTGAGGGTGGTGGCGGAAGGAATCAGGGAGGCAGAAACTGCCCCCCCCCCCAACAAAGGCTGAAGTAGAGAGTAAGGAGAACTAGAAGGAAGAGAAATTCGCCAAGGTGCAAATTAACCAAGGAGTGCAGGGTGGTAGAGATGAAGGGGGAAGAGAACAGAACTATTAAAAAGAGATAGGGAAGGAGGGAGGGCAAAAATAGGAAAAAGGGGGTAACAAGCAGAGTGGAAACAGAATCTGGGAGGCCATATGTGTGAATGCTAGGAGTCTAGGAAATAAGATTCTGGACCTAGAGGTCATCATACCAGAGGCCGACCTGGATACTGTGGCCATTACAGAGTCATGGTGCACTGAAAACCATGGCTGGTACATGGCCATACCAGGCTATACTGTGTTCAGGAAGGACAGATGGGAAAAAAGGAGGGGGTGTGGTGCTTTATGTAAGGGAAAGCATAAAAGTGATAGAGATACAGGGGGAGGCAGAGGTACTGTGGGTCACCCTGAAGTTGGGGAATAGAGTGCACAGTGGAGTGATCTACAGACCTCCAGCACAGAGGGAGGAATTAGATAGGGTACTGGTGGAAGCCATTGGCAAGAATCTTTTTCTTTTTTTCTTTTTTTATTTATTGAAATCTTGGGTTAAACCCTTGAGCCAAAGCTCTTTACATAGGTTCCAGGTCATGAGATACAATGTCAGGAAACAGTTACAAGTATAAGGATCCTTGCAATTGTAGCCAGGCAGTAAAACTTATGAAGGTTACAACCAGGTCAGTGCTACAACAAAAAATTGGACGAGTACACTAGGAAAGTAACATTAATTGACATGGGCTATCATTGAGACCACTGGAGACATACGATAAAAGGTAGGCATAGTACAAAGTTATGCCATCGTCACGTGTTCCAAGTAAGGCAGCAAACAGTGGAGAGAATACCAGTGGGAGGAGGAGAAAAGGAGATCTTTTAGGAAAGAACAGGTGAGGGCAGGGTAGGAGATAGGAGCTGTTTTTAGGAAAGTCAGGAGAGGAGGAATGGAGGGAAGGTGGAGGGGGGCAGCAGAAGAGGAAGGGAGTAGCCAAGTACAGGAAAGGTGAAGCCTAGGTGGCACTGGAGAGTAGACAGAAGAGAATATGAATGAGAGGCAGAAAGGCTGCGGCAGAGAGTGGCAAAGTCTTGGCCAAGCATGCCATTAAGTGCAGATCAAGAGGCAGGGAGAGTAACAGCAGGCTTAGGAAGCCAAAAGAGACTAGGCTGGGGGGACTAGAGACGGAAATCACAAGTAGCCAATAAAACAAGATGTTGCCAAAGCATGCGCTTAAATGATTCCAGAGTAGGTGAGTTGGATACATCAGCTTGTAGCGAGCTGATTCAGAGGGGGTTCTGTAGGCGAAGGCTCGTTGACCGAGGGAGGTACGGCACCGAGGAGTATGGAAGAGTTGAGTGTCAGCTTCTGGTGCTTCGTGGTTGTAGAGATGGAGTAAATAGATTAGAAACTCGGAGGGTAGCATTCCTAGGCTGGCCTTTTTGGCTAGCAGGCTTGTTTGATATCGAAGTCTCTATTGAGTTGCAGCCAGTTAGCCTGCACGATAGGTCACATGTGGGTTAAGCTCCAGCTCGGTGAGAAGGGCATGCCTTGTTTAATGCTGTTTTGATGTGGTGGAGGGCCGTGTCCTTGGCTGATCCATAGATAATGAGGCCGCAGTCAGCAAGTGAGGCAACGGAGCTGTGCATAGCAATGGACAGTGCTTCCAGGGTCAAATTATGTTTATGCCTGTAGAGTATCCCAATGTGTGAACTTGATTGCTCTAGCGATTTTGTCAATGTGTTGAGAGTAGGTCAGTGAGGAGTCGATAGTTGTGCCCAGATATTTAAAGAGCTGCACAAGTTCCAGGGGGAGCCCTCATTATTAGTGATGATAAAGGGGAATGCCTTATGTTTGCTCTGGGGGTTGAAGAACAGCATGGTCTCCGTCTTCTTGTAATTCAAGATGAGCTTGTGGTTAAGGAACCATTTCTCAGCAGCTGCAAAACCTAATTGAAACTGGTCTTCTAGAAGTTTGGGATGGGAGTTACTAGTAAAGATCATGGCATCATCGATACATAGGAGGATATTACCATGACAGGAATCCAGTAGCTTATTAAGGAATATACTAAATAGGACTGGGCCCAGAACAGAGCCTTGTGGGACTCCGAGCATACTAGGACCTATCAGATGGACATCTCCGATTTGTACCTTCTGAGAACAGCTGCTGAGGAAACTAGAAAACCATTTAGTACTGTCTACGGAGAGTCCAATGCCTGTAAGCTGGTCGATTAGAAGGGCATAATTCACGGTATCAGAGGCCTTGGATAAGTCAATGAATGTTGCACCAACCAGTAGACCTTGATTCAGTGAGTTGTGAATATATCCAGTGAATTCCAGAAGCGCTGTGATGGTACTATGCCCGTGCCTGAAGCTGTGCTGTGGGGCACATTGCTATTGATACTCTTCCATGTAGTTGACAAGCTGATCCACCACGATTAGCTACAGTGCTTTGGAAAGCAAGGGGAGAATGGAAATAGGATGGTAATTCAAGTGCAATGCCTGGTCCCCGCTCTTGTGCACGGGGGTCACCATAGCCAATTTCCACCTTTCTGGGAACTGGGAGAGATTAAGTGAGAGGCTGGAGATCTTGGTAATAAGTGGCAGGATTTCCTCCAATGTAAGGCTGATGAATTTGAGATCTAGTGTATCTCCACTGTATCTTGATTTTCGATGCAGTTTCCTGAGGTAGCGTCTAACTTCACCCACTGAGACCTGCCTGAAATATAATGGTGGGTGGCTGGTGGGTTGATTTGGATATACAGGGGCATCACATACTGAGGTATTATTGAAGTAGTGAGGGGGAAGAACATTGTTGAGATCAGAGAACGCATCGTTAAAAGTGTCGGAAATGATTTTGGGGTCCAGGGACAGGGTACCATATATATTAAGCATGTTGGGGACCGATTTAGGGTTCTTCCCAGTGATATCCACAATATTTTTCCAAAAGGACCTGGAGTTGTTCCAAGAGTTAGAGAGGGCATCTTTGTAATAGTGACTTTTAGCAGAAGAATTGCCTTGGAGCATTCATTTCTTGCCTTTTTGTAGTGCTGGATGTTAGATTGCGAGCCCAGGGCACGTACCTTATGCCAGAGATGGTCCCTTAGGTTTATGAGCTCAAAAAGGTCAGGAGTTATCCATGGACTGCTATGTCCCTTGATTTTTCTTTTTTTCAGTGGGGTGTGTTTGTCACAGACTGCATTAAAATGGTTAATGAAGATATCAATTGCTGTGTCAATGTCACTAGCCATGTAGAGCTTAGAACAGTCGCGGTGTCGGAGGTCAGCTTTCATTTGTTCGAGGTGTCCATTGATAAGTACTCTGCTTGTGATGGTTCTGGCAAGTGGTTTGCAGAATTTATTAGACCAGCAGCACTTAATGGGGGAGTGGTCACTCATGCTGTCAGGGAGGACAGAGGTATCTGAGATAGGCTCAGGATGTTAGATAGAACTCAGTCCAGCAATGTGCTCATCCCAGTTCGATAGTTCACCCGTGTAGGGACCTCAACAAGCTGTGACAAATGGATGGCTGATAAAGTGTCCTTTAGAGAAGAGGCATCCGGAGAGAGCCAGTTGACGTTAAAGTCACCTAACATTACTATTTCTGAGTGCAGGCTCAAACTACTTATTCCATGCAGGAGAGATTCAAAACCAGGTGCAGTATGCTTTTGGGGGATGGAGACTGAAAGCACAGTAAGTGTTTTATTATGAGCACCAAGAAGCAGTTTGATGACAAGCATCTGAATAAGGTTATCCCTGTTAGGTAAAGGAATAGCGAGACCTTGCAAGGTGTCCTTTAAATAAATTGCGCAACCTCCACCTCTCTTGGATAAGCAATCCTATCCAAAGACATTATAGCCAGGTAATGTAATCAAAGTGTCAGGCATCTTTGGTGAGAGCCATGTTTCAACAACAGAAATGATGTCAGGTTTATGCTGTGTGACCCACACCCGCAGGCTGTCCAGTTTAGGAAGGAGGCTGCAGATATTTACAGATGCCAGTGTGAGCATCCCCAGCGTATTCCCATGACTGGTTGGGTTTCATGGTGGCCCCGCATTGATGTGTATATTACCCGACAGCAGCAGTAGCAGAATTCTTCTTCTTCTTCTAATATAATCCTTGAACTGTTTATTGGTGAGGATATGCTTCCTACCATGGGAGGGGCGTGTCGTGAAGGTCCAGTACTGGAAGGAAAATATGTGAGCAAGTGTCAGGTTGAGTGGTAGGGGGGATTGCCAGTTCGGATGATAAGGGTGTGTCAAAATCCAGAAATAAGTGTAGGCAAACACAATGGTTGTGTGGGCTCCAGTAGTCCAGTTGTGGTAGGAGGTAGAAGTGCCATAAGCATTTAATACTTCAGATGGGGTAGACAAGGGGGCTGGCATGACCAGATTGTCTCAGGGGAATCCTGAGTGTGAGAGCAGCACAAGTAGTACGGCTCCCCAAGTGAACATAGTAGTTAGCTGATTCACGGTAGGAGTCTTGGAATTGGATAGAGATACGCACAGTTGGGAAGTGAGATGTACCTCCAGATACTTAACCTATTCTGCACCAAGAGCTGGTAGATACGGAGTCAAGGAGTAATACAACCCCCTTAAAAGCGAGGGTGACACAGGTGCAATACAGCCACTCAGGAGAGTGCGGAGGGTGGCAACTCACAGAACCCACACCCCAGACAGAAAGCAGGTAGAATGCGGTACAGTAAGGAAAATTAGATAATTAGAAACTGGCAACTCACCAGTTCCCACACCACACGCAGAGGGCTGGTAGGCGTGCACGCAGAAGGAGAGAACACCCTTTAGATTATGGCTGAGGTGGTGTGAATAGATAATAAGCGGCAGTGCTGGCGAGAGGAAAGTCACCAGTTAGGAGACTGGGGTGGAGGCACTCACTGGATCAAGAGCATTTAATAGAGGTCGGGATCGGAGAGAGTGGGCAGGACAAATTAGCTAGTCAGAGACTAGCTAAGAGAAAACAGTCTGTGCAGACCAAGCAGCAGAGTCCGCCAAGAAAAATTGAAAATTCTAGGGAGCGTCAGGCACCCAATAGGGATGCTAGGCTCGATGGCAGAAAAGCGTGAGGTACTGCTGGTGGGGGCTTTTCAACCCGAAAGCATGCATTCATAACCTATATGACGCCGCGACTTGGCGATAGGGACCGGCAGCAAACCTAGGCAACATGGACAAGAACGCACTCACGGACACGCCAACCAATCAGGGACGCTTCACCCAAGGCTTCCTCAGAGTTATTGTCCATGCTGCCTAGGTTTGCTGCGGTTATACCTATGTAGGTGCCGTGTGTATTTATTTGCAGTTTTCTTGTGAAGTCCGCCTGTTTATTTATGCTCTGCACCGTTGTTTGCACTTCGATTTTTCAGCACTTTTACAAATAAAGGATTATTAGTCCAGAACATGGTAAGCTGCCTTTTCATATAAGGTTATGAATGCAATGTGCTTTCCGGTCTTGTACAATAGCCATTGTGGTTCTTTGACTCCCCGGCTTGGTTTACATTTTGCTATTTGCACCACACTGGACACCAGCAGTGTTTTGAGACCCACTCTTGTTGTGTGCTTGTGGGGCTTTTCAACCTGCCAGATGAATTCTGGAGCCTCCCAGCAGCAGATTCAGCTAGAAGCATGGACATCATAAACTCCCTACTGGCAGGGGGCATTCCCCAGGTAACTAGTCAGTGAACCCACTCATGAGGCAATACTGGACCTGGTACTAACAGGGACAGTATTGTGGACATCAAGGTGGGAGACCACCTGGGGACCAGTGATCACCGTACTGTGTGGTTCAGTATAAGGACAGCTGTGGTACTGAACCACACAAGGGTGAGGGTCCTGGACTTTACGGATTTTACAGAGATGGGTACATACCTCATAGATAATCTGGCAGGGGGGAACGACCTGGGTGGGGTGGAGGAACAGTGGGCAACTATAAAAGGTAGCATAGCAAGGGCAACAAACCTCTGCGTCAAACAAGCGAGCAAAAGCGAGAATAAAAAAAAAAAAAAAAAAAGAGACCACCATAGTTTTTGAAAGAGGTGGCTGAAATGATAAAGGCTAAAAAGGTAGCATTCAAAAGGTATAAGGAGATGCAGAGGGAGGTGTATCATGGTAAACAGAGGGAAGCAGGGAAAGCAGTAAGGATAGCAAAGGCACAAACTGAAGGGAGACTAGCCCAGGAGGTAACAAAAGGGGACAAGATATTTTTTAGGTATGCAAGTGAAAGGAGTCAGACCAGGGGTGGGACTGTAAGGTTAAAAAGGGAATGGTGGGGTAGACTGTGCAGAGGGGGACCAGGAAAAGGCAGACATTATGTGCAAATACTTTTGTTCAGTGTTCACAGAGGTAGGAGAAGGGGAGGAGCTACAAAAAAGTAACAGAAGCTTTAGAAGGAGGCAGGTGGACACTAGCTTTTTTCACTGGAGAGCATCCTGAAAGTGAACAAAACAATGGGGTCAGATGGGGTACATCCAAGGGTTTCGGGGGAGCTCAGGGAGATACTGGCTACACCTCTGACAGTAATGTTTAACATCTCACTGGAAAGAGGAATGGTTTCCAGAGAACTGGAAGAGGGCAGATGTAGTCCCATTTCACAAAAATAGTAGTAGGGAAAAGGCTGGTAATTACTGGCCAGTCAGCCTGACATTAGTGGTGGGAAAGTTCATGGAATTACTGCTGAAGGAAATGATTGTGGAATATCTTGAATTCAATGGGTTACAAGACCCAAGGCATCATGGGTTCACAGAGGGGAAGTCATGTCACACAAATCTGACAGATTTCTGTGACTGGGGGACAAAGGAAATAGATCTGTATGGAGCGGTGAATGTCGCCTATCATCATCATCATCATCATCATCATCATCATCATCATCATCATCATCATCTCTTTTAGTTTTAAAAATCACCCTTCCAGAGCTCAGGGCACTCTTACAATCACTAAAATGCACAAAATCAACACGTACAGAAAAGCCACATCCTTCTACAAATTAAAATATACATAACATTCAGATACATGCATTTCTTCCTTATCAACAGCAAACTAAAATAGGCCCCTCAGGAACCAGAAAAGGCCTGGTTAAATAAATGGGATTTAAGGGTTGTTTTAAAACCCTCCACAGTTAGGCTATCTCATATCCAACAAGGTAGAGAATTCCACAGGGTCAGGGCCATAAAGGCAAATGCTCTTCCTCCAGATGTTTTCAAACGGACCCTGGTAATCTCTAGCAATCCCTCCTCAAAGGATCAGAGTGGGAGGGGCAGTAAGGGGAAAGAAGTTCTTGCAGGTACTGTGGTGCCTGTTCGTACAGGGCTCAATAGGTCAGTAATGCAACTTTGAAGGTTATCCGCCACTGTACTATAAGCCAGTGCAGTTCACGCAGCACAGGTGTTATATGCCGGGATCTAGGGGCCCAGCACTAATCCAGAGGACTGTCCCACCAACATCCCAGCCAACATACGATCTGGGTCCACCACCAATACCCCTGTTTTTCCCGGGTTTAGCCTCAGACAGCTGGTACTCATCCAGTCCTGAATCTCAGTCAGACAGCTGTTAAACACTGAGACAGTATCTTTCTCCTGGCCGGGCACAAAAGACATGTATAGCCTACCTAGATTTCAGTAAGGCTTTCAACACCATTCCACATAGGAGACTAGTAAGCTGGGTAATGTAGGAGTGATTCCAAAGGTGGTAAACTGGGTAATAAATTTGTCAGGGGATACGAGACAAAAGGTGGTGCTAAATGGAAGGGAAGGAGGGTGACCAGTGGAGTGCCTCAGTGATCAATGCTGGGACCAGTCCTCTTTTTCCATATAGGATTTTATCCTCCTCTTTGGCAAGATAGGTGGCTTCTCAGTCCTGTCCCCGTGCACTTCAGCGATCCCTTACCTCCTCCTGGTCAGGATCCTATTCCCATGAATCCCCCCCCCCCCACAGCAGGGCCAGGGGATGAGAAGAGATCATTCACCCCTTGGAATACACATCCAGATCTTATCCCAGACTAGAGTGACACAGCAGGCTACAGTGTGATGGGCAGGGCTTAAAGGAGCCTTCCTCCATGTTCTTTCTTCCTTTTTCTCACTGGGCCCATGGACGTGCAATAAGCGTGATGTGCGCGCTCTGCCCCAGTGGAGATGTACCTGGCACTGTGAATGTGGGATCCCTTCCCCACTGTGTGATTCACTTGCACTGCCACCCAGATTCCTCCTGGTGGCAGTCAACAGTGAGCCACGACGACACCCCCGTGGGAGAAAAGCAGTCCTACAGACACTCAATCCTCCCTCCTCGGCCAGCCCCAAGCAACCCACATTCATTTTTGACCCCGGGTCACTGGTGTGATAGGAGATGAGGTGACCAGCACCTCAGCCCTCCATGCCATGGGGCAGGTCCCTCTTTAATGTCTTTATAAGTGACACTGCAGAGAAGCTGCAAGGGAAAGTCTGCCTCATCACAGATGACACCATCTATAACAGAGCGGACATTCGGGGAGGGGGGGGGGATAAGCAGAAACCTGAGAAAACTAGAGGAGCAGTCAAGAGTATGGCAGGTGGGTTTCAATGTGAAAACGTGCAAAATAATACACTTAGGGCACAGAAGCCCAGGGGCGGAGTACAAAATGGATGGAGTAGTATTGGTGACTACCACGCAGGAAAGAGAATTTAGGAGTAATCATGTCAGATGACCTAAAGGTGGCCAGGCAGTGCGACAAGGCAGTCAAGAGGGCTTGTGGGATGCTGATATGCATAGGGAGGGGTAACACCAGAAGACAGAGGGAGGTGGTGTTGCCTCTGTATAGATCACTGGTAAGACCCCACCTACAATACTGTGTCCAGTTCCGGAGACCACATCTTCAGAAGGAAACAGACAAAGTGGATGTGGTCCAAAGGAGGGCAACTAGAATGGTGCAGTGTCTGCATCAAAAGCCCTACCAGGAGAGACTAAAGACCTCAATATGTACACCTTGGAAGAGAGAAAGGAGAGGGGGGAGATATGATAGAGACCTTTAAATTCCTCACAGGGGTAAATAAAGTATAGGAGGGAAGTATTTTTCAGAAAAAAAGGTGCTCAAGAACAAGGGGACATAGTATGAAGCTAGAAGCTGATAGATTCAGCAGAGATGTAAGGAAGTACTTCTTCACAGAAGGGGTTTAGTGTCATCCATGACTCAATAAAGTTGTTCAGTGTGGTTACTATGGCTATGTAAGCCTCTTTATTTTCTTGTTTGCTGAGTGCGGTTTATTTGTTTTATTATGCTGTCTTGAGGTTAGCAACCTCAAACTCATACCACCCATTTTCCCTCTGTGTCGCACTACAGTTTGTCGTCTGTATGGGGTTCAAGAATGCACGGGATAGGCACAAGGGAACTGTAGTGGAAAGAAGAGGGGAAGGAGAAGGAACTGTAGATCAAGCAGGGTCTGCGGTGATAATGTAGTCAGGGAAAAATGGGCAGACTGGGTGGGACAAGCAGTCTTATCTGCCGTCAAAATCTATGTTTCTATGTTTAGCAGGGACTTTAAGATTGTGCACTACCCTAAGTATTCTCATGTCTGCCTGGACTGCATCAAAGGGTTTTCTTCTCTTCCTAGTCTCATAGCTGAGGTATGGAAAGCAAAAGATAGGGGCCCCCTCAGCTGCAATTATCTGCCCCTTTCCTTTATCCTCCATAAGTAAGCAATAAGGCACGATGGTTCTAACGCATAGCTAGGGGGTATAGTGCGACACAATGCTGCAGGCCGAGCAAGTCCAGTCCCCTAGCCATGCGTTAGAACCGTTACAACTAACCCACACTCTGGAGTGCCTTAATACACTTATAAAATGGGCTTTTGTATATTACATGAATGTAAAGGTCAGAATTTTAATGTTTAAATAGAAAAAAATTATAATCTTTGCTGTCCTTTCATGTAAAATGATTCCTTTGCCTGTAATACACTGTTTTTTTTTTCTTTTTTGCCCATTGATCTCATTTTGGCTACCATAGTTGAAATGACTGCTATGCTTAGCAGGTGCCCCCAATCATGACTCTCTCTCTGTCGCGCGCGTGCGCACACACACACTCATCCGGAGAAACAAAGCAGGCTACAGTATATGTGTGTGTGTGTATTGTTTCATTGTATTTTATTTATGTATTTTGGACATTTGCACAAATGTACTGTATGCTCCAACGAGAAGCAAGTAAGGAGCAAGAGAGCACACATGTTGGACTGAAGCAGAAGACATGAGCACAGCACTGCAGCGAATGCCATACCTCTCAACCTTTTTTCTCCCCCAAATGTGGAACATTGCCTGTCAAAATGTGGAACAAATGGGCAAAATGTGGAACACTTAATCAAATCTTTACCTAAGAAGCTCAAAACACTGTTAAAATGTTGCATTTATGTTCAGAAAGTCTGTTATTAACTGAATAATATATATTTTTGCATCATTTACAATGGATTTTTGCTATAAAATGTTGACTTTGAATGTGGAACAAGTCCTCACAATGTGGAACAGGGAGCTTTTGTGAAGTAAAATGAGGAACATTCCTCATAATGTGGTACAGTTGAGAGGTATGGCGAATGCTGGTGAGTGTTTTGAAATTATAAGGAAAATCAACTGCATAAAAAACTAACCCAACTTGTGATTGCTGCAGCGTCCCTATTGAAAACTGCCTGCAGTATGTGTAATGGCTGGGGGAGGAGATGTGAGCAGAAGAGTGGTCGAGGTGGGATGGGGCAATGAGCAGCTGAGCAGG
Source organism: Neoceratodus forsteri (assembly GCA_016271365.2). Lineage (NCBI taxonomy): Eukaryota > Metazoa > Chordata > Ceratodontiformes > Ceratodontidae > Neoceratodus > Neoceratodus forsteri. The sequence continues at coordinate 68,556,253 of CM057459.1, forward strand.
GGGTTGAGCGATCAGTGAGTCTGAAAATACCCCTCCCACCCAAAAAAAAAACACGGAGTTGAGAAAATAAGTGTTTTGTATAAGATAATGGATAGATGTGTTACTTTTGATTACTGTATTTTGTTTTCAAGTGGAATTGTGCATTTTTTATATTTCAGTATGCCATAGGTTTTCTTCCTAAGGAGTAGAAAAAAATGGTGGCTATTTGATTTCTGAAAATTCTATGGCTCAATGATTTTAAGCAGATACTGCATCTTGGTTGTCAGAACTGGTTTTTAGCCATGCATTAGACACTTCTAACACACAGCTAACAACCAGTCAAACTGCTCAAAATCCTTAGCCCATTTTATACATTTGAAACTGTGCATAACTGGGCCACTCATTACTATAACCAGGGTCCTTGGTTGGTCTGGATCTGCCGGGCGTCTGTGTGAGGTAATAAGATATGCTTTTACTGTAAGTCCCAACTGTTTAAGTCTAGTAAATTAATTAGTAACTAAGGCACATGTGCAACTGCATCTCATCCCTCTGAGCCTTCAGGTAGTTCTAAAAGAGATAAATTCACCTTACATGTGCCATTTTCAGTGTATTCTAGCCATGCCATTATTTTTTCCAGATTAAACACATTACCGCTGTTGATGCTGAGTTGGCAGTGTCAGTTGCTTGTTTTACATTGGTCACCAGACCATCCCTCCTCACTTCCAGATCCATAAACGGCTGATTCCTTCAACCTTTTGTTCCAGCTTTCAAACGGCCTTCAGCAGTATGGCATTTGATGGTTCTGTCATGCTGCTTGCTCCCTCAATCTGCCTGGTCTGTGAGGCAGGATCAAGCAAACTTGCCGACTTTCCCTTTACCAGTGTCTTGATGTGTTGCTTTGTGAGTACTGCCAATATTTCAATTGTTGTTCTCTGGTTCTTTACAAGTAGTCCTATCAATTTACTATGAAGATTTTTTTGACAAGTGAAGTTTAAGTTAGGTTATTATCTGCATGATTTGAGAAGCTTTCTCAGAGCATCTGTTCCTGCTGGCTGCTAGCCATTCCCCCTTTTCTTTTTTCCCCTAATATTCTTTACTGATGTCTTCTCAGCTACATTTTAAATTTAAACTGTATTGTAATCTTGATTTAATTCTGTGCTTCGTGCTTCTCGATCTGTTTCCATCTTCCACATGCTTACAGCAGAAAAACAAGCACTGGCCAACGCAAAATATTCGCTTATTTGTATTTGCTGTGTAGTTGTAGGGCATAGATACCATAGCAGTTAAAATTAACAAATTAATAAAATGAGCTATAATAGTGAAATTGTCACGCTAGGGAAATGAAGAGGTTCAAACATAACAGTGATGTTTTCTCAGATTGTGACGTCTGTGCCTTGTGATTAAACGAGGGCTTCAAAGCAAAAAAGAGGAAAAATGCATTTAGTGGGCAGAATTAGGGAAGAAATTTTAGTATTCTGAAGTGGCAATGGGTAAAGAAGGGGCACACCCAAAACCCTTTCACAATTCAGAGTGATACCAATTTATTTGTATACTTCACATCCAAATACCTTCATATGATTCCAGCAGAATGCTTGTTGAGCCTTATTTACACTGCAATGACCAAACTGCTTTAATTTTAGTGTTCAAAACGCAGAACGCAGGTGAGTAGAGTAACAGAGTTCCTTACTTACAGTGATCAATGAGTGTTAGAACAACTGTTTTACTTACTTTGTACCACATATGAGAATACATTAATTCTATGCGTTGCAAGCACTGCATCATGGGCATGATATGGGATGCGCAACTTCTTTGCCATTCCCTAAGAAACAAAGTTCTTAACAATAGTACATAAGAAAGTAGTAAATAACTGCCTAGGTGGAATGAAAGGCAGAGGTAATATTTCAAGCAGGAATTAGGAGTTAACCTTCTACCTTGTATTTGCTAGACTTGTGACTGGGCAAGGACTTCGAAGGGAAAAGGAGGGAAAAGGCAGAGGGGGTTGAATTAGGGTGGAGATTCGGTATTCTGGAGGTGTGATAGGTGTAGAAGAGGCACGCCCCCAAAAGCCCTTTAACAACTGATTTCAATTTATTCACATGCTTTACAAGCAAACATGTTCACTTGATTGGAGTACATCTTTTGAGCCTTGGTTATGCTGTAATCGCCAAAATGCTTTAATTTTAGTGCTCAAAACACAGGCAAGCAGAGTAACACAGCTCCTTACCTAAAGTGATCAAAGAGTATAGGAACATATTAGCATATCTGTTTTACATGCTTCCTATCATGTATAAGAATACACTGGATCCCTGGAAGGGAGGTCACTGTGGGACGGCAGGCATTGCTGCCCTGCCCCCCCCAGCCCCCACTGGCCAGCGAAGGAGTAGCTTTGGTGTCCAATGGGAAAGCAGCAGGATGACTGCCTTCCTGGAGCAGGAAGGGTAAAGCTGTGGTGCCACTGTCTGTCAAGGTCAAGGACAGAGGGATCACTCAGGACAAAAATGGAAAAAAATAATAATTGATAAAAAGAAAACCAGGCGAATTGGGGGACACAACCAACATGCTCGGACCGTTATAACTCATCTCACAAATTTAACTGGATACCCTTAGAACTTTCCTTAAATAAGGAGAAAAAGGTTCCCAACATGGACTAGGAAATGACTCGTGAGCCAGAATACTGCATACGATGAAGTCAAAACACTGTGCCAACATATGGGGACTTCCTGATCTGCTGGCAGGTTGGGAATTTGTGAGGCGATTCACGATGTATATAGTTCACAGCAGTTTCAAAGTATGATTAACAGAAGCACCCTTGAAACAGACAGATTTAAAGGTGGCTGTTTTTGACGATTGATTGGTTTGGGTGGAGAGGACAATTTGTAAGGTGAAAAAAATGAATCTGCTCAGTAATATGATATTGTCTTGACACTGTTGTGGGTGCAGGAAGATTATTCCCCCAAGACCTTGTCTGAGACCAGTTAATCTTCTCTCCAGCTAACTTGGTCTGGGATCAGTAAATTGTTACAGCTGTATTTGACCACAAGATTGCGAATAAGCAGCCAGCTCAGCCTAGTGGTTAGTGCACATGGCTGCGATCCAGATCTTGGTTTGAATCCTGATTCCCCTAAAATTCTTTTAACCTCAGATTTTACAGGCATGATAATCCATGGTGTTGTGTGGTACTGGAATACTAAATCTACACTACGGTATAAAGGGCAAGAAAAATACATAAGTGCAAGAGAGAAACTGGTCTCAGACCAGGTCTTACAGGAACAATGGAGCTGAAGCAGTTTAGCATAGGTATAGCCTTACTGGGCATGCTGTGTACCGTGCTAAGCACACTTGATAAAATTTTTAGTAAAAAAAAAAAAAAAGATATTGAAAACTAGGAAATTATCTATTATCTGCATCACTGTTCCCTGCCATCACCCAGAGAGAGTATCAGGACTTATTTTAACTCTATAGCAATATCTATCTCGGCTCTGTATATCATCTTCTGTGTTCCTGGGTATTTCCGTTAGCAACAAAATTACCCTTAAGCACTATCCACAGTGCCAGTTGTCACACACATCCTTCTGCAGTTTCAATATCTGCGCCAGCAGCATGTCCGTTTACAGTGGTGGAAAAAATCCTTTTCTTTAAAAGGAGCTGACAGTGACATAAGGAGCAAGCATGTTCCATTTCATGGTTGCAATACCCATACAGGTAGTCTGTTTTGGTCTGGACAAATAATGAAAAAAGCTTTTAATCAATGAAATGTTATCATTCACGTGTCATTACTGCACTTTTTTTTTTAATTTGTAATTGTCACTGTGTATGTTTACGCAATAAGTCACGAGGGTATGTGGGTTATCAGGGGATTTAGCACGGCTGGGAGTGGTTTGCCCACGAGGCGCAGCCAAGTGGGTAACTCCTCGCCAGCTGTGGTAAACCCCCCAATAACCCACATCCTCCGAGTGGCTTACTGCGATTATATCGAGGTTAATTTTTTTTTACTATGATAAAATGCAACTTTTAAAGAGGTTGCTTTGTTTTTTTATATTTATTGTATTTATTCTTATGCTATAGATGATTAGGATTAGGTACTCATCAAAGGCCGTTGATTATCAGAGGATTTACACCAGTGGTAAACTGTCAGTCTGACGATTTCATTGGCTGTTCACTTATGTCCATGGTATAACGCACATTATTTATTACCACATTACATTGTTTTGAAGCTGCTCTGCATTTGACAAAGACCAGTGGATGTTGCAATTCACGAACTCTCATTATGAATTGTATACAATGTTCAGTTTGTCACACGCACTGCCCCCGATAAAGCCTTGCAGACAGTGAATGCACGTGGCATAGTCTTTTCACTTGTGGGTTAATAAATCTCTCAACACCAGTTTCAGTGTGTGCATCTATTTTTGCATTTCCTAGTACTTTAAGTCATAAACTGTATCAAATGGGGACACAGTCTGCAGTGCTTCATGTCTGTTTTCTTGTTAAAACAGAATACTCTCTCCATCTCAAGCACCTGGTGAATGTGTCAAGGAAAGTAAATGTGTGCCTTCTTGGTGTCCTGGAAGGAGCTGAGGGACAAGACTCAGTAGGGTACATGATCAATCTTTTAAAAAATATTATAGACTTGGAACTTACTAGTTGCATACATAAAACGTAATCATTTCACACCAAGGAGACGCACAGAGACTTCGGAAATGCCTTGCACACTGCTGATAGTAATGGAAGGTACACATATAGGGGAACAAATTATTTCTATGGCAAATACAAAAGGGACACTAAATGTGGATGACTCCCATGTGTTCCTGTTCCCGGACCTCAGTTATGCCACGAGGCAAAGACAAAAGATATCTGACCCAATCTGCACTACCCTGAAGGAACTGGGCATCTCCCATACCATGCAACTCCTGGTAAAACTCTGAATTAATTATGCCAGCTAGACATGTATTTTTACTTATCTGGGGGAGGCCAGGAAATTTCTACAAAAAAAAATCAGAGAACTTTGCCTACCAAGTGCAACTCCTGGACTTGGATACAGAGAAGACCCAATGGGACTCATAAGTGTACACTTACTACTTGACCACGGTAATGTGTGTGTTTTTCCCCATCAATTACAGGCGTTGAATGACTTGCTGATGTATCTGTAACTGACACACAAAATTGCTCATATATCTGCCCGCAGAGTTTGATACCCCATCTTAAAGCCGCTGTCCATCTCTAACAGCTTCCTTCATGGAAAGCACTTAGGATGTGTGTGAGAAACCATTTTTTCAAAATTTGCTTTAATTTATTTTTTTGTAATCAGGCCTATTGTTCCAAATCAGGGTTTGCCACCATCTGTGGATGCTGAAGGTGTACTGCTTCTGAGGCCATGTGACTGAGGACAAAATGGCACTATGTGTGTGTGTTCCCGCTCTTTGTCAACGCATAATATTGATACCAGAGTGGAGAGATGGGCAGCAGATGGAACCCAGCTTAGACCATTACTTCATCTGTAGGTCTGATTTCCTACTGCGTTGGGAGTTAAAATTATGTATAAGAGATAGTGCTGAAATTGCATTGTAATTCCTGCTTGTTTAGTGAGGCAAAGTTTCTGAGCTGTGAGTGCACTCTTCAAGCAGACAGTTCACTAGTTATCAGATTAGTAATCTATCTAATGTTCGATTCGGAGGTTGGAAAACAAAACTATTTCATAGTTTTTAAATTACAATTCAGTGCCACATGATGGGGGCCCAAGAGTGCTCCGTTTTCCATGCTAGAGGAGATTTCGGACTAACCTTAAAGAGGTCTCTGAGAGACACCTCAGATATGCCCCTACCATGCTTAACATTGATGGTGTACCCTCACTCGACCCCAAACTTATTGTTAACACTTTTAATAATGCCTTCATGGATTTCAGTGGTGTGCTGCCACCTGGCTACTTCTCTCACCCCCTCACAAGTGACTACTCTGGGAAAGAGACTCTGTACCCTTCTCATCCTCCTTTCTACTTGAAAACCCTCTCAGCCCATGAAGCCAGGAATTACCTACTCAAGGTATTAGGGAAATCAAGATTTAGTAATGACACCCAGGATCTTAAGTTTGTAGCCCTTACGCTGGATGAAATTCTGTCACCTCTAACACATATTATTAACATGTCACTTACATACTCTCAATTTACTCAGAAATGGAAATCTGCCACTGTGACACCAGTTCATAAGTCTGGGGATCGCACAATTACTGGGAACTACAGGCCTATCTCTATCCTGCCCCAACTCTCGAGAGCTCTTGAGCGTATAGTGGCTGACCAACTGACTGAATACTTAGAAAAATATCAGCTACAATGCCCGCAACAACACGGGTTCAGAAATGGTCACAGCACCACTACCGCCCTTCTGGAGTTCACAGGCTTTATTTACCACTCCTTAGATCAAGGACACCTGGTCGATGCTGCTTTCATTGATTTAACCAAAGCATTCGACACAGTGAATCATGCCTTCCCGGTCGAACAGCTTACCACCATTGATCTAGCTCGTGACAGCGTAACCTGGTTTGAAAGTTACCTGCACAACCATACACAGCAGGTACAGATTGGTAACACCCTCTTGGATAGCAGACCTGTCCTATCTGGAGTTCCTCAAGGGTCCATCTTGGGCCCTCTTTTATTTAGCATTTTCCTCAACAACCTTCCTTACTCCTGTCAGAGTCACATCCTTTTATATGCGGACGATGTTGTCCTGTTTACCAGTGATCCAGACCCTAAGGTTCTTGAATCTAGGCTACAGAGTAATTCCATAGTCGTAGAAAGATGGTTCCATAAGCACAAGTTAGTTATGAATTACAACAAGACTAAAACTATGCTGTTCTCTAGCTCCCAAAATAGGCACAGAACTTACCCTCTTTTTATCACCAACAAAGAGGGCTCTGCCCTGGAGCTAGTTCAGCTCTTTAAATATCTAGGGATTACTACTGACAGTACAATGACCTATGCCTATCACATTGGCAACACTGCTAAGGCTGTTAACACCCGCATTGGACTACTTTATAGGCATACGCAATGTTTGACCCCAGAGGCTTTTAACTTGGCCTTTCAAAGCTCTCTTGTCTCGCTTATTGATTATGGCTTACCAATCTATGGATCAGCTACTGAAACAACTCTTTGCCCTCAACAAAGCATGCCGGCTCCTTACCAGCTCAGCCGGCATGTGCCATACCTGTGACATGTACGCTCAGGCTAACTGACTCCAATTCAAAAGTAGACTCATATACCAAACATGTTTACTGTTCAAAAAAGTAAGCTTAGGCAAAATGCCCCCAGGAATGCAAAAGCTTATCACTCCCACTATCAACCATCATTGCACCAGAAGCTCTACTAGCCAGATTTTTAATATACCCCTCTGTCGCACTTCTCTGGGACAAAGGTCCTTTGCCTATCGTGTCCCACTATGGATGAACTCGCTGCACCATGACATCACTTCAGCATCTACCTTGGGCTCCTTCAAGGTTAAACTTAAGCAACAGCTGGTTGCTGATGCCAGTTGTGACTGCTTTCAATAGCCTTCCTTCATGTGACCAGCACTTATTCTAACCTTACGCTATTCTGACTTATGCATAACTGTTCTCAGCATGTAAATAACTGTTCTAAGTTGCTAATCATTCTCCTTCACATTTCCTTTTGATCCCTTCCACTATTTCCGCTCACCCCTCTATGGCTTTCCCCTTCCCCCGTCCCCCGTTATATCTCCTGAGCTCCCTTGCTCACTTTAAAATGCTTTGTCCCATACCTTCTCACCTCTGACGAGGCCCCTGGGCTGATGCCATCCCTTACCTTGTTGATTATTAGATATTAGGCTGAGTCTGTTTTCATTTTCCAGTAAAGGGTCATTTCATAAGACCCCAACCCCTCTAATACGACCCTCTGAATTCCAGGTTTTAATCAAATATGCACCATGGCATACATTGTACAATGCCACATCTACTGGAACTTCTATAGTTATATATGGTGATATGCTGATAAATGATGTGCATTGCAATGACTCACAAACCATAGCTAATTCTTTCAACCTGCATTTCTCTGATCTCTCCTAATATACCTCTTCCTTCAATCCCACTGCAGTGTCCTCCCACTCCTCATCAGGAACCTGCCTGGATAAGCTGGCAGTGTTGTCCCCTGTGCCTCCTTATACTCCTCCATTCTATTTTAAGGCTGTGTCTAGAAAGGAAGTCCTGAAGCTCCTGAGGTCCATCTCTGATCATACCAGCTATGGCTCAGACTCCCTGGAGCCCCGCCTCTTGAAACTTGCAGCTCCCCTTATTGCATTACCGCTGGCCAAAATGTATACATTATCACTTTCAGGTGGAGTGGTCCCTGATCTCTGGAAAGCTGCTCGGATCACACCTGTACTTAAAAAAGAGGATCCTAAGGTTATCATGAACTACAGACCAATTGCCATACTCTCGGTACTGAGCAAAATCCTGGAGAAAACTGTCGCAACTCAGACAACTGACTATCCATTTAAGCACAGTCTGCTCTTGGATACCCAACATGGCTTCAGGAAAGGACATAGCACAACGACTGCACTCCTTAAATTCACCACAGACACTCTTTCAAAAATGGATACTGGCAATCTGACTGGGGCTGTCTTTACTGACCTCACAAAGGCTTTTGACCTTGTTGATCACACTTTGCTTCTTTCCTCATTTCGACACCTGCATTTCTCCTCCTCTGTTGTTGACTGGTACGAAAGCTACCTGACAAACAGAACTCAAGTGGTGAAATTTAATTCCTCTCTATCGAACAGTACCACCATTAACATTGGTATACCTCAGGGCTCCATCCTAGGGCCCCTCTTATTCTCTCTTTATATAAATAACATTGGAACTGCTCTAAAATACTGCTCTGCTATTCTATATGCTGATGAGCTTGTCATCTATACAAGTACTACTAATATAGACATTATCAATACAACCCTTTCCTCTGACTTTAACAATATCCAAAACTGGTTATACGACCACAAACTGGCTGTCAACACTAGCAAAACTAAAGCCATGCTGCTTGGATCGGCCCCAAAGCTCCGGGCTTGCACAACAGCACTGACGGTGCAGGACTTAGAAGGTAAATTACTGGAATGTGTGACCTCTTTCAAGTACCTGGGCATCCTGCTAGATCAGTCTCTTGATCTTAATCTTCATGTACAGTCTGTTTGCAGAGCTGTCAACTCCAAACTGGGTGTTGCATATAAGACTAGTTATATGCTCATGCCATCGTTAAAATGGCTATTGCGAGGGGGATTCTGCTCCCCACCCTAACCTATGGGGCTCCCTTATTTGGGACTGTTCATAAAACTGACCTACTTAGATGGGATATTAAGTATAACAACATATGTCGCTATGCCTCTTCTGCTCCTCAGCTTAAACACCACTGTCAACTTTATAATGATCTTGGTTGGCTCTCTCCATTAGCTACTAGGAAATACTACCTTGGCTCTCTTATTGATTCGATAATTCTAAATCAAACCCCTAGGTGTCTTGCGCTATGCTTGTTCCTCAGGACACACTCCATGGTCTATGATCAGCTAATAAATCCTTTCTGAATTTGCTGAGGTGCCTCTCTAGGAAAGGAACTGTTGCATTTGAGCATGCAGCTCCACAGCTGTGGAATTCCCTTCCCCTTGACATTAGACTTTCTAGCTCCCACACATTCTGTAAGAGAAAACTGCGCCGAATCTGCTGATTGCTGATACCTGTTCCTGCTTTCACCCTACCTAATGACCGATGTCTCTGCCATACATTAGTATTTCCTTACCTCTATATAACCCTCTTACTGCCTCAGCCTGTCCCGGCTCCCTTTCCCTGCCCATATACAATCTTGCACTGCAGGCATCTCCCTTACACTTACATATACTCATATAATCTAATTTCATGGCTTGCTCCCCTTTTCCTCACTTACTGACCTTTTCCTTAATGACACCCCCTGCTCTCAATGGTTATTTCTTCCTGTTGTATTACCTGTTCTTGTGTACCTTGTTCTGTTTATATTATATGTCACACATAATTCATTGTCCAAGGTCCTCTCTATTCATTGCATAGGTAGGCACTTATGAATGGTCTACTCTGTATGTCTCTGATATATTGTATCCACTTTAACTCATTGTATGTAAAGCGCTTTACTTTGTATGTTCCAATATATTGTATCTTCTTTAACTCATTGTATGTAAAGCACTTATAAATTGTTATCCTGTTAAGTTTCTGCATGTCTATGCTCTCCCGGGTCGTGCCTGAAAATAGTCATTTTATGGCTAGTGCACTCACCCGGTTAACAAAAGCTAAATAAATAAATAAAAAATACACTCTTGTAATGTCTTGTATAAGTCCTTGTTTTGTTTGTTCTCTGTCTCATACTTTCCCAATATGTATTGTTCATCTGATGTGGAACCTATGAAATGAACTTGTTCTCAAAGGTGCTATCCGGAATTTCAATAAATAAAATAAATAAATATGACTCAGCAAGAATAAGAACAATTTTTCAAGACTTCTATAAACAGTTACACACTGCACTTGCTCCTCCAAATTCGATTCAGATAATCTATCCAGACTGAATTTACCATCCTTAACTGAAAAGCAACAGGAAAACGTTACCGCCCCCATTAATATGGAAGAACTTCAACATCAGATAAAATCAGCAAAAAAATGGAAATTGTGTACTTACCGTAATTATTGATCTTCCCAAATATCTTCACAACTCATTACCTATGGGTCCTACCAGAGGTCAGGACCCTGCACGAAAAGAAAAAAAAAAAAAAACGCTGCCTCTTTAAATTTTCTGAGCTGGAAGAGTAGACATCGGGACAGCGCCACCCACGAGGCCAGTGTTCTACGTGGTGCTCGCGGGTTGGCCAGTAACCGAAGCCGACCCCTCCCAACACTCAGTTCTGTCCACCAAGCGAGGAAGAAAGGGTAAGAATAGGGATAGAAGAGGGCGAGGGGTGGGGGGGGGATAAATATATAGCCAACTGGAGGAAGGGTTATAGGCAAGAGGGATAACTAAGAAGATAAGGGTGACCAGAACACTGGGATGGAGGAACAGAGGGAGTGAGCCAGAATAGCAGGAGTAAGGAGGTCTGACAGGGAGCCAGTGTCCAGTCCGTATAAGGCCTTGTAGGTGAGCAAGCCCACCTTGAAGAGAACCAGCCACTTGACCAGCAGCCAGTGCAGACCCAGCAGGACCATGGTTACATGACAGAATCTGGGTGGTCCTGTCAGCAGCCTGGTCACTGTATTCTGCACTAGCCCCTGACTGACCCTGAGGTACACAGCATTGCAGTAGTCGAGCCTCAATGTTACAAAGGCATGTACCAGTGATGGCAGGTCCTTAGGCGGAATTAAGGGTTTAATCCGAGCAAAGTTCCTCAGATGGTAAAAGCTGTTTTTGACAACAGACAAAACCTGAGCCTCAAATGTCAACCTGTTGTTGAGGATCACACCGAGATTTCGCATCCTAGAGGATGCTATCAACATTGTTGACACCAGGACTAAGCCTTATGTCATCCCGGAGGTGTCCCCAATCAGCACACAACCAGGCTCAATCACTAGTACCTCTGTCTTGTCAGAGTGGAGCCCAGAGGCTGTGTCTTGGTGTCCTGAGTGCGAAGACGCCCACTGTATGTTGGAGAGTCTCTACCCAACCATGCCACATGAACAACCAGGGTCCAAATTCCACTGAAAAGCAAGTGTTGCACTTGTCCATTGTGTGGTGGGGACCCAGACAGGAGAAACAACAGGGGTCGATACAGTCATGAAGTTGCCACAGGGGCACTGACGCACAGGGGCAACTCCCAATCATTTTGACTTAGAACGATGCCTAAACCCCAACATACCGTCGTTCGACAAAATAAAACAGGGATACAATAAAACACCCAGCACCGTGACAAGGATAAGGAGAGAAAAACTCTGTTGCCAAATGTCACTGGTGCTCACGACACTGACAGAAACATCAAAGCCTAGGTGTGACGCAGATTCAGAAGCAGTCTTCCCATGCAGGAGTCCTTCCTCGGTGGTGGAAAAAAACAGAATTGAGTGTTGGGAGGGGTCGGCGTCTGTTACTGGTGAACTCGAGAATGCTACGTAGAACGCTGGCCTCATGGGTGACATCATCCTGATGTCGACTCCTCCAGCTCAGAAAATTTAAAGAGGCAGCACTCTTTTTTCCTTTCCATGCATGGTCCTGACCTCTAGTAGGTGCCACAGGTAATGAATGGTGAAGATTAATTTGGGAAAGATCAGACAAATGCCCTGGGCTGTACGGGTTTTGATTAGTAATGTATAAAACCTTACCAGAACAACTTCTACCATGCCTTCTCCGAACCTCCCAAGAGGTAACCTCCGGAGACCCCCACTCCCACCCACAATCTTGGTCATATGCCATCTTAGTGGCCATAAAACAATCAGGAAAGGACCCATCCATCCCATCTCATACCAGTCTATATCTATTTGAAATACCAATTGCAAATTATTTATGGCAGTATTGGTCCACAGAATACACAGGCTTCTCCCTACCTTAATTCATCCAGACCAAGCGGGTTTTATTAGACAGTGCCAAAAGTCGGACAATATCAAATGCACCCTGTTGCAAATGGAACAAAACTAGACTAGATAAATCCAAACTGCTATCCTTAGTCTCGATGCTGAAAAGGCCCTCGAAAGGGTGTCCTGGAATTTTCTATGGGGCACCCTGCAGGCCTTCAGCTTCCCGGAATCTTTACTTGACTGGCTCCAACTGATCTACTTATCTGTCCGAGCCTACATTAGAGTAAATGGTTTGCTAACTCCCCACATTAAACTATAAAGGGGAACGCATCAGGACTATTCCCTGTCCCCTCTTCTCTTTGCTCTCTACACAGAACCTCTGGCATGTGCACTGCGAGGAGAGGACAGAGTGGAAGGGGTCCCGTGGGGGATTTATAAGAAGGTCTTTATATGTGGATGATGTTCTTCTCACACTTCTGAACCCAAACACTTCTGTTCCGGCAGCTTGGGATGTTTTATTGGAATTTGGACTGGGGGGATTCTGGCTTATCTTCAAAAAAACAAAGGTTCTTATCCTTAATTACTCTCCCAATACTCTTCTTAGACGAGACGTACCCTTTAGGTGGCACAGTACTAAAATAAAATATCTGAGCCGGCTCTGTGGCACCGAGTGAAGGGGCTCGCTTGTCACGCTGGTGAACCAGGTTCACGCCTCGGACCCGGGTGTCAGGAGTGGAGACCGGCAGGGAGGGTGTACAGAGCATCCACTGGACACTTCCCTCCCGGGAGGGGTGGGCAGGCCTTAGGCACCTGGAGGTGGATTGGGCAATGTGCTAGGTGGCGTGAAGCCTCAACATCGCCCTGCACGTCCCCACCTCAGGTGGCCATCACAATCAGGCCCAATGAGGGTGGAAGGAGTGGAGAGGGCAGAAAATGGAAAAAGCACCCCTCGATTAACCAGATGATGGCAGCCGGTCCCCGTCGCCACAAATCCCCAGAAGTGTCCAGACTCTCCCACAGCACCCGGGATACACAGCTGCACCTAACGGCACTTCACCACAGGTTACATTGGGTTACCCAGGGGCTGCTAACAGGGGCAGTGGATGGCATCAGGGGATGAAGTGGCGGCGGGTGCACCTTGGAGACCCGAAGGAGTGGCCGTTTGGGGGTGCCTGGGAAGGCACAAAAAAATTTTCAAAAAACATATCAAGGTGTAGTCATGCCAAGAAATCTGGGAAATTTACAAGTTCTAAATTATGAACCTCTCACACAAAGTTTAATGGAGGACTTTATATGTTGCAGACAACTGCTATTAACTTTTTGCCAAAACTAAAGTGATAGGAAAGAATATTCTTCCACGCCCCTTATACCTATTCTAGATGCTCCCTGTATGCCCTGCACATTACTATTTTAGATCCTGGGATAAATAAATTTCCAAGTTAATTTGGGGAAGTCAGAGGCCACATCTTGGCTACACTGTCCTACAGTTTCCATTATCCAAGGGAGGGGCCAACTTACCAAATTTAGAAAACAATGCTAGGGCCTCACATTTAGGAACAATACTAACATGGATCCTCAATCAGACCTAACCACCATGGAAACAAACTGAATTTGTTATTAATGATCTCTAAGACATTTGCCCTATGCTCTTGGCGAATATGCCCACTTCAAGTACCCCGACTAACTTGACATATTTTATAGCCCAGACCTTAGGAGTTTAACATAGCCTGAAACAGAATCCAAGACTGGCACAGATCCTTTATTTTTGCAGAGTTTTAGCAGCAGACAATGACTTGGTTCCTACTCAGATTGACCTGACATTCTGGAGGTGGAGGCAACTCACTGGGCTGAACTTACATATACCAATTCCTAGACTCAGGAGGACTCCTACCTTTTGAGACCCTTCAGCGCCAGTATGGCCTTATAGGCCGTGAACATTATAGATACTTACAGGTCCGCACTTATATTCTGCCCCAAAAAACTGGAATACTGTATATTTCCGATCAAAAACCGTCCCCGATCATAAGACGCCCTCTATCTATAGCCGCACCTCCACAAACAAAGTTTCAATATAAGCCACCCTCAAATACAAACCTCTACTGAATGTTGCATCAGTCAACAGTTAAAGGACAAATAAAAGGACACAGTGATTTTCTGTGTGTTCAGCATGTTTGTGGTACATTACAGCAACCCTTCTTCAGCTCTCATACTTGCTTCTCCGTAACCCCCAACAAACCTCCCAAGTGAGCAGAAACACTGTGGAAAATTATACACATTAAACTCCCTTATCACATCCATGATGCGCAAGTGAGGCTGTCCTTCAGTTATTGATCTCGCAGCACCCCACTCTTTTTAACAAACAAAAAGGCAGTTTTCCTTGGTTCGATGTGTTTCAGTGTTCAGCGACTCTGGCCATGCTCAGGTACATCTCTAGTGCAACTAAGCAACATGCTCATGTTTTCAGCAACGCTGAGAAACTTGAAGAGTCAACGCATTTTATAACAGGTGAGCATTAAAAAAAACTTTCCTCAGAGACAAAAAAAAAACACTTTTAAAAGTTTTCACAGCATGTACATTCACTCAATTTCTTTCTCGCTGGTAAGATCACAGTCTGAGCAGATTTCTAGTTCAATGGTTTTACTCACTTGGCTCTGTTTTTCATTTTGACATTTTCTCCTG
Source organism: Neoceratodus forsteri (assembly GCA_016271365.2). Taxonomy (NCBI): domain Eukaryota; kingdom Metazoa; phylum Chordata; order Ceratodontiformes; family Ceratodontidae; genus Neoceratodus; species Neoceratodus forsteri. The sequence goes on from CM057459.1 coordinate 68,571,415, forward strand.
GACCATTTACAATGAGTTCTCTATCCGACTACAACTCTGCATCATCAAATTAGGCACTGGTTGATTGACTTTCATACTTAAGTAACAGATAGTACACATCAATGAAAATTGCCAATCTAATAAAAGATGCCCCTCTAAGATTAGCCGCCCTCAATCATAAGCCGCGGTTCAAACCGTAACTCTGCATTACAAGCCGTGGCTTTAAATCGAAGATATACGGTATATGCATTTACTGGACCCTAAACTCTTTCTCCTTAAAGGTGACAGGAAACAGTTTTTACACCTCTAGATGCCCTCCAACTGATGTTTTATTGGGTACCCAGTATTCTATGTTTTTGACCTTTTTTGTTAAATGAATAGTCTAATTTTGTTGCCTTTTTAACTACCCCGAATCCCCCTCTTCTCAGCAGCTGCTACTCTCTCTTTTCGTACTGACTGAACATTCTATGACATCACAAACTCCCATTCCAGGCCATTCAGGTGAATAGCATGGAATGGGAGTTACTGATGTCATAGAATGTCTTAGAAATATGTAAATCAAGAGCTGTAGCTGCTAAGGAGCATGGAACTCTATGTAGATCTGAGGGCACCCCAGAGTTAGATTATTTATTTAAAAAAAATCATCAAAACATATCAGAATACATAACTGGGATGGAAAGGAAGATGGAAGGGCAGTTAACTATGTAAAATCATTTCCTATCTCCTTTAACATGACACTTGAGGCCCTTCAAAACCTGCCTTGGGGTCACATGATTGGTAACCTTTACCAAGGCCTCCTAGAATACCTGAGCGACATGACCCGTTCGATATTAGAAGTATGGAAAAAAGGCTTACAGGCTACCATTTCTTTAGAAACATGGCTTAAACATGCGATATCGGCAGTGACAATCACCTCGGCAGTATCCTGTTGTGAATTTTCCAGGAAATGCTGGTACTGCTATTTCAGGACACTGGCAACCCTAATGTAATCTATACCAGCCAAGTCTGGATCTTGCTGGAGATGTGGACATCCTAAAGCAGATTATTTTGGGCTTGCCCAGTCCTTTCTTCCTACTAGGAAGACATAGTGGAACAATTGAATGGTTTGTCATACCCACACTCTTTGGTCTCACCAACCATGGTCATAGTTTCAATACCACCAACCAACATTCACCTTTCTTCCAAATCAGTGTTTTACACATACCTGCTGGCAGCCAAGAAAGTGATAACTCATTCAAGGATCTCACTGCAGACACCCAGTTAACACATGGCAAGCCATTATGTTAGACATATACAGTATGCAAAAACTAACTGCTACTCTTCATAACAGAGTGGCAAGCTGCTCCACCAAATGGCAATGCAGGATTATGTATCATACAAGTGCAGAGCAAGATTTTGTCCTATAACAGAAATGGCCGATGCATAGCCCCAATTGCAATCACACTGAAATTTGTAAACCAAAAAAAATTATTCAACATGAGATTTTAAAACGCTTTCATATCCGGATTGTTTGGGGAAGGCCCCTTTCCAGTAACAAACATAACAAATCACCGGACTTTTAATTCTTTGTAACTGACATCTTGACTTTATGTGTACATCCTGTATTGTTGAATCTAAGTATTTCAGCCTGGGATATCTCCTGTGAATTGCTTCAATAAAAATTTCAAATAAAAAAAAAAAAAGAGAGATGCTGTAAAGGCCAGCTGGCCCAAAGACTACCTTGCTGAGGACCCCGAAAAACCTAAAGCTGGCTCTGTCCCAGGCTGGGACAACTTTGCTTCCCTAAGGGGATGGGACAGTGAGACAGACTGACTACACATATACAACATATATTAGAATTAGGATAGGTAGTACCCCTGCAGTGCTAGACTTGTTCCTGGGAAGCCTATAATGTTAACGCTAGAATTACTTGTTAGACTGACATGCCTTTTTTCAGTGAAGCCTAACTGTTGTGACCTAACTTGGTGGGGGGGGGGATATTATGGGATAGGTTGGAATGTGGCATCCTAGGGTCCATAGGGAAATGGATTGGAGGCACATTTGGACAAGAACAGCATGACTGCAGCTGAGGGAGGAAAAACTGCTGAAATCTCCCAATCAGATGTCTGATTTGATAATCTAAGAATTTCCTTTATTTTTCTTTAGAGGTTTTTCTCACCTCCATCACGAACCTGCCCCCTCCAGTCAGACCCCCCCCCCGCCTGTCTTCTCCAGGATTTACTTCTCTGACCTTCCATGGTTGACCCCCCCCCATGGCAGTGCCATCGGGGCTGGTCAGATCCATCTGGAGACCAGATCCAGTGGACAAGGTATCTGTTTGGTGGAGCAGAACCTGCAAGGGGCTGGACACCATTCTGCTGTGGTCAGGTTTCTCCCTCCCTTGGGACACTGCTCACGGAGCAGATCAGGGAACATACCCCTCCTCCCTCCCTGTATTGTGGATACAGCTGCACCACTGCCTAGAAAGTCTCAGGAGGTGGCAGTGGAATGGAGCACAGCAACCTGCCACTCAGAGGAAGGAAGCATCCTCTGGGGCGTTCAATGTACTCCAGTCGGCCACCAGCATCCCGGGCTCATTTCAAAACCCAACTCACTGGCATTGTGAGCAGCAACCCTAGTGCTGCACCAGCAGGCTGGCTTTATGATCCGTTTTAACTTTCTGAGTATAATATGGATTTTGAGGAATTACTACAAAATCACATGCCTGCCTACAAATAATGTTGCTCAGGTGGCCGCTGCAGAAAAAAAAAATCTGCCCTCCCCATGACATTATCCATATCATAACTCACAGGTAGGAGACCATGCCCCTGCATTACTTTTATGAATGTTGTAATTCTCACGGTAATGTCTGACTTATTCAGTCAAATGCCCCACAAGACCAGGTAAAACAGCAAATAAGTAAACAACTGTTCAAAATGAATCATCTTTAATAAAGCAAAACCAATTCTGAAAGTATAAAATTAACTGATATTTGATCATGTATATACACTGTATTTATATGCCCATTCCCAGCACTCTTACAATTGTAAGAGTGGTCTCACGTACATTCTTAGGGTGCAAGTGCCACAAAGTGAAGGTGAGTGGTTCTGACCCAGAAGCAACAGAGGGCCACGCTTAGTGATGGTGGTACCGCCAGTAAAACTAGAAATATGGAAAACAAAAGAAAGGGGCACTCAACAACATGTACTGGACGGAAAAAATGCCAAGAACTCACTCAGTATGCTACAAGTGGCCTTTATTCCTTATTCCAATGGTAAGGCGCAGCTGAGCAGAGATGCACAAACTGGGATTCATAGACGTCCCAACGTTTTGCGTGGGTAGCACTTTTTCAATAGAAAGCAAGATTCCGTTGAAAAACGTTGGGACACCTGTGACTCCCAGCTTGCATGTCTCTGACCTGCTGCTCCTTACCACTGGAGTAAGGAATAAAGGACGCTAGTAGCATACTGAGTGAGCTGGCATTTTTTCCAATACGTGTTGGTGAGTGCCCTTTTTTTTGTTTTCCATATCAATGGTTCTGGCACACTTAGAATGAAAGTGAAAACACTATTACTATCATAAAAGTGCCGGCAGTGGATGTATCAATATTTTATTCATCACGGGCAATCAACATTTAAAAAGTATTAAAAAAATAAACTCCCACTAAAGTGCCATTTCCAGGGTTATGGCACATGACTCACTCTACAGTTTAAGACTGTCTCACATGCAGGGAAAAGGAGCGTTCTGGCTGGTCAGGAGAACTCCCTTGATCTATAATTATGAAATAAAACTTGCAGTACTTTTTAATTTTGACTCTTTATTGAACACTGAAATATACCATGATCCACATATTATATGAAATAACAAAGAAAAACCAAACAAGCTCTTTATTCCATCTTGGAACGTTGATGCCATCATAAACCGCTCAAGCTTCACTCTTACAGTATATAACATTGTTAAAGCCTCTACAGACTTACAATTCAGTTTCACATAATTTATTCTATATAAGCAGTGGTATCAGAATTGTAAACTAGCACAATAATAAGTTCCTCACTGTCTGTAACGTAGTAAAACAGTAATTTAAGGTTAAAAGGGATGCTAGGTCCATCATGTCAGTTATGCTGCCTTCAAAAGCAAGTATGGAAAAAAGTATGCTGTGCAAATATGTTCCAATTCACAGGGATTCCCCACCCACTCTACTATGCAGGATACTCAATTCCCTCAGACAGGAGAAATGTGTCCAGACTTACCCTGAAGGCCTGTACTGTTTCCGTATTCACCATCTCCACTGGTAGGCTGTGCCACAGGTTCACCACCATCTGGGAGAAAAAGTGCCTCCTTATGACACCCCTCAATTTACCGCCTCTGAACTTCATGGTACGTCTCCAAATCCTGCTGCAAGAAGAGGTCACTTACAGTGCTGTCTGCCAGGAAAAAATCAGGTTCTGCTGTGATATCTTGCAGGATACTACAGGAATTCACTGTAATCCAAGGGCCATTACTACAATCTGTCAGAACTGTGACATCTCACACAGAGTGCTTGATCTTGATGGGTGGCAGCACTGTACTTGTTACAGGTGTTCTTACTGGTATTCAGTTCACACCCACACTCGTATCCACACAGCATGATCCACCTGCCAATAGTCCACTTGGCTGCCAGTCTGCTTTGGGCGGCTTCAGCACGTGTTACAAACAGCTGGCTCATCTCAATGCCAATTTGCTAGTCAATTGCTGCAGTTGATGTTATCACAGGACCTAATATGGGTGGTTTTCACTGTGACTCAAAGTCAACCACAGCTTGGACCTGGTTTTCACACTGGTGTTTTAAGTGATAGATATCACGGCTGATCAGCTGTCTTGGTCAGATCATCAGATGGTGCAGTCCTGGTTCAGCCCCCCCCCCAAAAGTATGACGCATCCACTAGTAAATACGATTCAGTATCGTCCAAAAAGAAATCTTGAGCAGAAGAACTACAAGATGATATTGAATGTTTTGGGCACATTTTCTACCTGCGCTGAGGGTGTAGTAAAAGTGTAAGAGGGGTACAATACTACTCTTGCTTCTGCTGTCGGTACTCTCAATCCATTTCTGCCCTATACCCTCCTGCCATATTATAATGATGAGATGAGTTGGTTGATGACTCTGGGGCAGACACTGGAGCATACCAGGAGGAGGTCCTGATCAGTGTAGGACAGACTGGCTCTGAGAACTTACTAGGGTGAGTACCAGAGAATAATCACTCTGTAAAAGTCAAGTGTTCCTGTCATGGGTGTATGCATCAGGAAGAAAAAGGTCTGCTCAGCTCTTTCACATGGACAGCTTAATTCACTTTTGTTTCCTACAGTCCAAGAGAGCCTTTACACTAGAAAGATGTGAATAGTTCAGTATCTTCTTCCCAAACAGGGTGTTGTCCATTAGAGACGGGATCACCCTAGACAACCAGTGATGGACTGACAGCAGCCAGGCAAGGGATGTCTGAGGCATTCTGATTTCCTGGGCAGAGCTCTTGCCAATTTTGGATAATGAGGTTTTCTGGGTGGTAACCAGACTGCAACTCATCTTCCATGGGCTGGACTCAGGGTCAAAAGTGGATGCTAGAAAGCTAGGACTTCCTGGTGCCAGTTATTGGGAAGTTTTTTTTTGTTGTTGTTAATTTACTGTGCTTCATTCCCCCTTGCACCAACCAGCCTCCATCAGCCCTACAACTTTGTTCAGTTCCATTACCCACCATCCCCGGGACTTACCCTGACTCAAGGTTCCTCCATGGATGAACACCCCACCACCACCCACACACACCCAGGTAGGATAACCAGAGGCTGGCCCAACTCCTCCAAGGAAATCTAGCTTCAGTTCTGGAATCGGACCCCGTCAGTGGTACAGGACTTGAGGCAGGTGGTAGGTGGCATACTGCGTGGTAGGGGTTTTTCTCCCCACCCTTTGGAAGTTGTGAGGGACCCTTGTGCTGATGTACAGCGTGCATCAGGACAGCAACATCCTTCTCCCTTAATCTGCTGACTACAGCTGCAGTGTCACCTGTGGTCACCTAGGAGGCAGTAAAGCAGCGAGGTTTGGACACCCATCCACCCTCCCTTGAGGAGGCGAGTGTCCATGGGGACGTTCCACCATCCTCCCCGGCCAGCCCTCCAACAAGTCGGGCTCATTCGTGAACCTGAGTTGCCGGTATGATGAGTAGTGCTACTGCTACACCGACAGGCTGGCTCAGATATTGTTAAGCTTGTCTGGAGTTCCTTGAAAGAGGGGTATTTCCTGCCTTCCTGTAGAGTGCAATAGTGAACCTCTCCTGAAGAAACCATCTTTGAACCTGTAAATCTTAGCAAATGATAGACCTGTCTCAAACCTTCTGTTTTTTGAGAAGCAGGTAGAATAGGTGGTGGTGTTGCAGCCTAAGGCCCAGCTGGAGTTTTATCGATGAGCCATTACACTCATCTTTCAGACAGCAACACAGCATGGAGACTGCACTAGTAGTAGTGTTTAATGATATTCTCCTGGCGAGGGACCGAGGAGAGCACTCTATTTGTTCTTCCTGATCTCTCTCTTCAGCATCTGACAGTGCAGCCCATCAGGTTTTCATGGATCTCCAGGGACACCATCGAGGTCTTACCAGCATTGTTTTGTATTGGTTGGAGTCCTTCCTAGCAGGCAGAGAGCAGCGGGTAATAACGGGCAACTGTTCATCAGTCTGCACTGGGATGCCTCGAGTTTCGGTGCCATCCCCGATGTTGTTTGCAGTGTACATTTTGCCTCTGGAGGAAATCATCAGATGGTATAATTTAAAGACTTTTACTGCCTTGTGGATGACTCTGTTTTACCTGTTTTTATGGCTGCAGTGGGTGGAGCCTGCAGCAGCTCTAAAAATGAGTCACCGGATTGACACCTAACAATACTTTCATTTTGGAGTTGCAGTCCGATCATTCCACAACTCAAAAACAGTCCGCTCACTCCCCCACCGCGGGCACACTATTTTGGTGGTCAGTCACCCACCATACTCAAGATAGCCACCAATGTTTAGTGCACATGCATGAGTAGTTGCGCAAGCACGACTGCACCATGGCCACTTTCTTTTTTTTTGTGCTGTGGTCTGTGCAGATCCCATGGCTTAACCCGTCTTTCTGAGATTAAAGACTTCATACCCATTATCCTGCAGTGTCTTAACCTGGGTAAGACAATGATATTATGCTTTGGCTCTGGCCCTCACTGGCTGCCGGCAAAGGTGCTGACAAGTTGCCATCACTGAATGATGTCTCACTCTCTGCTGATAATAAGGCAAAGAGCCTGGGAGTCATAGCAGACTGCAAGCTCACACCTGAGTTTCAGATGGCAGCTATAGTTTGTTATGGCATTTTCCACCACTGTAATGGCACCAGGTTGAATACCCATTTAATCTTTGAAGATCTGGTCACACTAGTACATGCCTTCATAACATCCTAGCTGGACTACTGTAATGCTGTATACCAAGGGCTTTCTGGAATTTTAATGCATCACCTATGGTACAGCTGGTGCAGAATGCAGCAGTGTGGCTAATTTACTAAACTCAAAGACCTGAGCATATCACACCTGTGCTGCACAAACTGCACTGACTCCCTATAAGGTGGTGCATCACTTCCAAGATTAACTTGCTAACATACAAGGCCCTACCTGGTCTGGGTCCCGGTTAACTAAAAGACAGTGTGCTGCCTGATGCCCTGTTCTGCCCACTTCCATCCACTGGGGCTAAATTTCTTATTGTCCCCCAGTCTAGACTAATCAATCGGGGAACAGAATGTTCGCATTCACTGTTTCAGCTATTTGGAACTTGCTTACAGAGCAAGCATATTAAGAGAGACCTAAAAATCCTTTGCTTTTGTTTGTTTTGTTACACAGGCCTACGCAGAGTGACATGTGATATCACTAGCTGATTTGTGGGAACTGCAAAAGTTCATGTGCAATATTGCTGTAATATGCAGCTTGCATCTGTTTTCTTCATGCTCTCTTAACTGTGGACAGTGAAATGAGCCTTAAGGATATGCCTTGCCACTCCACAACATTCTGCTGTGTGCACCTTATAGACGAGCATCTAACGTAAGGAGCATTTGCTTAATGTCTGAAGCACAAGATTTTAGGAACATATGTAGCACCAAGGCCTGGTTCAGAAGGCATTCAGACACTATCTTGGGCAGAAATATCACACAGAGTGTAGACAACATTGTTTCTGTGTAAAACCAGATATGATGACCCCACAGAAAACTCATGAAGTTCACTCACCTGTCCAGACACAGCAACGGACACCAAGAATGTGGTCTTTCACGACAAATTTGACAGAAGGCATTAATCTAAACAAATCAATGGGCTTCTTATGTATGGAGACAGTGCCATCATGAGGTTCTATAGCAGTAGAGGGTTCCCAAACTGGAGGGAACAAGTAGGGACCACTTTCTCCTGGCCACAGTCAGTATATCAGCCTTGGCATAGTAAGCTGAAAATGGATGCGATGTGCAGTTTAAGAGACTTCGTTCACAGTCCAGGGACCAGAGGCAGTCGAGAATATGCTTCATCAAGCAGAAAAATGGAGACAGTCCCTGCTCTTCGCACAGGCATGAAAACCTCTGCCATTCAAACCTGTAAGTTTTGCAAGTCAGTTCCTTAAGAGATGCCTGAAGAGCTTTAAGTCCTAGAACTCTAGTCACTTAGGAGCCAGACTGTCAGGTGCACAAAAGAACAGTTACATAAGAACTTACCGTAACAGTAGGTCTTCGAGGGGATCTCAGTCATCTGGTCACACCATAGGAACTTCACCGTCAGTGAAGCAGGATCCACATGGAAGACTTTTTAAGCTGTATAATTGGGGCCCCCCACTCCGATGTCACCTGCCAACGTCATCAACCCTATAAAGACGTGAGAGGCCCTGCTCCCTCCTCAGTTCTTTCCCCCAGAGACAAACGGAGCAGGCTCCTGCCACCAGGGACGGGGGCAGGGGGGGGAGAGGTGCCCAGGCCGGAATAAAAGGCTGGAGCCACCAGATAACCCAACATAGGACTCCAAGAAGGGGGATGGTGGGATGGGAGGCAGACCTCATGACTGACATCCCCTCGAAGATTTATTGTTACAGCCAGTTCTTATGTAACTGTTCTATCTTCTTCGGGGTATCTCAGTCATCAGGTCATATCATAGGAAAGAGTCCCCAGCAGTTGGAAGCACATGAGGACAGTCTGGGAGGCAGGCAGACCGAGGCCCAAGACAGAAGGCCTTGAAGTACAGCACAGCCAAAGCCTGCACGGTCTCTAGAGGCAATGCGTATACTGTAGTGCCTGGTGAAAATAAGGACGGTACTCCAGGTAGCAGCAGTGCAGATGTCAGCTGTGGAGACCCCCTTAAAGCAAGTCAAAGAGGCAGCCATGCCCCTCGTGGAATGGGCTTTCACTTACCCTGGCAACTCCTTGCCATGCTTATTGTAACAAGAAATAACTAAACTGGCCAACCATTTGGACAAACATTGTCTGGAAACTTGAGCGCCCTCTCATCCTTGGGCAAACAAAACAAACAGCTGCTCTGACTTTCTGCAGTCCTTAGTTCACAGCAGGTAGCATTTCAAAATCCTGTGCACATCTAAAGTATGGAGCAGTACTTTCCTGATTAGTACACTCTGGGAAATAAACAGGCGGGTGGGTAGATCGGTTCAGGGTAAACTCAGACACCACCTTAGGAAGGAATCAGAGAAAAATCAAGTAAGGCTGCTCATACTAGAGAGCTTTAAGTTTGAAAATCCTTCTAGCAGAAGTGATAGCAACCAAAAACAATGCTTTCCAAGAAAGAAAGTGTAACTCGTAAGTCATGTCTGGCTCAAATAGAGACAAGGTTAGTTTCTCCAAAACAAAATTCAAATCCCAAGCCAAGACAGGATTGCAGATTGGAGGGGTCATATGCAGGATGCCTCAGAAAAGTACGTGTCACATCTAACTGGGCAACGGTCTGGCCCTCCACCAACTCATGGAAGGCCACTATAGCCAAAAGGTGAACCTTGAGGGATAAGTACTGGAGGCTTGAGTCAGACAATAAGATCAGGTAGTCCAGTATTTGACTGATTGGACAGGAGAAAGTGTCCAGATGGTGCTTGGCAGCCCAGATGGCAAACCATTTCCACTTCATAGCGTAGGTGGCCCTAGTGGAGGGCTTCCAAGCCGCCACCAGAACATCAGCCAGTTTCTGGGAAATTCCAAAGCGGGAAAAGGCTACGTCCTCAGGAGCCAGGCATGCAGGTGAAGGGATCTGAGGTGTGGATGGACCAGGGTCCCCTGAGTCTGCATCAGTAGATTCTTGCAGAGAGGCAGTGTAATTGGAGGTTCCACTGCCAACTGTTGCAACAATGGGAACCAAATCTGCTGTGGCCAGTAGGGCGCTACCAGGATCATGCTGGTCCCCTCCATCTGCAGCTTGATTAATACCTGCTAAATCAGACGGAATGGAGGAAAGGCATATAGGAACCTCCACTCCAATAGAGGGATGTGTTTTACCAGAAAACTCCAGGCCCTGGATCTAGCGAGCAAAAACTGGGTAATTTTGCACTGAATGGGGACACAAAAAGGTCCAGCTCTGGATGACCCCATCTGTCGAACAGGTCTTTTGTGATGGATGACAGAAGTTCCCATTCATGCATCCTGGACTAAGTCCAGCTGAAACTGTCATCTAGGGTGTTCAGCACGCCTGGGACATGGACTGCTGATAGATCAGGCCGTGGTCCAGTGCCCAGTACCATACCCTAATGGCTTCCAACCCCCCCCCTTGTCTGTTGATATAGTGGACAACACTGAGATTGTCTGACTGAATCAACAACTGGCCCAGATAGCGGTGGTTCTGCAAGGCCTGCATGGCGCACAGAACTGCCCACATTTCTAGGATGTTTATATGAAGGGACTTCTTGACCTGGGACCAGGTACCCTGAGTCTGGAAGAGACCCAGGTGCACCCCCAGCCCAAACCAGAGGCATCCATAGTGAGAATCTGCTGGGGGGACAAGATCAGGAAAGGGACCCATCTTAAGAGATTTTGGGGTTCCATCCACTACTGAATGACTTTGCGGACTGGAGAAGAAACAAGTACCATCTGCTCCAGATCATCGTTGCGTTGTTGGTCCCATTGTGCCTGGAGAGTCCACTGGAGCACCCCCATGTTCAGGCAGGCCAGGGGGTCGGTAGTGATGGCTGCTGCTATGATGCCCAAGAGTCACAGGTAAATTCTCGCAGAGGCATAGCGGCTCTGAGCCACCACCTGTGCCTGAGGTATAAGTCACACTGCTCTGTGGGGCAGCAGGAAGGTCTTGCCCTGCACAGAGTCCAGGACTGCTCCTATGTACTGCAGTCTTTGAGCAGGAGTCAGAATGGACTTGGGCAAGTTGACCGTAATGCCTAGGGAGTGGAACAACTGGAGAGTCCTCTCCAGGGTCCTTAGGAGCTGATTCCTGGATGGGGCCTTGAGTAGCCAGTCGTCCAGGTAGGGAAAAATGTATAGACCTTCCCTCCAAAGGGTGGCTACCACCACAGCCAAGCATTTTGTAAAAACCTGTGGCACAGAGGACAAGCCAAATGGCAAGACTCTGAACTGGTAGCGCTTGCCTTGAAAGAGAACACAGAGGAACCTCCTGTGCAGTGGGCACACCGAAATATGCAGGTAGGCATCCTGCATATCGAGGCAGCACAGCCAATTGCCCTATTTGAGCAGGGGTAACAGACCCGGCAGAGTAACCATGCAAAACTTCTTGTACTGGATGTAGAGGCTGAGGTCCTTGAAATCTAAAATATGCCTCATATCTCTGGCTCTTCTGGGGACCAGGAAGAACTTGGAGTAAAACCCCTGGTTTCGCTGTCATCTGGGCACTGGCTTGATTGCCCTCTTTCGAAGAAGGGAGGGTACCTCCTCCCAAAGGACTGCAGCATGGTTGAGAGGACAGGTGGAGGGTACTGGAGGAGTCTCTGGGGGTTGTTCGAGAAGCTCCAGAGAGTGATAGCTCTCTTTTATCTGAAGAATCCAAACATTTGAGGTTACGGTTTTCCATTGATTGAGATGGAGGAGAACTGACCTCCAATCACCACCTCTTGGTGGGGGACTGGAAGAGGGGGATCTGGCAAAGAGTCAGGCGAAGGCAGATCCAGCTGCAGGGGCTGACCCATTGCCTCTGAGTCGTTTCACGGCAGGGCCAGAGGAGGAGGGGGTAAGCAAGGCAGAAATGGCTTTCCTTTTACCCTGAAGTCTGGAGCCTGTGCTGGATTTGTGAGACACTTTCCAAAAGGGCAGCCTCTACTTTGGAGCTGAGTATATTAGAGCGAATGAACAAATTAGATGGCTCTGCCTGAGGCCTGCAAATCACTGACTATGTCTTGGACATCTGGCTCGGAAAAGCTTTGAGCTACTGAAGGGGGCATTCAGAACCTTTTGCTGGACGTCCGATGCAAACCCAGATACCTTCAACCAGGAATGCCTACGCAGGCAAATTCCGGTGGCAGCAGCCCTGGCAACAGTGTCCGACATATCATACAAGGCCCTGAGGAGATGCTTACTTATGTCCTCAGTGGCCTAAAGGGACTTAAGGACCTCTTGCTTTTGGGAACCCTCAGGGAGTGATTGGGCAGATGCCCTGCCATTTTTCCATATGGTATTCTGATACCTGACCACATGGAAGAGATAATGAGCAATCCTGAGGCCCAGAGTGGAAGAGTCAAACTCTCTTATGCTATTGGTCAATCCTCCAGGGATCCTCTCTGTTGGGGGGTGGGGGGGGACACAAGGTGCTTTGGCACCTTAGACCTATCATGAGCCACCTTGATGATCACGGAATCGGTCTCAGGATGGGCAGCATAATAGGGCAGGCCCGGGGGGGCCTGACAGAGCTTGTCTGCCCTCCGGGGCATGGCAGGGGCCATCTCTGGACGGTGCCATGCAACAGTGGTGGTACTCCTGAGCACTGGTGAAATAGGAGGAAGGAACTTTGGTGGAGACTCGGGAATCTCCAAATAGTCTACCAAATCCTTCCTAGTGGCATCCTCTTTCTCAGTATGGAACCCCAAGACAGCAGAAAGCTGCTTCATGACATTAAAGAAGGTGGGGTCCTCAGGAGGGAATGTGCTTCACAGAGTCTCACTCACAGAAGAGGCCACTGACCTGTATGTGGAAAAGACCACCTTTTCCTCAGGGAGGATGACGTCTGGATGGTACCCCTCCTTGACATCAACCCTCTCTGGCTCGGGGTCTGACGAATGAAGGACTGATGGTCCCCTGGAGGGCACAGCCCTGAGAGGCCGAACAGGCAACAATGTCAACAGGGCATGCAATGGCACCAGAGATGCCATCCTAGGTGCACCCAGCTGGTAAACCAATGCCATCATCAACTGAATCAAAATAGAATTGAGGTCGACAGCAGGCATGGGCTACAGCAAAGGAGGAGAAGGCGTCAGCTCAGAATGCAACAAACCATCCATCAGGTCCGGACAGCTCAATGGCCCCAGCATCTGAGGGCCTGAAGATACATCAGGCCTCGATGGAGGGGCAGAGTTCAACAACCTGAGGGTCGATAACCAGGTGGCCGACGAACCAACTGTCAAAGGACAGCCTCCCAGCGACAAGGGAAGGAGGGCTGTCTATATGGTCCTGGTATAGGCAGAGGCCTGGTCAGCCAAGGTCATCAGTGTGGCAACAGCTGACAGAGTACCCCATGAAGACGATGAGGAAGAAGTCACTGGGGAGCGGGAGTACCGCTGGGGAGGGCGGTCCAGGTCACAGTCCTTTCTGTGACTCTTCCCCGAGGACTTGTCTTGGACCTTCAAGGCTTGGGAGCTTGACGAACCCACTGGCAATTGGGAAGTAGAGACCCCAGAGGACTCTTGCCCAGAACTGGCTACCTGCTGTTCCAGAATGAATTTCTTTAGAGCCTTCTTATGGCACCTTTGGGTTGTAAGATTACATTTCTGACAGAGCTCACAGGCAGGAACATCGTGGTTAGGCCCAAGGCAGCAGACACAGAGGTCGTGGTCATTTGAAGCAGCAATGGAAGAGAGATGTTGAAGGAGTAACTCTTGACATAAATAAGATAAAAGAATCTCTTTATTGAAAAGAGATTCCCAAAGAAAAGGGTAAAGAAAAATAATAGGCAAAAAAGGCACGAACTGCAACGGAGCTTCCGCAGAGACCCATGTGAGTGGAGTCAATGGTGGGAAAGAACTGAGGAGGGAGCAGGGCTGCTAACACCTTTACAGGATTAATGATGTTGGCAGGTGACATCAGTGTGGGCGGTCCAGTAGTACTCCTGGAAAAGTCTTCCGTGTGGATCCTGCTTCACCGACAGTGAAGTTCCTACTTGATGACTGAGATACCCACAAAGAAGATCTACAAGTCAAGGTGCCTGGTCCTTGTCAGAAGGTCCAGTTGGAGTGGAAATAGCCAATGTAGTTTGCTGTTGGGGGCTGAGAAGGTCCTGGTACCAGAACTAGTGGGGCCAGCACTGGCAATCAGGATCAGGGTCGCACTGTCCCTCGGGACCTTGAGAAATACCTAGTGAACCTTAAAGGAATAGAGAAAGGCATACAGAAACCTTTTGTCCAAAGGCAAGTAAATATCAATCAATCAATCAATCAATCAAATCTTTATTTATCCAGGCGATCACCGTTGAGCAAGCTCATTTACAAGGTGGACCTGCAGTTTGTCAAGGATAGATATACATACATAGAATACATACAAAATGTAGTAGTAGGAATACAGATTTACATTTGAACGGTACAGTATAAGCATTCCATTGCACCTGTGGGGAACAGGTAAACAACAACACATGACATTAATTGTGGAATGTACATTCTTTCTTATACATGTATGAAGGTGTTACTTTATACTGGACTCAGCCGAAGGAATGCAGATCATAACCATTTCATCCCTCAGTAACTAATTCTAGCTTAGGCGGTGGTCACTGGCTTGGAAATTGGCCATGGCTTAGAGAGGGCCTAAAAATTCCAAAATTCCAACAGAACAACTATTAAAGTGGCATGTAGGATTAGGTAAGGGAAGGTGCCAAAGGCTCCGAGGGCCAAACAAGGCAGCTGGCTACTTAACAGGTTATGGAGGGATTAGCAGGGTAGGATTCAAGACTGTGAGAGGTAGATTTAGAGATGAGGCCACTAATAGAACCACTAGAAGCTATGGTAACATTTACAAATTTCAGTAAATGTTTTGTCGTAAAGATGCCTGAACATCGCAATACTGACAGGAGTGCTGAGTTTCAATGAGCTTTGGATCCTTCTCCATAATGAGGGCAAAGCATGACTTATGGCTGCCCTACCAAAGTGGTTGGTAATCCTGGGAATTTTAGGGAAATTAGTGAGTGACTTCTTAGCCAGAGCTACTAGGTGGACTTGGAGGAAGGCAGGCAGCAATGTAGTCCGGGAGTTTATTGGAGAGAGGTCGGTCTCCAAATGGCTGCATTCTATGCCTTCTGAATTGAAGCGAAGGCCACCCTACTGCAGTATATACGCGCGTAGTGCGTGGAGGATGGAAGGCAGTTATAAATCTTAGGGCTCTGTGGTACAATCGTCCAATTTAGCAAGTTGCAAGACAGGACATTGGCCATATATAATGTCAGCATAATCAATTAATGATAGGAATATAGAATGAACAAGCTGTCTTTTTGCAGTCTCAGTAAGGAGATGTTTAATTCTGTAGAAGAGGCCAAGCCTTTGCCTAAGCTTTTTCAGTAATTCTTCAATATGTTCTTTAAAAGAGAGTTTGTTATCCAGCCATATACCCAGGTATTTGAATTTCGGCACGAACTCAAGATTTTCACCGAGTAGGGTGGTTATAGGAGGAACACTGTCATAGGCTGCAGAGTTGGCCCCGGTGCTAGATGGAGCAAACAGCATTGCCTTGGTTTTTTTTGCGTTTAGCAAAAGCTTTTTGTCGATGAGCTGGTTTTGCAGTTTATTGAATTCATCTTGTAATGCAGTGCATGCGGCTCCAGGGGAGTCTCGACTTATGTAGAGCACTGTATCATCGGCGAATAAATGGATTCTGGCTTTGATTCCTAAGTTCAGATTGTTAATATAGATGTTGAACAGTAGTGGACCCAATATGGAACCCTGTGGGACTCCTCTCTTTATTGATTTGAGTGGTGAAAGCTCTCCTTCGGCCTTTATTTGTTGCTGTCTGTCTGTGAGGTAGTTCTGGAACCAGTCCCGTGTGATTGAGTCCATGCCTAAATTGTTTAGCGCGGAAAGAAGTAGACAATGGTCGACGGTATCAAAGGCCTTGCTAAGATCTAAAAACACCGCACAAACGAATTTTTTCTTGTCCAGGTCCCGTTGCCAGTCGTCAGTAACTTTGGCCAGTGCAGTAATAGTGCTGTGTTTGGTTCTAAATCCAGACTGCATGGGGTTAAGAAATTCTGAGTTGTCCAGGAAGGATCTCAACTGTGTATCGACGATTTTTTCCAATATTTTCGAAAGTATAGGCAGTAGGGAGATTGGCCTATAGCTGTTCAAATCACTTGGGTCCCCTGCTTTGTATAGCGGAATAACATGAGCAGTTTTCCATTCTGCAGGAAGAGAGCCTTGAATTAGAGACAGGTTAAATAAATGCATTATTGGTGCTGCTTGTATGTGATAAGCTATTTCCAGAAAGTATGGGTCAAGCGAGTCAGCTCCTGCGCTCTTTCTAATGTCTAACTGTAGCAGAAGGTCTTCAACTTCTTTCAAGGTGATTAATGAAAAGGCGAATGTCCTGCCATTGTTGTTTATTTCTAGGGACTGTGCTTTGATCTGTGGCCGAAGACTGCTTACTGGTGCTTTATCGAAAGCCAGGCCAGCGGTAGCAAAGTGATTATTGAAGGCTTGAAGAATCTCAGATTTATCAGTGACAGAGACATTGTCAATGGTAATTTTGGATGGGAGACACTACCTGGTGAGTGGCCTGAGACTTCCTTAATAGTGGACCAGAACTTGGTAGGATTATTAGATGCAGAGAGCAATTCTGATTGATAAAAAGTAGCCTTTGCCTCCCTGATCATTTTTGTGCAGGCATTTCTGGCTGATCTGAAAAGACACCAGTCCGATTCTGTATGTGACTTCCTGGCTTTTTTCCACAGTAGATCTCTTTTTAGTAGGGCTTTCTTCAAGTCTGGTGAAAACCAGCGGCAGGTCCTGGTTTTTATTCTAGCTTTGATTATAGGGGCATGGATATCTAGGGCACCAGTTATGATTTCGTGCAGGACATCATAGGCATCACTTACCGATTTAGCTAGGTAAAAACTCTGCCATTTTATAGAGTCTTTTAGGTAGTTGAAATAGGCCAGAGGGTCAAAGTTACGTCTTGATCTTTTGGTGGAGAACTTTGATGTAGATAGTGGATTTGGGATAGTTCTAATGCCAGCTATGAGGCAGTGGTCACTAATATCAGCTGGAAGGATACCGGCATGTGAGAAATGATGAGGTTCATTCACAAGCAGCACATCCAGAAGGCTGCTTCACGTTGGATTCTTGTTGTTGATGCGCGTAGGTTCAGAAATTAGTTGAGTGAATCCATGTGAATCACAGAAATGTTTCAGGGGTAATGACCCGCTAGTTAACCAGTCATAGTTTAGATCACCTAGTATAATTGTCTCCATGGAGGAAGCGTCCATTTGTCCAGACAGGTGAGTTAGGAGTTGAGATCCTGCTGCAGGTGGTCTATAGCAGCCTATCACACGAAAGGCCCCAGAGTGAGGTGGCTCGACTTTAAGAGACAAGCATTCGAAACCTCCCGCAATGGAGGTGGCATCTAATACAGATACTGTGAATACGTTTTTAACATAAATGGCTATTCCCCCAGTCCTTCTATCTGCTCTGAAAAGAAGGTAATTGGGGATATTGACCTCACTGTCCGGTGTGGATGCTCGGAGCCAAGATTCCGATATCACCAGAATGTCTGGTGCAGTGTGGATAATCCAGGCCTGGACAGACTCCAGCTTTTTTAACAGGCTGCAGACATTGGCATGTAGGAAACTGAAACCTTTCAGATGATTAATTTCAGATGGTGATGAGAGCATCCTTGGGGGACCAGGGTTAAGTTCAATGTCTCCTGAACACAGTAGCAGGAGGAGGAGAATACTTCTCAGGTTGTGGAAGAAGTTTTTAAAGGCACGAGGCTTTCTGTATTTGTTACAGTTTAGGGCGCATGGGTCCACAGATCGGGTCATCTTCTTGTTTTGCCCTGTAGATATATAGCTTAACAACCAGGTAGGGTAGTAGCAGCCTGAGCAGAGTTTGATAGCCTGGTGTTTGAGGACGTACTTAGAAGAGCTGGTTACTGTGCCACTATCTGAGGTTTCAATAAGCTTCGTTGAATTAGGGGACAAGGCAGTATAATAAATAACTATTATTAATATATGGGTATACTGTCAGCTTGGGACATGTCTCTATAGGAACATCATAGCTGTCGTGGACAGCCAGCCATACTACATAGCAGAGGATAATGGCTATTAGGCAAAGCCATTGAGGCCTCCATGTTTAATTTTACACAGGGGCAGTTGTTAAATATATATAGAAATTACCTCAGCAGCAGGGTCTTATTGGACGTTACTCAGCGTAAATAATAGTTTGTAGTTTTGGTGTAGGCACATCTCATGGCCTCAATTGGTTAAATTTGGAACTAACTGAAAGGCAATAAGTAATGCGAACAAAGGGAGCACCTCTAGTAAGCAGGAGAATTTTTTTTTTTTTTTTAATGAGCCAGCCAATGAGAGAGAGGGAAAAACTGTGGGCGGAGCAATTGGGCTATAAAACAACGCTCGGGAAGGGGGATGGGCGGGTGGACGAAAAATTGCGGCTCTGCCGTACCTGCCTAGCTGGAGGGATCCGGGGCTGTGGTCTCGAACGGCGGCTTCAGAGGCACCGTCCGCCCGGTGGCCTCTCGTCCTGCAGCCGAAGACTCCAAGAGTCCCTGAGGAGACAGAAGGAGGGACTATTATTAGCAGTCCCAGTCAGCAGAGGGCAGGCAGACCAGAGGTGTTTCAGAGCACAAATTTGCAGGACAAAGGAGGTGATTTCCTGGGCGTCCCTATGTCTCGCTTGTCTGCACCAAATTCAAAAAGGGCTGTAATCACTATGACCTGCTCCCTCCCCTAACACCTGCAGCAAAATATTCAGACAGTCTAGGCTAGTACAGACAATTCAGACATTTAAACACAATAAATTAAAGAAGAATACAGCTCCTTTTTTGCAAAAATTTTGTTTCTAAAAGCAGTTTAGCTGTTGAGCCAATCGGAAGCCGCCAAGGAATGGCGCTCGCGCTCCGACAGGCTGTGGCTTTGCCGTACCTGCCTAGCTGGAGGGATCCGGGGCTGTGGTCTCGAGCGGCGGCTTCAGAGGTGCCATCCGCCCGGTGGCCGCTCGTCCTGCGGCCGACGACTCCAAGAGTCCCTGCCTAGCTGGAGGGATCTGGGGCTGTGGTCTCTAGCGGCGGCTTCAGAGGCGCCGTCCGCCCAGTGGCCGCTCTTCCTGTGGCCGACGACTCCAAGAGTCCCTGCCTAGCTGGAGGGATCCGGGGCTGTGGTCTCAGCGGCGGCTTCAGAGGCGCCATCTGCCCGGTGGCCGCTCGTCCTGCGGCCGACGACTCCAAGAGTCCCTGCCTAGCTGGAGGGATCCAGGGCTGTGGTCTCGAGTGGCGGCTTCAGAGGCGCCGTCCGCCCGGTGGCCGCTCGTCCTGCGGCCAACGACTCCAAGAGTCCCTGCCTAGCTGGAGGGATCCGGGGCTGTGGTCTCGAGCGGTGGCTTCAGAGGCACCGTCCGCCCGGTGGCCGCTCGTCCTGTGGCCGACGACTCCCAAGAGTGTACACTGGTAGGGTGACTGCTGAGGGGGGAAGCCAAAAAACAGACTCCATTTTCGGTTTTTTTTTTTTTTCAGGAAGTGAACAATTTTGCAAGAGGTGCTGCATATATGGAGAACCCCTGGGACACCACCTGCAAGGGAAGAGACCACTGGTGGAACATCACCCACACACGACTTCGGACGTCAGCCAGCTGGTTAGTCAGGCCTGTCAGACAGACCACACTAGGTCTGCCTGGAGTAAGCAAAGCAACTGTCACATCCGCAGGGCCTTCCAAGAAGCAGGAAAGCGTAGGTACCACTCTGCTTGTTAAGATAAAACATGGTGGTCATATTGACCTGGACAACCTGGCCCCAGGCCGGCAGGGCAAACTCTTAGAGGGTTAGACGAACTGATGTGAGTTCCAGCTGATCGATATGCATCCTAGACTTGTTTTGGGGGGGGGCCAGATGTCGTTTTCTCTGTGGTTCACGTGAGGGCCAGGAGGGCTCCATCCAGACAAATGGGACTCCTTCCTGAAGGTTCAGAAGAGACAGTCATCAACAGAGGATGTCCAGCAGTCAGGGTGTGCAGTCAACAATGAGTGTTATAGGACCGAATGCATTAGAGACCACTGGCGAGCCATCTCCTATTAAATGGGCTGCATGCACCAGCAGGTCCAATGAACCAAAGCCAAGGTAGATGCCATGAAAGCCAGGGACTTGTGGAAATCCCAGGCTGGGTACAATTGCTCTTCCAGAAGTAACTGGGCAATGGACAAAAATGAAAATTACATAACTACTGTAATTCTTGATCTTTCTGTGTATCTTCATCATTCATCACTATTGGGTATAAGCTGGAGGATTAGGACCCCACAGGAGCTTTTTTTTTTCTGTAAGAGGAGGAGCCAACGAAGAGACTGCGCCACCCTTGAGGCTGACGTATTACATGGTGCTTGCGAGTTGGCCAGTAACTGCCGTCTACTCCTCCTCAGCTCCAGTTCTGCACGCCGGCAAGAGACAGCAGGATAAGAATGGTTGGAGGGGTTGGGCAAGGAAACCCGAGGGATAGAAAAAGGAAAGGATATAAAACTAAAAGGAGGAATATGCCGCAGAGAAGACAGGAAATAAGAAGAAAACCTAAGGGATTGGGGATGAGGGGGCCCCAATCTCTGGGCAAAAAAGAATGGGTTGGGGGGGGGTAGAAGGAAAGAAGAAGTAATGAGGAGGAGGAGACACTGCCTCCCGCCCCGCGCTGTCGGCCTCGACTGTTTGAGAAGGTAAGCCACAGACGTAAGGCAAGCTAGCTGGTGCCAAGGTTTGAGGAATGGAACCACTAAAAGGTAGAGGCAGGCCAAGGATTCAGGGTGGGCGGTATCTTCCTCTCCTGAGAAACTATTAAGACAGAAGGACTGCTAAAAGATGCCCTGGAGAACACCCCAGGGTAGGGATTAACAGGTTACTCACCTATAAGAGTAGTTCTAGAGGTGGTATATATTGTTCATCCACATTTCTTGGCAGGTACCTTGCCGCTTTAAGATGTGCTGGAAAGTCTTCAAGCTGGCTCCTCCCACCCACCTGGGTGATATAACCCTCGGCTCTGCCCCACAATGCCAGATCTTGGCCCACTGGAAGCCAGGTTTGTGCGGGGAGATCGGGTGGGTCACTGTGGATGAACATATACCACTCCCAGAACTACTGTTACAGGTGAGTAACCTGTTTTTTCAGGATCATGGATATGTTGTTCTATCCACACTTCTTGGCAGACTCCTAGCAGTTCTCTGGGAGGAGGGAGGCAAGACGCACACCACTTATTTAGGAAAAAGGGACTGGAGAACTGAGGCTCCAAAACCAGCATCCCGGCGTGACTCAAGATCGCTGTGCTAATGGGAAATGAAGGTGTGTGCTGACTTCCACGTAGCAGCCCTGCAGATTTCCTGGATAGGGACGTCCCTAGAAGCAGCCACCGACACAATGGTATGGCGGGTGGAATGAGCCTTAAGCCCTACTGGAAGCTCCCTACCCGTCAACCTAAGCAGAGGTCAATGCAAGATGTAATCCATCGAGCTACTGTCCACTTGGCTGCAGGTCTGCCAGGTGCGGCTTCAGCGTAGGTGACAAACAGCTAGCAAACCTCTCCCCGAACTTCTGCCATTCGCTCTTTGTAGTAGGCGAGTGTTCATCTCAGGTCCAAAGTATGGAGCCTGTACTCTGCCTTCGAGGTGTGACTGGGGTAGAAGACCAGCAGAGTAATCACCTGGTTAAGGTGAAACTCCGACACAACCTTCAGAAGGAATTTCAGGTGGGGGCGCAGAACAACCTTGTCCCAGTGGAAGACCAGGTAAGTATACTCAATAGAGAGTGCCTGTAATTCCCCAGTCCTTCTGGCTGACGTGATAGCCACCAAGAAGGCGGTCTTTCACGACAAATGTGAGATGTCACATTTGTGCATCGGTTCGAATGGCTTGCCCATGAGTTTTGCCAAAACCAGCAGTGGATCCCACAGAGGTGGAGGTTCACACACCGGAGGAGATATGTGGTTTAGGCCTTTGAAGAAGCGCCAGACTACCTTCTCCGGCGCCACTAACTGCTGACTGGCGTGCGCCCGGTAAACAGAAATGGCTGCCAGGTACACCTTTAGGGTTGTCGACTGAAGTCCCTGCTGAGAGAGGGACCAAAGATAGTCCAAAATGCTAGCCACTGGACAGGATGATGGGTCCAGCCCTTTGCCCTGACACCAGATGGAGAATCTCTTCCATTTAAAGGCACAGCATTTTCTGGTCAATTCCTTACGGGAAGTCTCAACAACGTTGAGGACCTCGTCAGAGAGACCCAAGGCCTGGAACTCTAGCCGCTCAGGAACCAGACCATCAGGTGCAGGGATTGAAGGTCCAGGTGGAGTACCTTCCCCTGATTTACAGAGAGCAGGTCCGGGCATGCTGGAAGCCACCTCGGAAGCCTAGAGCTGAAGCTGAGGAGATCTGGATACCAGAACTGGCGTGGCCAGTCTGGGGCTGCCAGGATCACCTGCGCCCTGTCCCTCCTGACCTTGATGAGCACTTTGTGTATCAAGGAGAGGGAAGGCATAAAAGAGGCCTGGGGTCCAAGGCCTTCAGAAGGCATCCCCCTGCAGTGAACCCTGCTGAGGGGGGCGGGCATGATACAACTTTAGCCTCGCGTTCTCCCTGGAGGCGAACAGGTCCACCTGAGGGGTGCCCTAGTGGGAGAACAGATCTTGTACTAACTCTTGGTGGAGAGACTACTCATGATATGCCCCACCCATCCGGCTGACGGCATCAGCCAGCTGAGTCGAAGCTCCTGCTACGTGAATGGCTAGGAGATCTGCCTCCAGGCTGAGCATGAGGGACCAAATGTGAAGAGCTTCCTTGCAGAGGGGCAAGGTGCACGTCCCATCCTGCCTGTTGAGATAGTACATGGTCATGGTGTTGTCTGTCTGGACTGAGACCACTTGACCCCGAACAAACAGAGTGAATGCGGTCAGGGCTAGCTGAACCACTTGAAGCTCCCGCAGGCTGATGTGGTATCAGGACTCCTGGGGGAACCAGAGCCCATGGGCTCTGTGCTCCCCCAGATAGGCACCCCAATCCATCAGAGAGGCATCGGTCGTCAGGATGACCGTAGGCCCAGGGCGGACAAATGGGATCCCTTCTTGCAGGTGGGATGGGATGGGATGAGCCACCACTGGGGGCTGTCCCACATCCTCTGGGTCACAGAGACCAGCTGGTCGAGATGACCTGAGTGCTAAGACCACTGGCTGGCCAGTTCCCACTGGAGGAAATGCATATGCCAGTGGGCCAAATGGACCATGCTGGTGCAGGCCACCATTTAGCCCAGAAGATGCAGGAAGTCCTGGGCAGGGCGCGATTGCCCAGGCAGAAATGATTGTGCAAAGGAGGAGAAAACGTCCACTCTGTCTGCTGGGAGTCAAACTCTGGCTCGGCAGGAGTCGAGCTCTGCCCCAATGAACCGAATCACCTACGAAGGTACGAGTTCCGACTTGGCCTCATTGATCAGGAGGCCAAGGTCGAGGCAAGTCTGGAGGGCCAGATCCCTGGACTGCTCCACCTCCCACCTGGAGGGACCTGCTATCAGCCAGTTGTCCAGGTAAGGGTACACCTGGACCCCTCGGCACCTCACGTAAGCCGCCACCACTGCCATGCATTTGGTGAAGACCCTGGGGGCTGAAGGTAGGCCAAAGGGCATGGCTTGGAGCTCGTAAAGGGTTCCCTTGGCTCGGAAGCGGAGGAACCATCGATGGGATGGATGGATCAGGACGTGAAAGAACGCGTCCTGAAGATCTAGGGAGCAGAACCACATGCCTTGCTCCAGGGATGGTATGATCTGAGCCAGAGTTACCATCCGGAAGGTGCGGGACCTGAGGAACTTGTTCAGGTCATGCAGATCTAGAATGAGGCACCAGCCTCCCGTCCACTTCGGTACCAGGAAGTACCTGGAAATGAACCATGGGTCTGAATGCAGGTCCGCTACTCTGCGCACCGCCCCCTTGAGGAGCTGAGCTAAGTCATCTCAGAGAGCCAACTGAGAAGCTGCGGACACCAGATCCCCCCACGGGGCGCGGGCTCAAAATGGATGGGCCTGCTCAAATTCCAGAGGCAGGCCTCAACCGACCACTTCCAGAACCCAACGGTCTATGGTGATAGCGGACCAGGTGGAAAGGAAGTGGCTGAGCCAGCCCCCCATGGGAGGTCCCAGGGGAGGTGTTACGGGATTGAGGGAGGCAACCCACAACCTGTCACTGGGAAGGCTTGGAGGAAGATCCGGCAGAGGAGCCGCTGGGACCTTTCCCCCTGCGCTTCCTGAACGAGGAGGCCATGGATTTGGCCTGAGGACGCCAAGATTGAGCCTGCTGGCCCTGCTGCTGCTGGTCTGGTCTGGCTGCAGCAGTGGATGAACAAAAGGGCCTGCGGTTCTGACGCTTGGGGCCCTTGTCCTTCTGGGCAGATGTGGTGGAGTCCAAGGTGGCACTGGACTTCTCTATGTGTTGGCGGTAGCCCTCCATGCCGGGCCCGAACAGATCGGTGCCCAGGAAGGGGACATCTGTCAGCATGTCTTGCGTATCAGCTGTAAAGGTCGAGATGCGCAGCCAAGCCCTGCAGTGCATGGCCACTATGGCCACTACCAAACGGGCACAGGAGTCACCAATGCCCAGAGCAGTCTGGAGTTGTTGCTTCGCCACAGCCCTACCCTGGTCCCGGACCTGCCTGACCGTGGTCTGGAGATCCGCTAAGAGATAAGGGATCATCTCGTCCAGGGAGCCCAAGAGGGCATGGGAGTAATGTGCCATGATAACGGCCAAACTGGCTTGACGAAGACCAAGGGAGGAGGCTGCATAGACCTTCTTCCCGGAATGGTACAGTTGTTTGGATTCCTTGTCCAGGGTCTGTCCACATCCCCTCTGTTGCCTGAACGCCAAAAGACTGTGTTGGCCACCAACCCCACCACAGAGGGGTGCTCTGAAAAATCCCGAAAGGGACCGCATACTTGCAGGCCATGTGGGCAGAAGGTGCAGGGCAAGATGCAGGATGCTGCCATAGAACCAAGGCTGGACCCACAATGGCCTCAGCCACCGGAAAGGCCTCCATCGGAGTATCCGCTTTGTCCAGAATCTCTGTGAGGGGATACCTGGCCCGTTTCTTCCAAGGCTCAAGCTCCATTCCTGTGGACTCGGAAATGAGATGACAAATACCCATCAGCGAGGTAGGGCCCTCGTCGATGGAGAGACCCCACCCCCAAGAGACTCGGCGTCGACGGGAGACCATGGAAGAATCTTCGGACTCCAAGGAGTCCTCATAAAGCGGGTGACCACCCGTGTCACTCTCAACCCGCCTTGGGCAGTTGGGAGTAAGAGTGGCCGACAACCGATGAGGCAGGCCTTGGGCCAACTGAGATTCCTTGGTCGGAGCCCCGGACTTTGGTTGCTTGGGCGGCGGTTCCACCTGGATCGGTGGAGTAGCCAGCTTTGGCTGAGCTGGCAGGGCCTTAACCGGCACCTCGGTGACGGTGGCCGTGGCAAACGTCAGTCGCTCGGTTTTGACCCAAACAGGACCAACTGCTGCCACATTAGGTCTTCGTAGCACTGATGCAACTTGCGCCGGAGCCTCTCCTCACCCAAGGAGGACGAAGATGAGGAGTTGCGCTGCCACTTACCATGGCGTCGGGAGCGAGATCGCCAATGAGGGCAAGTCTTGTCCGATGCTGAAATCGAGGAACGAGACCGAGACCTCGACTGTCAGCGAGGCTGACGGGGGACCTTGGAAGGAGTCGAGGAAACCCACGGCTCCTCCTGGTCAGGTTCCTTAGCAGGCGGGTCCTACCCAGTGGGGTGAGCCGACCCGTCTGAGGACACTGAAAGCACCGGAGTCTGAAATAAAGAGTCGTCGGCCGGATCGGGCGACAACCCGCCGATCGGCTCGAGAAAAATCTCGGCCGCATCAACAGGCGTCTCAGACAACTGGTCTGACGGGGTTACCATGAAACCAGCGGTCTTGGCCGCAACTTCGACCAAAGTTGAAATGGGTTTCCTATGAGTGGGACCATTCCTGTTCCCAAAAGTGTCGATGTTGCGACTTGTCCTTTTTTGACTCCTTCTTCCCAGAGCTCGAAACATGCGACCCTGAAGGGCCCTCTCCCTTGGTAGAGAGAGACTGGCACAACTCCTTGAAGGAAGCTGAACAGGAGCATCCCAGTTGTAGCGGAATGAAGGCCAAAGCCGAAGAGTAGCCCGCCACAGCCTGAGCCATCTCCTCCTCGAAGGCCTTAAGCTGTTCCAGCTGCTTGGCGAACCCCACAGCCGCGGTGACCACCCTACGGACATCCTTGGATTTAACTGGCGGGTAACACTTTTCAGTCATCCCAGTTGAAGTTGGGCAGCATGGTCTTCCAGAACGAGGGTGAAAAGGACTGACAGAGATCGCAAGCCTGCGAATCGTGGTAGCGTCCCAGACAGTAGACGCATGCAGCGTGTGGATCAGTGCGAGACATCTTCTGCCCGCAGGGGCACCGGCGAAACCCAGGAACTGATTTGTCTTCCATCACGGTAGTGAGAGAAGAATGCGGAGACGAAACTCAAGAGACTTTTAAAATATGTTTTGGAAGCTAATCTGAAGATTCTAGAGCCAGGGCCTACTACATGCAGAAGCGCTAAGGAGGGAACCTGAACCTTCCAGCGGAAATGAAGATCTGGAGTTGTGGGGCAGAGCCGAGGGTTATACCACCCAGGTAGGTGGGAGTAGCCAACCTGAAGACTTTCCGGCACATCTTAAAGCAGCAAGGTACCTGCCAAGAAGTGTGGATAGAACAACATATCCACAATCTTAGAATGAATGTTTGGAGAGTAGGATACCTCCACAGAAGGAACCGGAGGGGGATAAGACAATTTTCCAGAGGGGGAAAATAACTGAGGGGATCAAGAGACGATTTCCTCCCCTTTCCCCCGGGCTCCCTCAAGAGGATGAGAGGAGGCCAGAGCACCAAGAGTTACCTAGGCTGAAGGAGAGGGAGAGGGAGAGAGCTCCTGCGATCCCCAGAAGCACAACCCTCTCTGCTTGCCTACACAGAGGAATCCCCCCTCGATTCCAGAAGGGAAGGGAAGGGGGGTGCTAAGACCAGATTCCAAACTGAAGACAAACAGGAAGGAGGAAACTGCCCAGAGACCGAGGCCCCAGAGGGGAAGGTAGGCAGAATTTAGTGATGAATGGTGAAGATACACAGAAAGACCAAGAATTACGGTAGGTACATAATTTTCATATCTTATCTGTGTCAGTCTTCACCATTCATCACTATTGGGTGAGTACCGAGCCCCCCGAAGGGGGCCCAGCACCTCCCTAAGGGACAGTGTCCCTCAGCCTCCAGTGGGGGAGATACCAGAGGAGAGAACCCCTGCAGGCCTGGCTAGGCCTGGGACTGGTCTGTGTGAGGCAAGGATCTCCTCGCAGGTGAAGGAAGGCACCCCTGAAGCTCTCACTTCACCCTAAGAGAAAAAACGTGGGTTCTCTGGAAGGCGGAGAAAGTCACCATACACCGGACCTGGGGTGACAACCGGGAGAGACGAAGCCATGCCGACCACCTGATGCAAATCACTGTCCCCACTCTCCTGGAGGCCTTCTCGTTGGCATCGAAAGATGCCATTGCTTGGTGCCTTGCAAGCTCTAGGCCTTGCGCAGAGAGGGCAAAGGCTTGACTGGTTTCCTCCAAATCAGGCAGGGAGGCTAGAACCTGTCCTAGCCGTGACCATAAATACCTGTTGTAGGTAGCATAGTGGGCCTGATGCGCTGCCACATAGAAAAAGATCTGTGCCATGGAGAAAATTTACCTGCCCCAAAAATCACACAGAGATGAGTTCGAATCTGGGGGTCAGTCATGGCTCGAGCTTCTATGTCTATAGGGGGTGTGCAGGAGCGTCACGCCCGAAGGAGGGTGAGGCAGAGTTCCTGGAGACCCCAGGGGGGCGTAATACCACTTGTGAAGATCCCTTGGGACTGGAGCTGGGGCAAAGGGACGTCACCAGACCCAGTGTGACGCCTCCCAGAAGGGAGCAGACCAGGCGGGGACCAACAGGTCGGCCGCACTGTACTCACCCAAGAAGGTACGCGCTGATTGGTCCAGATTGCATTCTCCTAAGGTGGAAATGTGGAGTTCCTCGACAAAACACGGCAGGAAACACTGATAACTAGAGAGATCAGCTGCTGGGGAAAGATGGACGGAGGACTCCTCTCTCTCAGAGGAGGAAGACAAGGGAGCCAACGACCTTTTCAGAGACAGGGACAGGTTGCACTGGGGAGTGGTGGAACACCTCTTCGTCCATGGCTCGGAAGTAGGCAGGTTACAGTGAAGCCAAGGCCCTGAACTGTTCCCAGGTAAGGGGCCCCATAGGACCAGAGATACCTGGGAGGGAGGGGTTGGCTGAGGCACGGGGGCCAGGCACCTCCGAGGAGGGGCACTGCCTCTGCCTGGGCAGGGGGACCGTACGGAAGACCTCAAGGGAGGAGGAGGAGTCCCGGTGGTCCCAGCAGACAAAGGCCACTCAACTGAGCTGGAACAGTGAGAGCTGAGCCTGAGAGAAGAATTGCCCCCGTGAGGTGACTGGGGCCACATGAGCCCAAAAGGGCGGCCCCCGACCTCCAGAGAAGATGCCCCTCCCAGGTGGACCTTGGGGGAGAAGCCTGGCCCAACACTACGGCTCCTCTCCGAGCCCCTGCGGGCTTCCCAGGGGAGGTCATTGTGCTGAACCAAGTCTACTCAACCCTTTGGAGTCTGAGAGATCCCTCTTCCTCACCACCAGCTGAGGTAGCTAGCACCCCGCAGCCAACTCCAAGGAGACAGTCGGGGGTAGAGCGCCCTCACCTGCCTGGGACACCCCAGCCCACCCAGAAGTCAGGCTGGCCAGGACAATCACAGGAGGGGCTACGTTACCCGAGGAGGCAGATGGGTCAATGGCTCCAGGCTGCCCTGTGGTGCCCCCCTGGGCATCTGAGGGCTGGTCGGTACCACTGACCCTGGAACCAGTGGAATCCACCCACCCCCGAGGAGGGGGGCTGAGTGGGGGCCTAAGCAGTGGACATGGAGGAATCAGAAGATTCAGAGGAATCCAGGAGCCAATCCGGGTCAGCCTCCAAATCATCCTCCCCAGAGGAGGAGACTCAAACACAGACGACTCCTCGATCCCTCCCAATCCTGGCGCCAGGAATGGCACCGGTGTCAGAGGTGGCACCGCGCGTGGCACCGCAGACTGGCCCGGCACTGCCCACGGCACCACCTCCATCCCTGGCACTGCAAACGGTGCCGGAGTCAGAAGCGGCACTGGAGGCCAGCCTGGCGCTGCATGACTCCCGGCACTGCAAGTGGCACCGGAGTCAGGGGCAGCGCCGACAGGTGGCGCCAAGGACGATGCTGGCCCGGGCCCCAGAGCATGAAGCTGGGGGAGCCTTCACCTCTGAAGAGGCAACTGCCAAGACGGTGCCTCCCGCCTGACCCCCAAGGGGGCCAGACTGGGCCTCCTGCACCATGGAAGGAGCCCCCTGGCGAGGCAAGGCTAGAATGGGCAGGGGCCCCCTCCTCCGCAGGCCATACAGGACTGGGAGGGGACCCAGAGGAAGAGCCAAGAACCTTGACCTTGGCTTCCCGAGTGCAAGCCTGTCCTCCGAAAGTTGGCGGAGCTTGTCCGACTTTAAACACGCGCAATTCCAAAACCCGGCAGTCCATGGAAAAACAGGCATCTCAATGATCCATGTCGTGGTTAGGACCCAAGCAGGTCAAGCACCGGTCATGCTGGTCTGTGATGGAGAAAAGCTGGCTGCAGGGACAGTGCCGCATAGGAGGCCGACCCACCTTAGAAGTTTTGTCCCCCGAATGAGACATGACTGGATGAAAACACAAGAAACAAAACAAAGGCACTCGGCATCATTGAAAATAAAAGGAAAGATCTTACCAAGAGATGACATCAAGAACAGAGGCAAGCAGAACTTGAGCCGGAGCAGACAGACTAGGTTGCTGACACAGTTTCAACTTCGAAGCTTCCACACGAGGTCCTCTCTCAATGGCGGGAGAAGCAGAACTGGGGCTGAGCAGGTGTCAACGGCAGTTACTGGCCAACCCGCGAGCGCCACGTAACACATCGGCCTCGAGGACGGCGCCGTCTGTGTCAGCTCCTCCTCTTGCAAAAAAATAAAATAAAAAATGCTCCTATGGGGTCCTAATCCTCCGGCTTATACCCAATAGTGATGAATGGTGAAGACTGACACAGATAAGATGATTCATGGCACTGTCACTGATATTCACTGCCACTGGAAGTTGCTATTTAGCTATCTCCAAGTCTTTTACAGTATGCATATGGCGAGTCTACCTACAGAGTGAGAGACACACAGGCGTAACAGCAGATAAGTTACTTTTGGTGATGGACTTGCCTTAAAGTCACAGGTGCAGATGAATAGGTTTTCTTGTCTAGTAAATCATCAATATTTCTTGTGTTTATCAGATGAGGCTGTGGAAATGGTAGTTATTGCCTCTCCAAAGACTTCTGTGGTGAAAGGGTAACTAAAAGAGATAATCTGATCCGTCCTTAAGGGCAATGTGCCTCCTTTGGATTTTCTTATGAACAGCCTGTGAAGAGGCTGACAAGTCTAAGATTTTCTTAGTCAATTTCTTAAAAGAATCATGCCTTGGAATGCATACGGTTTTTGCTGTTGTTAACCGTAGCATAACTAGAAACTTGCATTCAGATAAATCTGCTCCAGATTGTGTGGTCTGAATACCTAAACCTTCAGCCACTCTCCTTAATGGAATGGAAATTGAGAATAACCCTCCAGCATTTTTTAATCCTCCCCATTCACTTCAAAAGTAATATTCTCTACATCTGCCACATAATACTCTTCCTCCTCACCACCATTCTGGAGAGGAACACAGGTGGGCTTAGGGTCTTCAGACTTTTTCATAGTTTGCCGAATCTGTCGCATTTCTTTAAACTCCTCAGAGGAACACATATCCCATGCAGGAGGAAGCACAGACTGAGGCAGTATTTTTTTTCTTAATATATCTTTTATTTCTTGTAGAGTGATTTGAAATAATCTTTGCAGATCTGGTGTGTATGTGTTCCTTCAGATCCCTCACCAGCCAGGGACTCTGCTTATTTTGCAGTTTCAGCAGACTTTGCTGAGAAATACAATTTGGGAGAACAAGTGCCACTAACTGATTCCTTCTCCCATGTTTGAGTTATTTTAGATTTCTGCTATACTGAGGAACATTCAGCAGAACTGGAAGTGGATGCAAGAGCAGAAAAGACTTTTCTTGTTACCTCCCTTCTCCTCGTTTCTCAGTCAAACATTTTACAAAAATCACAAGTGTCAGGGTTGATCAAGGTCTACAGCTGACAAAACACTGTAAATGCCTGTATCCTTTTGCACCCACCGTCATCAGCTCACTCAGCTTTTTAAACTAATTGGCCCTGTTCTCTTTTTTTGCCCTTTCTGACATGTCACAAGAAAAAAACATGAGAATTGAGCAACTGGCATTAAAGCACAGTTACGTGAGAACTTACCGTAACAGTAGATGTTCGAGAGGAGCTCTTGCAGCAGGCTACACCATAAGGACTATGCTGCCAGGCACTAGGACCCCATGGAAAAATTCTTAGCTAGCAGTAACCCAGCGGGGACCACCCTCAACATCGGACCACCTCAGACATCCGCCAATGGCATAAAAGGGGCGGTCCCCAGCCACATTCCAGTTCTCCCACCAGAGACCCAGCTGACAAATAATAGAGAACCGAGGTGAGTGGAATACCCCATCAAGGGTAAGGAAAAAAAGGAGAAAAGGACCAGGGGGAAGGAGGGAGGGAAATAACGCCTGCTACAACAGCTCCTCTCGAAGATCTACTGTCATGGTAAGTTCTGTACTATCTTACTTTGAGTGGGAGCTCTTGCAGCAGGCTATTACCATAAGGACTGAGTACCAAGCAGTACTAATTGGATCCTGGATAGACTGGGAGGTGGAAGCTTTAGCAGCGGGAGGCTTCAAGACAAAAGGCCCTGAAGCACCACCAAACCAAACCCAGCTCTCCGACAGGAAGCAACGTCCAGGCTGTAGTGTTTCACAAAGGTGTGCACTGAGCCCTAAGTAGCTGCTGCACAGATATCTGCCGCAGAAACGTTCTGACTTGCCGCAAAGGAGGTGGAAACACCCCTGGTGACATGGCCCTTAGCTGAGCCCGGTAAGGGTTCGTTGTATTTATTGTAGCAGAAGGTGATGCAATGGACTAGCCATCTGGACAGTCTGCTTTGCCACAGGCACCCCAGGATTCTCGGGGCAAAGGAAACAAAAAGCTGGTCAGACTTTCTGAAAGTTCAAGTGCAGCTAATGCAGTACTTAAGCACTCTATGTACATCCAGAGTGTGAAGAAGGGCCTCCCCTCGATTAGCATATTTCGGATAATAAACCAGAAGTCTGATGTCCTGATTAAGGGTAAACTGGGACACCACCTTAGGAAGGAACTTAGGATTAGTCCTCAAGGACACACTGCCCTTTTGGAAAATTAAATATCCTCTGAGCAGAAGTAATGGCAACTAAAAACAACGTTTTCCATGACAGAAAGTGCATCTTGCAATCCACGGCTGTCTCGAAGGGAGGCAATGTAAGCTTCTCTAACAAAAATACAGGTTACTCACCTGTAACAGGAGTTCTAGGAATGGTATATGTTGTTCATCCACACTCATTGGCAGGTATCCTTGCCGCTTTAAATCTTGCCGGAAGGTCTTCAAGCTTGCTCCTCCCACCCACCCGGGTGGTATAACTCTCGGCTCCGCCCCATGACGCCAGATCTGGCCCGCTGGAAGCTCAGGTTGTGCGTCCGAGCCGAGGAGTCGGGTGAGTGTAGGATGAACAACATATACCATTCCTAGAACTCCTGTTACAGGTGAGTAACCTGTATTTCCTAGGGACATGGATATGTTGTTCATCCACACTCATTGGCAGACTCCTAGCAGTTCTCCGGGAGGAGGGAGGCAAGGCGCACACCCCAATACTTACTTGGGAAGAGACTGGAGAAGCCGAGGCCCCAAAACCAGCATCCCGGCGTGACTCAAGGTCGATGTGGTAATGGGTAATGAAGGTGTTTGCTGACTTCCAGGTAGCAGCCCTGCAGATTTCCTGGATAGGGACGTCCCTGGAAGCAGCCACCGTTGCAGCAGCATGGCGGGTAGAATGAGCTCTTATCCCTCTGGGAGGCTCCATGCCCGCCAACTTATAGCAGAGATCT
Source organism: Neoceratodus forsteri (assembly GCA_016271365.2). Classification (NCBI taxonomy): domain Eukaryota; kingdom Metazoa; phylum Chordata; order Ceratodontiformes; family Ceratodontidae; genus Neoceratodus; species Neoceratodus forsteri. The sequence goes on from CM057459.1 coordinate 68,604,965, forward strand.
ATGCAGGAAGTGACCCACCTGCTTATCGTCCGCTTGGCTGCAGGTCTGCCAGATGCGGCTTCAGCGTAGGTGACAAACAGCTGGCGAACCTCTCCCAATTTCAACCGTGCGCTCTTTGTAATAAGCGGCGCCCTTCTGAGGTCCAAAGTATGGAGCCTATATTGACCTCCGAGGTGTGATTGGGGTAGAACACCGGCAGAGTCAACACCTGGTTAAGGTGAAACTCCGACACCACCTTGGGAAGGAATTTCGGTGAGGCGCAGGACAACCTTGTCCCTGTGGAAGACCAGGTAAGGAGACTCGATGGAAAGCGCCTGGAGCTCTCCCATCCTTCTGGCTGACGTGATAGCCACCAAGAAGCGCGTCTTCCGACGACAGGTGAGAGAGCACACCTGTGCATAGGTTGAATAGCTTGCCCATGAGCTTTGCCAGTACCAGCAGTAGATCCACGGAGGTGGGGTTCCCGCACTGGAGGAAATGTGATCAAGGCCTTTGAAAAGCGCAGACCACCTTCTCCTGCGCCACCGACTGCTTCCCGGCCCGCGCCCGGTAAGCAGAGATGGCTGCCAGGTGCACCCTTAGGGTCGTCGACCTAAGCCCTTGATTAGAAAGGGACCATAAATAGTCCAAGATGCTTGCCAAGGAACAGGAGGAAGGGTCCAAGCCCTTGCCCTGACACCAAATGGAAAACCTTTTCCATTTGAAGGCATAGCATTTTCTGGTCGACTCCTTACGGGACGCCTCAACTACATTGAGGACCTCGTCGGAAAGACCCAAGGCCTGGAACTCTAGCCGCTCAGGAACCAGGCCGTCAGGTGCAGGGATTGAAGGTCGGATGGAACACCTTCCCTGATTGACTGAGGCAGGTCGGGCGAGCTGGAAGCTGCCAGCGGAGTCCTGGAGCTGAGACTGAGGAGATCTGGGTACCAGAACTGGCGAGGCCAGTCTGGGGCTATCAGAATCACCTGCGCCTTGTCCCTCCTCTCCTTGAGAAGCACCTTGTGGATCAAGGGAAATGGGGGGAAAAGGCGTAAAAGGCCCGGGGTCCACTGCCTCGAGAAGGCATCCCCCTGCAGCGAGCCCTGCTGAGGCGGGCATGGAACAGTCTCAGCAGCGTTCTCCTGGGCGAACAGGTCCACCTGAGGTGTGCCCCAATGGGAGAACAGATGCTGTACTACCTCCGGCAGGAGAGACCACTCGTGGGATGCAGCCCCTATCCGGCTCAGGGCATCGGCCAGGGTGTTGGAGGCTCCTGCCACATGAATGGCTAGGAGATCCGCCTCCAGGCTGCTCACGAGTGACCAAATGCGGAGAGCTTCCTTGCATAGAAGCATGGAGCGCGTCCCGCCCTGGCGGTTTAGACAGAACATGGTCGTGGTATTGTCCGTCTGGACTCGGACCACTTGACCCCGGAGGAACGGAGCAAAGGCGGTGAGAGCTAGGCGGACCGCTCGGAGCTCCAGCAGGTTGATGTGGCATCGGGACTCCCGCGGGGACCAGAGGCCATGAGCCCGGTGTTCCCCCAGATGGGCACCCCAACCCATCAGAGAGGCATCGGTCGATAGAGAGACCGTCGGCTCGGGGCGGACGAACGGGATGCCCTCCTGCAAATGATCTGGAACGGTCCACCACTGGAGAGCTGCCCACATCCCTGAGTCACCGGCACAAGCTGGTCCAAAGGATCGCAGGCGATGTGACCACTGGCTGGCCAGTCCCCACTGAAGGGGACGCATGTTCCAGCGGGCCCAACGGACCACGCTGGTGCAGGCCGCCATGAGACCCAGGAGGCGCAGGAAGTCCCGGGCAGGGCGCAATTGCCCAACCAGAAATGATCGGGCAAAGGAGGAAAGAACCCGGCCCTGTCCGCCGGGAGCCGCGCTCTGGCTCGAAGAGAGTCGAGCTGCGCCCCGATGAATAGAATCACCAGCTTTGGCTCGAATTCCGACTTGGCCTCGTTGATAAGGAGGCCCAGTTGAGAGCAGACCTGGAGGGCCAGATCTCTGGACCACTCCGCCTCCTTCCTGGAGGGAGCTGCTATCAGCCAGTCGTCCAGGTAAGGGTACACCCGGACCCCTCGGCGCCGCAGGAATGCTGTCACCACTGCCATGCATTTGGTGAAGACCCTGGGAGCTGGAGACAAGCCGAAGGGCATGGCTTGGAACTCGAAAAGGGATTCTTCCGCTCGGAAGCGAAGGAATCTCTGGTGAGACGGACGGATAGGGACGTGAAAAAACGCGTCCTGCAAGTCCAGAGAGCAGAACCACACGCCGCGTTCCAAGGATGGTATTATCTGAGCCAGAGTGACCATCCTGAAGGTTCGAGACCTTAGGAACTTGTTTAGGTCGTGTAGGTCGAGAATGGGGCGCCAGCCCCCCGTCCGTTTCGGAACCAGGAAGTACCTGGACACAAACCCTGGGTCTGAAGGAGGGTCCGCCACCTCTCTTATCACCTCCTTCTGGAGGAGGAGAGCGATGTCGGCTCGACGAGCCGCCAGTGAGGCTGGGGACCCCGAAGCCCCCCGAGGGGCGACGGCTCTGAAGGGTGGTGCCTGCTCGAATTCCAGAGGCAGGCCTCTTCCCACCACCTCAAGACCCACCTGTCCATGGTAACAGCGGACCAGGTGGAGCAGGATGTCGGAGCCATCCCCAGGGACCCAGGGGTAAATGACGGGATGGGGCGACACCCTCAGCCCGCCACTGGGCAGGCTTGAGGAGGACGGCCGAGGGACCTCCTGGGCCTTTCCTCCTGCCTCCTGTTAGAGGAAGCCGGCGGCTTGGGTTTGGGATGCCAAGGCCGAGCCTGCTGGCCCTGGCGTTGCTGGGCCGGGCGCGCCGGGGGCACAGAAGGACGAAAGGGCTTAGGCTGCGTTTGCGGCCTTTGTCCTTCTGAGCGGAAGAGACCGAGTCCAAGGTAGCATTGGACTTCTCGATCCTCTGCAGGTGACCTTCCACCCCAGGGCCGAAGAGGTCAGTCCCCAAAAAGGGAACATCCGCCAACTTGTGCTGGGTATCCGAAGTAAAGGTGGATATCCTCAGCCAAGCCCGCCGACGCATAGCCACTGTGGCCGCCACCGATCCGGCACATGAGTCCCCTATATCCAAAGCAGTCTGGAGCTGCTGTTTGGCCACTGCCCTGCCCTGGTCCCGCACCTGCTTAACCGTAGTCCGCAGATCGGGCGGGAAGATGAGGATGACCTCATCCAGGAGCCCAACAGGGCATGAAAAATGTGCCATAAGGGGCGGCGAACTGGCCTTGCGAAGAGCCGAGAGGACGCTAGCGTAGACTTTTCGCCCGACATAGTCCAATTTCTTGGACTCCTTGTCAGGAGGTTTGTCCACATCCCTGGCGTTGCCGGCGCGCCGGAAAACGCTGTCGGTAACCAACCCCTCAGCAGAGGGGTGTTCCGAAAAACAGGACAAGGAACCGGTAGGGACCGCATACTTCCTGGCCATCCTGGCCGAAGGCGCAGGGCAGGAAGCAGGGCACTGCCAAAGCTCCAGTGCCGGACCCACTATGGCCTCGGCCACCGGAAAGGCCTCCGTCGGAGAATCCCCTCGGTCCAGAATCTCCGTGAGGGGATACCTGGCCCGTTTGGAAACGGGTTCGAGCTCCATCCCAGTGGACTCCGAGATGAGCCGAAGCAGTCCTAGGAAGGACGACGGGCTATCGTCCGTTGACTGACCTCCTGAAGACTCCAAGTCCAGTCGCTTGGAGAAAAAGGAGGAATCATCTTCGGACTCGGAAGAGTCCTCGAAGAGCTGCCTCTGGCCTGAGCCACCCTTCACCTGCCGAGGTCGGTCGGGAGTGAGGGTAACTGACAGCCGATGGGGTAGACCCCTAGCCGACCGAGATCCTTGGTGGAGCCCCAATTGGTGGCTGTGGAGCGGAGGTTCCACAGAATCGGTGGAGCAGCTGGTTTGGCAGGACAACCGGCCTGGGTATGAAGCTCTCGGATAGAGTCGGGGGTTGTGTCGGCCGCTCGGTGACAGCCATAATGGCGGAAATGACGGGTGGCTTACTCCCGGCCAGGAAGCTGTTGCAACGCAAGGTCTCGTACGTCGGCGTAAGTTACGCTTGAAGCCTCCTCGTCCGAGGAGGAGGGCACGAGACAGCTGACGCCAGCTTACCGCGTGCCGAGACCCGAGACTGCCTATGACGGTGGGATCGGCTGGACCGCAAGAGGTCCAAGACCGAGACTGAGAGTCCCGAATTTCCGAGGTCGGTGCGGGAGGTGTCGGCCGAACCGGCACTCCGCCGGCTCGGATGGTCCATCCGAGGGCTCGAACCGGAGGCACAGGCGAGCCACGGGATCCCCAACTCCTCCGGGGAACCGGGAGAGGAATCTCGGCTGCTAAAGGCGACAGCCCGTCCAGCAGTCGAGAAAAATCTGGAAGGCTTAGGTAGGTGGGAGTCTCGGTCAACTGACCTGGCCAGGGGACACCCGTGAGGCCAGTGGCGGCAGTGATCGGCCGAGAAGTCGACGGTCGACGACACTGGGGGAGAGGACCTTTCCCGCTCCCAAGAGCGCCGACGGAGGACTTACCCTGTCCTTCTTTTTGGACCGAGAATAAGGTCCAGCAGGCGTGAGCCCTTCTCCCTTAGTGGAGGGACAGGCAAAGCTCCTTAAAAGAAGCCGTGTAGGAAGAACCCAGAGAGGCGGGATAAATGCAGGTCGAGGAGAGATCTGACCCGCGCCTCCTCTTCGAGGCGATCATCCGCTCGAGCTGATCCGCTTGAAGCCCGCCCCTTGGACACCGTAACCGGGCCTCCTTGGACTTCACGGAGGGAAACGCTTCGGGACGCCCAGCTGCAATCGGGCAGCACGGGCCTCGGCGACGAGGCCGAGAAAGATGAGCACAGGTCGCAAGCCTGCGGGTCGTGCTCGAGGCCTAGCAGTAGACACACGTGGAGTGTGGATCCGTCCGAGACATCTTCTGCCCGCATGGGCATCTCCGAAATCCGGGAGTCGATTTGTCCATCGCAGCCGCGAGGGATCGAAGACTGAAGTCTTTTTCGCAAAATTTATTTTTAAATCCGCAAACGGAGAAATAGGAACCAGTCTCAAACGCAGAGCGTTAAGGAGGGAACCTGAGCTTCTAAGCGGTAAGGAAGATCTGGCGTCATGGGGCGGAGCCGAGAGTTATACCACCCGGGTGGGTGGGAGGAGCAAGCTTGAAGACCTTCCGGCAAGATTTAAAGCGGCAAGGATACCTGCCAATGAGTGTGGATGAACAACATATCCATGTCCCTAGAAACAAAAGATCCCAAGGAGGGATGGGGTCCCTAATAGGAGGTTTAAGGTGAAGAATTCCCCCTCAAAAAAGTTCAGGCCAGATCCGTCTGGGCAACAGATTTGCCATCCACCAGTGCATGATAAGCAGAGATAGCAGAAAGGTGCACCTTGATGGAAGAACAGTGGAGGCTCGTGTCTGACAAGGAGAGGAGGTACTCAAGGACAGCATTCAGAGGGCACAGTAGAGGGTCCAGACCCCAACTGGAGGCCCACAAGCAAAAGCGTTTCCCCTTCATGGCATAGGTAACCCTAGTGGAAGGTTTACTGGCTGCCACCAAGACCTCAGCCACTCTGGGAGAAACTCCAAAATGAGAAGTGGCTACGTCTGCAGGTGCCAGGTGTGCAGAAGTAGGGATCAGAAGTCTGGATGGATCAGCCTGCCCTGCTCTTGTCACAGTAAGCGGGAGAACAAGGGCAAGGAAATTGGAGGTTCCACTGTTTACTGCTGCAGTAGCAGGAACCATATCTGATGAGGCCAAAGCGGAGCTATGAGAATCATCTCTGCTCCTTCCACTTGGAGTTTGAGCAGAACTCTTTGCAGAAGAGAAAAGGGAGGAAATGCATACAGAAACCTCCCAGTCCAGCAGAGGGACAATTTGTTTCACCAGAAAACACCAGGCCAGTGATCAAGCGAGCAGAAACTGGGCAGTTTTGCATTGCACGGGAATGCGAAGAGGTCCAGCTCTGGACAACTCCATCTTTGAAAGAGGTTGTCCACTACACACTGCAGGAGCTCCCATTCGTGAGTCCTCCACCGAGACCGGCTTAAGGCATCGGCCAAGGTGTTTTGGACCCCTGGAACATGAACTGTGGTGAGCAATAGGCCATGGTCTAGAGCCCAGAACCACACTCTCATGGCCTCTCGACAGAGGGGGTAGGAGTGAGTTCCCCCCTGCTTACTCATGTAATAAACTACTGACATATTGTCCATCTGCACCAACAGAAGACCTGGACAGAGGTCCAGGAGAAACGCTTGTTAAGCGTACAGAACTGCCCTCATCTCCAGAATACTGATATGGAGGGTCAGTTCCAGAGAAGATCATGTACCTTGCATCTGATGACTCTGAAAATGAGCCCCCTAACCTAGGCCCGAGGCATCGGTTGTGAGAACCTGTGAAGGGGCTTCTCTCTGAAAGGGGAATCCGGACTCCAGATTCTGGGGAGAGAGCCACCAAGACAGGGTCTGTACCACTGCTCTGGAGATCAAGACCAACTGGTCGAGGTAGTCCTCCCTCTGATCCCACTGCATTCTGAGGGTCCACTGAGGGACCCTCATAAACAGGCGTGCTGAGGGAACAGTCACAGCAATATGGCCTAGGAGCTGGAGCATGGTCTGAGCTGGGACCTGGTGAGCAGCTGAAACTCTGTGGGCCAAAGAGTGAAGGCATACTGCCCTGTCCGGCAGGAGGAAGGTCTTCTCTTGCTCCATGTCCAGGACTGCCCCTATGTATTGTAACCTCTGACATGGCTTCAGGAATGACTTGGCCATGTTTAAGGTGATCCCCAAGGAGTTGAACAGACTGAAGGTATCCTCTAAAGCCACCAGAAGCCAATCCCTCGTGGCGGTGGTCAGAAACCAATCGTCGAGGTAGGGATAAATGAAGTGACCCTGCTTCTTCAGGGCTGCTGCCACTACCGCCAGGCACTTCATGAACACACATGGTGCTGAGGAAAGGCCGAAGGGCAAAGCCTGAAATTGAAAATGCCTTCCCTGAAAGGAGAACCTCAGGAGTCTCCTTTGAGCTGGAAGCACAAGAATATGGAGGCAGGCATCTTGCATGTCCAGGTAGCAAAGCCAGTCCACTTGATGCAACATGGGAAGAATGCCCGGCAAGGTGACCATCCTGAACCTCTTGTACTCTATGTAATTGTTCAAGAGGCTCAGGTCCAGAATCGGACGCAGGTGCCCTGTCTTCTTGGAAACCAAGAAGAAATGGGAGTAGAATCTTTTCCCCCACTGTGGGGCTGGAACGGGTTCTACGGCCTGTCTGGAAGGGACTTTACTGTCTCCTGAATGAGTTCGGCATGGGAGGGGAAGTGATGCCTGCCTGGGGTCTGATCAGATCTGTACAACTAATGCACAGACTGAATGGCCTTACCCAGAGTCCTGGAGGTCCGAGATCAGTTTTTCAATGTCAGGTCCGAAGAGCACGGACCCATGGAATGGAGCATCTATGATGGCATCCTGAAGGTCCTGCCTAAATCTAGAAACCAGAGCCAAGAGTACCTCCGCATACAGACCCCTGTGGCAGCTGCCTTGGCTGCTGTGTCCACCAAATCACAGGAGGACCTTAAGGCGTGCTTCACCACATCTAGACCTGACTGGAGCACACATCTAGGAGCCCCATTTTGTGATCGGAATCGGGCTGTCTTTTTGCAAGCTCGATGATCTTGTTCCAGAGTGACTTCTGGTACTGCATCATGTGCGTGTGCAGGTAGCCGAGGAATAGACCTTCCTGCCAAACTGATCTAGACGTTTGGATTCCTTGTCTGGCAGCGGGGAGCTCATGTGCCAGGGCTGTCTGGTCCTGCCTTGGGCTGTCCACCAAGGAACGGCTCATTCGTCAGGGTACAATACAGCCTGTCTGCTTTTTTAGGTATAGCGGAGGCTGTCGAAGGGTGTCTCCAGGCTAGCCTGGTGGTGTCTTGAAAGGGAGCCACCAAGGGTGGTATGACCAAGGGTTTAGGCTCTTTCTTACCCAAGAAATGAGCCAGCCTTTTTCTCTCTGGATCGAGATCTTCAGTTTCCCACTGGTTCAAAAACTGGATATAATGCATCATGTCCAAGAATGTGGGATCATCCAGGGGAGAACGGGGCGCATCTCCCAGAGGATCAGGGTGGTGGGAAGGAAAGGAAAACTCCCCTGAGGATAAGGAGGAGGCAGAAGAGTCCAGGTTGGATGACCTCGAGGAAGATCTGGAGCAGGAATGCTTGTGCCGCCTCTTGTGATGCCTGGAGGACGATCTCGAACGATGTCCGTGTCATCCAGAGGACCTGCCATCCAACTGAGCAGGAGATTTTTCCCTGGGAGGAGGTGACGACCGCAGGCGCCATGGAGGCCGCTGCAGGAAGTCTACAGGGAGAGGATGAGGCATGGGAGCCAGGGGTTCCTTGAGGATAATGTCTTTCTTGACCGTGTCCCACCAGGAACAAAAAAGGTCTTTGACGTCGGGCAGACAGATCATGGCTGGAGCCGATGATCCTGGCGTCTCCAATGTGTCATCAGGCCCTTCGGGTGGCGACCTGATGGCTTGTCAGGAGCCAACAGATGCTCTGATGACATAGGCTTCTCCGGCGTTTGGTCCTGGAATGGCGCCAGAGCTGATGGCAGGCCGACTGGCTGACCCAGTGTCGGGCCTCCCGACGTCAAAAGGAGTCGGGCACTGGGGGAGGCAACTCCTTGGCCAGCAGCTTAGGGGGGTGCAGGCAGCAGGAGAGATCCCAAAGGAGAGGACGTTGAAGACGTCGGGGTCGAGCGCCGAAAGTCTGATGCTCGAAGCTTCAAAGAGCGGGCAGCAGGGTGAGACTCCCATTCCAAATGCCACTTCCTGTTGTCGGGTCCAGCCGGACAATCCGATGAGGAGGAGGAGGAAGCCTTCGCCTGGTGAGGGGCAGCAAGGAGGTTGTCACCCACCCCTTGATCCGTGGAATCCTTGGACTCAGAATCAGAGGCATGGCTGTAGGGCCTAAGACTAAGGGAGGGGGACGAAGGCCCATGCCCCAAAGAAACTCCACCTGACGTATGCACCAATGCTGGGGGTTTCAAGGCCGGCAAAGAGGAGGAAACTTGGGTTGGTGGAGGACCAGAGTCCAACCTCCTGCGAGAGGAAGGACTGCAGCTGGCCATTTTCCTATGTGGAGACCAGGATCGGGAGTCCGACTGGGTCCTGTCCTTCTCGCGATGATAGTGGTGCTTTCCACTGGACTTTTTCTTCTTAGATTTGTGAGAAGTCCCTGACCCCAAAGAAGAAGGGGATCCTAGGCCTGATGGGGTCTTTCGCACGGCGGCCAGCTGCTGTTCTAGAAGATGGGTCTTCAACATCTTCAGTTAACGGATGCGGGTCTGGCGGTTGAAACCTTGGCACTGCGGGCAGGAGTTGGTGTCGTGGTTGGGCCCCAGGCAGATGAGGCAGGCAGAGTGACAGTTTCGGGCCGGGATCTGCTTCCAGCACGCGCACTTGGATTTCGGTCGCTGGCCAGAGGAGGACAACAGAGAAGAAGTGCACCGATTAGCAGTTAAAACAACAATGAAACTTTCGTAGAAAAGTTAGAGAAAATGGCGGTTGACTGGTTAGCAGTAGGCATCCGTGGAGCCGATGTGAATGGGTCGACGGCGGGAAAAGAACTGGGGTGTGGCCGGCAACCACGCCTTTTATACCACAGGCAGACGTCGGAGGTGGTCCAACATCAGAGGGCGGTCCCCGCTGGGTACTGCTAGCTAAGAATTTTTCCGTGGGGTCCTAGTGCCTGGCAGCATAGTCCTTATGGTGTAGCCTGCTGCAAGAGCTCTCACTCGAAGTAAGATCTACATAACCTAGTAAAAAGTCTAATAATTAATAGCACTCTACTATCTATTTTGTTGTTGTATTTTCAGATAAAATCCAAGTCCGTCGAAAAAGGCTTGAGAACCTGTGCAAGCTGGGGTCCCATAACCACGAAACAGGAGGAAATGAACAAAATAAAATCCAATAAAACACTGCAGGAACTGATAAAAAAGCTTCAAAACAACAACAAAAAAGATTAAATCAACTTCAGTTAAATAAAATGAGGACTAAGCCAAGTTTCAATTGGAGGCTTCTTACAGGTGACCATTTCTTCTGTAGACAGAAAAGATCTCACTATTGGGACGACAGGTGGCATGAGACCAGCACAGTGCAGAGGGCATTGCTTGAATTCATCAATATTCTCTGGGGGTATCACACAAGCATGGGTTTGATGCTATTAGAGTGACATCATAAATCACTTCTGGGTTGTTAGAAACAGTGCATTAGAGAACATGATAAGTAAGATACATGTGTCACACAGTACGCTCTTAGAACTGGCAGTATAGCTTACAGGTAAGAGTAACAAGCTTGGTACATCAAGCAGACCACACCGTGGTTTGATTCTCACAACCTCCACTTGCATACTGTGCGACTCTGAGCAAGTCACTTAACCACCCAGTGCTCCCGAGTCATCCCTGAAAACAGGTACTTGTGCCCAGTGGGCCTTACCCGGTTACCAAAGAATAAATAAAATAAATAAATAAAAAAGCAAACTGGGCCACTACTACACCAAATAAACCACAGTAATTACACTGACAGATGCAAAGAAGGAGTTCTGGACATGAATTACAAACATGGCCTCACTTTTTTGAAATTTGAACGCGACCAGCCTACTGTTGTCTTCGGTTCGAATATAACACAACATACCTGTGCTCTGTCAGAACATTTACTGCTGATGGGTGATTGGCACAATATGCAACATACAGGCTTTTCATCTGCGCCATTAGGTTCAGAAAACAACCTCCAACCCTCTGCTGCGTCTCGGGCATCCTAAACACAAAAATACAAGTAAAATCAACAACAATAAAGACATATTTAAAAAGAGGGACGTGTGTGTTGGAAAATGAAAGTGGAATGTGCAACCTTGGTGAACCCCCCCCCATCCACTTTTTTTGTCTACTCCTCTCACGTGAAAGAATGCACATTAAAATCCTGCACCCTTCTCATTTTCAGATGTGCTCATGCCTGCAGTCACAGACTACCAGAAAAGCAAAGAGGACGTTATGAGCCTGAGGAGGAAAGTTAGACTGCTAGCGGCTACAGGTGAGGCATACAATATAAATGCCTACAACCCTGCAACCACTACACACAAAGATAAGTAAGGACCCCCAAAAAATAACAGAATCAACAATAAGAACCCAAAAAGGAGTGGGAGAGAAAAACCTTGGGACTAGCTGTGGCTTTCAAATTATGCTCTTGAGGGGTTAATGAACCAGATCATTAGCCACACACTGCTTTGGGGAAGTAAATTTGGGTTAGTAATACTAATTGAATGGCTCGTTAACTTTGAAAAGATATTTTCAAAACCATGGCCAGCCTACTGAGATTTCTGTAATGTGGCAGTTTTTTTTTTTAAATTACAATGAGTAGTGTCTAGCTAAATGAAGCCTCATTATAGCAAGCTCACTATGCTGCACCATTAAATCAGTTCCCCAAGGAAGCGTACTTGTCACTCTGCCTCCATTTCGCAATGATCTGTGCAGCCAGAGGTGGCAGGGTTTCCATGGCCTCAAAGTAAGTCTGTCTCTAATTATAGTATTCTGTTTTTCTTAAAGCACAACTTTTAAAACAGGAATTTTTTAATTCCTATTTATTAACCCATGACCAACCAGTTGAGTGCAACATCATTTTTTTTTTTTTTAAACTTACTATGCTTTATACTTCTGGTGGCTTGCCCCATCAGCCACCCTGCTGCCGCTGTCGAACCGGGAGCCATCTGGACACAGTATCCCCTGTATTACCCCCCAGGGCTGAGCCATCGGAGCCCCCCCTCACAGTCCCAATGGTGCTCTACAACGGGTGCGCCGGGGACCCTTCGCATCCGCCGCAGCCGGGAGGACAACATGCTGCACACCACAGGCCTATTTTTTCTTTAAGGAATGGGGGTGTGTCACATTAAATGCTGCAATGCGACCGCGCCATGCATTCCGACGCACCCCCACCCCGAGGAGCAATGCTCACAGGTGCTCCGATTGCGGCGCATCCCATGGTCACCTGGGAGCACCGGACTGCAAACACTCAACCCCCCTCCCCCTGTGGAGATGAAGAGCGTGCAATGGATGCTCAATTCACCCCCAACCCCAGCCGGCCCTCGAGCGGCCCGAGTCCGCTACCGAACACAGGTCCCTCGCATTACAGTGGTAAATCTTTCCGCTGCACCAGTGGGCTGGCTCTTAGTGCACTAGTTCACTAAAATTACCACCAACAGCTTAATCTGGTTCAAGACCAGTTGGCATTCATCTGTATCCCCCTCCCCGGGTCGTGCCTGAAAATAGGCAGGATTTGTCTAGTGCACTTACCCGGTCAACAAAAACTAAATAAAATAAATAAATAATCTTGTTTCCAGTAGGGTCCTGCTTCCGCCCAATTCTGCTATAGGGTGGGCTGAAGCACTGACTGGATAAGTGATGGTAAGTTTTTGGCTCAAGCAGGTTTAAACCTGCATTCCCCTGGTTCCTAAGCAGGTGATCTAACCACCAGATCATAATGCCTTCTTAGTATCCTGTCCTCCAGACACTAGGCACTACAGGACCTACTCACCAAGGTAGGGATCGGCCAGGGTTTAACGTGAGTCCAGAACCTGGGCAACTGCAGGCTCTCTAATGGCTATTACTAAATACAGTAAAGTATGTCAACTCCTAAAGGCCACTGTTCACGCTGGGGAAGTGGAGTCGAGCACAATTTAAATTGATTAAACTCTACATATTACAGCTACAGTACTTCATCCCCAAAAGGGACAGCAACATATTTAAAAAAAGAAAACATATCATTGGTCATCTTCATAGGGTCCCTGAATTTCTGGAAGCCTTCAACTCTTTACTGTAATTCTGGCCTACTACATATACACTGACACTAACAAAAAATGAACTGCTAAGAACTCACAAAACGGTGCACCAGGAAGAACCAATTACTCACTGACACAAATCCCAGGCACTACAAACTCCAATTTAGAGGTTCCAGACATACACAACATGGTGTCATAATATGTTTTATACTGAAATTAATATTCCTTTAGAATTACCCTGCAAACACTACATTGACCACAGGGGAAGTTATCCACTGGAGGACTTGGACACCAGAATGAAACGACAGGTAAAACATTTTCAGAGCATGATTTTATGAACTGCAACACAGACAGTGTGGTTTATTTGTGTGGACTCCAGAACTGCACAGAGGAATCCAAGTGTCATCTTACCAGGGACCTGTACAGGGAACATATCATCTCCTACTATCAAATCCTTTTCTTAAACACCCCAGCATCCAGACTGCCTCCCCATATGCTTTGCTGTACTGAGCAGTGGACTTGAGGTTGTAATGATGACCTCCAAGGTCCCCCAGTTGTCTGCACCACCATTAACCCCCCCAATCCAGTAGTACGTTAAAAGGTTCCTTCTACCACAAAAAAAAAAAATAATTAAGAATTCCATATCAGAAGCAAAAGACAGACAAGTAGAACTGTGGGCCCTGTGATCAATCAGCAAATCACTTCAACAGCTTCTTCTGTTCAGTCTTTAATAGGCCCAAGGCTATGGAACTGAGGTAAAATTCGACCACTGACAGCAGATTACACCATAAGCAAGACTACTTGGCTGAGAAAAATTTAAGAAAAATTTAAACAAACAGCAGAACCAGATGACCTGCATCCAAGGGTTATTACTGAGCTAGCATCAGAACTGGCCCGATTACTGATCTGTTCAATAAGACACTAACTGATGGTACAATTCCAAGTCCAATGTCAGGAACTACTGGACAATTAGTTTGACTCTCGTCCTAGGTAAACTCATGAAGAGTACAAAAAATGAAATTTCTGGATTACCCAGCACATTTTCAACTGGGGAGATCATGCCACAAAAATATGATTAGCTCCTTTGAGCCAGGCAGTATGGCCTTGGAAGAGGGAAAGTCAGTTGATGTTACCTATCTTGACTTTAGTAAGGCCTTTGATAAGGCCTCATAAGGACCTGCTTGAGAAATTACAGCATGCTGGTACTTCAGATCAAACAGTTAAATGCATAAGCAATTGGTTAACTAGTAGAAGGCAGTTAGTGAGGGTCAATGGTCAGGTCTTGAACTAAGATAGAGTTACCAGTGGTCTGTCTTGGGACAGACCCTCTAACCTCTCTGTGAGTGATCTGCACTTTGGTTTAAATGGTTGGACCACCAAGTTTGCAGATGATGCAAAACTGGGGGGCATAATCACATCTGACAAAAAATATCCTTCTCAAGCATGATGATTTAAATAAATTTATAAAATGGCAAGAAAAAAAATCTAGAAATGTCATTGGCCGAGAGATGTCATCTGACTGTGGATTAAATCTCTATAAACGCAGTCAGGTTTTGAATCTCGTTTTCCTCCCCAAAAAACCTACTTAGAGCCAAGTGCAATAATCCCCTCCAGGGTGTGCAATATTTAAGCAATAAGGCACAACAGGGTGTTGGTGGTACTAGGTTCCCCCATGGTCAGGGGCATAGTGAGGCACGAGGCGAATGTCACCGGAGTGCCTTATTGCTTATATAAAATGGGCCCATAGGCAACTGTCAAAAAACAAACACTCAAAGTTTTCTGAAGTCACAAAGAATATTATAAAATGTTGCTAAATAATGTAAAATAGTCCCTCCATAAATGTTTTTCACCTGTCAGTCATCTGTCTTTCTTCGCATTCAATACATGCCCCCAACCCCCCAAGGAATACATGAATTCAAAAATGACACACGGAATACATGAATTCAAGCTTCTTCAGTTCCACTGGCATACACATACACACAGGCCTCAAATGGAACCAGAATCTCAATTTTATCTGTTGCCAGGTAAGGAGCAGGTTGTCATATGGCAAACTAGTAGGGAAAGGAGGGGGATTTTTCATGGTCATCAAAGAAACACCAGCAATGGAAACTCTGAATAGTATTTGATTTTTTAAATTTGTGTATGTGTGTAAGGAGGGGATCTTGAGTGACAAGCAGGGTGCCTCAGGGCTCAGTGACGGGTCCGGTGTTGTCTGGGTTATTCATATCGGATATCTCACATGGCATCAGGAGCAAGATCA
Organism: Neoceratodus forsteri; assembly: GCA_016271365.2. Lineage (NCBI taxonomy): Eukaryota > Metazoa > Chordata > Ceratodontiformes > Ceratodontidae > Neoceratodus > Neoceratodus forsteri. Next base: position 68,620,067 of record CM057459.1, read on the forward strand.
GTCTGTTCGTAGATGATACCAAGATTGGGGCAGTGGTGGACGACATAGAGGGGTGGCAGGGGCTACAGGAGGACCTGACCAAACTGGAGGAGTGACTGGAAGAGTGGCAATTGAGTTTCAATGCGAAGAAGTGCAAGGTTATGCACTTTGAAGCAAGGAACCTAGGGAGGGGATACCAGTTGGGAGGGGTTCAGACAGAGGTCACCGAGGAGATCAAGGACCTAGGGCCGATCATAACAGGTAACAGGAACAACTCAGCTCAGTGCAGGAAGGCGGCAGCTAAGACCTTTAAGATCATGAGACAGGATCCCAAGAAGCTCTATAAGCAGCTCCCCAACCTGTCAGCGGAGGTTGTGAGGGCCTCTGAAGCTGCCCTCCTCGAATACAGGAGCTCGCCCCTGTCCCAAGGAGCTCCCCAAGCAGTTCCCCAATCCATCAGAGGTCATGAGGGCCCCTGAAGCTGCCCCCAGATACAGAGCTCGCCCCTGTCCCAAGGAGCTCCCAAGCAGCTCCCCAATCCAAATCCATGGAGATCATGAGGGGCCCTGAGCTGCCCCTCCCGAATACAGGAGCTCGCCCTGTCCCAAGCAGCTCCCAATCCATCCACGGAGGTCATGAGGGCCCCTGAAGCTGCCCTCCCCGAATACAGGAGCTCGCCCCTGTCCCAAGCAGCTCCCCAATCCATCCACGGAGGTCATGAGGGCCCCTTGAAGCTGCCCTCCCCGAATACAGGGGCTTGTCCCAGTCCCAAGCAGCTCCCCAATCCGTCCACGGAGGTCATGAGGGCCCCTTGAAGCTGCCCTCCCCGAATATAGGAGCTCACCAATCCGTCCATAGAGGTCATGAGGGCCCCTGAAGCTGCCCTCCCCAAATACAGGAGCTTGCCCCTGTCCCAAGGAGCTCCCCAAGCAGCTCCCCAATCAGTCCACAGAGGTCGTGAGGGACCCTGAAGCTGCCCTCCCCAATAAAGGAGCTTGCCCCTGTCCCAAGGAGCTCCCCAAGCATCTCCCTAATCCATCCATGGAGGTCGTGAGGGCTCCTGAAGCTGCCCTCCCCAAATACAGGAGCTCGCCCCTGTCCCAAGGAGCTCCCCAATCTGTCCAAGGAGGTCGTGAGGGCCTCTTAAGCTGCCCTCCCCCAATACAGGAGCTCGCCCCTGTTTCAAGGAGCTCCCCAAGCAGCTCCCTAATCCGTCCACGGAGATCGTGAGGGCTCCTGAAGCTGCCCTCCCTGAATACAGGAGCTCGATCCTGTCCCAAGGAGCTCCCCAATCTGTCCACAGAGGTCGTGAGGGCCCCTAAAGCTGCCCTCCCTGAATACGGGAGTGCGGCCCTGTCCCAAGGAGCTCCCCAAGCAGCTCTCCAATCCATCCACAGAGGTCGGTGAGGGCCCCTGAAGCTGCCCTCCCCGACAACAGGAGCTCCCCCCTGTCCCAAGGAGCTCCCCAATCCGTCCACAGAGGTCATGAGGGCCCCTGAAGCTGCCCTCCCCAAATACAGGAGCTCGCCCCTGTCCCAAGGAGCTCCCCAAGCAGCTCCCTAAACCATCCACGGTGGTCGTGAGGGCTCCTGAAGCTGCCCTCCCCGAATACAGGAGCTCGCCCCTGTCCCAAGGAGCTCCCCAATCTCTCCACAGAGGTCGTGAGGGCCTCTAAAGCTGCCCTCCACGAATACAGGAGCTCGGCCCTGTCCCAAGGAGTTCCCCAAACAGCTCCCCAATCTGTACACGGAGGTCATGAGGGCCTCTGAAGCTGCCCTCCCCGAATACAGGAGCGCGGCCCTGTCCCAAGGAGCTCCCCAATCTGTCCACGGAGGTTATGAGGGCCCCTGAAGCTGCCCTCTCCAAATACAGGAGCTCGCCCCTGTCCCAAGGAGCTCCCCAAGCAGGTAAGACTTTCTCGGAGCAGCTGCGGACGCTCATTTAAGGGATTCATTCTTGGTCTCAATGATCATTGGTACAAGGCAGAGACTCTCTCGTTTCCCCTCCACCCCCTCTTTTCCACACCCTGGATGGGACTGCTCTGGAGGTTTGCTCCTCCTTTAGATACCTCGGGGTCTGGCTCAACCAGCACCTCAACTTTTCTGTACATGTCGGTGCCATCCACAAAAAGCTCCACCCCAAGTTGAGTGCCCTATTCCGCAATCGTGGTTGCATCTCGCTGCCAGACCGCCGTGCACTTGTACAGAAAATGATTCTCCTTATCTTCGACTACGGGGATGTAGTCTACAGTGCTGCTTCTAAGTCCGCTTTAGCTAGACTGGACACACTCTTTCACTCTTTCTGCCATTTTGCACTTGACTGCCCTCCCTCTACACACCACTGCACACTCTACCAGACTCTCAACCTCCCCTCGCTCCAGGATTGTGGGCCGTCCCACTGTGTGAGTCTCACGGCCATGTTCTGGTCCCAGTCCTTGCCACCTTATCTCACCTCTGTCCTCATTGTCCAGACTCCTCCAGCTTATCTCCTCAGAAACTTCGACACCAGTCTCCTGGCTGTACCGTGTATGTCCTCCTCTGCTGGCCAGGCTGCCTTCAGACACCGCATGGCTAAACTGTAGAACTCGCTCCCTGCTACCATCCGACTCATGCCCCCAACTCAGCAACTCAACCCCCTCATCAAAGCGCATTTCTCCCCCACCTGTGCCTGTGACAAGTGGCCATGTTGATAGTGTGCCGACTCTGCTAAGTTCCTGCTATCTTGATTCACAATTTGATTTTTGATGTATTTTGCCTATTTGTTGTCACAATATCCTTGTATTTTTACTGATGTACCAAACCTAATTGTTCTGTTCCTTGTATTATCATCCTGATTGTATATTTGCTTTTATCTGTTTTTATTCCCACTGTCCCCTTCCCCCAGGACGCACCTGGAATTGAGCAGTACTCTGTTCAGTGTGCCTTCCTGGTAAAACTTTTAAATATATAAATAAATAAAAGGCAAACAAGATTGTGGGGTGTATTACGAAAGGAATCTCATCCAGAAATAGGGATGTGATCCTACTGCTGTACAGGTCACTAGTCAGGCCACATTTGGAGTACTGCGTGTAGTACTGGCTTTCCTTTCTGAAGAAGGATATCAGATTGCTGGAAGGGGTGCAGTGCAGGGCAACTAAGATGATCCAGGGGCTGGAGGGCAAAACCTACGAGGACAAGCTGCCTGAGTTGAATATGTACACCCTGGAGGAGAGGAGGGATTGGAGGGGATGTGATTGAGACCTTCAAATATTTGAAGGGGATTAACAAAACAGGAACAGAAGGGATATTTAAGTTGAGGAGAGGAAGGGACACGAGAGGGCATGATCTCAAGTTGGAGGGTGGAAGATACCAGAGAGAGATGAGGAGGCATTTTTTTTTTTTTTTACAGAGGGGGTGGTGGAGAAATGGAACACTCTACCTGAGGAGGTGGTATCCTGTAGGATGGTGGGCAGTTTTAAAAGGGCAAGAGACAGGGTGTAAGGCGGGGCAAAGGGGGGGGGACAGAAGGGGGAAAGCTGCAATATAAAGGTGCTAGCTGCACATTCGAGCAGACTAACTTGATAAACCATAAGGCCTGTTTCTGCTGGCAGATTTGCATGTTTGTATGCCCATATGTAACATTACATTGTTTATTTGGTTTAATTTATTTTTAGGTCCTAGTTTAAGTTTTATATGTATGAGTAAAGGTTGCAGCCATGTTTGTGATGGAAATTAGGAAGTAAGTGGCTTGTGAATTCTGTGAGTTGCCCTGGTTGGTAGGGACTTGTTTTCAGCCATTGGTGGTGCTCTCTTATTGCCATGGCTAGAACCAAGTCTCAGTCAATCAGGACACAGGGATTTCCTTGCCCATTTTATACAGGCTTTTAATGTACTTCCCAGGGGATATAAGGACACTCGACCGTTGGCCTCATGCCTTACTATGCCCCTGGGGCATGCATTAAAATCCTGTAATACACACCCTGTTGTGGGGAGCCGTGTACATGTTAAACAGTCGCTCCATAGGTAGTTCAACCAATAAGCTGGATTTGGGATTCACGTTCTTTGAAAATCTCAAACAGTACCTGCATTTTGACACGGTGGTCAAAAAAATGCAGTCAGATTATAGGGTGAACTGCAAGAAATATAACCAGAAGAAACAGGGAGGTTTTGATGCCCTTGTACAGATCACTAGTCAGACCTCATCTCAAGTATGGCCTTCAGTTTTGAAGCCTCCGTTCTAGGACCGATGTGGCAAGGCTGGAGAGTGTCCAGAGGAGATTCATCAAAATGATCAGGGATACATAGAATATGTCTTGTGAGGAAAGGTTGGAGGAGCCAGACATGTTCACCTTGGAAAGGACATGACAATGATGAGATATGATTGTGATATACGTAGCATCTAGGAACCAATCTCTCTGAAACTCTTAAACTTGAAAAAGAAAGTATCTAAAGATGATGTGAGAGGTAATTTTTATCAAATTCCTTGGGATCTTTTCAAGGCAGACTGCAGGAAGAAAGAACAGTTATGTACTTACCATAACAGCAGACTTTGAGAAAATCTCTCATCAGGCCACAACTATGGAACTATAGCTGCCAAGCACTCAGACCACACGGAAACTTTTTGCAAGCAGTCCACTAGGGGCCACCCACAATGATGTCCTATGTCAGCACTCCCATATAAATGTGAGCATCCCCCTCCCTCCTCAGTTCCTACCAAAGATCATGCTCGAAGGACCTCCTCAGTTCCTGCCAAAGATCATGCTCAAAGGACCCTCCTCTAAGGGAACCATGGGAGAAAGAACGGCTACATACTTACCGTAACACTAGATCTTTGAGAGAATCTCTTTCATCAAGCCACACCTATGGAACTATAGCCAAGAGGTGCTAGGACCACATGTAAACGTTTTTGCAAGCAGTTCACCAGGGGCCACCCACGACAATGTCTTATGTCGACACCCTGTAAATAAAAGTGGGCGGCACCTCTCCCCCTCAGTTCCCCGCCAGAGATCATACTAGAAGGACCTCCTTCTAGGGAACCAAGAGGGAGTTTAAAGAGCTGGTGACACGTTAAGGTGAACTTTAATAAAACATAATGCTTAGACACAGTCCAGCTTGTATTTCCCATTAGTTCTGTATTTCTGCTCTCCGTTATTTATTACGGAGGTCATCTGTATGAAAACAGGATTTCTGCTCCTTAAGAATTCATCTATTCCTGCTGCTTTCTCCCTGTGTGATGTCATAGAGCACTGCTTCTGACCTCACAGTTACTCCAATGGCAACAGACTGTGATGTCACAACAGAGGTTTATGACTTGGAGTAGGGAGTAAGCTATAGAGGCAGATGAACTCAAAATAAACTCTAAGGGACAACAATCACATATTCATACACATTTCCTTAGTTATAAATTATGGGGAGAAGAAATATATCAAATAAAATGGAAAGCAAGCAGAACTGTACTTAATAAACAGGTTACTCACCTGTAACAGTAGTTCTAGCAGTGGTATATGTTGTTCATCCACACTTTTTGGCATGTCCCCTTCCACTTTAAGATGGACCGGAAGTCCTTAAGCTGGCTCCTCCCACCCACCCGGGTGATATATACCTCGGCTCTGCCCCATAACGCCAGATCTTAGCCTGCTGGAAGCCAGGTGTTGTGCGTCCGCAGCAGAGGAGGTCGGGAGGATCCGTGTGGATGAACAACATATACCCTAGAACTACTGTTACAGGTGAGTAACCTGTTTTTCTAGGAGTGTGGATATGTTGTTCATCCACACTCTTTGGCAGACTCCTACCAGTTCGGGAGGAGGGAGGCAAGGCACACACCTCGTACTTAGGGAACAGAGATTGGAGAACTGAGGCCCCAAAACCAGCATCCTGGCATGACTCAAGGTCGATGTGGTAGTGGGTGATGAAGGTGTTTGCTGACTTCCAAGTAGCAGCCCAGCAGATTTCCTGGATAGGGATGTCCCTGGAAGCAGCCACTGATGCAGCAGTATGGCGGGGAGAATGAGCTCTTGTCCCTCTGGGAGGCTCCTTGCCCGCCAACTCGTAGCACAGACCTATGCATGATGTGATCCATCTTGCAATAGACTGGTTTGCTGCAGGTCTACCAGAAGCAACTTCAGTGTAGGTGATAAACAGCTGGCGAACCTCTCCCCGAATTTCCGCTATCCTCTCCTTGTAAAAGGAGAGGGCTAGTCTCAGGTCCAATGTATGGAGAATGTACTCGGTCTCCGAGGTGTAATTAGGGTAGTATACCGGCAGGGTTAACACCTGATTAAGGTGAAACTCTGACATCACCTTCGGAAGGAATTTCAGGTGGGGGCATAGGATAACCTTGTCCCTGTGGAAGACCAGATAAGGGGAATCCACCAAAAGAGCCTGGAGCTCCCCTGTCCTTCTGGCAGACGTGATAGCCACCAGGAAGGCCGTCTTCCACAAGTGTGACAAGGCACACTTATGCAATGATTCGAATGGCTTGCCCATGAGCTTTGCCAGTACCAGCAGTAGATCCCACGGAGGTGGAGGTTCACACACTGGAGGGGATATGTGATCCAGGCCTTTGAAAAAGCGCCCGACCACTGTCTCCTGCGCCACCGTTGGCTGACCGGCCTATGCCCGGTAAGCAGAGATGGCTGCCAGGTGCACCCTAAGGGTCGATGACCGAAGACCCCCTTTGGAGAGAGACCAAAGATTGTCGAGAATGTTAGCTACTGGACAGGACAGAGGGTTCAGGCCCTTGCCCTGACACCAAATGGAAAACCGTTTCCATTTGAAAGCATAACATTTCCTGGTCGATTCCTTTCTGGATGCCTCCACCATGGTGTAGACATCTTCGGAAAGACCCAAAGCCTGGAACTCTAGTCTCTCAGGTACCAGGCTGTGAGGTATAGGGATTGAAGGTCCGGATGGAATACCTTCCCCTGATTGAGAGATATCAGATCCAGGCATGCTGGAAGCCACTCCGGGGGCCTGCAGCTGAGGCTGAGGAGATCTGGATACCAGAACTGGCGCGGCCAGTCTGGGGCTACCAGGATCACCTTCACCTTGTCCCTCCTCACCTTGAGGAGCACCTAGTGGATCAAGGGAAATAGAGGGAAGGCACAGAGGAGGCCTGGGGTCCCCAGCCTCAAAAATGCATCCCCTTACAGCCAGCCCTGCTGAGGGCGGCAGGCATGAAACAGCCTCAGCTTGGTGTTTTCCCTGGAGGCAAATAGGTCCACCATCGGTCTGCCCCAATGGGAGAACAGGCTGTAAGCTACCTCTGGATGGAGAGACCTCTCATGGGATGTCTGGCCTAAATGGCTGAGCGCATCCTCCAGATGGTTTGAGGCTCCCGCCACATGAATGGCTACGAGATCTGCCTCCAATTGGCTAATGAGGGTCCAGATGCGGAACGCCTCCCTGCACAGCAGACAGGAGTGCGTGCCGCCCTGTTTGTTGAGGTAGTATATGGTCGTGGTATTGTCTGTCTGGACTTGAACCACTTGACCCCGGAGCTGAGGAGCGAAAGCTGACAATGCAGTCTGACTGCTCTGAGCTCCAACAAGTTGATTTGGCATCAGGACTCCTTGGGGGTTCAGAGCCCATGGGCCCTTTTGTCCCCCATGTGGGCTCCCCAGCCCATGAGAGAGGCATCGGTCGTGAGGACGATTGTCGGCTCGGGGCGGACAAATGGGATCCCTTCCTGCAACCGGTCTGGGGTGGTCCACCACTGGAAAGCGTCCCATATCTTCTGGGTTACAGTGATCAGCTGGTCAAAATGACAGTGGAGCGGAGTCCACTGGGCGGCCAGCTCCCACTGGAGGGGGCGCATGTGCAACCAAGCCCAATGGACCACTGAGGTGCATGCCGCCACGTAATCCAGAAGGCGCAGAAAGTCCCGGGCAGGGCACAATTGCCCAACCAGAAATGATTGGGTAAAGGAGGAAAGAACCTCCGCCCTGTCCACTGGGAGCCGAGCTCTGGCTTGACAAGAGTCGAGCTCTGCCCCGATGAAGCCCATCACCTGAGAAAGCATGAGTTCCAATTTGGCCTCGTTGATGAGGAGGCCGAGTTGGGAGCAGGTCTGGAGAGCCAGGTCCCTGGACCTCTCCACCTCCTGTTGGGTGGAAGCTGCTAGGAGCCAATCATCGAGGTAAGGATAGATCCTGACCCCCCCAACGCCCGAGATGGGCCACCACCACTGCAATACATTTGGTGAAGACCCATGAGGCCGATGACAGGCCGAACGGCATGGCTCAGAGCTCGTACAGGGTCCCTTCGACCCTGAAGCAGAGGAACCGCTGATGGGATGCATGGATTGGGACGTGAAAGAACATGTCCTGCAGATCAAGTGAACAGAACCAGATGTTTCACTCCAAGGATGGCATGATCTGGGACAGAGTGACCATCCGAAAGGTGCGTGACCTGAGATATTGATTCAGGTCGTGCAGATCTAGGATGGGGTGCCAGCCCCCCGTCCGCTTGGGCACCAGGAAGTACCTGGAGACAAAGCCTGGGTCTGCTGGAGGATCCGCCACTGGAGCTACTGTCTCCTTGAGGAGGAGCTGAGCGATGTTGTCTCGGAGAGCTGATTGGGTCTGAGCGGATACTCTTTCCTCCCGAGGGTGCAGGCTCGGCTTGAGGGGTACTGCTCGAATTTCAGAGGCAGTCCCTGACTGACCACTTCGAGAAACCACCTGTCCAAAGTGACAACGGACCAGGTGGAAAGGAAGTGATGGAGCTGGCCCCCCACGGGAGGATCCAGAGCTAAGGTGATGGGAGAGGGGTTGACAGCCCCCGCCCTGTCACTGAGCAGGCTTGGAGGAGGCTCCAGGACCTGAACCTCAGCCTCCTTTATGGGCCTGTTGGGATCTGGGCTTGGAACGGGGATGCCAAGCTTGAGCCTGCTGCTGTTGCTGCTGTCTACCTTGAAAGAAGGACTACTGAGCCACAGTGGAAGAATGCCAAAAAAGGCTTCTTCTTTATCTTCTGCTTGTTCTTGCCTGAAGAACCCTTGGCAGAAGTAGCATCTAAGGTGGCACTGGACTGCTCAATGCGCTGAAGGTGACTGGCCACTCCTGGGCCGAACAGGTCGGTCCCGAGGAAGGGCACGTCAGCTAGTCTGTGTTGAGTATCCAATGGGAAGGAGGAGAGCCTCAGCCAAGCCCTGCAACAAGAGGCAACTGCGGCTGCCACTGAACGGGTACAAGGATCCCCAATGTCCAAGGCCGTCTGAAGCTGCTGTTTGGCAACAGCTCGACCCTGTTCTCGGACCTGCTTGACCATGGTCTGCATGTCTGCGGGGAGATGTGGGAGGACTTCATCCAGCGACCCTAGGAGGGCATAAGAGAAGTGTGCCATGATGACGGCTGAACTTGCCTGACAAAGGCCCAAGGAGGAAGCAGCACAGACCTTCCTGGCTGAATGGTCTAAGAGCTTGGACTCTTTATCAGGAGGTCGGTCAGTGTCGGCAGAACTGCCAGTATGCCTGAACACAGAGACGGTCACCAAGCTCTCGGCTGAAGGGTGCTCTGTGAACCCCGCAAGGGACCCCATGGGCACCGCATACTTGCGGGCCATGCGGGCAGATGGAGCTGGACAAGTGGCAGGGCGCTGCCTGAGTTCTAGGGCCAGGCCAACAACAGCCTCAGCCACAGGAAAGGCCTCCATCGGGGTATCCCCTCTCTTAAGAACATCCGTAAGAGGGTACTCTGCCTTTTTCTGGACTGGCTCCAAGGGCATCCTTGTAGATTCAGAGATGAGGTGAAGAATGCCCTGAAAAGACGAGGGACCTTCCTCCATCTCTAAGCCAACAGTTGATTCATCATCATCTAGATGAGAATGCAAGCCGCTGACGTCCAAATCCGAGGAATCCGGGTATAACGGCCGACCACCCAGGTCACCTTCGACTTGCTGAGGGCAGTCTGGGGTGACCGTGACCAACAAACACTGGGGAAGCCCGGTGTCCAGTCTGTCATCCTTGGAAGGAGCCCCTCCCACAGGCTGTTTGGGCGGTGGTTACACCACTATCGGTGGAGAGAAGACTGTTTTAGGCCGAACTGGTGGTTTAACTGGCTCCGCAGGCGGGGGAACCGACTTAATCGTCTCCAAAGGAATCGGCTTCGGCCTAGGAGGCGAAAGCCAGGTAATGGGCGGTGTGGAAGCCGGAGTCGGCTTGTGCCCGGTCAAAATCAGCTGTTGCCACATGAGGTCCTCATAGCACCGAATGAGTTTCCGTCGGAGCCTCTCCTCATCCAAGGAGGACAAGGACGACCAATGGCGTTGCCTCTTTTTAAAGCATTTATGGCTCTCCCTCGGCCTGTCAGTCAAGGGGGTTAGAGACCTCGATCGAGATTGGACGGGCCGACTCAGTCGCTTGGGAGACACCAGCAGGACTGGTGTTTTCCCAGGATCAGGGACCACTTCTTCGATGGAAGTCCCAGCAGGCTGTGTCTTGTCATCTGAGAAGACCAAGTTAGGGGTTCGATCAAGGGAATTGTTGACCAGAGTCGGCAATATTGGATCGATCATGATTTCAACATCGTCGAGTGACAATTTGGTCGACTGACCAGATGGCATGGCCGAAGAAGCGATCTCGGCCGAGGTCGAGACTGCATGTTCCTGGGATGGAGATCTCTCCCACTCCCAAGAATGTCTCCGTCGAGACGAAAATGATCCTGGATCCTTCTCCTGCTTATGGAATTGAGAGGAGTGCGAGCCCGCAGACGCCTCTCCTTGGTTGGGAGAGACTGGCACAACTCTCGGAAGGAACCCGAGAAGGTGGAGCCCAGGTTGAGCGGAATGAAGATGCTCTGAGAGGTCTCTGCAGCACGAGCCGCTTCCTCCTCGAACGCTTGCATGGGTTCCAATTGCTCAGCAGATCCCGCAGCCGCGGAAACCGTCCACCGAGCCTCCTTGGATTTCACCGGAGGGTTCCGTTTCTCCAGCCTCCCCAGCTTCAGGTGTACGAGACGGTCGTCAAGGACACTGGGATGAAAGGCGAGGCACATATCGCACTTCGAGGTGTCATGTTCGACACCGAGGCAATAGACGCACGTGGTGTGGGGATCGGTGCGTGACATTTTCTGGCAGCAAGGGCACCAACGAAATCCGGGGGAAGACTTGTCTTCCATAATCGAAGCAGTAAACTTGCAATCACTAACACGAAGAATGTGAATTTTTGGAATAACCGAAGGTTTGAAAGCCAGGGCCTACAAAATGTGTGAGCATGAGGGAGGCAACCTGAATCTTCAAGCGGAAAGGAAGATGTGGCATCATGGGGCGGAGCCGAGGTATATACCACCCAGGTGGGTGGGAGGAGCCAGCTTGAAGACTTCTGGTCCATCTTAAAGTGGAAGGGGACATGCCAAAGAGTGTGGATGAACAACATATACCACTCCTAGAATATTATGTTTTTAAAAGTTTTCATTGCAGCGTCAGTAGCTCTTTAAGTTCCCAGCTGCTGGGCAAGGCTGAAAACAGCAGGCAGTCCATCCTGGAGAGAGAGAGAGAGAGAGACGGAGAGAGCTCTGGATCTAAGCGAGACAGAGTGCGCAATGGCATGACCTGATGAAAGACTGTCTCTCGAAGATGTACTGTTACGGTAAGTATGTAACTGTTCCATCTTCTTCGAAAATATCTCTCATCAGGACACACCTATGGAACAAGGCCTAAGCAGTTCTGACAGGGAGACAGTCTGGGCAGCTGGAGGCGATAGACCTAAGACAGGATGCCTTGAAGCACAGCCAGGCCAAAGCCAGCTCTTCAAGAAGCAATGTGCAGACTGTACTGATTAGTGAAAGTGTGGACAGTACTCCAAGTTGCAGCAGCACAAATTTCTCCAACTGATATATTCCTGAAACAGATAACAGAAGTGACCATGCCTCTGGTTGAATGGCCATGCACAACTCCAGGAAGTTCCTTACTGTACTTCCTATAACAAAAAGTAATACAGCTGGCCAACCACCTGGACAAGCACTGTTTAGAAACCGGTATGCCCTCTTTCCCAGGGGCGAAGGAAACAAAAAGCTGCAAGGACGTCCCGCAGTCCTTAGTACGGTGAACATAATATCAGAGTATGTTATGTAATCTAAGGTATGGAGCAATGCTTCCCCAGGACTGGTAGGCTCAGGAAAGCAAACTGGCAAGTGGATGGTTTGATTTAAAGCAGTGGTTCTCAAATGGTGAGGCCCCAAATTGTTCCAGGGGAGGCCCAGTCAAGTCTGAGAATGTACAGTATTTAAAGTTTAAGTTTTGGTTGTTTTGTGTGAAAAGATAAAACAAATTAAATATTGATAATTGCAGGTGAATTTCTTTACTTATGCACAATATGTGACCAGGAAGTTCCCGTTGAACCAAAGCTTGTTCATAGGTGTGTATTTATATGTAAATTAACGCCTGGGGAAGGCATGTTGAGTCAAGGTTTGTTTCTACAATAGGTATTTATATGCAAATTAGTGACTTGGAATGGCACACCGAATTAAGGCTCGTTTCTACAGTAGGTATTTATGCAAGCAATAATACCCGACAGGATGGGCGGTACTGGGCATAGAGGCCCAGGTACGGCCGGCCTTATGGCCCCTGAAAGGTCCGGTATTGCCCATACCCCCCACCCTGGAGGGTATTATTGCACTCAGAAAATGGGCAACTTTATTTTAATGTTTTAAAAAATATATTTGTATGTAAAAATGTTACATTTATTTACTATTTCTTTTTTTTTGTAAATAAAGTAGTTCCTCCACCTGCATTGCTCTGCTTTTTTTTCTTTTTTAATCTAGGGACTTTTGTCCTATTATGGTTTGGTAGTTGGTTACCCCCCAAACACACACACACTTACACCACTTTGTTTTACCATTTGTATTTGTGAAATCCTAAATTTAATGTATTTGTTCGGGTTTGCTGCCTGGATTACTGTGCTAGAGGCGATGCACCCGTACCTCGCGTGTGCCCAGCACATTGGAAACCGGAAGTATGATACTGCGCAACGGGAAAGCACGGCAGACCACTGTATTCCTTTTAATCTTGCATTACTGTTGAGGTTTGCCTTTGTTTTGTTTATTTATTTGTTGGGTGCTGTGTTCGAGTGGGACCAAGGGCGAGGAGCGGGTCATACATAGCAGCGCCGATCGGGATATTATCGACAGTAGTGACGATCAGCTTCTGAGCCGAAAAGTAAGCCTATGGTTTGTGTGTGTAACAGTTCGTTAATATGAAGTGCTTCCTAGTGGTCAGATTTTGGGAGAGGACAGGAGCGGGAGGTTTAAATGAGCTCTTGGGATGGAGTCATGCTGCCCGATACCAGCAGCTGTGAGAGCAGGACAACGATCAGAGGTCAGGAGTAATGGAGGTGCCAGTCGGTTTTAAGAAAAAAAAACATTCATAACAGTCCACTGACTTGGGACAAGAGGGAAACTAAGCCTGCAGAAAGCAGGTACATTTGTGAGGTTTTCATGTTTTGTTTTGGGAAAACTGACCGAGGATCCGTGATGGGACAGGAGTTGCGGGGGCAGGCGGGTAGAGTTTGCAGGCACCCTCGATCAGTCCTTTACTCAGCTGCGGGAAGAGTAAATTAGAGCAAAAAAAAAAAAGCTTATTTTATTTCTTTTTATACTGCTGCTGTGCATTTTTCCTTTTTTACATTACTGGGTGGGTAAAGGATTGAATGGGAGGGGGTCTTGGCAGCTCTCTCACTAAGCAAAGGGATAAAATGGTGGCGAATTTGAAATGGAAAGTTTGAGTTGTGACCAATTAGGAAGCAGAGCGGGTTCTAGGATAGTTCAGTGGGTGAAGAGGCACTGTAGCCTGGTACTTTTTAATTCCTGGGCATCTGTTGAAAGTTAATGTATCCCACTGGCAAGGGTACTAGCCAATCAGATGCCAGGAAATAAAAAGCCCATTTTCTACATGTAAATTAGTGACTGGGAAAGGCACAGAGATCCAGTGCATGTTTTCAGGTGTGATCTGAGGTAAGGGTACAGGAAGTGGCTTAACAACAGGGTAAGAGAGGGAGAGACGAAGTGGCTAGGTTTGGTTGTTCCAGATAGAAAGGAAACAGAGTAACAAGGGCCCAAGAGTCAGAAAAAAGGATTGACAAGTAAGGGCATAGGCATCGATACGCCAAGCATGCCATGGTGTGCTTGCCAAAAATAGCAGGGGTAGCAAACAGCCGACCTGTGTGTGGTCTGACTTTTTTTTTTTGGCAGGCTTTCTGCCCACAACAATCCCTTTGGAAGGCAGGGGGCAGCAGTGGACCTGATTGAGAAATTCAGGTACAAGTTGTACCTGAATTTCTCAATCAAGTCCGCATGATGCTCCACTTCACGGATTGGCTAATGTGTCAGGTAACAGGCGTGGCTACAAAGGGGCACTGTGTTTAAATGCCCCAGTACTGCAATGCATTATACTTTTTCCACTTCGAGAGACCGTCTTGCTCTGCGAAGTTGATGAGGCGACTGCGAGTGGAAGAAGTGTGGAACCAGACTTTGGAGAGTAGCACTAGCGGAAGAAGGAAGATAATGGAGGGAGAATGATCCGAGTGAAGAACCCAAAGATTTGTGGGAGTGAAACACAGCCAAGACTCGGCGATCAATGCCATCCACTTCCCACTCCGCGCCGTTTGCTTTGTGATTTCTGCTGAAGCTGAACTGCTCATCTTAAAGAGTCAGACTGCTCTGCTGATGTCTCCGAGTAGTACCCAGGCCACCTGTCCTGCACCTACTGAGCTGAGCCGCCGGTCGCTGGATGCCAGAGGTAGCAAGCTGCCTGAACTTGAAGGCTGTGACTAGTCTGTGAGCTCCTGAGGCTGACTGTGTACTCTGCACTGAGTCGCAACTCCCAAGTCTCCAACTCCCCAACCGAGCCTGCCTGCAGAGAAGAAATTTGTTGAGGGACAGTGTCGGACTGTGGACACTGCAGCGTGGCGTCGTGTCTGACTGATTGTGTTTTTTTTTTTTTTTTTTTTTTTTTTTAACACTGAGTGTATGGCTGTGTTGGTGGTGGCAAGTCAAAATGGAGCACCGCTTCTCTGTTTGGACAGTGGTGGACTAAACTTCACTACTACTTCTGTGTGTGTCATCTATCCTCCTCTCATCCTGCTGCCTGTGCCCTGCCGTCTATCTGGGGAGTAAATGCTGCAATGCTGTGGTGGTCCTCCTGGGGTGACTGTATTCGACAGACAATCGAGGCTCAAGCTAGCACTCAGATAAAGCGACGTTACTACTAGTTCCTGTTACTCTCTGGGTATTTGCAAATTTGTTTGTACAGTTTTTGTTTTTGTTGGGTGGTGGTTTATTTGCTTTCTGTGCTCTACATTTGTTTGTGATACTTAACTGATGAATCCACAGGTTAGCCTGCCTTTTCTACAATTCCAATAAATAAAATTACATGAAAAATATATTTTGAGAACTCAAAGTGTTGCAAATCAACAATATTGACACAGCCCACATTTAATAATGGTCTGTAGCATTCTCATATAATGGAGGGAGTATATGTACTGATGAATAATCTTTTTTAAAAGCATGTTTCTTTAAAAATGAGTAAAATTTACTCACTGTTATTCATTGTCTCCGGATTCCAGGGCAGTCAGCCAGAAGACAAGATAACAGGACAGTTGAGATAGTTGGCTCAGTTATTTGGGGAGGAATAACTTGTGGCTCTAGGACTGTTCCCTCATAGGACAGTGGGATAGTTTGGCGCGGCTTGTCTGATATGCATAATCATACATATTGACTCAGTCTTTTGATATCTGCAACTAGAGACCTAACCAAAACTGTTAAAGGTTGAAGGGTTACTATTCTGAGGTGTGACTGGCAGCTACCAGTTCGTGATAGGCATTTTTATTCCCAGTATGAAAAGCAGATCATAAATTGACAAATGGTAAGCTTGTGCAGCATTAGAATGACTAGGGTAAAAAGTGTACTCTAAATGAGAACTTGGATATTTCCATAGTGGGGGAGGGTTGTCAGTATCTGTTTTCTAATACAGAGCCCTTTTTTATAACCATTTGTCAGATGACTCCCTCTATAGTGTCTTAATGTAAATTGTCAGCAGCCATTCTAAATAAACCTTCTGGTCTCTGGTCCCATTTCATCATGCAATGAATGACTTGTGTGAAGACCTGTGGCAGTTGTAAACTTGAGGCCTGCTTTCCAGTATGGGTTATGTGGAAAACATATGGAGGAAGGTTTTATATTTATAATGGTCTTCTGGCAAGTCAATTAAAGGGGAATACTTTTGTTCATGAACAACTCTTTAAAAGGGGTCAAAACAAAGTTTTACAGCCAGCAGGGCTAGTGACTAGGAAAATCCACTGTCCCCTAGACACTTTCACTGGCCCAGCTGGTATACATGCTGAAGCGTTGCCTTCTCCAGTACAAGACAGCAGGGCTAGTTAAATGAATCTTACTCGCCTGATACAAAATCTATCAGGATTTGGTTAGCTGGTCAGTGCCAATTTCGACCCCTGTTTGAGGTATTCAGTTTTATCTTTAGCTAGCAGCAGTCCAGCACTATTGGTCAAGTCTGCTTTATACTGGTACTGTATTGCCACCATGTTTACAACCACGGCTGCAATGCCACTGATCTGTGCTTAAACACAGTGTGGTTAGCCACAGCTTGATTGTTAATGATAAAGATAAAAGCTCTTAAAAGGTGCCCATGTAGACTCAATAGGGGGTCAGGCTTATATCTCTGTACTACTGACAGCAATGGGTAAGCCTAGTAGGCCATTTAAAAGAGCTTTTCATGGTGCTTTCAAACTACGATGGGTACGGCCTATGAAACTTGCCCATTAAGAAACATGATAGTAACACAGAATGTGACAGCAGATAAGATCCACCTAACTACTAGCTGTACTACGTGGCCAACTGCTTAGTTTGATTTGGCTTTGGGTCACTTATTCTCAAACTGCAAATTTTAAGATGGGGCTATCGGGATGGAAGGAAGTTTGTGTGTAACTACATACTGCTTGCTAGGCATTACAGATCACACTCACTAGTCGGACTACTTTACCAGAGCTTCCCAGGCCCACTTTTGCAGACAGTGCTGAATGACCAGTTGGGCCACGTTGCTTACAAATATGTGTACTTTTGCTGGCTACTGGAGAAGACAGTTTAGTCAAGTACAAATGCAGTCTATAGTTTAGCTGTCTAGTGGGAAGAGTCTGACACTACAAATGCAGACTGTCTAGTGGAAGACTCTTGCACCACAGACAGAGGAGGGAGAAACAGTTATACTAGAAACCTGGAGCCAGCAAATCTCTGTCCCATATTTTCAAGGCCATCCCTGATTTTGCCACGTTTCTCTGTTATTCCAACAATTCCATGACTGAAAAAATATGGAACTGTAAATAAGGGGAAGAGGGGTAGGGGTGGAGGTATGCATGACTTGAAGCTACTGTTTCGTGGATTTCAAAGTTGCCGCTATGCCATGGGCTGCCTTAGCATCAAGCCACATTGTTGATTACCCCTTGCTGCGGTCAGGTTAGGAAACTTAGGCACAGTGCTCTGTGTAGTTGAGGCTTCAGGTAGCCACTTGGACCACCAATAGAAAATCTAACTAGTCAAAACCAGCCCTCCAAATCTGTGGTAGAAAATTACCTGAAAGAAAGGATAGTGGCACACCTGGAATCCAGTGGCACAAAAAAGTGCAAGATAATGCATCTGGGAAGCAGGGAGAGCCATAGAAGGGGGGTACTGACTGTCACCAAAGAGGAAAGGGACCCAGGAGTTACTGTATCTGACCTTAAAGTATCAAATCAGTGCACAAAGGCTGCATGGAGGGCCAGTGGCATGCTGGGGTGCAAAGGCAGAGGTATTACTTGCAGAAGACAGGATGTGGTGATGCCATTGTATAAAACACTGGTAAGGCCTCACCTGGAGTACTGCACACAGTACTGGAGATCACACATGTGTAAGGACTTACACAAGGTGGAGCCCATCCAGAGATGGGCAACAAAGATGGTACATGGCTTGCATCACAAAACATATAGGGAGAGACCGAGACCTCAATATGTAGTCACTGCAGGAGAGAAAGGGGGGACATGTTAGGAACTTTAGTACCTCAAGGGCATAAACAAGGTGCTGGTGGTGGGGGATCTGTTATGTAGAAAAGATACCAGAACGAGGGGACACAATATGAAACTGGGGGGTAGATCCCAGAAGAAGGGGACACGATAGAGGTAATGTGAGAAAGTTTTTCTACAGAGAGGGTGGTGTACGCTTGGAATAGTCTGCTATGAGGTGGTGGGGGCAAGCACAGTGGAGGGGTCTAAACATGCCTGGGACAGGCACGAGAGAGCTTTGGATGGGGAGGGAGGGAGTGATGAAAAGCCATTGATCACATAGGGTCAGTGGACACATGCATGTACTGTATAGGGCATACGGGCAGACTGGATGGCTAATGGTGTTTAAATGGAACTGTGTGGGACTGGCAACGTTGATGTGGTACAGAGGCTTGTTGCAGTGCAATACTGCAACTAAAATCCAGTCTGTTTGAAATTGTTGGTGATGTTATGGCTAGTGGTGTGTGAATGGACCTCTGTGGGACTGGCTACCTTGATGTGGTACAGACGCTTGTCACAATGCAACACTGTAACTAAAAGGCAGTCTGTTAACCTGATACAGGCGATTTAAAGGCATCCCTACTCTATGGGGGTACGTGTGTTGCATCTTTCCATATTTAAGTACACCATAAACAAAATAGCGTTTGTCAGCGGGGATGCTCAGATGGCTCAAGAACAGTGGGGGAGAGGTAGCGTGGCAGAGACAATGGGGGGGGGGGGTTTGAAATGAGTCCACTTGATGTATAGGTCTGAAATTCCTGGCTACCTGGTGACAAGTATATCCTGGGGTGCTGGGTCAGAGGTGGAGAGCAATAAGTTGAATAAAAAGAGAATATACTCAGTCAGCTTTATTAGTTTCACTTTATTCCTGGCGTACTGTGCAAAGTAGGAGTTATTTTTTTGTGCGGGGAGGACCAAGATTTTTTTTCCAAATTTGAGGGAAGCTCGAAATCTTTTTCATGGCTTTGGGGAGGCTCTCTACCACGAAGTGTGAGAACTAATGATTTAAAGTAAACTCAGACACCACCTTTGGTAGAAACTTGGGGTTGAAATGCAAAGATACCCTGTCTTTGTGGAAAATCAAATAAGGAGGCTGACACATTTAAGCCTGTAGTTCTGCAATCCTTCAAGCAGAAGTAAAAGCAAGTAAAAAATAATGCTTTCCAAGAAAGGAACCATGAGCCACAAGTCACGGCTGGCTCAGAAGGAGCCAAAGTGAGTTTCTGTAGGACAAAATTCAGGTCCCAGTCCAGGACTAGATTGCAGATGGGAGGCTTCAAGTGCAGGATGTCTCTCAAGAATGTCCTTGAGGGGCTGGCCCGCCGGCGCAGCGGTTGGATTTCCACTTGTGACGCCAGCGACCCAGGTTTGGGAACAAGCCGGGGAGCTGAAGGGCCGGCCGGGGGGAGAGGGCTTGAGCGTCCCAGGGACTGCTCATCCTCTCCGGGGAGGAGGGACAGAGCTCGGCTCTTGTTTGGCCGGGGTGGAGACCTGGTACAACAAACCCGATGTTTAACGAGGCGTGTGCCAGACGTCAGCGCACAAGCGCCTTGACGTCAGGGGACATGGTACATTGCAAGAACACCGGAAAAGCACCTCGCAGCAGACAGAGCACCAGGCCCTGACCCTCAATGCCCCTACCTGCCCAGGGACAGCATCCCGACGAAAGATAGACGCATCGGGGTGTATGGGCCCCCACCCTGTACGCCGCCTGGGGGGTATAACCGTGGCTCCGTGGGGGATGGACTGCACTGGTCACCAGGTAGGTAAGCGAGGGATGAAAAGGCCATAGGTGACTCCCAAAGGGACGAGAGCAGACAGGAGGGGCGAGCAAAAAAAAAAAGAATGTCCTTGAGAGGTATCCTGCTAACTGTTACAGCAAGGGAAACCATATCTGACAAGGCCACAATAATTAAAGTAGTTTCCTCCATTTGAGTGCTTTGATACATGTTGAATTGCGTTCTATAAATAACATTTTATTATTAACGTACAGACCACCTCTAGCTGTGAACCATACAGCCATCAGTAGGCACATGGAAAGCTGAAACAGCAGCCAAATGTACTCTGATAGAAAAGTATAGCAGTCCTGCATCTGTCAAGGACAATGAATACTCTAGAATCTGAGTCACTGGGCAAGTGAAGGGATCTAAGTGATGGGAAGCAGCCCACAAAGCAAACTGCTTCCACTTCATGGAGTAAGTAGCCCTGGTGAAAGGTTTTCTGGCAGCCACCAGGACATCAACAACCTCAGGGGACACTCCAAATCTCACAATGGCTATGTCTTCAGGAGCCAGGCATGGGGATGGAGTGACTTGAGGTCTGGATAGACCAGGGTTCCCTGTTCCTGTGATAGCAAGTCCTTGCACAGGGGAAAGGGATACTGCGGGTTCCACTGCTAACTGTTACTGCAAGGGAAACCATATCTGATGAGGCCACAAGAATTAAAGTAGCTTCCTCCATTTGAAGCTTGATTACCACCCTCTGAATCAGAGGGAAGGCATAAAGGAACCTCCTTTTCTAGAAGAGGGACAACGTGTCTCACCAGAAAACTCCAGGCCTTGGAGCGAGCGAGTAGAAAAGTGGCAGTTTTGCATTGAGTGGGGACGCAAAAAGGTCCAACTCTGGACAACTCCACCTGTCAAACAGGTCTTCTACTACCGAGGTCAGCAGCTCCTGCTCATGCAATGTGGACTGTAATCTGCTTAGCCTGTCTGGGAAGACAGTTTGGATGCCTGGAAAATGGATGGCCGACAGCTCTAGACCAATTTTCTGGAGCCCAGTACCAAACCCTCATCACTTCTCTGCACGGGAGTAAGAATGAGTTCTCCTTCCTTGTTTATTTAGTGTACTACACCGATGTTGTCTGTCTGCACCAGCAGATACCCAGGGGACACATGGTTCTGGAAGGCTTGCAGACCATACAGAATGGTCCTCATCTCTAGGATATTTATGTGGAGGGAAGTCTCCAATCTGGTCCATGTTCCTTGTGTCTAATGAGGAACCAGATGTGCCCCCAGCCCATCCCCAAAGCATCTGTGGTGAGAATCTGCTGAGGAGAGGGGATGAGGAAGGGTAGTCCTTTCAGCAAATTGCTGGGTTCCATCCACCACTGGAACAGCTTTTCGGGCAGGAGAAGTGACTAGAACCTGCTGTTCTAGATCGTCAGTGTGCTGATTCCACTGGACCCTTCATGTTCACTGAGGGATCCTCATGTGCAGCCTGGCCAGGGGTACTGTGACAATGGCTGCTGTCATCAGGACCAGCAGTCTTAGGAATGTCCTAGCTGTGACATACTGGTACCTGCTGTAAACCAGCTGAAGCTGTGCTATGAGGTGCTCTATCCTGTCCTTGGTAAGGAACGCTAAGCCTTGAGTCATGTACAGAATTGCCCCTATGCACTATAGATGCTGACAAGGCGTCAAGACTGACTTGGGTACACTGACCGTGATCCCAAGGGCATTGAACAACTGCCTGGTACATGATAGGGTCTGAGACAGTTGCTCATTGGACTGGGCTTTTAGCAACCAGTTGTCTAGACAGGGGAAAACATATAGTCTCTCCCTCCTGAGAGCTGCTGCCACAACTGCCAAGCATTTGATAAACACCCGTGGAGCAGATGACGAGCCAAGTGGCAATACCCTGAACTAGAAGTGCTCCCCCTGAAACAGGAAACCAAGATACCTCCTGTGGGAGGAAAAATCTTGATATGCAGGTAAGCATCCTGCATGTCCATGGAGTATATTCAGTCCCCTTTTTGCAGGAGGGGCAGCAGGCCTTGCAGAGTGACCATCCTGAACTTCTTGTACTGAGTATAGAAGTTCAGATTTCTCAAATCCAGAATGGGTCTCAAGTCCCCTGTAGTTCTGGGGATTAGAAAGAAATGACAATAGAACCTCCTGTTCCTTTGATCCTATGGAAATGGTTCTATGGGCCTCTTCTGCAACAGTGTATGTACTTCCTCTAGAAGCACTGGTACGTGGTCTGGAGGATAAGTCGAGGGGAATTAGTGGAAGATCTGCAGGCGGCCCTGTTATATTAACTGCAGGACCCAAGCATTTGTTGTAACCTCCCTCCACTGGTCCAAATGGAAGGAAAGGCGACCCCCTACCACTACCTCCAGATTTAGCAGTGGAGCGTGGGAGTCTAAGGAGGAGTCAAGCTGAAGCAGATCCGGCGGCCACAGCCGCACCTCCACCTCTAGGGGCCTTTGAGTGGGCACCTGTGGAGGAGGTTGAGGCTGGCAAAGCTGACCCTGCTCTGCTTTTACTCTGTTGTCTTGTCTGTGACCTAGGTCTGTTGGTAGCCCTGCGAAAGGGCACCATCTGCCTACCTTTCGGTTTTTGTGTGGCAAAGGGAATGGACTGACCTTGGAGTCCATCCCGATGCCTGCAGGTCAGAGAGTATATCCTGCATATCTGCCCCAAAGACTTTGTATCCCCTGAAAGGGGCATTCATGATGGACTGCTGGACATCACTAACAAATCCTGACACTCTTAACTAAGAATGCCTTCTTAAGCAGATGCCAGCTGCAGCTGCTCTGGCTGAGGCATCAGAAATGTAGCAGGTAGACCTCAGCAGGTGTTTACCCACATTAGCCCCAGTCTGGATGGCCTTAAGACACGTGGCTCAAGGGCTGGTGCCAGGAAAAGGACACAAATTTGTAGGGAGCCAGCAACAGTTTTGGGAGCGAAAGTTCTTTAAATTTGATGGACTGTATCTGACTAAGGAGGGAGTCAGTGCATTGGGGCAGAAGTTTGACGTCTTTGCAGAATATTTAAACTAGCAAATGGGGAGAGGGGTGCAGCACCCCATATATGGAATGGGAAGAACACCCCTCCCCCTTCAGCTAGTGGTCAAACAGGAGTTCAGCATGTTTGCAGTTCATTTGCATCACCAGGTGAGAAAAAAGGTCCAGCTCCCCATACGATGCACAGGGGAAATGCCAGACCTCACCCAACAACTAACACACCGAAATCTGGCCAATGGAAAATCATGTACACAGATGCTCGCAGTCTGGGAAACAAGATCCTAGACCTACAGGCAATAATGACAACTGGACATAGTAGCAATCAGCAAGACGTGGTTTACCAGTAACCACACTTGGGAGAATTCAGTACCTGGCTATGTAGTATTCAGAAGAGACCAAGGTGCAAAAAGGGGGGGTGGAGTGGCCCAGTATGTTAATGAAAATATCAAAGCTACAGAAATTCAGAATACACATAAGGAGTCAGAAGAACAGTGGATCACCCTGGAAACAGAAAATAGGCCAGCCATAAGAACTGGGGTTGTCTACAGGCCCCCAGACCAGGGGGAGGACATAGACACATTACTGTTAGAAGATATACAAAACAGAACAGCTAAAGAGAAGGTTCTGATAATAGGAGACTTCAACATGCCAGATACAGATTGGTCACTACCAGCAGGAACATCTGCCAGAACTAGACACATGATGGATTCCCTGCAGGGGGAAGGCCTCAAACAACTGGTACAACAACCCACAAGAAACAGGGCTATCCTAGATCTAGTACTGAGTAACAGGGAAGGGATCACAGATCTCCAGGTAGAAGGTAGAAGGTCACCTGGGGGCTATTGACCATCATATGATATGGTTCAGTTTGGCCACTACAACTAAATCATCCCATTCCAAGGCAAAAATATGGGACTTCAGAGGGGCTGACTTTGATAAGATGGCCAACAGAGTTAAGCTAGCCTTGGCAAAAAGAGATACAGGTGAGAGAGTACAGGCAAAGTGGGCAAGTATTAAGGATGCAATACTTGAAGCAACATCCCATTGTGTTAGAGAGAAAAGGAAGTGCAAAAGAAGAAGAAAACCACTTTGGTTCTCAAAAACAGTAGTAGAAAAGGTCAGAGCCAAAAGGCTGGCCTTCAGGAAATATAAGGGAACACAGCAGGATGAATATAGGGAGGCATACCAAACTTCTCTAAGGAAAGCAGTGAAGGCAGTAAGGTACGCAAAGGCCTGAACTGAGGAAACACTAGCACAAACAGTAAAAGAAGGTGACAAGACTTTCTATAGATACATTAGTGAAAGGAGAAAGTCCAGAGGGGGTATTGCTAAGATCAAAGGAGATAAGGGGGCATGTGAGGAGGAGGATCGTGTAAAAGCATCTATCCTAAATAGATACTTCTGCTCAGTATTTACTGAAGAGAAGGTAGAGCAGGGCCCACAGCTCAGCACCATGGACACGGGGGAGGGAGGTGAGCACTAGTCCCTTCACAAAAGAAAGGGTCCTACAAGAGCTCGATAAGCTCAGCGTGGACAAGGCAATGGGACCTGATGGCATACATCCCAGGGTACTAAAGGAGCTAAGGGTGGAACTAGCAGAGTCATTATCAGAACTGTTTAGTGAGTCTCTGAGCACAGGAGAGGTCCCAGAAAACTGGAGAAGGGCTCACGTGATCCCACTCCACAAGAGTGATAGCAGGGAGGAGGCAGGGAACTACAGACCAATTAGTCTTACCTTAGTAGTGGGCAAGATTATAGAGGCACTCCTTAAGGAAAGGACAGCGCAACACCTGGAATCCATAGGAGCACAGGATCCAAGACAGCATGGGTTTACAAAACGAAGGTCCTGTCAAACTAATCTCTTAGATTTCTTTGACTGGTTAACCAGAGTGGTGGATAAAAGGGGGAGCAGTTGATGTTGCCTACCTTGACTTCAGCAAAGCTTTCGATACTGTTCCACATAGAAGACTGATTAATAAGCTGGGTAGGCTCGGGGTGGGTCAGAAGTTGGTCTACTGGGTGGCAAACTGATTAATGGGCAGAAAACAGAGAGTGGTGGTAAATGGTATACAGTCGGAAGAGATGCAAGTCATAAGTGGGGTACCTCAGGGATCAGTCCTGGGGTCAGTCCTCTTCAATATCTTCATCAGCGACATAGCAGATGGACTGGAGGGTAAGCTTTGTTTGTTTAAAGATGACACCAAGATCTGCAACAGAGTAGATGATCCAGATGGGGTGGACAGAATGAGAATAGATCTGGATAACCTAGCAAAATGGTCGGAAGAATGGCAACTGGGTTTTAATGAAAAGAACTGCAAGATCATACACATAGGGAAGAGAAACCCTGAAGCCACCTATAGGCTGGGAGGGGAGTTGCTGGCAGTCACAAGGGAAGAAAGAGACTTGGACATCATCATCACCGATGACTTGAAATCATCCAAGCAGACTACTAAAGCAGTAGGTAACGCTATGGGGATGTTAGTTGGGGTATGAAAAGTCGTAAGAGGGAGGTAATAATCCCTCTTTACAAGACACTGATTAGGCCCCATCTGGAGTACTGCATGCAGTACTGGAGGCCACACCTTGACAAGGACATTAACCAAACTGAGGCAGTCCAGAGAAGGGCAACCAAAATGGTGTAGGGACTGCATCAGAAAACATATGAGGACAGACTAATGGAGCTCAATATGTATACCCTAGAGCAAAGGAAGGAGAGAGGTGATATGATCGAAACATTCAAACACCTTAAGGGCATTAATAAGGTGAAAGAGTCTAACATGTTTCAATATAAGAAAAATAGCAGGACAAGAGGACACAGCATGAGATTAGATGGAGGCCTATTATGGGGTAATGTGAGGAAGTTCTTTTTCACAGAAAGGGTGGTGGATGCATGGAACGGCCTACCTCAGGAAGTGGTGGATATGAATACAGTGCAGGGCTTCAAACAGGCATGGGATAGGCATAAGGGAGCAATACAGATGAGTATGAACAGATAGACCATTGACAGAGCAAAGGCCGATGGCACATTTATAAGGTAGAAAAAGAAATGAGCAGACTGGATAGGCCTTGCGGTCCTTGTCTGCCGTCAACTTCTATGTTTCTATGTTAAGAATCACCTACTTCTGGGTACCCTCTGGGAGGGATTGGGCTGCTGCTTTGGCATTTTTCCAGAGGGTATTCTGGTGTTTGACCATGTGGACCTTATAATTTGCTATTCTGAGGCCTAATGTGGCAGAGGCAAAGGTTCTCTTTCCCTGGAGGTCCAATTTTCTTAGCTCCTTATCTGAGCGGAAAGAACTGAGATGCTTAAGCACCTCTGACCTCTCATGAGCTGCATTTATCACAACTGAATCATCCTCAGATTGGCGTGTGGAAAAGGGCTTTCCTGAGGGGGGCCTGCTGCAGCTTGTCTGCCTTTCTGGGCATGGCCGGAATCATGCTTGGTCTGTGCCAGGTGGCCAAGGTGGCATCCTCTAGTGCAGCCAATAGAGGAGAAATGATAAGGGGTGGAGAATCTGGCAACTCTAGGAACTCCACCAAATTCCTTCTAGTGATGTTTTGCTCCTCACCATCAAACCCCATTGCAGCCTGGAGCTGAATCATCATAGAGATGAAAGAGGGGTCCTCAGAGTATATAAAGTGGAATCCTCACTCATGGTGGCAGTGGTGCATCCAGATCTCTCAGATGGGCTCCCCATATCTTCCTCCTCCTCCTCGTCTTCCTCTTGTAAAGGAGGTCAGGATTGTATTCCTGATTCTCGTGTACGGGCCCCGAAGGCTGCAGAGAAGGGAGAGAGGATATCGATGTCCTGGAGTGTGTCTGGTGCACTGACCTAGCAGGAGTTGGTGCTGGGGCTAGTCTGAAAGGCCCTGACATCGTCGTGCCTGGTGTAGGAGGAGGAGGTATAAGGCACTGTAGTATCTCTGCAAAGGGGGAGAGTACCATCTCTATGTTGATGGTGGCCTGTACTGCAGAGGCGTCTTGTGATGTCAACAGGGGTGTCTGTAGCTCTAACGTCGATGGGTCTTCAGTGGCCATAGTAGACTTGGCAGAACCCACTGCCCAAGGCAACCTTGTGGGATATGAGGTCTGAGCAACCAGGATGTGTTACCACTGAAGTAGTCGACAGCACTGCAGCGGTTGGTGCCACGTGAAGCATCGACCAGGAGCACACCAGGGGGGATTTGTCCTTACTCCTCTCTCTCTCCCAGTCTTTGTGCTTTCCAGAGGACTTCTCTTGGGCCCTGGAGGAATACAAGCCTGAGGAACGGGATGGCAATGCAGTGGAGCTCTTTGCCTGGCACTCTCTCTCCATTCTAGCTACCTGCTGTTCCACGAGGACAGTATGCAGGGCTTGATGGTGTCACCAGGTAGCTGTGTTAAACTTCAGGCAGATCTCGCGGGCCTTAACATCATGTGCTTCTCCAAGACTGCACATGCAGATGTCATGATGGTCGCCTGAACAAATCTTTCCAACACACTCGCACCATCAAAAGAGTTTATCGGTGACTTTAGACATACACAACGATGGCAATTACTTTTAAAATAAAAGTGATAAGAACTAGGGTGAGAAAACAAAAATTTTTTAGAAAAAACAGTCCACTATAGTGGCAGCGTCTCCGTGGAGTCTGGCAAGTATGGTCAATGGTGGGAAAAGAACGGATGGGGAGAGGCATGTTTATATGCAGGGTGGCCCCTAGTGGACTGCTTGCAAAAAATATTCCATGTGGTCCTAGCGCCTGGTGACTAGAGTTCCATAGTTGTGGCCTGATGAAGAGATATCCTCGAAGAAGATCTTATGGTTCTGCCAACCAGGCAAGGCTGGAAACAGCAGGTAGCCCACCCTGGAGAAAGAAACAGGAGTTACAGAGCTCTGAATCCAAGAGGGACAGAGGGTGGGACAACATGGCCTGATGAAAGAGATTCTCTCGAAGATCTACTGTTACGGTAAGTATGTAACTGTTCTATCTTCTTCAAGGATATCTCTTTCATCAGGCCACACCTATGGAACGAATACCAAGCAGTACTTACAATAAAACAGTCTGGGCAGCCGGAGTCTACAAGCCTAAGAAAGGAGGCTTTAAAGTACAGCTAGGCCAAAACCTGCCCTTTTTCGAGAGGCAATGTCCAGACTGTAATGTTTAGTGATTTTTTTTTTTATTTAAAAGTTATGAAATTTACAGGATAGGTTCCATGAGCACAAGACTCGTTAACAGAATGTCCCAAGTCAAAATAGAACTAATACATAACAAAGATTATAAAGCTACACAATAATACATAAACACTTATACAAAATCAACAACGAATAATCAGAGATAAGTTACTCAAGAGAAACAATTACAAATAGATTATTCCTGTAAAAGCATTTTCTTGAGATTTTGTTTAAAAATATAAAGTGTCGAGAATTACGTAACACGGGAGAGTTTGTTCCAGCACAGAGAGGCATCAAAAGAAAAACAATTTCATCCACATTAAGTTTGATGTCTAGGTAAGAGTAAGCACCAATTGCCAACTTCTCTAAGATTATGGCTATGGGTGGAAACTAGTAATCTATTCGAAAGATAAACTGGGGTATGATGGTTTACTGTTTTATAAATCAACGTAAGCCAATGATGTAAACGTCTTGATGAGAGGGACAATCAATTTAATCGAGTTAAAGAGCAGGTATTTACTTTTTGATGTGCTTTCCTTTTCAGGTTACAAGCTGTCCTGTCTAATAAAGCATTTTTCCAGGCCTGCGGTTGTGTGCGTCTTTATTCATTTTTTTAATCCTCTTTGAATTCAGCACTTTTGTTAGTTACATCCTTACACAGGAATGGGACCAATTTTTTAAAAAAATTACCGCCACCTAGAACTCAGAATCACGAGTAAAAGTGACATACATTAAAGACAGACCACCTGTGATTCAGCAGGACGTCACTATTTGCATGTGCTGGATTAATGTGGTGCTTCTACGTGCTCGTCCCTGTGAGTGTGACTGACAGCTCTAAACACTCATGCCCTTGGCTTATAAGCATGAGCAGAGGCGTTCAGTCGAATAGTTGTCAAAGTGTGGACTACGAAGCATTACTGAAAGAGTTTTTACTAGTGCCATAAATTAAGTTAGGTAGTTCAGGTTGTCAAGACAGAACTACAAACATTAAATTCAATTGTATGATCGTTCCCACTCAGTTACAACAGGTCAGTGGTGGAACCGTTTTAATACAGTCTTTAGTTTGAGAGAGACTGTTAAGTCTGAGGAGAATTCAAAGTATTACCTCGTTCACATTAGTTATTCATCTTACTGAAATTATGACAGGGCTAGAAGGAGTCGGATGTTATTGCTGTCCATGAGAGAGAAGGAGAGGAGGAGAGTGAGATAGTGATTGAGAGATTACAGGGACTATAAGAGACTCGGAAAGTTGTTTTATTTTATTTAGGTTTGCACTCTCAAGCGCGTTCCTTCTCAATTATTTACTTTGCTCACATATTCCCTTACAAGACCCTTCCTCACCATATACACATCTTAAACACAGAATAAAAAAATAAGAATGACAATGAAGGCTTTCATTTACTGATTGGGCTAGAAAACAAAAGAACCCCACAGGGAATCGAACTTCCAACCCCGGGCCCCATCGCACTGAGGGGCAGGCAGACAAGCCACTGCACCACCAATGATCTGTTTCAACATGTCCGTTTTCTGTAAATTTAGCACATTCAGACGTGCTGTCTTTACTGAAAATAGATTAGTATCTCTGATGCTGGAGACACAACTTGCCCGTCTCCCTTAAAAATGTTTGGGCTACTGTCTCTGCCAAACAAAGATTCTTGAAGAATAATCGCTTGACAATTTCTTGGGGGACAGCAACATAAGCCTTATACATGGCATGCTACACTACACTGTTTTTCATAGAAATATTGCATCTTGGGTACACTCACACCTTGTCTGAGCAAAAAGTTCAAATGTGTTTATTTTGCAGCAGATAATTGTAAATCGTAAATAATATTGTTTCCTGCCTACTGAATATTATATCGATCTCAAATTGCATTGCTAAAAAAAAAAAAAATATGCTAATCAGGGAATCGAGCCAATGACCTCTTATTTTCAGTATAGACAGCATGTCAGAATATGCTAAATTTACAGAAAACTGACCTGTTAACACAGATCACCAGTGAAGCAGTGGCTTGGGTGCCTGCCCTTCAATGCGATGGGGCTTGGGGTTGGGAGTTCAATTCCCTGTGAGGTTCGTTTGCTTTTTCTAGTCCAATCAGTAAATAAAAGCCTTGTCATTTTTATTTTTTTATTGTGTGTTTAAGATGGGTATGTGGTGAGGGAGGGTCTCGTAAGGGAATATGCGAGCAAAGTAAATAATTGAGCAGGAACACACTTGAGGGTGCAAACCTAAATAAAATAAAAACAACTTTCCAAGCCTCTTATAGTCCCTGCAATCTCTCAATCACCATCTCTCTCTCCTTCTCTCCCTCCCTCTCATGGACAGCTATAACATCAGACTCCTTCTAGCCCCATCATCGTTTCAGTAAGAAGAATACCTAATGTGAATGAGGTAATACTTTGAATTCTCCTCAGACTTAAGTCTCACAGAAACTAAAGACTGTTAAAACGGTTCCACCACTAACCTGTTGTAACTGAATGGAAACAATCATACAATTGTATTTAGTGTTTGTAGTTCTGTCTTGACAACCTGAACTACCTAACTTAATTTATGGCACTAGTAAAAACTCTTTCAGTATTGCTTCGGAGTCCACACTTTGACAGTTGCTCGACTGAACGCCTCAGGGATCAGGACTCTCTGCTCCCTTCTAGACCCAGATTTTATTTTAAATATGTTAGCCATAAAGAGGTTTTTGATCTTTTATCATCCTTAAAAGAAAACACTGCTAAAGGTATTGATAATTTGGTTAATTTCTTACTGAAATCTAGTGCTGACATTATTATCCCTTCATTAACTCACATATTTAATTTGCGCCTTACCTGCCAAATTTTTCCTGCTGCCTGGAAGCAGGAACAATTTGGGAGGCAAGGGACATATTTAAAATGAAATCTGGGTCTAGAAGGGGGCAGAGAGTCCTGATTCCTAGGAGGCAGACTTGAAGACAACCCAGCCCTTCTCGGTAACTGACTGGGAGCTTCTACAAAGAATTTACTGAAAAGATCATGAATATTTTCTTTAGAATAAACGGTATGACCACTATAAGATACCTTGGAAGTATTTGAGGCAGATGGGGCTTCCAACACTGAATCCAGTGAAGATGTGGACAGTACTCCAGGTGGCAGCTGCACAGATCTCTGCATCAGACACATTTTTGAAACAGGCTACAGAAGTGGCCATGCCCCTTGTGGAATGACCACAAACAACACTAGAAGTTCCTTACCGTACTTCCTGTAACAAAAAGTAATACAACTGGCCAACCATTTGGACAGATCTTGTTTAGAAACAGGTGTGCCCTCTTTCCCAGGAGTGAAGGAAACAAAAAGCTGTAATGACTTCCTGCAGTCCTCTGTGTGGTGTATATTGTCCTGAGTATTCTATGTACATCTGAAGTATGGAACAATGCTTCTCCTGGATCGGCATGTTCAGGAAAAACTGACAGGTGAATGGTTTGATTTAAAGTAAACTCAGACAACACTTCAGCATAAACTTAGGATTAGTATGCAAAGACACCCTGTCTTTGTAAAAACTAAAATAAAGAGGCTCACACATTAGAGCCAGAAGCTCTGAAATTCTTCAAGCAGAAGTAACAGCAACTAAAAATAACACGTTCCAAGAAACATAGAAGCTGTCGGCAGAAAAGGACCTCCTGGCCCACCTAGTCTGCCCTAAAGTCCCTACCTACTGTTCTGCTGTAGATCCTAAATGATCACCAGCCTTACTCCCCAGAAAGCATAAGGCACAAGTCATGACTGGCTCAAAAGGAGCCAAAATAAGTTTGTCTAACACAGAATTCAGGTCCCAAGCTGGGACTGGATTGCAGACAGGAGGCTTCAGGTGCAGACGGGCCACTTCCAAATGAACAACCATATTACCCTCAACAAGCACATGAAAGGCTGAAATGGCCTCCAAGTGTACTCTGACAGAGTATTGCAAACCTGCAACTGACAAGGACAGCAAATACTCTAGAAGCTGATTTATCGGACAGGTAAAGGGATCCAGTTGATGAGAAGTGGCCCACAAAGCAAACCACTTCCACTTCATGGAATAAGTAGCCCTAGTGGAAGGTTTTCTAGCAGCCACCAGAACATCAGCCATTTTTTGAGACACTTCAGACCTAGGAATGGCTATGTCTTGAGCAGCCATGAATGGAGATGGAGTGACTTGAGGTCCAGATGGACCAGGGTTCCCTGTTCCTGGTGGGTAGTATGAGCGCTAGGTTGGTGGTATAGTGTGATAACCCGGATGGTATGGACTTGTACTTGCCAACACCTGTGTCACCCTCAGAAAGTGTGATGGCGAGTGGACACTCTCGGTTTGAAGTGGGTAGGTGGAATCACAAGACAAGGAGAGGAAAGAGTCGTATAGAGAGATCAGATGCTGAACAGAATTTATTATCACCAAGAGGAGGGAAAACATGGTCCCAGGGAGCAAAATGAATTAGTCACAACACTTAGGTACAATATTTACTATTGGATTACTATTTGGATGCTCTAAGCATCTACATACAAGACTGATAATTCTTATAAGGCATCAAACATACAAATAAACTCTATAGTTAGCTAAGAGGTACACCTCGGCCTAGACTTTCGGAGTACTCCACTCTACAGAGAACTAAAATGATTGATTCAGCATATGAGTTTCACTCTATATTAGTAGAACCTTACTAAGCGTACAAAGTTCAGCACTTTAGAGTCCTTTTGTCAGCTGAAGAGGACTGCTCGGTATACTCCAAGTGAAGAAGGAAGGGTTTAAGTAATGACAGAAAACTGGCTTGTGGAATGGACTGGTGTGACCAGAGAGGACTTTGTGGGGGTAACTGGGGATTAGGTGAGATTTTTTTAAACAGGCCATAGGTTCATTGGCTACACCCCCACTCCTGGGTTGCCAGAAACACACGCTCACAAAAGGAAAGCACAAAGGGAATCTTCAGCACCAACTATCCAATGGGCTACCAGAACAAGACGACTGAAGCTGAAGACAGAAGATCTGACCTGAGTCCTCCAGTGGACTGCTGGGACGAGACAACGGATGCTGAAAACAGAAGATCCGGCCTGAGTCCTCTGACGGACAGCCAGGATGAGATGACAAGAAGAGATGAGAAGATTCACACAGAGTATAGGTGACCAAGATGATAGGAATCTTTGGACAAGATCCACTTTGGAAACCCTCTGAAGCCAATCTGGGCTGCTGACCCCTGGGCACCACTACTAGACGGAATCTGGAAAGGAAAGCAAAATAACAAATGGGGCATAGAATTGTGGACAGGGTTGGAAGAACCTGCGAAGGGCTAAGAAAATAACAAACCAAGCGTTGAGACTTGCACAGGGCCTGGAAGAAATCTTTGGACCAGCAGAAAACAACAAATGGGACGCTGGAGAGGTGTGACACATTGGAGAAATGCTTCCAGAAGGAGTTCACTCAAAGAAAAGACCTTTAAATCCAAGACACAGGAATGCAGAAACTGGACGGTGGAAATGCTGAATACAGTTGCTGGACACTTCTTTCAGTTGGCTGCAGACGTTCTGGGTGAAGTATATTCAAAGACACAGGCACGCAGTTTAAGACGGTTCAGATTTGGCATGCGACACCTTCAGTTCAGTACAACTGCAGGTAAATGGATGCAGAGTACACAATTCTAGGGCAATGGCAGGTTGGAAGGGCACCAAATGCCAGTTCAGAGCAACTGCAGGTAACAAGATGCAAAGTACACAGTTCTAGGGCAACTGCAGGTTGCCAGGGCAACAAATGCCAGTTTGGGGCAATTGCAGGTAACAGGATGCAAAGTACATAGTTCTAGGGCAACTGCAGGCCAACAAATGCTAGTTTGGTGCAACTGCAGGTAACAGGATGCAAAGTGCACAGTTCTAGAGCAACTGCAGGTTGCAGGGGAACCTAATGCCAATTTGGGGCAATTGCAGGTTGCAGACACAGTTCAGGGCAACTGCAGGTTGCAGTACACAGTTCGGGGGCAATTACAGCACTTCAATAGATCAGTACAGTATCAGTATTATTGGCACTCTAAACTGCCCTGATTAACCCTCTTCCCTGATGCTAGCCCAGTTGGGGGGGGAAGGGGGGGTGGCTAGCCTAAATAGAGCCTGGCTGCCTCTATGTGCAGTTCGTCGCTGTGGGAACCTATAAGTCCCCCCCCCCCACCAATGCGACTTCAGTCGCCGACACAGTGCCCTGGCTGCAAGTTATTCACACACTAAACCAAATAGCTTGCCCTTTTGCCCCACTGGTACACTTACTGCTGATTCACTGAAAGGGATGACAGACACCTAGGGCTTACCAGCCTTTTTCTCCCCAGCCCACCTGGGCTATCTTAGTGTAATTGGAGCTTGCCTTGCCCTTTTTTCCCCCTATGCCTAGGGCTTGTCCTACCCCTTGCTCCACCTCTGGGGAACTTACTTATTAGTATTTATTAATCTCATAATGGGGCCAGTGGCCTTGAGCTCTGTCCCTGTGAAGCTCCTTATAAATATTTATTTCCTTGACAGTAGGACCAATTACCCTTAGCCCCACCCCAGGCCACTGCTCTGCCTCACTGAATATTAATTTATTTAAATAGGACCTGTGGCCCTCAGGTGATTTTAAACAGTTGAAAAAAGATGGCTTTTTTTGCTTATTTTTTTTTTTTACTTCAGGTGGTCAGCACTCTGTTTCCAGTGCTGCTGCTGACTTACTGCCCTGGCCCAGGGTGAAGACAGGGTTCTGGGAGGCTAGGAGGTGCTGGCAGAGGGAGGGACTACAAGAGGGTCCTTGTGGAGCCTGGCTACTGCTTCTGGGCAGTCCGCCCGATGCTCCTCCAGCCCAACGATCCTCCTGAAGATGTGGCCCTTGCCACATCGCTGCCGTAGGACTGAAGAAGCTACTTTTTATCTAAAAATAAAAAAACTGGGTTAAACTGAGCCCTCACCACAACCAACCAACTGATGCTGATGGGGACCCCATGGCACTTCTGGATCCATCCCACTCATGACCGCCTGGCGACCACAGAGCAGTTCATCGTTCATCGGAAAGGCACCACAGGGGAGCCAATGGAACCAGCTTCAACTGATCGGTTAAGCCCTTTTGGTTCTTGGTTCACGTTGCTCCATCTTGATTCTGCTCCTTCACCGGTCAGCAGCAACAACTGCTCCAAAAAATAAACTTTTTTTTTTTTTTTTTTTTAACGCTACACTCAGGGTTCTGATTCTCGAATTCCGAGCCTGCGCCCACCAGCCACTTTTCTTTTTTTTTTTTTTTTGTAAATATCCTTTTTTATTAATATTTTAACTTATTTACATACAAGTCAACCATACCAACAGCAATTAATTTGAGGTACATGTCATCAAGGATCAATCTCAGTGAGAGTATAATAATTCCATGTTCATTAAGAATAAAAACCCAGGAATTAAAGGGAGGGTCAGGAGAGGAGGAAAGAGAACAGTCCTTGCATAAAAACAGTGTCCATATCCACGTAGTACTCATTTCGGTTCCTTGGCCTTCCATCTCTTCACTTTGGCTTCTCTCCTGGGCATCCCAGCCCATCACGTTAAGTAGTTCTGTCCTACACAGGGGGAAAGTTACCGCATCTCCCTGGGAGGGCTCGGCATTAGATGTCATTTATACCGACATAGAAACTCCCTGTCTGGTCCCTGCAGTGTAGCACTCTGTGAGGGTGCACCCCGATCCCAGCCCTTGGCTCCCCGAGCTCCGGGCCCATCCCCCAGCGCGGTGCCGGAGGGGCGAGGGAGGAGGGGCCCCAGGGTTGCCCCTCCGCCCCACCCCTAAGGGACGACACGGGTCCCTCAGCATGTAGTATATATCTGCCATTTGGCCCATCTGGTATTAAATTTTTCTACCTGATTATTTAGACTGTGTGTTATTTTTTCCATGGTGTAAATTTGTTTAGAAATAACCCACCATTCTTGTATGGTGGGTACTTCAGGTGTCAGCCAATGTCGCGTTATGGCTTTTTTGGCTGCCGTGAGCAGCACAAGGAGAAGGTGCCTAGTTATAGGCCCTCACATATCCCGGGGGAGGACCAGCAGCAGGACCAGCTCCATTGTCAGCTGGAACTGGGGGTCAAAAATCTCCTGAAGGTGTTGCTGCAAGGAGGTCATAAAAGGTCTCAGGGAAGGACAGCTCCACATTACATGGGTATGGTCGGCCCTTTCAGCGCCGCATTGGCGCCAACATCCCGCTCCCTGCCCAGCCTTATAATGAGCAGTAATTACTGGAGTTCTGAAGTAGCGAATTAAGCACTTCAATGCAAATTCCCGCCAGACATGAGAGCTGGTTATTTTGGCTGAGTTCCTCCAGGCTCGCTGCCAGTCTTCTGGAGTCACCTCGTGGCCTATTTCCCGGCTCCATCTGTTCCGGATGCTATCTATGCAGGACCGGTTCCGGGCTCTCAAGGAGCTATAGCACATCGAGA
Source organism: Neoceratodus forsteri (assembly GCA_016271365.2). NCBI lineage: Eukaryota > Metazoa > Chordata > Ceratodontiformes > Ceratodontidae > Neoceratodus > Neoceratodus forsteri. Next base: position 68,656,390 of record CM057459.1, read on the forward strand.
TCAGGCGGTTTTGTTTGCTAGTCCTGAACATCGCTTCCAGAGTCTGTACCAGTGACGGGACCCGGTCCAGATCCCAGATCTCCCCTGGGAGATGGTTCATGTAATGTCTGAGCTGTAGGTAGCGGAAGAAATCTTCCTTCGGAACATTAAAATCCTTTTGGATCTCTGTGAAGGACCACATAATACCCTGCCTCATTATTTGGCTCAGATATCTCAGTCCTCCCCTCTCCCAGCTACGAAAGCCACCATCAGTAATGTTCGGAGGAAAAGCCTCTAGAGAGGGGATCGGACATAGGAGTGGAAGAAACCTGGTCAGCTGGTGGTCCCTCCGGATAGTCCTCCAGCCTTTAACACAGGCCTCGATCCAAGGGTGTCCCCCTGGAAAAAAGGCCAGTTCTCCGACCTGATATAAAATTCTGCAGAAATCAGTGTCATCTATAAGTGCCGTTCTATGTCCAGCCAGTGTGGGCTGTCAGTTCTCCCTTGCCTGGACATTACATGTATCACATTCACCGCTTGCTGATAAAGTCGAAGATCCGGGAGACCCATGCCCCCTCATCTCTAGGGAGGGTCAGGATCCCAAACCCCACACGGGGCCTTTTGTTGGCCCAGACAAATTTAGTGATATGCTTGTTTATTTCCTTGAATGTTTGTGTTGGGATCAGAAGCGGTATATTCTGAAACATATACAGCACTCTGGGCAGGGTGACCATCTTAATGAAGTCAATCCTGCGTGCCAGTCCAAGGGGGAGTGTCGCCCAAACCGCCAGATCAGCTTTAAGCTGTGTTATTAGGGGCGCATAATTACAGTTACAAAACTCCCGATCGGATCTGGGTATGTGTATCCCTAGGTATTTCAATTTTCCGAGTTCCCATTTCCCTGGGACCAAAGCCTTAGTACTCTGGGTAGGAAGGTAATGAAAGGGGAGCATCTCGGTTTTGTTAAGGTTTAATTTATACCCCGACACCCCATCAAAGGCCTCCAAGATTTGTTTGGCTGCCAAAAGGGACTGTTCCGGTTCATGCAGATACAGCAATATGTCATCCGCGTAAAGGGCAATTCGGTGCTCCACCCCCCCCAGGATTACTCCAGTTATGTTTTGTGTTTCCCTGATCTTCTGTGCTAGAGGTTCTATGAAGGCTGCGAACAAGAGAGGTGAGAAGGGACAGCCCTGTCTCGTTCCCCTGTATAGTGGGAAGTACCTCGAATGATGTCCATTCACCTTTACACAGGCGTATAGTGCCGAGTATATGTTCTTTAGGACATTCACTAATACGGGAGGGAAACCGAATGTGAGTAAAGTTTCATAAAGAAACTGCCAGGAAACTCTGTCGAATGCCTTCTCGGCATCCAGACTGACCAACAGGGATGGGATTCCCTCCTTGTGCATTTGATGCACTACATAGAGGGTTCGTCTTATGTTATCCGTGGTGGTGCGGGTTCGGACAAACCCCGTTTGATCCTTATGAACCAGTCAGGGGAGGATCGGTCCACCCTATGGGACAGAATTGACATAAAAGTTTATAGTCCTGATTAAGCATAGATATAGGCCTGTACGAGGCACACAATTGTGGGTTTTTACCCTGCTTGGGGATAACAGACACTGTGGCATAGGCCCAGGATGGGGGAGGAGGCCCCCCTTCCAGGACTTCATTAAAAACCGAGAGGAGGCTCGGAAGGATTTGGGCCTTAAATGCCTTGTAGAATTCCGCTCTGTATCCGTCTGGGCCAGGGGCTTTTTGCGCTTTGGTATTCCGTATGACGGATGTCAGCTCCGAGTCCGTGATCGGGGCGACCAAAGCCTCCCCCTGGGCCTCCGTGAGTCGTGGTAAGGTGATTGATCGTAAGAATTCTTGTACGTCATGTAAAGGTACTTGTTTCTCTAGGTATACAGGGACTGATAGTATGTGGTAAAGCTTGGCAATGTCCTGAGTTTTAGCGTGTAAGTATATTATCCCTAGGGTGTATTATTGAAGTGACCGTGGCCAGCTTCCTCTGCCTCGCGCCTGATACGCCAACATCCGCGGGCTTAGCCCAACCTCGTAGTAGTATCTTTGCCGTAAAAATGTAAGTGCCATCTCGGTCTGCTGCTGTATCAGTAGATCCAGTTCATGCCTGGTCTGCTGCAATTGAGGGAGGACCGACGCGTCCCCCTGCTTGTGTGCCATCTGGAGGAAGTGTAGTGTATCCTCCAGCTCCAGCCTTCGTGCCTTGCGCTGTCTTTCCTGTTCTGCTGTGAATTTTATTAAGTGACCCCTAAGCAGTGTCTTAATCGTGTCCCAATGTATAGTGGGGGTAGAGTCTGAAACCGGGTTATCTTCCTTAATCTCCTGTATCCTCTCTTTGAGAAAGTCACAGAATTTCTTGGAGGCGCAAATGGAAGGTTAAGCCTCCATCGTCCTTCTCGGCTGGGCCGAAATCCCATATGGATGTTTGGGGGCATGGTCCGAAATATGCGATGTCTCCAATTTGGACATCATGTAACATCCCGAGATTCTCCACCTGTGTATACACCTGGTCAATGCGGGTGTATGTGTGGTGTACTGCCGAATAAAAAGTATAGTTCCTTGAATGAGGGTGGATTTTCCTCCACGCATCGCACCATCCCGCCTCATTCACAAATCTTTTAAAGAACCTCTGGGTGGCTGATACCCTAGAGGGCCTAACACTGGTGGAGTCCACACTAGGGTCCATAACAAAATTAAAGTCACCTGCCATCATTAGCACTCCCTTGGTTTTTTGTATAATTTTGTCTAGTAAAGGCCTAAGCTGCGTCACAGCCATTCCGGGGGGGAAATATAAGTTCACCAGGGTTTACCTGCTTGCCACCCTGAACCCCCTGTACCAGGATCATGCGACCCTCTGGGTCAGTCCACGTCGTTTACTGTCAGGGGGTTCCTGCAGAGACCATAATGGCCACCCCTCGTCTGCCGATCTGGCAGAGTAGAACATCTGACCCCTGCTAGGTTTGGCTAATTTTAAGTGCTCTCGCTATTCATATCGTTTCCTGTAGGAATGTCAGATCTGCTTTTGAGCGTCTGATAAAGGTCAGGACCTTCAACCTTTTAATTGGAGAAGCAAGGCCATTAATATTTAGGAAAGGAGTTTAATTTAGCTGTACCCATTTGTTCTCGTGTTTATTTTCCATTCCACCACCCCTCCTGGTTGGTCCCCAGTTCCACGTCCCAGGGGCACCCTCACCGAGATTGGTTGTCTGTGGTTGGTGACTAGGACACTCGAAAAACATTACAACAACAGTTTAGATTAACTCTAACATACACTACACTTACAATAGTATTGTATTTGAACAGACTAACATTCAACATCAGCAACTGGTACTTCCACGGGCCAGATAATCTGACCTCAAGGCAAAGAAATTTGCCATTGCCCCAGCAACTCTGGGCTGTCGCGCCGTGCTGTTGGGAATGGGTATGGGTTAGGTGACAATTCGTGCAGCTTCTTCTGCCCTCCCTATGCTCCTTAAATTGTTGGGTTTTGGGGATATATCTAGCAGGAAAAAAAAGAAAGAGGGCCCTCTGCCCTTTGGGCCCATTACTTATTCTATATTGCAGCGGGCAGCCCGTGCCAGCCTCAAAGAGTGCCAAACCCCCCACTTCCCAAGGCCCCAACCCAAGAGTGAATCCATTTTAATCTTCCCTCCGACTATCTCGTCGGCTGGTCGGGTGAGGGGGCCTGAGTGGCCTCATCCTCCCAGCCATTCTAAGGTTTTCCACACCCTCATGGCACGCATCAGCTTTAGCCAGGCCCCCCATCCCATAATCCATCCATAGCGAAACCCGGTCATCCCTCCTCCATCCTTCCGGTCTCTTGTGTCTCACCCCTAGTGGAAATCCTCAGCCCCCTTCAATCCCCGGTCAGTTAAACTAGGCCCTTCCCTACAAACCCAATATCCCCTATAGACTAACCTTGGGGAGACACTTAAAAGCTGGTCCTGCTGTTCACTGAATTCACCCTACCGACTGTCCATACACTCCAGCTCGTGCCCCCCACATGGATCCGGATCATCATCGCATGGCTCACTCCTTACTTATTCCCCGCTTTAGCCCAGCATTTTCTTTCCTCCCTCCCTGTTCCCTCTTCCTTAGATTCCTGTTCCCCACCTTCCTCAGTTAGCACTAGTGCTGGAGCCAGCCCCATCCCAAGTCTCCCTATCCTGTACTTCCAGTTCCCCCATCCCTACCCCCCCTTTTACTGACTGCTGCTTAGTCGTGTCCCTTGTCGACTGGATAAACCTCCTACCCATGGCCTGGTTCCAATACCAGAGAAGGGGCTCCAACCCCTCTACGGCTGATTAAGTTCCTTTCCCACCGTCCGCCCCCCCATAGATCCTCCCTTTTATCGCCTGTCACCACTCTGCTGACCGCTCCCCACCTTCTACCTTTTTCGTTCCCTCCCCATCTTAATTCCCCCCCCTTCTATCCTTTCAAGGAATTAGCTAGGGTACTTTACATTTCTATGTGTCCACGTTAGCTCCAGTCCTCTGTCGGTCTTACGGCAAGGGTTGCTCCGCTTGTAGTGTCCCAATTATTTCCCTTATAGTCTCCGCACCTTGCCTGCGCCTTACTTCCTTCTGTTCTGTATTCCATAGCTTTTGGGCCAATTTCAATGCTACAGTTGGGCCTCTCGGTGTTCTGGGCTGTGGGATATTAATCTGCCTCCTCCGCAGCTCCGCCATAACCTCCTCTGCCGACTCGACCGTCTTAGCACCCTCGGGAAACTGGATCACCATCTTAGCCGGGTACAGTGTACGGAATTTAATTCCGGCCAATTTCAAAGCTTTCATGGTCGTAGCATAGGCACGCCTTCGCGCCATTATCTCAGGTGCGTAATCGTTGTCAAAATACAGACGCTGAGATCCCAGGAGCACAGTCCCCTTCCTCCAGGCTGCTCTCAAAACTGCCTCGTCTTGAAATCTTAGGAATTTTACCAGCACCGTCTGTGGGCGAGACCCTGGTGGAGGCCTCGACCCCAGCGCGCGGTGTGCCCGCTCTATTTCCAAAGTGACCTCCTCTGGTATATTTAGTAGCTCCCTCAGAAGGTGTTGGATGTATTTGATCATGTCCGGTCCTTCCGTGCCCTCTGGGATGCCTGAAATCCGGATATTGCTTCTTCTATTGCGGCATTCTGCATCTTCAGCCCTAGCCCTCAGGGCCCTGACTTCCTCCTGTAGCTGAGTGATCATGTGGTCGGTTCCCTCCAGATTATCCTCCGCGGATGAAATTCGGGCCTCGCTATGTTCTTGTCTCTGCTCTAGCTTCCCGACATCGAGCGGAGACCTGACACCGTCGATTTCATTTCAGCGGAACTCTAAGCAATTCCGCCAGCATTGCGCCATCTGTCTTTGTAGGATTGTGTGGAGACCTGCTTTCGTGCGGTGCTGCCATGGCGCGACAAGGATGAGGCCCTCAGATCTTGCTCGAGCCCTCATCCTGCGATCGCTCTTCATGCAGGCGGGCCAGGACTGCAAATTGGTTGTCCCCCTTCTTTCGTGGCATTTCGTGAGTACCTCCAGCTGACTTGTATGACTTGATGTCGTTGGGTAGCACTGGTTTGGAGGGTTTTGTTAGGATCACTCGAGCAGCCTCCTTGGTTACGCTGCCATCAGGTCGATGACGTCACCGGAAGTCCCAGCCACTTTTCTTTTGAAAACAAACACCATGCGCTGGGCAGAGACAGCAGTCCCAGCGCATGGATAACTTTGGCTCATGCTGCTTGCTTGGGGGGGGGGTAGGGTTCTGAGCAAGAGCAGGCAGCCAAGAGAAAACAAACAAAACTTTTTTTTTTTAATTTATTTACAAACAGCTCTGCCTTGTTGCCTGGCAATGGGGGGAGATGCACTAAAGGGAGGGGTCCCTAGACAATGCCCATATGCCATCCCTGATGCCCACACTGCCCAGGGCTCTAAGGAGCACTTTAATAATTTCTCTGTTGGGTCCCCATACTTTGGGCACTACACTGGGACAGCAGGCCCTTGCACAGGGGCAGAAGCACTGGTGGTTCCACTGCCAACTGCTGCAGTAAGAGGAACCAGAGCTGATAAGGCCAAAGGGGAGCAATGAGTATCCGAGTTGCCCCCTCCATTTGGAGACTGAGTAGCACCCTCTGGATTAGAGGAAAGGGAGAAAAGGCACAAAGGAACATTCCCTTCCAAGAGAGGGACAATGTGTCTCACCCAAAAACTCCAGGCCCTGCAGCGAGGGAGCAGAAAAGCAGTAGTTTTGCATTGTGTGGGGACGGAAAAAGGTCCAGTTCTGAATGACCCTACCTGTCAAACAGTTCTTCTGCCACCGAGATCAACAGCTCCCACTCATGCATTCTGGACTGTGACCTGCTTAGCCTGTCTACCCAAGAGGTTTTGGGCACCTGGAAAATGAACTGTCAACAGTTCTAGACTGCGTCCCGGAGCCCAATACCAAACCCGCATCGCTTCCCTGTATAGATGGCAAGAGTGAGGTTCCCCCTTGCTTGTTGATATAATGCATCATGCTGATGCTGTCTGTTTGTACCAGCAGAGGTGACAGGGAGAGATGGGTCAGCAAGGCTTGTAGGCTGTACAGAACAGCCCTCATTTCTAGAATGTTTATGCAGAGGGTGCTCTCCGCTCTGGTCCATGTTCCCTGTGTCTGATGGGGCACCAAATGTGCTCCCCAGCCCATCCCCCCCAGGCATCTGTGGTGATAATCTGATGAGCGTAGGGCATCAAGAAAGGAACCTCTTTCTTTTTTTTTCTGTATTATCTTTTTTCCCCTACATGATACCGCTCTCAGCCACTCCTTCAGGCTGTGCCAAGGCACCTCCAATCAGTCCTGTTCCCGTGCCCCCATCCCTCATATTTGCAGTCATCCCCAGGGTGACCCGGACGTGACCCTTCGCCGGGCGGGCCCACCTCCTCCGAGGGGAGAGGCACCTGTGGGGCAGGCAAGCGCACCACTTAGCCCTGGGGTGCTGCTGAGGGACGAATGGTTCCCAGGACACTGATGGCATCGGACCGCCAGGCGGCCTTCATCCAGTCGGCGTGGAGCCAGCTTCTGTTTTTCTGGTAATGTTCCTCTCTATGCGATGCTCACAAGCACCCCGGCTCCACCGAGGTCACTGCAGAGCAACATACCCCACAGCCCACCCCAGAAGAGGACAGCAGTCCTCCGGACTCTCAATCCTCCTCTCCCCTGCCGACCCCCGGAGCCCCAAGTCCGTTCCTGAACCCGGGTCACCGGCGTAGGTCGAGGTAAGGGGCCAGCGCCTCAGTCCTCTATGCCACCGGGCCAGCAGGAACCCCTTTCAACAAATGATTGGGTTCCGTCCACCACACAGTTCCTTCCACCAGGAGAGGTTACTAGACTCTTCTGTTCTAAGTCATCTGTGCACTGATCCCATTTGCAATCTGGCCAGTGGTACCATAACAATGGCTGCCACCATCAGACCTAAGAGTCTCAGGAACGTCCTGGCTGTGTCATACCTCTTGTTTAACATCTGGGCCTGTGCAATCAGACGTTTGACCCTGTCCTGCGACAGAAAGACCAAGCCCTGGTTGTGTCCAAGATTGCCCCACTGTACTGTAGGCGCTGACAGGGGATCAAGACCTATTTTGGCACACTGACTGTGATCCCTAGGACATCGAACAGCTGGCAGGTATGGGAAGACATACAGTTCTTCTTGCCAGATGGCTGCTATCACAACTGCTAAGCATTTGGTAAAGACCCATGGTGCAGATGATAAGCCTAAGGGCAATACCCTGAAAAGATAGTGTTCCCCCTCAAAAAGGAACCCGAGGTACTCCTGAATAAGATCTCTTATCCCCCCCAGATGACCTGACCACACTGATACACGTGTTTGTTACCTCGAGGCTCCACTACTGTAATGCACTCTGCCTCGGGGTCAGAGGAAGTGTGCTGCAGCACCTGCAGAATGCAGCGTAATGGCTATTGATGGGGTCTTTCAAGATCTTGTCATTTTACGCCGGTGCTGCACAAACTGCACTGGCTGTTAGTGCGCTGGCGCATCTCCTTTAAAATAAGTCTGTTACCCATATACCCCGCGCGGCTGGGTCCGGGTTACCTGTGGGAGCTTCAGCATCCCTACACCCCAAGACACTCTCTCCAGTCAGCAGGAGAGGGTCTCCTGGAGGTCCCCAGAGCGAGACTGAAAGTCTTCAGGGACCGAGCTTTTGAGGTGTCCACACCGATCCTCTGGAACTTGCTGCCGGTGCACCTGAGGGAGGGCCCCCCCAGAACTATTTAAAAGAAAGTTGAAGTCATTTCTATTTCAAAAAGCCTTTGGGAACTAAGTAAGGATAAGCAGTCTTGTTGTCTTGGAATGTAGGGTAAATGTTATCTATTAGATTTTGTTATATTTATTCGATATTAGATGTATGATTATATTATAATATGTTGTTTGTTATTTATATTTTGTAAAGGCACCCAGAGCCTTCGGGGAAGGGCACCTTAAAGAAATAAAATCTATTACTAATACTGCTACTTCCTGTGAGGGGGACAGATCTTGATATGCAGGTAAGCATCCTGCGTGTTCAAGAAACAGATCCAGTCCCCTACTTGCACTAGTGGTAACAGGTCTTGTAGAGTGACCATTCTGAACGTCTTATATTGAATACAGAGGTTCGGATCTCTTAAGTCCAGGATGGGTCTCCAATCCCCTGTACATTTTGGGACTAGGAAGCAGCAAGAAAAGAACCCCATGTTCCTTTGTTCCCAGGGAACTGGTTCTATGGTCCTTTTCTGGATCAGGATATGCACTTCCTCAAGCATCACCGGTATGTGTTCTGGAGGATAGGAAAAAGGGACTGGTGGATGGTCTGGATATAATTCCAGAAGCTCTAGAACAAGTCCCTCTTCTATTATCTGCAGGACCCAAGCAACTGGTATAACCTTCCTCCACTGGTCCAGGTGAAGAGAAAGGCTACTACCAACCCTGAAGGTACTAGTCGGTGAGTGTCTAGGAATGAGTCATGCAGAAGCAGATCCTGTGACTGCATCAGCACACCCACCTCTAGGGGCTACTGAGTGGGCACCTGGGGTGGGTCCCAGGGCAGGCAAAGCTGATCCTCCTCTGCTTTTATGTTGCTCTCTGGCTCCTGAATGGTGTCTGTTGCTGGCTGGATGAAAAGTCACCCTCTGCCTTCTTCCTGGTTGTGTGTGGTACAGGGAGTGTACTGATTTTAGAGTCCTGCCCAAGGCCAGCAGGTTTGAGAGGATATCCTGAACACCTGCTCTGAACAACTTGTATCCTCTAAATGGGGCATTTAGGATGGATTGTTACACATCATTGGCAAATTCTGCCACCCTCAACCAAGTATGTCTTCTCAGGCATACACCAGAAGCTGCTGCTCTAGCAAAAGCATTATGGATGTCATAGGTAGAGCATAAAATAGGCTTACCTACATATGCCCCTGCCTGAACGGCCTTTAGCGTCTCCTGCTTAGGAGTACCCTCTGTTAGGGCTTGGGCCACTGCCTTTGCCTTCCTCCAGAGGGTATTCTGGCATTTTACCATATCGGCCTGATAATTTGCAATCCTCAGGCCCAAGGGAGCAGGAGCAAAGGTTCTCTTCCCCAGACTATTTAGTCTCCTAGACTCATTAGCTCTGTTTACACAGCAGGAGCGCTGTGACTTGTTTTTGAATTTTTCGTTTACACTCCTGAGCCTGGCGTGCCACAGATCATGCCGAAAGGAGTGTCTTTAGACACGTGGGCGGGGTTCTAAATAATGACATCTTCAGCCCGGACATAGGGGATTGCAGCGGATCAAGTGCATCGGTCATTCACACTGCGGGGAAATGCGCTCAATCCAGTACACATCCCTACATTTTCAATCGGATTAAAAACTAGAGCTGTGGAGCACCTACGGCGATGTGGTGAATGTCCACAAAGCCGACTTTGCAGCGCATCAACCGGAGCGCATGTGCTGATGCGATGCAAAGTCGGAGGTGTGAACAGGAATATTGTCACGAGAGAGAGAGAGAGAGAGACTGAGATGTTTAAGCACTTTACACCTATCATGGCTGCATTTATTACAGCTGAGTCAGCCTCAGGTTGGCCTGCAAGAAAAGGCTTACCTGAGGGGGCCTGGTACATTTTATCTGTCTTCCTAGGAATGGCAGGTATCAGATTTGGTCTATGCCAGGAAGCCAGGGTGGCATCCTCCAAGACATGCAATAGAGGAGGAATAATGATTGGTGGGGAGTTGGGCAGTTCTAGGAAATGGATCCATGACGCCGGTTCGACTACAAAGTTGTCGACCGATGTTACAGTGACAGATTTAAGTCAACTGCAACTGCAGTCGGCATAAGTCCGTTCAAAAAAACTTTGTTTATTTGGGGGGGCTTTGTCCCTGAATCCCAATGTGGGGGGCTCTGCCCCCCACACCCCCTCGTAATTCATATAATCAACTCCGAGTCAGTTGGCATATGCTAGGAAAGCCACCAAATTTATTTTGGTGATGTCCTGCTCTTTAGATTTAAACTCCACGGCAGTCTGGAGTTGCTGCATCATGGAGATAAATGAAGGGTCTTTAGGAGGGGACCTCAGGGTGTACACTATGGAGTCCTCACTCCCTGTAGAGATGATGGAGCTGGACCTCTCATGAGAGCTCTCCACATACTCTTCCATGATGAGATCAAGGTTATATTCCTGATCCTCATCGACGGTTTCTGTAGGGCTCAAGGAGGCTACAGAAGAGATCATCAATGCCCTGGAAGGCAACTGGCACGTCAATCTGTTGGGCGTCACCACTGGGGCTTGCTGGAGGTACCCCCGTCAACACCGCTCCTGTCACAGGAGGAGGAGGTAGCAGGCGCTGAAACATGTCCACAAAGGACGAAAGCATCGCTTGTATGTCAGCGTTTGTTTGAACTACAGGCACATCCTGTAATGTTGACATGGGAGGCACCATCCCTGACATCAACAGCCCCTCACCAGCCACAGTAAGTCTGGCAGTGCTCAGAGCATGTCCTGCCTGGAGGGGTCAATGGTCTGGGCGGCTGGTGGCGTCACCGCTAGGGTGGTCGACAGCACAGAAATGGTCGTACTGTGATGATGGGGCAACCTAGAGAGTACCAGGGAAGTTTTCTCTTTGTTCCTCTCCCTCTTCCGGTGCTTGTGCTTATGTTGCCCTGAGATTTTTTCCTAGGACTTCGATGAATGGAAGCCCGTGGAGTGGGCCAGCAATGCAAACTCTTGTCCTGGAGGTCTTTCTCCATCCTGGCTACCTGCTATTCAAAAGGTGAGTCTCCATGGCATTCTTTCTGCATCACCAGGTAGCGGTGTTAAACTTAAGGCAAAACTCATAGGCCTTGACATTACGGTTTGCGCTGAGACAGCACACGCAGATGTCATGCAAGTCGCCTGAGTAAATCTTTTCACTGCATTCGCAGTATTTAAAGAGCTTAGCAGGTTCTTTAGATGACATACACCACGGTTATCACTTATGAAAAGTGACGGTGAACTAGGGAGAGAAATACACTACATTGCGGTCAACTATAGCAAAGGCATCTCCATGTAGAGTCCGGTGAGTATGTTCAATGTCAGGAAAAGAACTGAGGAGGGAAGGGAATGACCATGTTTTTATGGGAGTGTCAACATAGGACGTAGTCATCGTGGGTGGCCCTTAGCGGACTGCTTGAAAAAAGTTTCAGTGTGGCCCTAGTGGCTGGTGGCTATAGCTCCTTAGGTGTGGCCTGATGAAAGAGATATATCCTCGAAGAAGAAGATCTGGTTTACTCAAAGAGTGGTTTCAGGGTGTAATGGCTTCCTGGCAAAGTTGTTAACAGTAATAATCTGACCATGTTCAAAAGAAGACTGGATGAACAAAATGGGAATGTTACCATATCTGGATACAATCGGTGAGAACCAACAGGCAATTTACAAGGACACACACTGCCTACTTTTGCCTGACAATTTCCCATGTTCTTATGTGAATTTTATGTTGAACGTTAGTTACCATAATCTGGACCACTTCTCCGGGTCCCTATTAATTTCACAAACTCCCACCTCAGTGTCCACTCTGCCATGGATCTAAGTGCCATTAGCAAAGAGACATGCCTTGTTCTGGATTCCCTCTCCTTTATTGAAAAGATATTGAAGGGCACTGGTCCCAGAACTGATCTCTTCGGTACCCTTGTCGAGACTCCCCTGGAATCTATGCATGTCCCATTTTGACCACCCTCTGTGTCCTGCCTCCCAGCCAGTTCCATATGCTCCTGGTCAGTCAGCCCTCTAACACCAAACTGCCAACATTTTTATTAGCATTGCTTAGAACAGAATCAAAAGCTTTGCAGAAGTCGTAGTACAAGTCCACTGCTGGTCCCTGTCTACTGCCTCTGCAATCCAATTGAAGAAGTCAACAGGCAAGATCTCCCTGCTACAAACTCGTGCTGCCACCTGTCCGGCAACCCATATGCCTTCAATAATTACATTATCTGTTCCTTAATGATGGTTTCTACCTACAGGAATCAGAACAGCCTAGCCAAACTTGTGCATCATCTCCACAAAGTAAATGGTGCCCCAGACCTTACTTTTTCTTTTTTTTGTTAAGATGCTCTCTCACTATTCTGGTCTTGGGCCTCCCAGTATTCCAATGGTAGAGTTTCAGTTTTCTCAGAAGAGTGGTCACCCTGGATGGTGCTCCCAGCTAATTTGATGGCTAAGTCTTGAAGATTAGTTATTTTTGTTAATATACAGTTACTTTTCACCCCAAACTGTGTTTCAGCACAAAAAAAATGTTATTTTTCAGCTTTTCTAATGGTTCCTTATATGGTTCCGGGAACCACAGCCAAAACCTGAAACACAAACTGCTCACAATGACTGCGGTAAAGTTTGTAGTTAAGCTTTACAGTCTAGTGGTTCAGGTTTAGTGTTTCAGGTTTAATGATAAGGATAATAAGGGGCTTTTGTCTACTATTTTTTGTTTTACAGCATCTAAAGCTGTTTCTTGGCTCACAATGACTGTGGTCAAATGAAATAAAAACCAATTGACTCATGACGACTATGGTCAATATAAAAATACTATCAACAACTGAGGTCTGCGATTATAGTGTGGCAATTTCTGGTCTCATGTCTTTGTCAGACTTGATAGAAAAGCCTAAAAATAGAACTGGGCTCGCAGTTTTAAAAAATGTCAAATGTTTGGCAACGGTTTGCCTAACACAGATAGACATATAAAGCAGTACCTCTGTCTGGGCCAAGATCATGTCTGGCTCAGCTGTGACCTGTATAGTGTTGTGATCCAAGTCACAGAAAAAGAGACATGCAAAAATGCAGTGTTCATCCACTCTAGCTACTCTGTCTAGCTGCAAAGAGTGTTCCCCTAGTAAAAAGGTTGAGAACATCCCTGTGATACCAGTTGAAGCAGTTCCCCTAAAGACCAGTCTAAAGCAGAGTCTGCAAAGGAAGCGCACTAAAGGGCATACAGTTTTTAGCTGAGGAATGCTCAGATAGAAAAAGATAAGGCTCTTATCTGCCGACACTGTCTATGTATCTATGACTCCAACAAGCATTTGTCAATGCCGAATGTTGCTTGCTTGTATGTGCTGTTTAGGTATTTGGAAGTGATAGTTCCATGCCTTCCTCCCAAGACACGCACTTTGTCTTTCCGTTCAGTATTCACAGAAGAGTGGGAGGGGCAAGGGCCACAACAGTACAGCAGTTGCCAAGGGGGTGAAGAGGTGGACAATAGTCCATTCAAAGACAAGAGAGTCCTGCAGGAGCTCACAAAATTGAAGGTGGACAAAGCGATGGAACCAGATGGCATACACTCAAGGATATTAAGAGAACTGCGAAGGGAGATAGCAGTATCTCTGGCAGCCATGTTCACTGAGTCATTCAACACGAGTGAATTGGAGGAGGGCACATGTGGTCCCTCTACACAGGTCCGGCAGCAGGGAGGAGGCCGTTCAGCCTCACCTCAGTAGTGGGGAAGATCATGGAGACATTGCTTAAAGAAAGGATAGTGGGGCATCAAGAAGCCATCGGAGCCCAGGACCATAGACAACATGGATTCACAGTGAGGACATCATGTCAGACAAATCTGGTTGATTTCTTTGACTGGGTGACAAAGGAAGTGAATCAGGGTTAGGCAGTGGACAAAACGCTTACCTTGATTTCAGCAAAGCCTTTGACACCATCCTACGTAGGAGGCTGATAAACTAGCTGGGTAGGGTGGGCATGAGGGAAAGGGTGGTAAACTGGGTTAGAAACTGGCTAACAGACAGGAGACAGAGTGTGGTGGTAAATGGGGTGCAGTCTAGGGAGAGGGGGTGACCAGTGCGGTGCTGCAGGGATCAGTCCTGGGGCCAGTCCTGTTCAATGTCTTCATTAGTAACATTGCAGAATGGCTGAAGGGAATTTTTTCAGCTAATTTTCAACATAGCCATTTTAAGACCTCTGCTCATGAACAATGTCACTATGATTTTCTTAATCTGTCCCAAACATTGATTACGCACACCGACTGTGCCATTGTGCGCTACATGCACGGAAACACATTTTGGAGGTAAGTATGGGGTGAGGTGGGGTGTGGGGAGGTAGATGCACAGAGGGTGGTGCTTGGGTGGAGGGAGTCAGGACAGTCCGCCAAGAGAAGGTTTTTTTTCTTTTTAGGTGTTTTTACTTGGGTGGCAGCTGGACTTGTACTGCAGCGCTGGGGTGGGCTCCCAGTGTGGAGCTGGAAGGCTGTTTGGGGGTGGGGGCAGTGGAGCAGATGGGGATTGGGCACAGGCGGCCCATAGGACCTGTTGCCACACTGGGGTGGGCTCCCAGCGTGGCACCAGATAGTCTCGGGGGGGGGGGACAGTAGAGCCGATGGGGGATTGGGCACCCCCCATCAGCCACACAGACTGCTGCCATGCTGGGGTGGGCTCCCAGCGTGGCACCTGGAACTCTGTTGGGGGGGGCACAGCACAGCTGACGGGAGATTGGGCACCCCCGTCGGCTATACAGTGTGTGTGCCTGGGGAGAAGCTCGCGAGCATGCAGTATACGTGCGTGTGTGTGTAGAAGCGGCGCATGAGCACGCAATCTTATCGCTGCTCACTGAAGCGTAGCTCTCCCTTTCAACTGTACGGCACTGCATTTTCAACTCCTGTCATAGACAGCTACAGCGTTGACTGGAGAACTG
This sequence comes from Neoceratodus forsteri, assembly GCA_016271365.2. Classification (NCBI taxonomy): domain Eukaryota; kingdom Metazoa; phylum Chordata; order Ceratodontiformes; family Ceratodontidae; genus Neoceratodus; species Neoceratodus forsteri. The sequence continues at coordinate 68,671,533 of CM057459.1, forward strand.
CGGCCGCACCTGCAAACACACTGACTGAATTAGCAGAGGGCTGTCGCACCTCCGAAAACTCGGATGAAGGCACTATGTTTCTTGCACCTGCGTGCAAGCAACATAAATATGTTAAGCAGAGGAGTCGTCCTCTCACAGTAACCTTAAAAAGACGAGAAAAGAAAGACATTTGGAACCGGAGAAAGACATCATAAACAAGCCAGTCATCCAGCCTGCCGATGACGCTCAAGATGCTTCCATGGAGAAATTCAAACAAATGTGGCAATTCTTCCAGATCAGGCATTCAGAAATCTTTCAAGCAGCTTTGGGGGAGCAGCACTGTTACTATGACAGTTGGATTTTGGCCATATACTAGGAGTACCTGTACAAAATTTAAGAAAAATGTATATGAAATGTTGAAAATGTTTTGTATTAGCTGGTTTTGAACTTGCTAAGCTCTTTACATTGCATTTGGAGCAGGAGAGGTGTGGTCTTCTAATCAGTGAGCTCTCCACTGGTCACCCGTGGGCTGCTTATGGGCCAGAACACACTATATGAAAGAAGAAGTCAGAGAGTGGTTCTCACACAAGAAAGAAAGAAAGCAGTGCGACCTCAGTTCACACTGGCATGTTAAAAATTTAAAGTGGTGGTACCTGACCAATGAGGGGGTAACTTTGTCATTGGTGGTCAGACTAATCATAATTCAGCCAAATGGTGAGACCAAGAGCCCCTTTAAAAAGTTAAAATGATGGAATGAAGACAGAAAGTAAGAAAATTAAATTATTTAAATGAAATGCATGTTTTCTAGCAGCTTTGGGGGGAGCACTGGTACTGTAACTGTTTGACCCAAAATTCCTTCCTCAATACCCTTAGTGTCAATGAAGAGGAATGCTACGCTGTGAAAGAGACACAAAAGGCAGAAGACTGCTCATAATGAGAGTCAGGCAGAAAAGCTTTGCTTAAGGTGCTCTACTTATATTTAAGTGAGCATACAAACACCCCGTGGAGAGCACACTACAGACACCCAGTGCTTCTGCCACATCATATGGCCTTCCTCAGTGGAGGTGGGGGTATCCTGTGTTGAGGAAGAGGAGGAACTTATTACTGCTGAAGTCACAGGAGATACAGTATAAAACAACTCTTTAGAGGACTACTCATTGTCTGCCTTCCTTAATGTCATGACAGCTATCCCCAAGGTAGAAACAGATTGTGATATCTGGGAGTCAGATTTCATAAGTATGTTCAAAAGGATGTAAAGCAGGAGCATCAGTATCCCCATTCGTGGAACTTTTTGAAGAGATGCGTAAAACTACAACTGCCTGCATCATCAGTAGCAGTTGCTAAGACAACAGAGAAAAGATATATAGTAACCAGGACACGTTCTGAATATCCTTACCAACACCCTAACACAGAATGTCATATACAGGCTGCTACACGTGAAAAAGCAAAAACAACCTCTTCCACAGCACCACCTGACAAACATTCCAGGAAGCTGACACACTTGGCAAAAAAAAAAAGTACTCTTCTGCCACACACATAACAAAGGAGGCAGCATTTTTGAGTTACAGATCACACCACCAAGAAACACTCTGGAAAGCTGTGCTACCCTTTTGTGGCAACCTGCCTTCAGATGAGAGGCCATATGTGCTGCAGCATGTAAAGGTTGGTCTGGATACAGTCAATATGCAACTGCAAATGGACACTAATGATACAGCAATCAGAGCCCTGGCAAATGCAGTATGTCCCAGAAGGTATGCATGGCTAACAACCACATGGTTACCTGTGGAGCTACAGAGCAAAGCTGCAGACTTACCCTTTGAAAAAGAACCTCTCTTTGGAGATCAGACAGAGAGCTACATAAGTAAGTTTGGTAAAAACAAAACAAATTTTAACTATCTAGTAGAAAAGTGCAGAGGGTACTGCAAAACCAATAGCAGAGGAGGTACGGGAAGGGAGTACAATTAGAGACAGTATCCCCATCAGCCATATAGTACACCCTGAGGTTCAAATAGAGACAGAGATGGAAGAGGCAGGAGGCAAGCATCAGCTTCACCTCATCTACCACAGACAAAACCTAAGCTCTGATGAGTCACTGGTTGCCACTCCTCCCATTCCAGTGGAGGAAGGGGAGGGCACCTCTCACCATTTCCAGCAGTGGCAGTCTGTCAGAAAACAATTAGTGTAGCCATCCCAGTGGCACTGGAGGTTGAGGCATTGGTCGCTGTGCCACGCTGGTGACCCAGGTTCGGGAACGAGCCCAGGCCACCGGGGGTCAGCAGGGGACGATAGGATCTAACATCCGGAGAACTGCTCTCCTGTCTCAGGGGAGGGAGACTTGTCATCCCGCTCATTGACTGCCCTCTGGCGGTGGCCGGAGGGCAGTATGGGTCGGGAGGCACGTTCCAATGTCCTCATGTTGGTAGGGGGACGGGAGAAAAAAATGGTGGAAAAGAGCCTGGCAGGCTCCATGATGGTCCACCGCTCCCGAGGGCCGTCCCCGGCTTCTGGATTGGGTCTCGGGGGGGGGGGAGCCAACAACCTCCTCCCTGGCCCCTCCATGGAGGGCAATCTGTCAGGGAATTCCCGGGGACTGGCGAGGACAGAAGTGGCAGGACCGAAGAGAGCCTCTCTATCAAGAGGGCCATAGCTGCCTGCTAGGGCTCCGGAGCAGAAAAAATGCAAATAGAAAAAAAAGAAAAAAATGAGTGCCAGACATTGTGAGGCCTCAGTCTGTCTTTTTTTAACCATTCCAAAACAAAATAAATTCACAATATTCAAACCCAGTTAATTAAAAATGCAACAATTCATGTTTGAAGCTAAAAACCCACAGTCCCTCAATGCGGTGGAGAGTGAGCCAGCAAAAGAAATAAGAAAATAATTTTTCACAAAATATTTTCTAAGAATGAAAAGAATCAGGAAAGTGGTGACCATCCATGACCTAAATTGTGTAAAAAGACACACAAAAAAAGAAAACTTCAAAATAGCCCACTTGCAAACAGTATCTCCATCTTTGCAGCAAGGGTAATGGTTTAGCTCATTGGATCTGAATGATACTTACTTCCACATCCCAATAAGAGCAAGCCACTGAAAGTACCTACACTTCAGAGTGGGTATGGGTCGGTCCTGGTATAGAGCAATGCATTTTGGACTGACCTTTCCCCCAAGAGTATTCACACAGTGCCAGGCTATAGTAGTAGCAGCACTTCGAAGAAATGGAGGGACAACTGATTAGCATGTGGGAGAACCAGGGAAGAGGCCCGGTTATCCATGACGTAAACTATGCTCCTAATGAAAAAGTTGAGGTTCATCCGGAAGTTAGACAAATCAAAGCTGGAACCCACACAGAACCTGCACTTCACTGGAACAGAACTGGACACAGTTCAAGCAAGGGCCTTTTTCCCACAGGAATGGATACAAACAAGAGTACATTATGCAGCCTCCTTCCACGCTATAGCAAGGAATGTACAGGAATGTGTTTCTGCTTGAAGGAACTGGACCATTCTTGGACATAACATCTATGAATGTTTCCTGGACTAAGAAAATGTAAAACATCACCACCAGATATTAGCATTCTCATCATAAATCTACGTTTTTGGAAGCCATCAAAAGCAAAAATAAGGTCACTAAATCTGTTATACAAGTTCTGAGTTGTGAAGTGCTGCATTGAATCCACGTTTCCATCTGACTTGTTCCTTTAAAGTCTATTCACAACCATTTTGGAGAACAAAGGGAAGACACTAACAAAGGATTTTTATATCCTGCATATGTCCCAGGCCAGTGTTCATCACCTTTAGGAATTTAACACATTCTGGGTCTTTGATCTATCAATCAATCAATCAATCAAACTTTATTTAACCAGGCGTATACACCGTTGAGCAAGCTCATTTTCAAGGTGGTCCTGGACATTAATACAGATCACAGGCAACAACAGATTGACAAGGGAGAGACATAGTACATATGGGGAATATTCAGGCCTATACATATACCTATAAATACATAGCTAACTTAGGTATTACACTTGCAGGGTCATAATTAGTAGGCCTGTACATACACATGGCTAACATAGGTAAGACAGTTACAAGGTCAAAACTAGTAGACTCGAGAGGTAGAGATTTAATACTTAGGTGGTCACCAAGATAAGGCGGTTATTATCTTATAAGAGGGAATATGTAGGGGAAAGGAGGAGGATGTGTATGAAGTGGAGGGTGGAGGGAAGGGAAGAGAGACTAATAAGTGCTGGGTGCTCCCTGACAGGGATAAGAAATTGAATGGGTTGCAGTAATTTCAGCTACGTTGACGAAACTAGGGGCTACAGTTACAAGGTCACTTAAAGCAGCTACATGTTTCCTTAAGGTATTCAGCTATTAGTGCTTTGAAAGTGAACGGACCTGGAAGGGATACGAGTTTAAGTGAGTTCTGCATAGCATTCCATAAGGTCGGGAAGGAGAAGTTGATTGCAGCCACGCCATAGGTTGTTTTTACTCTGGGTATCTGGAAGCAGAGTAGGGAGAAGCGTCTCAACCCATAAGAACCCTTGGCACGTTCAAAGAAGCTTAAAATATAAGCAGGGAAATTGCCAGACAAGTCTATGAAGAACGAAAGAAAAGCGTTCTTTTTCCTCCTTGCTGAGAGAGAAGATCATCCCATCTCTTGGTACAGTATGCAATGGTGGGTGCGAGAGGCCGGGTTTAGGATGAACCTTATGGCCCGGTGGTAGAGCGTGTCAAGTTTGCTGAGCACAGTTGAGGGGCAATGGTTGTAGAGAAAGTCTGCATAGCCCAGTAAAGGTAGGAAGGTAGACTGCACAAGTCTCTTTCTAGCTTCTTTGGTAAGTAGGTGCTTAATGCGGTAGAACACGCCCAACCGCTGCCTTAGTTTTTTCGAGAACTCATATAGATGGCACAGGAAGTTGAGCTTGTTGTCCATCCAGAACCCTAGATATCTGAAGGTATCTACTATTTCAAGGGGTTTACCCATTAGTGTTAGCATCATGTGACTGTGTGTTGGTCCTGGGGCTGCCTTAGGTGATAAGATCATGGCTTTGTTTTTTTTTGCGTTGAGCAGGAGCTTATATTTGATAAGGTTATGTTGGAGGGAGATGAAATCTTGTTGTAGGTCCTCAAGGGCTGAGTCCAAGGATGAGTTTGAGGTGCAGAGGACAGTATCATCTGCAAATAGGTGCATATTAGCTGTATGCAGTTCTGCATCAAGGTTGTTGATATAAACTGCAAATAAGATAGGACCTAAGATGGAGCCTTGGGGGACACCTCGTGGGAGTGATTTTAATGGGGATAAAACCTGAAGCTTTAACTTGTTGTAACCTGTTGGTAAGATAGCAGGTGAACCATTTAATGGCAGTCTTATCGAGGCCGATAGTGCACAGTGCATTAAGCATAATATTGTGGTCCACAGTATTGAACGCCTTACTAAGGTCAAGGAAAAGGGCAGTAACAACAGTTTACTGGTCCCCAGTAGTTCACCATTTCCTGTGGATTTGATTATTTTTCCATCATTTAACTCCTGGTACCTTCGACAAGATTACTATATTACATATGCACCTACCTGATCCCAGCAGCTGCACTGATAAACATCTGACCATGTTTTTTACACTGCTCATCAAGCCTCCACCTCGAGGAAAAAGCGTACCTGCTCCTGTGCGACAGTCATGTACCATCTACTTCACTCTCTTGTCCTACTGCTGCTGCTTCTATCAGGGAATGTGCACCCCAACCCTGGACCCACCCCCACTAGACTGCCAAAACACAAAGGGCAACTTACTATTGTCTCTTTAAACATCAACAGTCTTCTATCCAATTTCTCCCAATTCCAGGCTTGGGTACAGGTGACTAACCCAGACATTACTGCACTCACGGAAACCTGGCTTTCCCTGAAAATCCTGGATGCATCAATCTCCCTCGACAGATACAACTCCTTCAGGCAAGACAGAACCACTAAACGTGGGTGAGGGTGCCTAGTCTATACCAAATCTGGAATAAAGGTGCAGGCCCTTCACTCCAGCCTACACACAAAAGAAGTCCAAATCCTGAATATTAAGCAAAGCATGGGTCAACAGAACAAAACACTGCTGCTCTCTACAGTGTATATATACCACCTGAGCACCAAACTACCGGACTAAAACCAGTTGCAGAAAACCTGCAGCAGTCAGGTACTAATTTGGAGAAGATCGTTACAGGTGACTTTAACATAAACTGGCACTCCCCGAAGGAGACAAAAGCTAGGGATCTAATATCCAGCCTATTCTTAACCCAGATGGTAACCAATAACACTCGGATCAACTACAAAACAGGGAGCAGCTCCCTTATAGACTGGCTCATTTCAACACATCCAGAGCATATAGAAACATAGAAACATAGACTTTGACGGCAGATAAGGACCGCTAGGCCCATCTAGTCTGCCCATTTCCCTACCTACAGGATAGGCCGCAGATCCTAGTTAACCAACAGCCTTTATCTTCCTGCCCCCCCACAAGAATTGCCTTATATCTATCCCATGCATTCTTGAATTCTCCCACAGTTTTAGACCCCACAACTTCCTCAGGAAGGCTGTTCCATGCATCCACTACCCTCTCTGTGGAAATAATACTTCCATCATTGCCCTGAACCGCCCTCCTTCTATCTTTAAATTGTGTCCCCTTGTTCTTGCAAGTCTCTTTTTCTGAAAGATGCTACCCTCTTGGACTTTGTTGATTCCACTGAGGTGCTAAAAGTTTCTATCATGTCCCCCTCTCCTTCTTTCCTCAAGAGGTATACATATTAAGCTCCTTTAGTCTCCTCATCTGACTTCTCTTGCAGACCCTGCACCATTTTAGTTGCCCTCCTCTGGACTGCCTCTATCCTGTCTATGTCCTTGGAGATGGGGTCTCCAGAACTGGACACAGTATTCCAGATGGGGTCTCACCAACTGTCTGTACAGAGGGATAACAACTTCCTGTTTTCTGCTGCTGATGCCTCTCCCTATACATCCCAGTATACCCCGCCCTCCCTACTGCCTTCTCACATTGCTTGCTAACCTTAAGGTCATCTGATATGATCACCCCAGGTCCCTTTCCTGTTTTGTTGCTGTTACTACCTCCCCACCCATTGTGTATTCTTCCCCTGGGTTCCTGTTTCCCAGGTGCATTATTCTGCACTTTTTTGCATTGAATCCTAGCTGCCATACGTCTGACCATTCCTCCAACCTTTACAAGTCCCTTTTCATCCTTTCCACGCCTCCTTGTGTATCAACCCTGTTGCAGATCTTTGTGTCATCTGCAAAAAGGCATACTTTTCCTTCCAGTCCCTCTGCAATGTCACTGATGAAGACATTAAAAAGGACTGGACCCAATACTGAACCCTGCGGTACCCCACTAGTAACCGACTCCATTTACAATTACCTTCTGTGTCCTGTTGTCCAGCCAATGTTTTACCCAGGCTACCACCCTGGGACCCACTCCCAGGCTGGTTAATTTGACTATCAATCTTTTGTGTGGGACTGTGTCAAATGCCTTGCTAAAGTCTAGGTAGGCCATGTCCACAGCCCCTCCCTGGTCTACTACTTTGGTCACCCAGTCAAAGAAATCTATTAGATTTGTCTGACATGACCTTCCCGCTCTGAACCCATGCTGCATTGGATCCTGTGCTCCACTGACCTCTAGGTACTCAACTATTCTTTCCTTCAGAAGTGACTCCATCACTTTCCCTACCACAGAGGTCAGACTGACAGGTCTGTAGTTCCTGCCTCTGTCTTGGTCCCACTTTGTGAAGGGAATCACATCCGCCTTCCTCCAGTCCTCGGTACCACACCATCCTCCCATGATTTATTAAAAGAGTAGCCAGTGGTTTCACTAGTTCCTTCCTTAATTCTTTTAGAATTCTGGGGTGAATTCCATCAGGACCCATTGCTTGTCCACCTTCAGTTTTAGGAGTTCTTGCAGAACCCTTTCTTCTGTGAAAGGACTGGATCACCCCCCTATCAAGAGTGCTTCTGTTAATTGGATTAGGCACTTCCCCTCCTCTTTGTGAATACTGAGCAGAAATATTAGATCAGTATTCCTGCTTTTCACTGTCCCCTCTGCCCACCCACCGTTCATTCTATTCAGCCTCACTATCCCTCCCTTTGTCTTTCTCATCGCTGATGTACCTATAAAGGTTTTATCCCCTTCTTAACTGGTTGGCTATCTTTTCCTCAGTTTGGGCCTTTGCTATTCTTGACTTCCTCCCACCGCCCTGCCTGACAGCCTCAGTGATCACTTCCCAGTGAAGTGCACCTGGACAAACAATTTCACCAAAGGCCCACCTAAGGTGTCAAAAAATTGCTGCCTGAGGCTGGGGCTACTTGACCACTTCAAGCAGTACCTATCACAACTGGACTGGTCTCCTTTGGCAGGAGATATTGATGGTAACGAGGCTTTGAATTATTTCATACTGAACTTCAACCATGCTTGTGATATTTTTGCTCTGCACAAAACAAAGAAAGTCAGGGTACCTCCAACCCATGACTCACTAACCCCTGATCAGTTTAATCAAGAACAGAGACAATCTCTGGCACACTGCAAAATCATCTGGAACTCCTGCATCACTCATTGCCTATAGGGCAGCTAGAAACGCCTGCAAGCTAATTCGGCAGGCAAAAGCTTCCTACTATAAGGACCTCTTAAGCAAGAGCTGGGGCTCTGGTAGGAAATTCTGGAACTCCATCAAATCCCTAACAGGAAAGACCCCTAAGGCCCCACCCGATCTACTAGTAACAAGGGAGGATCCCCTACAGGAACCCATTGACATCGCAAATGAGCTCAACCATGCTTTCCCAGACCTATCTGGAATACTCCCTGCATAGCGGAAGAGTTATCTCCAGCAGGATGACTGAGATGGTGTTGCGGCTGTATCGCTCACTAGTGAAACCTCACCAGGAGCACTGTGTCCAGTCTAGAGGCCACACCTCAGAAAGGACACAGACAGGGTGGAGGAAGGCAAGAGGAGAGCAACTACAGTCGTACAGAGGTTGCACCAAAAGCCCTACGAGGAGAGAGACTCTCAGCATGTATACCCTGGAAGACAGAAGAGCAAGAGGGGACATAATAGAGACCTACAAGTACCTAATGGTCATGAACAGAGTTCAGGAGGGGAGTCTCTTTCAAATCAGAAGCAGCATCAGGACCAGAGCCATGCAATGAACAGGCGGGGGGCAGTTTATGTGAGGAAGTGCTATTTCACTATGGTAGTAGTGGCAGACAGCTGGAACAGAAAGCCAGCAAAAGTGCCGGAGATGAAAACAGTACAGGCCTCCAAGCATGCTTGGGATACACATAAGGGAATATTAGTACACCGGCAGGGAAGAGGGAGGGGTCACCAGAGACAGACTAGGCAGGGACAATCTGGGAAGAATGGGTGGGCCAAGAGGTCCTTTACTGTGAACAAATTCTATGTCTCTATGTGAGAAAGGAACACATCAATCAGCTGAAGTTCAGAGCAGTGTTTCTGTCCCTGCAGTCCTCCTCAGCATGGTCAAGAATCAAGTCATAAAGATGAGGACAGAAAATACCACAGCAATACATAACATAAATAAAGGATCATGCAAGATCCTCAAAACTGCAAGGAAGCACTGACAGTTTGGTATCTGGCCTATGGAAGTCAAGTCAGTCAAGGACTAGACTTTAGCAAGGCATCTGACACAGTCCCACACAAAAGATTAATATACAAGTTGGCCAGCCTGGCAGTGGGTCCCAAGATGGTAGCCTGGGTAAAGAATTGGCTGGAGAACAGGATACAGAGGGTAATAGTAAACGGAGTCCACTCTGAAGAAAGAGGGGTTACTAGTGGGGTACCGCAGGGTTCAATACTAGTACCGGTCCTCTTTAATGTCTTTATAAGCGACACTGCAGAGGGACTGGAAGGAAGAGTATGTCTCTTTGCAGACGACACAAAGATCTGCCACAGAGTTTATACACAAGGTGGGGTGGAAAGGATGAGAAGGGACTTGGCAAGGTTGGAAGAATGGTCAGATGTATGGCAGCTTAGAGTCAATGCTAAGAAGTGCAAAGTAATGCACATGGGAAACAAAAACTCAGGGGAAGAGTACACAGTGGGGGGTGAGATACTAACAACAACAAAAATGGAAAGGGACCTGGGGGTAGTCATATCAGATGACCTAAAGGTGAGCAAGAAATGTGAGAGGGCAGTAATGAGGGCTGGGGGGATACTGGGATGCACAGGGAGAGGCATCACCAGTAGAAAACAGGAAGTTGTCATCCCTCTGTACAGACAGCTGGTGAGACCCCATCTGGAGTACTGTGTGCAGTTCTGGAGACCCAATCTCAGCAAAGACACAGACAGGATGGAGGCAGTCCAGAGGAGGGCAACTAAAATGGTGCAGGGTCTGCACCAGAAGACACATCAAGAGAGACTTAAGGAGCTTAAGATGTATAGCCTCGTGGAGAGGGGGGGAAGGGGGAACATGATAGAAACTTTCAAGTACCTCAAGGGAATCAACAAAGTCCAAGAGGATAGCACCTTTCAGAAAAGTGAGGTGTGAGCAAGAATGGCACAATTTGAAGCTAGAGGGTAGCCCAGAGGTAACAAGAGGGAAGTATTTTTTCATGAAGAGGGCTGTGGATGCATGGAATAGCCTTCCTGAGGAGGTTGTGGAGTCAAAAACAGTGGTGGAATCCAAGAATGCATGGGACAGGCATAAGGCAATTCTAGAGGGTGGGAGTAGGAAGAAGTAGGCTGTTGGTTAGCTAGGATCTGCAGCTTATCCATTAGGTAGGGAAATGGGCAGACTGGGTGGGCCAAGTGGTCCTTATCTGCCATCACATTCTATGTTTCTATGAGGTCTAAGTCAGTCAAAGTCTAAGGAGAGATCATGGTTTATGATCTTGAGTACCCCCGATGGACCATCTCCCTGAAAGAGGACTCAGTACCCTTGAAAGTCATGCACAGGTGCATGATGATGTGAACATCAAGGTGGGTGGACTGACAGTGATTCCTACCCAGCAGCAGTTCTTAGCTGTGCATAATCTTAAGACCAGTTGGCCAGGATCGGAGCGTCCTCAACACCTGGCCCCTTTAGCTTGGGCACAGGATAGTGATCGTCTGATTGGGTCAACTGGGATACGGTCAGGATTTGTTCACCTGGAAGGCATAGCTTTCTGAAGATTTGGAAATAATTAAACCTTTAATCTTCAAAATTTAGGCAATAAATTATCTAAAATGGATTAAAGATGCTTGATTTAATAAAACATTTTGAACCATGCCTGTTTCATAAGAGGATATTACTACAGGGTTTCGGGACTTTCTTTTAATTTGGTTTTAGCAAATGGGGAGAGGGGTGCAGCACCCCATACGTCGAATGGGAAGAACACCCTTCCCCCCTCAGCTAGAGGTCAAACAGGGATTCAGCATGTTTGCAGTTCATTTGCATCACCAGGTAAGAAAAAAGGTTTGTCTCCCCATACGACGCACAAGGGTAATGCCAAACCTCACCCAACAACTAACACCGAAATCTACCCAATGGAAAATCATGTACACAATGCTCACAGCCTGGGAAATAAGATCCCAGACCTGCAGGCAATAATGTCAGAGGCTAAACTGGACATAGTAGCAATTAGTGAGGCTGGTTTACCAGTAACCACACTTGGGAGACTTCAGTACCTGGCTATGTATTGTTCAGAAGAGACCGAGGTGCAAAAGGGGGCCTGTATGTCAATGAAAATATCAAAGCTACAGAAATTCAGAATACACATAAGAGCCAGAAGAACTGTGGGTCACCCTGGAAACAGGAAATGGGACAGCCATAAGAATTGGGGTTGTCTACAGCCCCAGACCAGGGAGGACATAGACACATTACTGTTAGAGGATATACAAAACATGACAGCTAAAGGGAGGTTCTGATAATGGGAGACTTCAACATGCCAGATCAGATTGGTCAATACCAGCAGGAACATCTGCCAGAACTAGACACATAGTGGATTCCCTGCAGGGAGGCCTCAAACAACTGGTACAACAACCCACAAGAGACAGGGCTATCCTAGATCTAGTACTGACCAACAGTGAAGGGATCACAGATCTCCAGGTAGAAGGTCACCTGGGGCCAGTGACCATCACATGGTATGGTTCAATTTGGCTACTACATCTAAATCATCCCATTCCAAGGCAAAAATATGGGACTTCAGAGGAGCTGACTTTGATAAGATGGCCAACAGAGTTACGCTAGCCCTGGCAAAAAGAAACACAGGTGAGGGGTACAGGCAAGTGGGCAAGCATTAAGGATGCAATACTTGAAGCAACATCCCATTGTGTTAGACAGAAAGGAAGTGCAAAGAAGAAGGAAACCACTTGGTTCTCAAATACAGTAGCAGAAAAGGTCAGAGCCAAAAGGCTGGCCTTCAGGAAATATAAAGGAACACAGGGGATGAAGATAGGGAGGCATACCAAACTGCCCTAAGGGAAGCAGGGAAGGCAGTAAGGCAGGCAAAGTCCCAAACTGAGGAAACACTAGCACGAACAGTAAAACAAGGTGACAAGACTTTCTATAGATACATTAGTGAAAGGAGAAAGTCCAGAGGAGTGTTGCTAAGCTTAATGGAGAAAGGGAGCATGTGAGGAGGAGGACCATGTAAAGCATCTATCCTAAATAGATACTTTTGCTTAGTATTTACTGAAGAGAAGGCAGGCAGGGCCCACAGCTCAGCACCATGGACACAGGGGAGGGAGGAGCACTACCCTTCAGAAAAAGAAAGGGTCCTACAAGAGCTTGCTAAGCTCAGGGTGGATAAGGCAATGGGACCTGATCGCATACATCCCAGGATACTTAAGGAGCTAAAGGTGGAACTAGCAGAGCCATTAGCAGAACTGTTTAGTGAGTCTCTGAGCACAGGAGAGGTCCCAGAAGACTGGAGAAGGACTCATGTGATCCCGCTCCACAAGACTGGTAGCAGGGAGGAGGCAGGGAACTACAGACCAGTCAGTCTTACCTCAGTAGTGGGCAAGATTATGGAGGCACTCCTTAAGGAAAGGATAGTGCAACACCTGGAATCCATAGGGCACAGGATCCAAGACAGCATGGGTTTACAAAAGGAAGGTCCTGTCAAACTAATCTTATAGATTTCTTTGACTGGGTAACCAGAGTGGTGGACCAAGGGGAGCAGTTGATGTAAGCCTACCTTGACTTCAGCAAAGCTTTCGACACTGTTCCACATAGAAGATTGATAAATAAGCTGGGTAGGCTCAGGGTGGGTCAGAAGTTGGTCAGCTGGGTGGCAAACTGGTTTACGGGTCAAAAACAGAGAGTGGTGGTAAGTGGTATACAGTCAGAAGAGATACAAGTCACAAGTGGGGTACCTCAGGGATCAGTTCTGGGGTCATCCTCTTCAGTATCTTCATTAGTGACATTGCAGATGGACTAGAGGGTAAGGCTTGTGTGTTTGCAGATGACACCAAGATCTGCAACAGAGTAGATGATCCAGATGGGGTGGGCAGAATGAGAAGAGATCTGGATAAACTAGCAAAATGGTCATAAGAGTGGCAACTGGGATTTAATGCAAATAAGTGCAAGATCATGCACATAGGGAAGAGAAACCCTGAAGCCACCTATAGGCTGGGAGGGAGTTGCTAGCAGTCACAAAGGAAGAAAGAGACTTGGGCATCATCATCACTGATGACCTGAAATCATCAAGCAGACCTCTAAAGCAGTAGGTAAGGCTAGCGGGTGTTAGGGTGTATTAGTAGGGGTATCACAAGTCGTAGAGGGAGGTAATAATCCTCTTTACAAGACACTGGTTAGGCCCCACCTTGAGTACTCGTGCAGTATTGGAGGCCACACCCTTCACAAGGACATTAACCAAATTGAGGCAGTCCAGAGAGGGCAACCAAAATGGTGCAGGGACTGCATCAGAAGACATATGAGGACAGATTAGCAGACTCAATATGTATACCCTTGAGCAAAGGAGGAGAGAGGTGATATGATCGAGGCATTCAAACACCTTAAGGGCATAAACAAGGTGAAAGAGTCTAACATGTTTAAATATAAGAAAAATAACAGGACAAGAGGACACAGCATGAGATTAGAGGGAGGCCGATTAAGGGGAATGTGAGGAAATTCTTTTTCACAGAAAGGGTGGTGGATGCATGGAATGGCTTACCACAAGAAGTGGTGGCTATGAATACAGTGCAGGGCTTCAAACAGGCATGGGATAGGCATAAGGAGCAATACAAATGAGTATGAATAGATAGGCCACTGACAGAGCAAAGGCCGATGGCACATTTATAAGGTAGAAAAGAAATGGGCAGACTGGATACCCCTATGTCCCTTATCTGCCACACTATGTTTCTTTCTCAGCCTTCGCTACAATTTTTTGTTTGCTTGTTTTCAATGTAGATGTTGTAATAATGTCTTTTTCTTTTATGCTTTGTATGAACTTCAACAGACTGGGTCCCCAGTAGTTGCAGTAATTACTAATAAAGCTAATCTACTTTATGTTTCGAAAAGACAAGGAAGAGAAGAACTGTCCCTACTGCTGGGGACTGCCTGCTGATGCTTGGGGTAGTCACAAGACCACCTTCATGGTCTTTTTGGACTACTCAATTCCCTTCAGGATGTCCTCTTCCTGGGGGTTGAACAGCACAGACCCATCAAAAGGTAGATCCAGAATCCTGTGCTGGATATCTTGGTTAAAGTGAAGGAAGCGTAACCAGCTGTTCTTCCTTAAAACAACTCCTGTGCCCAAACGCTGTTAGTCTATATCCATATGTCAAATGTCCCTCATGACAAGGAATGTTCCTAATTTTACCCCTCATAATTGCTCTTTCCCACATGGTAAAGGTGCTGCCTGCGCAGAGTAGGTGCTGTAAACCCAGACATTTAAAGTAGATATTAATAATCAAATTTGCTGCATCAAAATTCATCTTTGCCCAATGAAGGCATTGGTACCATCCACGTTTCTCTGAGGCAGTATCTCCATGGTTGATAATGTGTCCCACATTTTGAGTGTCACTGTCTCACATTCTGAGTGTCACTGTCCCACATTTCGGTGACAAAAGGCTGAGAGTAATGCGCACATTTGCCTAGTCCTTGGCTAACTATAAGTGGTGTTTACCCCCCCCCAGTGCTACAGTCGATGAGTTAGGACACCCTCTTCTGGTGTTCCAGGGGAAGGACAACCTTGATATCCATAACTGCTCTCCAACACGGCATGGTCATATGTTGTGAAATAGCTTGAGTCAATACCCTGATGCACACCCAGAGTGCCCGAGGCATACACTCCACTCCAATACAACACTGGTCAAGACACTTGTTTTGCACTACACAGAGTTGACCACTGGATCTGAAGCTTTATGGTTGTTCGATACAGGCCCTGAATACCTCTTGGGAACAGCATACTGGTGATCCCCATCTCAAGGGACACAGTCGGTCGAGGCAGGACAAGACCAGACTGCCTTCCCCTGATCGAATAAGAAAGGAATGGGCTTCCTTCAACAGTATCTTCAGATGCTTGTAATTCCCCATGCTTGACACCTTCTTAAAGTGAAGTCAAAGGAATCCGAAAGATGCTCTAAGAGATGGGGAAAAAAGACTGTAGCTCTTCAGTAGTACCCTTATTATCCAACTCTTCCTCATCAGAAGTACAGTAGCCACCGCATGGTCAAGATAGATGACCAGACCCAGTCAGCAACTGGATATTGACACTAAGACTGCCTCAAGAAATTGCATCCATGCCTGACCTATCAAATTGAGAACCATCAATCCTTATGTCCAGTATAAGACTGCCCACCAGATCTGTCAGATCACTAGAGAGATGTGGACTTTTAGGGGACGGGGTAGTAAAGCCAAAGCTGGCAAAACCCGAGGCATGGGGCCTGCATAGGGTGCCGCAACTGGACTAATGGAGGACTGAGCTATGTCAAAAGCTGCACGTATCAGAAACTAGGGGACTTCATCCTGTCTGTGGGTCTTGGGCAGCTGAGGTCTCAAACATGACTTCTCAATGACCACAGTCATGATCTCCAGGATTTTAGTCTGCTCAGCTTCAAGATGGACTAACTGGTGAAGTGCACAGCACTCGGATAGTAACACAGTATTCAACGGCAGATAAGGACTGTTAGGCCCACCCAGTCTGCCCGTATATTCCCTGCCTGCATCAGTGGTTGCTGACCCTACTTGGTCATTAGTTTTAGCCTTTCCTACGTACTTGAAGGGTTCCCGTGTGCCTATCCCATACATGTTTGAATCTCCCCACTGTGCTAGCTCCCACTACTTCCTGGGGTAGGCTATTCCATGCATCTACCACCCTTTCTGTGAGAAAAACCTTACTCACATTCCCCTTTATCCTGCCTCCCTCTAATCTCATATCATGCCCCCTCATCCTTGTACACCTCCTATACTGAAAGATGTCACCCACTTGCACTTTGTTTATGCCCTTAAGATACTTTAAGGTTTCTACCATATGTCCCCATTCCCACCTCTCTTCCAGTGTATACATATTGAGGTGTTTAATCTCTCCTCGTATGTCTCCTGGTGCAAGCCCTGCACCATCTTTGTTGCCCATCTCTGAACCACCTCCACCCTGTCTATGTCCTTATGAAGATGCAGCCTCCAGAACTGTACACCATACTCCAGATGAGGCCTCACCAGCAATTTGTACAATGGCATCACCACCTCCCATCTTCTGCTAGTGATACCCCTTCCTATGCACCCCAACATGCTACTGGCCTTCCCCACAGGCTTGTTACACTGTTTGGACACCTTTAGATCATCTGAGATGATCAACCCTAAATCCCTTTCTTCCCTGGTAACTGTTAGCAACTCCCCCCTGATACTGCAACTCTCCGCAGGGTTTCCACGCCCCAGGTACAAGATTTTGCACTTCTTTGCATTAAATTTTAATTGCCATACGTTGGACCAATTTTCCTGTTTTCCTAAGTCCCTCATTTTCTTGACCCCCCCTAAACTGGTCACAGCTGGTGCTTGTGCCTATGCCTGCGGCTCCCAAGGTGGTGCTTACGCTTCCTTTTGTTGGGCATCTCTTATGGCTCAAAAAGAGCATGAAGTGTGAATGGAGGCGTGTGAGCCTCATGAAGATCCTCTCGAGGATCTGCTGCTCGGTCAGGACCACCTGATCTTCTTCAAGTGGCAGAAGGGCAAGGGGTCTTTAGGGAGGATGAACTCTGAGGCACCAAATGGTCCACAGAATCCTCCTTGGACTGTGAAGACCCTCCACCGGTGCCAGCCTCAGAATCCTTGCAGGACTAATCACCTGAATGAGACACCTCCGACAGGGTCTGCCTGGAGGACTGCCCAGGACGCAAGCCCAGATCTGAGGGTGTTAGTGCAACGAACACCTTGAACAATCAAAGTGCATTCAAGACCATATGCTGTTTGACCAATCAAGTAATGTCGACACACTGAGAAGATGCAGAATGGCACA
Organism: Neoceratodus forsteri; assembly: GCA_016271365.2. Classification (NCBI taxonomy): domain Eukaryota; kingdom Metazoa; phylum Chordata; order Ceratodontiformes; family Ceratodontidae; genus Neoceratodus; species Neoceratodus forsteri. Next base: position 68,688,931 of record CM057459.1, read on the forward strand.
TCAACCAGCTGTATGACCAGTCCATTTGATCTATAAACAGACTCAACAGGGCACGCATCCTTGAACTCGGAGTTCTGCATGACTGTCCATGACTGCACCTCCTCCTCAAACTCCTCTGCTGAGCGAGGGTGCACCTCGAATAAGAGTAGCTGGTCGGGAGCTGAGGGCAGGACCTGGGCACACTGCTGTGGGGAAGCAGACAACACTGGGCTTGAGTTACAAAGTGTCTGTCCCTTGCCCTTAGCTCACTTACCATACCTGTCCATGAGTTGGGACAGCAGGTGTGCATGAAGTGCCTAAGATTCAGAGAGCAGTGGGCAAGTCTTCTGGTAGAGAAACTCACCAAAACAAATCAGGCAGATGTTATGTGGGTCTATTCACAACATTGTGTTCTTTCAGTTTTTAAAATGCCTGAAGCCAGGAGTCTAGTCCACCATTTCCCTGCAGTCTGCATCGATGAAGAACACTCCCAGCAGAAAACTGACAGGAACAAGAGGTGTCCTGAACTGGGACACAAAGCTGCATCTAAGCACAGTAGCTGAGAAGAAAGCAGATGTAAAGAATGCCAAAAACTGAAAATTCTAAGAAAAAAAAAATCAAAGGTGGGAGCTATCAAAAAGGCGACCTCATGTTTCCAGCAGACATAAAGACCTGGAGACACAGAGGGGCGAGGGTATGAGATGAAGGGAAGGACCTGAAACCTTAGCGAATGGACTTTATAAGGACTTTGCATCACATGTTCTCTGATGGCTGCACTAGTGTGACTTTGTAGAAGAAATCCAAGTCATTGTAAGTACAATACTCATTATAGCTATTATCATATCTATGGAAAACTAATACATTTATTTTTGTTTTTTTTAACATACTTTTTCTCCCACTGCTGGTGGGGCTCAGCGGCGGCTATACTAACCATCCATGCTCTTTTCCCATTCCAGCTGCGGATATCATGCTGTGTGATGGTGGTGGTGGTGGGGGGGGCTGGTTGCTTTTTGTTTGTTTTTAGAATACTTTGTCCTGAAACCCTGCCCCAGAGGATGACTGCACAAAGGATGTATGTCCAGGCTGTAGATGTGCTAGCGCACGTCTCAGCCAAGCACCTAATGGCGTCCTCCAGTCTCCACACCGCGAGTCCCATGCTGCCACCAGTGCATCCACAGGCAGCAGAAATGGGACGATGTGACAGCCCTCTCCTCGGAAGAGGAGTGTCCTGCGGGACACTTAGACCCCCCGGTCGCTGATCCTAAGGACCCAGGCTTGTTCCCGAACCTGGGTCGCTGGTGTCATGGGGAGTGGTGCCACCATTACGCCGAAGAGACGGCCCTGAATAATAATGCATTTGTTTGTAAGAAAAAAATGGAACTGGACTAGCATTACTTGCTCTGGAAGAAACAAGGGGGTATGGAGTTGCATTCACTTCTGCAGGATCCGAGTTGCCCCACTAGCTCCGTGTACAGTGTACAAGACTAAGCATTAAAAATCTGGCATTAGAACAATTCTGTACTGCAGAACAGATGGGCACATAAGAGAGATACATTTTTCAATTGATTTCCTGCATGTTCTGATTACCTTCCTGTGTTGCCTGAAGAGCAGTGGATAGAAATACAGCAAATCAAATAAACTCTGAATCAATTAATCTTGACTGTCAAGATATCTAATGATTTGTGCAAGATGTGGAAGGAACAAAGGTTATTACCTGTCATCTGTATGTAATAATTAAAATAATCAATTCTAATATGAATATACTTCAGAATCCATAGAGACTGGCTAAATGTTTTCAGGCTAAGGATCTCAATGCCAGGACTGCTTCAATCTTCACTAAAATGGATAGAGGCTATGCAGGGGCGAACAATAAATGCAGTTTATATTACCAGAATGTTTATCAAGCACGCACTGTACCATTAACCCCTGTAGTCAGTGTAGAGCCTTTCAGGTCTGCACTCCCCTTGATCTGGCAATAAGAACCCCCCCCCCTTTACAGTACTTTTACTAGAAAAGCAGTCACAACGTCACATACCCAAAAATAAGGTGCTAAGGAAGACATCAGATTCCATACAAGAGCATGGGACACTTCAGCACGTACCTGTCTTTTGCACCCGATCAGGTTGGTGCTATCTCGGTATTGAACAACTGCCTCGCAGAAATCCAAGACTGGATGAATTCCAGCGGTCTAAAGTTGAACCCTGGAAAGACTGAGGTTTTGGTTGTGGACCCGGGTCATAGGGTAGAGGGATTGAGGACTGGGCTCCCTTCCAGCTTAGTTCTGGGGGAGGCACAGATTCTTACCTCCGAACAGGTGCGTAACCTGGGAGTGGAGCTTGATGCTGGTCTGACCCTTCGTCATCAGGTGTCGGCAGTCGTCAAGCTAGCCTTTCTCCATCTCAGGAACACTGCCAGGATTAGGCACCTTGTTCCACCCAGTGACCTGCCTGTTCTGGTCCACACCTTTGTGACATTGCGCCTTGATTACTGCAACTCTCTTTATGTAGGGCTTCCTGGGGTTGATAACCGCCGCTTGCAGCTAGTGCAGATCGCGGCACCACGTTTGTTGACTGGGGCATCAAGAAGATTCCACATCACCCCTGTGCTGCACGTTCTGCACTGGTTGCCAATACAGTGGCGGATCACCTTCAAAGTAGGTCTACAGACTTACAAAGCCCTACACGGACAGGGTCCCGATTACTTGAAAGAACTCCTGGTTCCTTACACTCCTGTGCGACAGCTCCACTCGGCTGACGAGGGGTTGCTGGAGATTCCGAGGTTTAATTTGAAGTCATCCGGTGCGCGTGCCTTTGGATTTGCGGCACCTAGGTTCATAGGTTGTATCAGAGCATAGAAGACATAAGTCCATATAGCTCGTCAGTTTGCTATCAACACCCACATATGCCTTTATTAATCAAATAAGAATCTAGCCTGTTTTTAAAGGTATTCATAGTAGGACTTGTCACTACTTCACTTGGTAGTGTATTCCAAATTCCTGCTGTTCTTATACTAAACCAGTTTTCCCTTCTTTTAGTATTATATTTATCTTTATACAATTGATAGCAATGTGTCCTGGTATCGTATGTTTGTTTCCTTATTTTTAAATCTAGTTGCTCCCTTAATTGGTCATCACTAAGTGCTCTAAATATTTGGCACATGTCCCCACGTAATCTACGATACTCCAGTGAATATAGTCTGAGTTTTTCCAATCTCTGTTCATAATTCAAACCCTGAACTTCCTTTATGCCCTTGGTTGCCCTTCTCTGCACCCTCTCCAAAGCAGCTACATCCTTCCTATAACCTGGTGCCCAAAACTGAGCACAATACTCTGTATGCGGGCGTACCAATGAGGTGTACAATGGCAGCAATACTGCTTTATCACGACTTGTGATATGCTTGCGTATACAGTGTTGTATTCTACTTGCCTTCCTAACCACCTGGCTACAATGTAGTCCAAATTTTAGTTCACTGTCAACTCTTATTTCCAAGTCTTTTTCATCCTGTACTATTCTATTCCACTCAAGAACTCATATGCCACACTGGCAAATGGGGACAACCAAACAGAGGTACCCAGAGAAGTGGAAGGAAAGGATGTGGAGGTTAGTCAAGAAGGTGACCTCAGTGGGGAAAGCAGTGGACCCCAGAGGAGGAGGAGGAAGCGAATCCTGGTGGGGGACTCCATCATAAGAGGGATCCAGCTAGGAACACAGGAGGGGGAGGACAGGGAGGTGAGGTGCCTACCAGGTGCCACGTCATGGAGGGATGGAAGGAAGATCCTGTGGATCACTGGGAAGGCAAGACGGGAGGGTGAGCTGGATGTCATTATCCACCTAGGTACTAATGACCTGACAAATGGGGAGCCAAAGGAAGTCCAAGAAGAGTTTAGGAAATTGGGGAGGGGTCTCAAGCAAGTAGCTACTTCTGTCACTTTCTCAGAAGTACTACCTGTGAGAGGCAAGGGAGAGCATAGGGGTGCATGCACCAGGAACTTTAACTTATGGTTGAAGAACTGGTGCTGTGAGGAAGGGTTTGGATTCATTGGTGACTGGGGGCCCACCTGGAAGGATGGAGGTTTGTTCAAGCCTGACGGCCTGCATCCATCCTGGAGTGGAATCCAAGCACTCAATGATAAATTTAAATGCTACACTGACAAGCATTTAAACTAGCAAAGCGGGGTGGCAGGCCAGCAAGGAGGGTACCTACTTGCTCACCCCCCACAGCTAGCAGTGGAACCAGTGAACCAGAGGAGTTGCAGTCTCTACAAAGCAGTGTGCAAAAGATGGAGATTAGCGCCCAAGAGGTGGATAGGCAGAAAAGGGGCAAACTTCAGCAGAAGGGCAGACAGCAAGGAGAACCAGGGATAAAGGACAACCAAGGAAGGGGCTGGAGTAGAACAGCAAAACAGTCTAGGGAGGTCGAATCATGGAAAGCCATGTGTGCAAATGCCAGGAGCCTTAGCAACAAGATCTGGAGGCTGTCATGGTGCAGTCAGACCTGGACATTGTGGCCAACACTGAAACCTGGTGTAATGATAACCACGACTGGGAGATGGCCATACCTGGCTACAACATATTCAGAAGAGACAGGGCAGGCAGGAAGGGAGGAGGAGTGGCACTGTATGTGAAAAATGATGTAAGGGCCACAGAGATCCAGGAGGAACAAAATGGGGGAGAGATACTGTGGGTTAAGCTGGAAAGGAAATTGGGGCCAGCCATCCGCACAAGTGTGGTCTATAGACCACCAGCCCAGGAGGAAGAAACAGATAGGGAGCTGATGCTAGCCATCCAATGGATGGCAGACAAGGGTGAGGTAGTACTGGTTAGAGACTTCAATATTCCAGACGTGGACTGGAGCATCCCAGCAGCAGCATCAACCAGGAGCAGATTTATCCTGGACTCCCTTCAGGGTGCCTTCCTCAAGCAACTGGTCATGGAACCAACTCGGCAGAAGGCAATACTGGACCTTGTGCTCACAAACAGGGACAGTGTGATGGGGGTAACAGTGAGGGAGCACCTGGGGAACAGTGACCACCAGTCACTGTGGTTTGAAATCACAGAAAGAGCAGCAACAAACCACACAAAAACACGTATCTTGTATTTTAGGGGGGCAGACTTTGGGAAAATGGGGAGATACTTGAAAGAGGCATTAAGGAGAATGGGGCAGGAATCAGGGGTTGAGGAACAGTGGGCAGTATTTAAAATGGGGATTACAAGAACAACAGACTCATGTACTAAGCAGGTTAGCAAGAGGAAAAGGAAGAGGAAACCATTATGGTTTTCCAAAGAGGTAGCAAAGAAAGTGAAAGCCAAAATTGCATTCAGGCAATACAAAAAAGGCATGAGCAGAAGGGATAAGGAGAAGTACCAGGAGAAGCAAAGGGAGGCAGGGAGGTCAGTAAGGAAGCCAAAGCTCAGACAGAAGAACACATTGCAAAATCAGTGGGTAGAGGACAAAACCTTTTACAGGTACATAAGTGAAAAAGAAAAGGCAAAGGAGGGATAGTGAGACTGAACGGGAGGATGGGAGCTGTGAGGATGAAAACAGTAAAGCTGACATATTGAACATGTATTTCTGCTCAGTCTTTACTGAGGAAGAGGAGGGTAATGGGTCTGAATGGAGTACAAGGGGTGAGAATGGTGCAGAAATGGACACAAGTCCCTTTACACGAGTAAGGGTCCTGAAGGAACTGGAAGTAATAAGAGTTGATAAAGCAATGGGGCCAGATGGGGTGCACCCAAGGGTCCTTAAAGAACTAAGAGAGGTGGTGGCTGAACCTCTGGCAATCCTGTTTAGCCGATCACTGGAAACAGGGGAGGTACCCAAAGACTGGAGGATAGCAGATGTAGTCCCCTTATACAAAAGTGGGAACAAAGAGGAAGCGGGGAACTACAGACCAGTCAGCCTCACCTCGGTAGTGGGGAAGATCATGGAAGCACTACTGAAGGGAGATTGGTGGAACATCTGGTTGTCAATGGACTACGGACCCAAGGCAGCATGGTTTCACCAGGGGAGGTCATGTCAGACCAATCTCATTGAATTTTTCGACTGGGTGACTAGGGAGGTGGATCAGGGAGGGCAGTGGACATGGCCTATCTGGACTTCAGCAAGGCCTTTGACACTGTGCCACACAGAAGACTATTACACAAACTGGGGAATATGGGTGTGGGCAGGACAGTAGTGTGGTGGGTAGGTAACTGGCGGGGCGGCAGGACACAGAGGGCGGTGGTAAATGGCTGTCACTCCACAGAGGGAAGAGTGACCAGTGGGGTACCACAGGGGTCAGTGCTGGGACTAGTCCTATTCAATATCTTCATCAGTGACATTGCGCAGGACCTAGAAGGCAGAATTTCACTGTTCGCTGATGACACAAAGCTCTGTAACAGAGTAGACACACCAGAGGGTGTAGACAGAATGAGAAGGGACCTGCAGAAACTTGAAAAATGGTCAGTGGTTTGGCAGTTGAAATTCAATGCAAGGAAGTGCAAGATAATACATATGGAGACACAAAACCTGGCACAATATATATCAGTTGGGGGTGAGGATATAGCATCACCAAGCAGGAAAGGATCTTGGGGTTATCATCTCTGATGACCTCAAGGCAGGGAAACAGTGTGACAAGGCAGCAGGTAAAGGAAATAGGATGCTGGGATGCATAGGCAGGGGCATCACCAGCAGGGAAAAGGAGGTCATAATTCCACTATACAAGACACTAGTGAGGCCCCACCTGGAGTACACTGTACAGTTCTGGAGACCTTACCTACGTGGGACATAGACAGGGGGAGAAGGTTCAGAGGAGGGCAACAAAGATGGTGCATGGATTGCATAACAAGTCCTATGAGGACAGGTTGAAGGAACTGAACATTTACTCCCTGGAGGAGAGAGGAGAGAGGGATATGATAGAGACATACAAGTATCTTACAGGGAGGAACAGGGTGCAGGAATACACTATTTTAAGTGAAAAAGATGTTCCAGGACTAGAGGGCATGGGATGAACTTGGAGGAGGACGATTCAGAGGAAGCGTGAGGAAGAATTTCTTCACACACAGGTGGTGGACAAGTGGAACACCCTGCCAGAGGAAGTGGTGGGGCTGAAACAATCACGGATTTAAGAATGCATGGGATAGACATAAAGGAATTCTAGAGGTCAGGGGTAAGGGGCAACAGACTTCTTGGAAAACATAAACTGAACTTACAAGCTCAAATGGGCAGACTGGGTGGGCCATAGGCCCTTATCTGCCGACACTGTCTATGTATCTATGTATGTATCCTCAGCTCACTGTTACCTAGTTTGTATTTATAATGCAAGTTATTTTTTCCCATATGCATAACAACACATTTATCAGCATTAAATGACAATCTCTTGGTTTTTGCCCATTCTTCCAGTCCTGTAAGTGCTGTTTGCAAAAAAGTAGCCTCATTAATATTATTGACAGAGTATCGCAGCCGTGTGTCATCCGCAAACTTTGATAACCATACCTCATATTATTGACACTCATGCTAGAAATATATATATAAATATATATATATATTAAAAAGGCATGGTCCCAACACCGATCCCTGAGGTATCCCACTTGACACTTCCACCCACTCTGAGCATACACCTCTCACACACACACTCTGCCTCCTATCCCTCAGCCAAGTCTCTATCCAAGAAGAAACTTTTTCATGGACCCCCATATCCCTGAGTGCTCCTATTAGTTCTTCATGCGGCACCTTGTCAAATGCGTTTGCAAAATAAAGGAAGATAACATCCACCGAGTTGCCTGTATCCAAGGCTTTGTTGACCTTACCATCTGGAACTCTCTGCCCTGTCAGCTCCACGAATGCAGGATGGTGGGGAGTTTTAAGCAGGCACTAAAAACTTTTCTATGGGGAAAGGCATTTCCAGTTTTATTGTGATTTTATATGATATGTATTTGTATATGTTTTATCTGAATTCTGTACAGTGCCTTGGAATTTTGAAAGGCGCTTTATTAAATACATTTTAATATTATTATTATTATTACTGCTTTTCTCATCATTATCTTGCAAAATGCACTCCTGATTAATGGTCTTAATAATGCTATAAAAAAAACACAGGTTACTCACCAGTAACAATAGTTCTAGGAGTGGTATATGATGTTCATCCACACTGTCTGGCAGTTGCCTTTCCCTTTAAGACTTGCCGGAAATGTCTTCAAGCTGGCTCCTCCCACCCACCCAGGTGGTAACTCCCTTGACTCTGCCCCATGACACCAAATATTGCCTGCTGGTAGCAAAGTGTGTGCATCGAAGCTGGAGAGGTCGGGTGGGTCAGCGTGCATGAACATCATATGCCACTCCTAGAAAGTACAGTTACATAAGACCTTACTGCAACAGTAAATCTTTGAGGAGAGTCTCTTGCAGCAGGTAATACACTTGGGTCAATGCCAGAGGTCGCTGTGGTGCACAGCAGCTCATCTAGCAGTCTTTTCCAGGGGTCGCCCACACATGACATCACCTTCCTGTTTCCTATATAAGTGTGGGCAGTCCCTGGTATCCTCAGTTTCCCCAGCTGGATTCAACCGTAGCGAGGACCGAGGAAAAGGAAGTCTCATAGATATCCCAACCCATAAGTCACTGGACCAGAATTTGTTCTTCTGGAGAAGGAGGGGGATGGGGGGTGGGATCGTCCCTGCTGCAAGAGACGCTCCTCAAAGATCTACTGTTATGGCAAGGTCTTACATAACTGTACTATCTTCCACGGAGTGGTCTCTTACAGCAGGTAATACACTTAGGATGAATCTCAAGCAGTAAACCAAAGAAGGGTGGTCATTATGACAGAAGGCCTTGTAGGACAGCTTGGCCAAAGGCCATCCTATGGCGTGAAGCCACATTGCAGATATCTGTGATACAGGCCCCTTTAAAGCAGGCCGCAGTGGTGGCCATAGCTCTGGTAGAATGGACTTGGACAGGTCGTGGTAATATCTTGTCGTATCTTGAGCAACAAAATGTGATAGTGTGCTAGCCAATTGGAGAGGGTCCGTTTAGTGACCAGGAGACCTTCCACGCTTGAGGCGAAGGTAAAAAAAAAGTTGAGAGGTTTTCCTAATCGATTTAGTTAGTTTAGTACAGTTACATAATATACAGTACGTAGGAGGTATTCATCTCAATTGGAGTGTTCAGGGTAATATACTGGTAGCTCCAAGGATTGATTTAAGGTGTGTTCAGACACTACCTTAGGGAGAAAGGAAGGACTGGTACGAAATGCCACTCTATCTTTGTGAAAAACGAAGTAAGGTTCTTTGCACATAAGGGCATGAAGCTCAGAAATACGCTGAGCAGAAGTGACAACCACTAAGAATAGTGTTTTCCAAGAAAGAAAATGGAGGTCACAAGTGGCCGTCGGTTCAAAGGGTTCAAGAGTTAACTTCTCAATTAGAAAATTGAGATCCTACGGAGGAGTGGGTCGTCTGATAGGTGGCTTAATATGTAACATTCCTCTTAAAAACATTTTGGCTAGATGATATTGGTACAGTAACCTGCCATCAAAAGGTTCGTGGAAGGCTGAAATGGAGACCAAATGGACTTTGACAGAGAAATAGCTTAATCCTGTCTCGGCAATCGAGGCCAGGTAATCCAAGACATTCGTCAGTGGACAAGAATAAGGATCCAATGACTGGGAAGCAGCCCAAATAGAAAAGCGTTCCATTTGTCATTATAAGTTTCCCGGGTCGCTGGTTTACGTGAGGCCACTAGAATACTGGCCACAGAGGCGGACACTTGGAGACGTGCTATGAAAGTGTCCTCAGGAGCCAAGTGTGAAGGTGTAGTGAGTTCAGGTTGGGATGTAGAAGCGTCCCTTGATTGTGAGACAAGAGATCTGGTCTTATTGGTAACAGGACGGGTTCCTCCACTGAGAACTATTGAAGCAGGGGGAACCACACCTGCTGAGGCCACAGATGGACTATGAGAATCATGGTGGCAGGTTCGAGCTGTAATTTCAGCAGAGTCCACTGCTGGAGAAGGACGGGGGGGCATATAAGAAGAGTCCTGTCCATGACTGGGACAGGGCATCTATAGACTGTCCCTTTCTGCTCAGGATAATGGAACAGTATCTGGGGAGAGGTGACTGACTGGGGAAGCAAACAGATCCAGTTGCGGGGTCCCCCAGAGATGGAAGATTTTCTGAAGCACTTTGTGATGAAGTGTCCATTCGTGTGCGGACGACTGGCAACTGAGAAGGTCAGCAAGGAGATTGTGGCATCCTGGTAGATGGACAGCTGTCAGTATAAGGTGTTGCCGAATGGCCTCCTGCTATACTGCAATTTTCTCTCTGCATAGAGAACAGGATTTTGTACCTCCTAATTTGTTGAGGTAGAACACTACTGCTGTGTTATCTGACTGAAACAGCAACAGTCCCAGGGACAAGTGAGGTTGAAAGCCTGAAGGGCTAAGAGAACTGCCCTCATCTCCAAGAGATTGATGTGGAGAGGAGGGATATAAGTGGTCCACTTACCTTGTGTCCTGTAAGGACCCAGGTGCATGCCCCACCCTTCCAGGGATGCATCCGTGGTCAACGTCTGCTGGGGTGGGGGGACTGGAAGGGCATGGCTTGATTTAGAGAGTCCACCATAGTAGGGCAGACCACAATGTGGGAGTGACTCTGATTTTGTCTTAGAAATTTCCTGTTCTTTGAGACCACTGATTCTGGAGAATCCAGTGGACTGGTCTCATGTGAAGATGGGCTTGTGCTACTGTAGGAATGTTAGCGGCCATATGTCCTAGGAGACATACCATACGTCTGGCTGTGACTACTTTCTGGGTTTGTATCTGAGATGCCAGGGACAGAAGCTTGTCTTGTCTGTAGGCCGGAAGGTAGACCCTGGTGGAGACAGTGTCTAGGACTGTTCCTATATATTGGAGCAACTGTGTAGGGGTCAGACTGGACTTCGGCAAATTGACCGTAAGCCCTAGAGAGTGGAACAGAGTTAGGGCTGTGTGTAGAGAGCGAAGCAAAGATGTTTTGGACCCTGCCTTGATGAGCCAGTTGTCCAGATATGGGAAGACAAAGTGTCCGTCCTATCATAGGGGTGCCGCCACTAACACTAAGCACTTGGTAAACACTCTTGGGGCAGATGAGAGGTCGAATGGAAGAGCCCGAAACTGGTAATGTTGTCCCAACAAGTGAAAACAAAGAAACCTGTGGTGAGCAGGATGGATAAGAATATAAAGGTAAGCATCCTTCATATCTAGGGCACATAGCCAGTCCCCTTTTTTCAATCAATCAATCAATCAATCAAATCTTTATCCAGGCGATCACCATTGAGCAAGCTCATTTACAAGGTGGACCTGCTGTTGGCAGGGAAAATTGTACAGTTGCATGTAAATATACATAACACAAAAGGAACATGTTTACAATACTGATAGGAACAGAGTATTTACATTCCAAGTCACATGTACAAGAAAGATATACATAACACAACCCGAATGTAATATATATATATATATATATATACATATACATATATATATATACATATACATATATATACACAGTTCCCACAGGAGCAGGATGTGTATGGATGTCATATACAAACCATAGAAGAAAAAAAAAGAAAGATTATTTATATTCCTGTCCAGCAGAAACACATTACAGGCCTGGATGGAAATTCCTAAGCTATGGAGGTGCGCATAACAGTGTGTATGCCTTAGGTAAATGCGGCAGAAGTGGGGTGGTGAATAAGAGGGATGCAGAGGGTGCTAAGGGCAAGTGGGGCGGGGGGGAGTAGTAGTGGCAAGGGCTGATTTGGATAAGCAGCTGGGACTGGTGTTGAAGAAGAGAGGAACAACAGTCAAGCTGCTAGGAGCAATAGAAGCAATTACAGATTTCAGCAAACGTTTTGTCATAGAGGGTCTTAAAGACAGCAGGACTGACAGGTGAGCTAAGTCTCAATGATTTTTGTATCCAACATTGGCATGATGAAATTCAGGGTGACCATGCGGAACCTTTTGTACTGAATGTGAAGGTACAATTGTCTGAGGTCTAGTATTGGTCTGAGATAGTACAGTTACGTAAGAACTTACCGTAACAGTAGATCTTCGAGAGAGGCTCTTGCAGTAGGTAATTACATATAGGACTGACGTCGGCAGGCGGCAGGACCCCACGGAAAAATTTCTAGCTAGCAGTCCCTGGCGGGGACCACCCCCACATCAGGTGACCGGCGTCAGACGACGTCAGTATAAAGGGGCGGTCCCGGACGCCCGTCTTCCAGTTCTTTCCTGCCACAGGCCCGGAAGGCCCGGACGAGAGAGAAGCAGATATTTCCCTGAATGGAAAAGGAGCTGAAAAAGCCTGGGGGATGGAGGGCGGGATAGACTATTATGCAAGAGCCTCTCTCAAGATCTACTGTTACGGTAAGTTCTACGTAACTGTACTATCTTACTTCGAGAGGGCTCTTGCAGTAGGTAATTACATATAGGACAGAATCCCAAGCAGTCTGGAACAAATTAAAGGCACCGGGAGGAGGAACTACTCCAAGAAGTAGCAAACAAACTTGCAAACCTCAAGATAGGAGGCCTTGCAAGACAGCTAACCCAAAGCCTGCTCTACGGGCAGAGGCAATGTCCAAACTGTAATGTTTAGTAAAAGTATGGACGGAAGTCCAAGTGGCGGCAGCACAGATGTCTGCCGCAGACATATTCTTGAAACAAGCCGCAGAGGCAGCTACTCCCCGAGTGGAGTGACCTCTGACTTGACCCGGTAGGGTCTTGTTGTACTTGTCATAACAGAAAGTGATGCAATGAGCCAACCACTTTGATAGGCATTGCTTGGAGACAGCATTGCCTTCCCTTTTGTGAGCAAAAGAGACGAACAACTGATCAGTCTTTCTGAGACCCTTCGTCCTATCGGTGTAGTATCTCAGAATCCTGTGGACATCCATGGTATGGAGCAAGTATTCTCCTTGGTTGAGTACTGTGTGAAAAGGCAGGTAATTCAATAGACTGATTTAAGGTAGACTCCGCTACCACTTTTGGGAGAAACTTAGGGTTCTTGCGAAGAGCTACTCTTTCTTTGCGAAAAATCAGATAAGGGATTTTGCACATAAGGGCCTGGAGCTCGGAAATTCTGTGAGCAGAAGTAATGGCCACCAAGAAGAGCGTCTTCCACGATAAGAATTTCAAGTCTGCGGAAGCCGCAGGCTCAAAAGGAGGAAGGGTAAGTTAGTTTCTTGAGGACAAAGTTCAAGTCCCAAGGGGGAGCTGGAGTCCGAACAGGGGGTCTGAGATGAAGGACCCCTCTGAGAAAGGTCTTGGAGACCTCCAATTGGGCAAAAGCTTTATCAGCGAAGGGAGCATGGTAGGCTGAAATAGCAGCCATGTGAACCATCAAAGAGGAGTGACTGAGACCCAGGTCAAAAAGATGACACAAATAATCAAGCAGAACAGCCACAGGACATGAGAAAGGCTCCACATTCCTGGAGGCAGCCCAAATGGAGAATCTCTTCCATTTCATAGCGTATGTGGACCTAGTGGAGGGTTTTCTAGCCTCCACTAGAATCTCGGCCACCATAGGAGAGATGCCAAACCGGGATTGGGCTAGGTCTGCAGGAGCCATGCATGAAGTTGAAGAGACTTCAGTCCGGGATGGACCAGGGTCCCCTGATACTGGGTCAGCAATCCTCGAGATAAAGGAAGAGGAAGAGGAGGAACCTCTGAGTATTGTTGTAGAAGAGAGAACCAGATTTGCCTGGGCCAGAAAGGAGCAATCAGAATCACTCTCGCTCCTTCCGATGCCAGTTTCTGTGGCACATGAGGGACCAGAGGAATTGGGGGAAAAGCATAGACAAATCTGTCCTTCCAGTTTAGAGACAGAGCGTCACTCCAGAAAGCGCCTTGCTCTGGAGCGAGCGAGCAAAAGGTTGGAAGCTTTGCGTTTTGGGAGGAGGTGAACAGGTCTATCTGTGGAGTCCCCCAAATCTGGAAGATGCTTTTTAGAACTTTTTGGTCCAGTTCCCACTCGTGTGGCAGAGCCGAAGAACGACTTAGCTTGTCTGCCAGGACATTGTCGACTCCCGGAACATGGATCGCCGTGAGGTGAAGGTTGTGAAGCGTTGCCCATTCCCAAACCCTCACTGCTTCCCTGCACAGCGGGTAGGACCGAGTCCCTCCCTGCTTGTTGATGTACCACACCACGCACATGTTGTCTGTTTGGACAGCTAGGTGACTAGGAAGGATGTATTGGTGAAGGGCCTGGAGAGCATACAGCACTGCTCGAAGCTTAAGCACATTGATGTGGAGAGCTAACTCCAAACTGGACCATAAGCCCTGGGTTCGGTGAGGACCCAGATGGGCTCCCCAACCTTCACCTGATGCATCCATGGTCAGAGTCTGGGCGGGGGGAGGATGAAAGAAGGGAACCCCCCGGAACAGGTTCTCTCGAACCATCCACCATTGCAAGTCTCTTATCATCGTCGAGGAGATCAGCACCAGATGATCTAGGTCGTCCACAAGTTGATTCCACTGAGAGCGGAGAGTCCACTGAGAGATCCTCATGTGGAGGTGCACGCTCGGAACCGTCGGGATGGCAGCCGCCATAAGCCCCAGGAGACGGAGCACCGACCTCACCGGAACCCTCCTGCGTTCTGAAAGAAGGGAAATCTAGGACTGGAGGGAGGCCCCCCTGTCCGGAGGCAGGAAAGCCCTGCACATTGTCGTATTACGGATTGCCCCAATGAACTGGAGTCTCTGGGAAGGGTCCAGATGAGACTTGGAATGGCTGATGGTGATACCCAGACCAGTGAAAACCTGCTGGGTGAGGGAGAGAAAATGCAGAAGTTCCTCCCTGGACGGGCCGCCAGGAGCCAGTCGTCCAGGTAGGGAAAAACCTGAACTCCCAAAGTACGCAGGTGGGCCTCTACCACCGCCAGGCATTTGGTAAAAACTTGGGGAGCCGAGGAAAGACCAAAAGAGAGCGCCCGGAATTGGTAATGATCCCCTTGGAACGCAAACCTGAGGTACTCTCGGTGCGAAGCGGCTAATGGGATGCAGGTACGCATCCTGCATATCCAGTGCACAAAGCCATTGGCCCTGCCGGAGAAGGGGCTAGAGGGTTTGAAGGGAAAGCATCCTGAACCTCTTGTATTCCACACAGAAGTTCAGGGAGTTGAGATCGAGAATGGGTCTGAGATCTCCCGTCTTCTTTGGTACAAGGAAGAAATGGGAATAGTAACCCGTCCCGTGAAGGTGAGGAGGGACGAGCTCTATGGCCTGCTTCACGAGGAGAGCAGATATTTCTTCCTTGACCAAAGGAAGATGGTCCCTTGAGTAAGAGGAGTTCAGAGGGGGGTGGCGTGGAGGTTTCTGTAGAAACTCTATAGAGTGCCCCTCTGCTATGATCTGAAGCACCCATGAATCCGATGTTATCCTCTCCCAACCCGGAAGGTGGAGGGAGAATCTCCCTCCTACCGGTTCCTCTGGGGAGTCCGGAGGCGGTGGGAGAGGGAAGGAGTCAGGTGTGGGGCAGCACCGCAGCTGGGGCATCTGCTGCTTTTTTGGGTGGCAGGGGCCTGGCAGTCGTGGGGGCCCGACGTTTAGTGGCCCGCCTTCACTGGGGTTTCGCTTGAGGCCGGCTGCGTCTGTGAAAGGGACGGCGCTGTGGGGGATGGGGACGGTACATTGAATCAACAGATTTGAGGGCCGTCCCCTTCTCCTGCAAGTCAGTGATGATGTCCTTGACATCCCCACGAAAAGCACCGAACCCCTGAAAGGTGCTTCTTGAATTGCTGACTGCACCTCCGGGACCAGACCTGACACACGGAGCCATGCGTGACGCCGAAGACTTACCGCGAATGCAGAGCTCCGGCCAGCGGTGTCCACTGCATCGTAGGTCGTCCTCAGAATGTGACGACTGGCCGAACAAGCAGAACGGACAAGGTCAGCTAACTCCTGCTTGACTTGGGAGTCAGGCAAGGAGTCAATCTTAGATTCCGCCTGGGCAAGGACAGTCTTCTGGTAATCCCCCATATGTGCTACATAATTTAGGGCCCTGATCCCCAGTGTGGAAGAAGCATAGATCTTCCTTCCATACTGATCCAGAAGGCAAGATTCCTTATCCAGGGGAGACAAGCTCAAATGTTTCGGGTGTGCTGACCGGCGCTAATCACAACCGAGTCTGCACGGGGGTGAGAGTCTAGAAAGTCTACACCCTCCGGAGCCTGGTATAGCCGGTTGGACTTCCGAGGAAGTGGGGCTAAAGCAGACGGTTGTTTCCAGATGGTGGAAACAAGGTGGGCATGAGGCTCGATCCAAGCTGGCACTAGAGTAGGGGCCGTAAGGGGCAAGTCTAGATGTTCGCGAAGTTTAACCCGCTGAGGATCTGGTTCTAAGGAACGCCACTGATGGACTTCCTGGATCTTCCTGAGCAACTCCGTGAAGGAAGGATACTTCGGAGGAGTCCTCAGCCGGGGCTTGGACGGAGAGCGAGGCTCGTCGTCTTTCTCGGAGCATCCGTTGGAGGAATCCGAGGAGTCCGAGAGAGAAGAAGAAGAGGAATTTGAAGCAGAGTAAGACTCCCTAGCTCGTCTAGGGGGAGGAACGGGTTCCTTAGGGGGGATCCCTGAACGTGTGTCCTGCCCCTCTCTGGATCTTGAGGGAAGAGCTCGGGAATCCGGAGGCGGAGAGGGAGTGTGCCATCTGGGGCGTACGGGAACCGGGGTGGCACCGTCACCATAAGACGGCTCTTGACTTCCTTGGTGAGCTGAGCCTTGGCCTCAGCCCACCAGGAGGCCAGAGTCTCCTGAAGATCCACCAGCGGCCTGGGGGGGGGTGGAGGAGGAGGAGGAAGGGGATAGTTCTACAGATGATATCCGTAAGGTGAGTATCTGTAACCCAGCTGCAGGAATACCGGAGCTGGGTACTGCGGCGTCGGTGGAGTCAGCGCCGGGTACTGCGGCGCAGGATACTGTGGACCCGGGTAAACTGGCGTCGGATAAGACGGCGGATGCCCAGGTACCAGAGGAGCTGCCGGAGCAGATGGCCCAGTAGGGAACTCCACGGGCGGATCAACCGTGACAGGCTCGTGGGGTAGAGGGCCCGATGGAAGAGGAATATCCCCCGCCGGCGTCGGAGGGGCCGGCGTCAGAACTGGCGTCGGCGGGGCCGGTGTCGGCGGAGCCAGCATCGGAGCCGCGCCACGCCGGCATCCGGGGACCGCGCCAGATCTGGTTTTGCAGGAGAGGATTTAACGGTGGAAAGACATCGCGAGCCTCGCCTGGGGATGGAGGAGAGAAGTCCCCAGGGTCAGGCAGGGGGACTCGGCTCCCCAGACGGCAGCGAAGGCTGGGGAACCTGGAACAACAGACGGTGAAGGGTCTGTCGAGGCCTGAATCCGCACGCCGGAGGAGCCGACGGCGACTTAGGGGCCGAATCCCGCAGATGCCAGAGAGCCGCGCCAACTTCGGGGTCCTCATCGGAGGCGGGCCGAGGTGGAAGCGCCCGGTCCGGAGGGGACACTGCCGCGGCGCCACCCCAGAGGGTCGGGCGCCTAGCAGCCTTCTCGCGCGGACGCCGGAGGAGCCAACGCCTGGCTTATGGGAGGCGCCTGACCAGTAGGCCGCAGCCTGCGGTAGTACTGGGGCAGAAGCCTCTTTGCCCGGAGGCACCCGACAGGCGGGCTGACGCCTCCTCCAAAACCTTGGAGGCTGCCGTCGGGCAATCCCCGGACGGGACGTTACCTTAGCCGCAGCTCCAGCCGGAATCGCGGAAGAGGAGGCCTTCTCCCGGTGCCTTTCTTTGTCCCGCTTCTTATGTCCTTCTGGGGAGGTCGACGCCTGCCTAAGCTTCTTCATCTCCTTCTCCATTGCAGACATCTTCTTTTTAAGGAGATGGGCTTCCAAAGACTGCTGGCGCCGTCTGCGGGTGGCCGTGTTGAAATGCAGGCAATCGGGCACTTGTCGACCCAGCGTGGTCGAGTCCTAAACAAAAAAGGCAGAGGGAGTGACCGTCTTTGTGAGGCAGTTGGGCGCCGCACGAGTCGCACTTATTTTTTGAAGGGGACAACATAAACAGACGTTCACCTGACGAATTAAATGCAAAATACCGATACTTTCGGAAAAAAACGATGAAGCAACAGGGCTGAGCATGAACTTCACCGTGAGGCGCTGCATGAGCTGACAGCGGGAAAAAACTGGAAGGCGGGCGTCCGGGACCACCCCTTTATACCGACGTCGTCTGACGCCGGTCACCTGACGTGGCAGCGGTCCCTGCCAGGGACTGCTAGCTAGAAATTTTTCCATGGGGTTCTGCCGCCTGCCGACGTCAGTCCTATATGTAATTACCTGCTGCAAGAGCCCTCTTGAAGTAAGATCTCCAGTTCATTTGGATACCAGGAAGAAGTGAGAATAAAACCCTTTTCGCTGGTCTGCCAGTGGTACCGGATTAATGGCTTTCTTGGTCTGAAGAGCCTGGAGTTCCTCCTGGAGAACAGGAATGTGGTCGGGTGGGTACTGGACAGAGGAGGGGGGAGGTGATGGGGAGGGATAGAAATAAGTTCCAGAGTGTGACCCGGTCTGGATAATCTGAAGTACCCACTCATACAATGTAATCGTTAGCCAGGCCTCTAAATGGAGGGCAAAACGACTGCCCATGGCTTCCGAGGCCTGATCAAGGAAGCGTGAACAGAGCCCCAGCTGGTCACTGAGAAGTGTGCTGACCAGCCCCACCAGAAGGGTGGGAGCAAGAGCCCTTAGCGGTAGAGGTGTTAGTTCTGAAAGGTTGGGAATGACCCCTGAATCCACCTTTATGTGAGGCTCTATATTTTTCACCTCTTTTAGAATGAAAGGAGGAGGAGGGACGATACGATGGCTGGGAGGTATGGTACATGCCATGTACCGTACAGAGTGTCCAACCTGAAGACTGGAGATCATCTCTCAGTGTTTGGGTACCTGGGCTGAAAAGTTTAGACCCACCAAAGGGGGCATTAACCACTCTATGCTGTACATCTGGTGTAAAGCTGAGACGCGAAGCCAAGCATGGCGACGCAGGGTACAATCATATTGGTTGCTGACATGCATGCTGAACTACTGACCGCATCATATCCTGAACGAAGTAGGTGTCGGGAAATGGAATTGCCAGTAGATATTATAGCCAGTAATTGTTCCCCTTTCTGCAAAGGAGGGAGTTTATTGACTAATTCTATGGCAGAGGACCAAAGCGTATGCTGGTATTTGACCATATGTCCTATATAATTTAGAATTCTGAGATTCATGGTACCTGCTTAGAGTACCTTTTTTCCCCAGATAGTCTATCCTATGGGAATCTTTATCAGTAGGCAAGGAGCTCATATGTTTTGGTCGTTTAGTACGGTCATGAGCGGCAGTAACCACTACTGAATCTGCTTCAGGAGTGGTGGACAGAAAAGGGTGATCCAGAGGAGCCTGGTAGAGGTGATCCACCTAGTGGGGAATAGCCGTAACAGAGGAAGGCTGATTCCAGGCTGCAAGCATAGCATTTTGGTAGGTTTGTATAATTGGAGGTACCACTAAAACTGGTTCCTCTAGCAACTCTAGATAGTCTGCCATATCCTTACATTGTTTCTCATGTTCAGTAGTGGAGAAACCCATGACTTTCTGACTT
Organism: Neoceratodus forsteri; assembly: GCA_016271365.2. Classification (NCBI taxonomy): domain Eukaryota; kingdom Metazoa; phylum Chordata; order Ceratodontiformes; family Ceratodontidae; genus Neoceratodus; species Neoceratodus forsteri. Next base: position 68,708,503 of record CM057459.1, read on the forward strand.
TGAACCATCTTCTCATGGAAGGATGGGTCATCAGGAGGAGAGGCAGCTGCCTGGCATGATAAATCCTCATTAAGTGAAAAAATATCTGAAAGAGGGGACTGGGGTTGGAAATCCCCAGGTCCTGAAAATCCTTATCCTACAAATCTCCAACAAAATCTGCCAAAAATTCAACCTCGTCTGATAGGTAGTCATCCATGTACAAGGGAGGTGACGAGGGTGGTGAAGGGTCTCTGTCACCCTGGAAATGATTTGGCAGAGGAATAGCGAAACAGGAATGGATGATTCGGCTCCCCTGGATCAGAAGACTAAGTGTGCCAGATGGCATGCAAAACCTGTTGGAACTACTGAGGCAATGTCCAAAGGGGACTGGGGGAAGGGGTTCTGGGAAACCAAGGGGATTGTAGAGAGGATTGGACGTGTAGTCTGAGCAGGTCTTGCACCTGTCGGGTAAAGCCCCGGGTCCCAATCCCTGTCCACCTGGCCCCTATGGGAGTACACCTGTGAGGGTGGAGGGGCAGAATGCATGGCAAATGCAGTGGAGGTTTCCCTAGTGGAATGGGACTCCTCGTTGATGGAGCTGCTGGGGAAACATGAGAAGTATGCGAAAATGAAGCCACCGTCAATGGGAGAGAAGCCCCTGTCGACGGAACTCAAAGGGTTCGTCATAGACTGCCGTTGAAGTGCTGGAAATCGCCGTCGATGAGAGGGTGTAACCTCCCGTCGACAAGGAGGCAGTGTGTGAACACATCATCGACAATGGGGCACCTGTAATGGTGGCCGTCAATGAGCATTTAGGCATAGAGGGTGAGAAGGGCTTCTCCTTCTCTTTTTTGTGTCATTTGCGAGAATCAGTGGATGGGGAGCTCTTGGGACGAGCCCTCTGATTCTAGATGAGAGACAATTTCTGCTCCATTAAATTATTTTTTATTTCCTGCAGCTGTCGACGACACATTGCCTAATTGAAATCCTGGCAATGTATGCAAGAGGTGGTGTCGTGTGTAGGTCCCAGACACCTTACACAAGTGGTGCGATTGTCGAAATGGTAGATTTTTCTACCACAATGGCAGGAATGAAATAGCACTATCTTGCTTGTAGATTCTTTGGACATTCATCGATATTAGCTCAAATTCTCGTCAATGACTGCTACTGAGTTGCACTAGCTGCTGCATGCGAGCTGAAGACGGTGGTAGGGGGAAGAACTGAGGATACCAGGGACTGTCCACACTTATACAGGAAACAGGAAGGTAATGTCATGTGTGGGCAGCCCCTGGAAAAGACTGTTAGATGAGCTGCCGTGCACCACAGTGACCTCTGGCGATGACCCAAGTGTATTACCTGCTGCAAGAGACCACTCCGTGGAAGATCTGCTGTTACAGATGAGTAACCTGTGTTTCTAGGACTGTGGATATGATGTTCTATCCACATTGTCTGGCAGACTCCTAGCAGTTCTCTGAGAGGAGGGAGGCAAGGCGCACACCCCCCTACTTAGGGAACAGAGATTGGAGAACTGAAGACCCAAAACCAGCATCCCAGCGTGACTCAAGGTCAATATGGTAATGGAAAATGAAGGTGTGTGCTGACTTGAAATGAGGGTGTGTGCTGACTTCCAGGTAGCAGCCCTGCAGATTTTCTGGATAGGAACATCCCTAGAAGCAGCCACAGATGCAGCAGTATGGTGGGTGGAATGAGCCCTTCGCCCTCCATGAGGCTCCCTACCCGCCAACCTATAGCAGAGATCAATGCAGGATGTGATCCACCTGCCAATCATCCGCTTGGCTGTAGGCCTGCCAGGTGCAGTTTCAGTGTAGGTGACAAACAGCTGGTGAACCTCTCCCTGAACTCCAGCTGTGCGCTCTTTTTAGAAAGCCAGCACTCGCCTCAGGTCCAAAGTATGGAGCCTACGTTCGGCCTCAGAGGTGTGATTCAGGAAGAACACTGGCGGAGACATCACCTGATTCAGGTGAAATTCTGACACAACCTTTGGGAGGAATTTCAGGTTGGAGCGCAGGATAATAATAATCATCTTTATTTATATTGTGCCTTTCTGAAGTCAAGGCGCATTACATTAAAATAACATTGTATTAAAACATCATAACAACATTAAAATCAATAGTATCAGCCCATGCCAATACCATCCCCATATGCCTTTTTCCATAGAAAGGACTTCAATCCTTGTTTAAAACCCCCCACCTTGTCCTTGTGGAAGACCAGGTAAGGAGACTCCACCGAGAGAGCCTGGTGCTCAATGAGACTTCTGGTTGACGTGATAGCCACAAGGAAGGCAGTCGTCCATGACAGGTGAGACATCTCACACCTGTGCATCAGTTCAAATGGCTTGCCCATGAGCTTTGCCAAAACCAGCAACAAGTCCCACAGCAGTGGTGGTTCACGCACCGAAGGGGAAATGTAAAAGGCAAAAGATTTATGCATTCTGAAGAGAGAAACGTGGTCAAGGCCACTGAAAATGCACCAGACCACCTTCTCCTGTGCCACTGACTGCTGACCAACCCATGCCCAGTAAGCAGGGATGGCTGCCAGGTGCACCTTAAGGGTCGTCGACCGAAGTCCCCCTTGGAAGAGAGAGGGGGATCACAGATAGTCCAGAATGCTAGTCACAGGACAAGTCGAAGGGTCCAACCTCTTGCCCTGACACCAAATGGAGAACCTCTTCCATTTGAAGGAATAGCATTTCCTGGTCAATTTCTTTCTAGATGCCTCCACGACAGACAGGACATCTTCGGAGAGACCCAAAGCCTGGAACTCTAGCCGCTCAGGAACCAGGCTGTTAGATGCAAGGATTGAATGTCTGGGTGGAGTACCAGCCCCCAACTGATGAAGAGTAGGTCCAGGCATGTTGGAAGATGACTCAGAAGCCTGTTGCTGAGGTTGAGGCGATTGGGGCACAAAAACTGGTGGGGCCAGTCTGGAGCCACCAGGATTACCTGTGCCTTGTCCCTCCTGACCTTGAGGAACACTTTGTGGCTCTAGGGAAGTAGAGGGAAGGCGTAGAAGAGGCCTGGGGTCCAAAGCCTCGAGAAGGCATCCCCCCTGCAGCAAGCCCTACGGGAAGGGCACAAACAGCCTTAGCTTTGCATTCTCCAGAGAGGCGAACAGGTCCACCTGAGGGATGCCCAACTGGGAAAACAGGCTGTGAACTACCTCCGGGTGGAGGGACCACTCATAAGATGCCTCGTCCACCCGGCTAAGGGCATCCGCCAGCTGACTGGAGGCTCCTGCCACATGGATGGCCAGGAGATCTGCCTCCAGGCTGCGCACGAGAGTCCAGATGGGGAGAGCTTCCTTGCACAGAGGCAAGGAGTGCGTCCCCCCCCGCTTGTTGAGGTAGCACATGGTAGTGGTATTGTCCATCTGGACCTGGACAACTTGACCCCGGAAAAATGGAGTAAATGCGGTCAGGGCTAGCTGAACCGCTCAGAGCTCCAGCAAGCTGATGTGGCATTGGGACTTCCGGGGGTCCAGAATCTGTGGACCCTTTGTTCTCCCAAGTGGGCACCCCAGCCCATGAGAGAAGTGTCAGTCATCAGGATGACCGTCGGCTCAGGGTGGACAAATGGGATCCCTTCCTGCAGATGCTCTGGAACAAGCCACTGTGATGCTCTGCCATCTACTTGTCATTATGTTGTATGATATTTGTGATATACATATATGTTATGTGAATGTCTGCTTAGGGAACAGCAGCTAGCAGTTTGAAGGGGCCTGACCTTTGACCACATACACACACACACAGTGACTGCAGTGGCAGATGGCTAGTTTCCTTCTCTGTTGAGACACATAGTGCTTACTTCCAAATGCCAGGTTATAACACTTTGTAAAATATTCCTACTTTGATCTGCTGGGGACAAGGTATGCATTTGTGTAACCCTTGAGAAAAAGGACATTTTAACAGATTCCTGTTAACCGGTAAACTGGCAATCATTTTGTAGGCCAGGAAGCTGGTAGAGATATCAAAGAGACTGCCATATTTTAATATTGCTATCTTGCAGAATTCCAGCCAGCAGAAAAATAACATCCTTTTGGATATTCTTACTCAGGTTACAAACTGAATACAGACTAACGGTGACTTCACAAGCTGTGACCTCAAAGGATAGGAGGGACATGCTGGATTATTATCACTCTGGCTAGAAGGAGCGATACACTTCATCTCTGAACTGCAAAAAGGCACTTCTGTTAAAAATAGGTAACACCCAACTGGAACTTAGCTAGGCTAGAAATTTAAGTATCAGGCGTTTTGTTTCTGTAAAATTCCAGTTTAGTTCTGACTGTAAGTGCTTATGTTATGTATTCTATGTTTGGTATGTATTTGCTATTTTTTTTTTTATTCCAGTAAACCTTTTGGTTTCCTTAATCCTGCTTGAAACATTTCTTTTGCATGTGGAGGCTGAAACAATATTGGGTAATTCTGACAACTGTTAAGGGCTTAAAAAGTGTGTGTTACTATCTTGCTAAGGGAAAAATATACCTAGGTCTCAAACTGAGTCAAAAGGGTAGACTTTTGAACCTGGCTGGGTGCCCACAGGGTGAAGTACTATACTGTATCCCCCGAAGAGAGTACATATCTGAGCCTGTTAACCGGGTATGCTAGCAGAAAAGGTTCATATTTGACACCAGGACTCGACACTAGTAGGTGATTCGGACCCAAAACAGACCAGAGGGTTACCCTGTTTGTCTCCTGTTCACATATTGCACTTTGAGGTTTGGTACTGTGGGAGCAGAGGGCCTGACCTGCGAAGTGCATTTCTGACAGCCACCACTGGAGGGTGTCCCACATCATCTGGGTCACAGTGACCGGCTGGTCGAAGTGACCTTTGTGCTGTGACCACTGGCTGGGCAGCTCCCACTGCAGGAAGCGCATATGCCAACGGGCCCATTGGACCATGCTGGTGCAGGCTGCCATGTAACCCAGAAGGTGCAGAAAGTCCCGGGCAGGGCACAAGTGCCCAACCAGAAATGAGTGGGCAAATCAGGAGGGAACCTCCACCCTGTCCACTGGGAGCTGAGCTCTGGTTCGGCAAGAGTTGAGCTCTGCCCTGATGAAGCTGATCACCTGCGAGTGCACAAGTTCCGACTTGGCCTCACTGACCAGGAGACCAAGGTTGATGCAGGTCTGGAGGGCCAGGTCCCTGGACTGCTCCACTTCTTGCATGGAGGGACCTGCTATCTGCCAGTCGTCCAGGTAGGGGGTACTCCAGGACCCCTCCGCCTCAGGTAAACTGCCACCACTGAAATGCATTTGGTGAAGACTCTGGGTGCCAAGGAGAGACCGAATGGCATGGTCTGGAACTCATAGAGTGTTCCCCTGGCTCGTAAGCGGAGGAAACTTCGGTGGGATGGACGGATTGGGACACGAAAGAAACGTGTTCTGGAGATCCAGGGAGCAAAACCTCATGTTTTGCTCGAAAGATGGTATGATATGAGACAGAGTTACTATCTTGAAAGTGCGAGACCTGAGGAATTTGTTCAAGTCATGCAGATCTAGAATGGGGCCCCAGCCCCCGGTCCACTCTGACACGAGAAAGTACCTGGAGACAAACCCTGGGTGTTCCATGGGATCCACAACTCTGACCACAACCTCCTTGCAGAGGAGCTGAGCTATGTCGTCTCGAAGAGCTGACCGACTGTCTGCGGATACACCAATTCCTCGTGGGGCATGGGCTCGGCTTGGAGGGTACTGCTCGAATTTCAGAGGCAGACCCTGACCGACCACTTCTACAACCCACCTGTCTGTAGTAACAGCGGACCAGGCGCAAAGGAAGTGGTGGAGCTGACCCCCCACAGGACGACCCAGGGAGGCATGGCGGGCATGAGGGTGGCAACCCCCTTCCCGTCACTAAGCAGACTTGGTGGAGAAGGATCCAGCTGAGGAGCCACCGGGTCCCTTCTCTGTGGGCTTTCGGGCCACTGGTGCCTCAGACTTGTCCCGCGGTCACCAGGACTGACCCTGCTGGCCACACTGATACTGGGCTGGTTTTACCACAGGGGAGGAAGACCAAAAGGGCTTGTGTGTCTGCTGCTTGGAGCCCTTGGGGTCCTTCTGGGCAGATGTCACAGAGTCTGGGATGGCAATGGACTTTTCAATGCACTAGAGGTGACCCTCCACACCAGGCCCAAATAGGTTGGTGCCCAAAAACGGGACATCCGCCAGCTTGTGCTGGGTATCTGCCGTGAAGGTCAAGATCTGCAGCTAAGCTCTACAGCACATGGCAACTGCAGCCACCACCGAGCAGGCACAAGAATCACCAATATTCAAAGCCGTTTGGAGTTGCTGTTTCGCCACTGCCCTACTCTGGTCTCGACCTGTTTGACTGTGGTCTGAAGGTCTGCAGGAAGGTAAGGAATCACATCATCCAGGGAGCCTAATAGGGCATGAGAGAAGTGTGCCATTAAGACGGCCGAGCTCGCCTGGCGGAGGTCTAGCGTGGAGGCAGCCTAGACCTTTTTGGCCGAATGGTCCAATTTCTTGGACTCTTTGTCCAGCGGTCTATCGACATACCCGGTATTGCCTGAGCACCGAAACATGGAGTCAGCCACCAACCCTCAGCTGAGGGATGCTCCGGGAACCCAGAAAGGGTACCAGAGGGCACCACATATTTACAGGCCATCCGGGCCAAGGGTGCAGGGCAAGAGGCAGGGCAAAGCCAAAGCTCCACGGCAGGGCCAACAATGGCATCAGCCACTGGGAAGGCCTCTATCACAGAGTCCCCTCTGTCCAGAATTTCTGTAAGGGGATATTGAGCCCGCTTTTGGACGGGCTCCAGTTTCATCCCCGTAGACTCGGAGATGAGGCAGAGAATGCCCATGAATGAAGCAGGGCCTTCATCCGTGGAAAGATCCCAGATCGACGCCGTGTCCAATGGACGGGAGTGCAAGGAGGAATCCTTGGACTCCGAGGAGTCAGCATAAAGCGGGCGACCACCCGTGTCACCCTTGACCCGCTGCAGGTGGTCAGGCGTAAGGGTGACCGACAGCTGATGGGGAAGCCCCTTGGCTGGCCGAGACTCCTTAGTCAGAGCCCGGTCATCAGCTGCTTCGGTGGTGGTTCCACCCTGATCGGCAGAAAAACCTGCTTCAGCCAAAGCAAACGTGGTCTGAACTGGCTCCACTGGGGGAGGAACAGTGTTGACCGGCCCCACCAGCGGAGTTGGCGTTGGCCTTTCGGGTGACAGCCAGGTAATGGCTGGGGTGGTACCCGGTGTCGGCTTTGGCCTGGACAGAATTAACTGTTGCCACATGAGGTCTTTGTAGCATAGACGCAATTTGTGCCGAAGCCTCTCCTCACCCGAGGAGGACAAAGACGAGAAGCGACGGTGCCATTTCCCATGGTGCCAAGAGCGAGACTGCAGATGTCGGCGGGACCTGCTGGACCCCAAAGATGACCAAGACTTCGACCTCAGCCATCGATGGTGCAGACAGGGGACCTGAGAGGGAGCCAGGGAGGTCCTCGGCTCCTCCTGGTCTGGGTTGATGACCGGCGGGTCCGGCTCAGCGGGCTGGGCCAACCTGTCAGTGGTCACCATCAGGACCGGAGTCCTGAAAAGAGTTGTCAGCCTCTTCAGATGACAACTGGTTGACAAGGTCAAGAAATGTCTCAGCCAACTGGTCCGATGAGGTTACTGTGAAGCCAGCGTCAAAGGCTGCGGTTTCAACCTTGGTCCAAACTGAAGATTCCTCAGAGCGGGAATGGTCCCAGGAGCGTCGATGATGAGCCTTCTCTTTATCCTTCTTGGACTCCTTCTAGCGTGAGCTGGAACTGTGCATCTTGGAAGGGCCTCTCCCTTGGTCAAGAGGGACTGGCACAGCTCCTTGAAGGAGGCCAAACAGATGGTGCCCAACTGGAGCAGAACAAAGGCCAAGGCAGAAGAGGATTGAGCAGCGGCCTGGGCCGCCTCCTCCTTGAAGGCCTTAAGTTGTTCTAACTGCTCGGTGGACCCCACAGCCACGGAGACCACTCAACGGGCATCCTTTGTGTTGACTGGCGGATAACGTCTCTCCAGACGACCCAACTTCAGGCAAGCAGCACAGTCATCCAGGACATTTAGGTGGAATGACCGACAGATGTTGCAGGCCTGTGGATTATGTTCATGGCCCAGACAGTAGACGCACGAGGCATGGGAGTCTGTACATGTCATCTTCAGCCCGCAAGGGCTACGGCGAAATCCGGGCAAGACTTTATCCTCCATCGTGGTTGCAATCGAAGATCGAGGCGAAGACAAAACTTGAACGAGTTTTAGTGTAAGTTTTGGAAGTAAATCCAAAGATTCAAGCACCAGGGCCTACTCAACACGGGAGTGGTAAGGAGGGAACCTGCTTCTTCCAGTGGAAAGGAAGATCTGGTGTCATGGGGCGGAGCCAAGGGAGTTAACACCTGAGTGGGTGGGAGGAGCCAGCTTGAAGACATTTTCAGCAAATTTTGAAGGGAAAGGCAACTGCCAGACAGTGTAGATAGAACATCATACCCACGCCCCTAGAACACAAGCCACCCTCCTGTACCTGTAGTTCTAGGAATTGTATATGGTGTACAACCACACTTCTGGCAGAATTCCTTTCCCCTTTAAGACTTGTCGGAAGGTCTTCAAGCTGGCTCCTCCCAACCACCTGGGTGGTATCCTACTAGGCACCGCCCTGTGACATCAGATCTGACCCACTGGAAGCCAGAGCAGTGTGCTACTTGCCAGGGGAGGTCGGGTGGATTGTGTGGATGTACACCATATACCACTCCTAGAACTACAGTTACTGGTTAGTAACTTGTTTTTTTTAGGGGCATGGATATGGTGTACTAGCCACACTTCTGGCAGATTCCTAGCAGTTCTCCAGGAGGAGGGGCAAGGCGCACACCCCCTATTTAGGGAAAAGAGACTGGGAAACCAAGCACCCAAAACCAGCATCCTGACATGACTCAAGGTTGATGTGGTAGTGGGAGATGAAGTGTGTGCTGACTTCCAGGTAGCAGCCCTGCAGATCTCCTGGACGGTGACATCCCTGGAAGCAGCCACAGAGGCAGCAGTATGTCTGGTGGAATGAGACCTAAGCCCTACAGGACACTCCCCACCAGCCATCTTATAGAAGAGGTCGATGCTGGAGACAATCCACTTGCCAATCATTCACTTAGCTGCCGGTCTGCCAGGTGTGGCTTCAGCGCAGGTGACAAACAGCTGGCAAACCTCTTCCCAAACTCCAGCCATGCGCTCCTTGTAGTAGGCAAACGCGCACCTCAGGTCTAGAGTATGGAGCCTATGCTCGGTCTCTGAGGTGTCGTTGGTGAAGTACACTACGAAATTGATCACCTTGTTAATGTGAAACTCTGAGACAACCTTCGGCAGGAACTTTGGGTTTAGACGAAGGAAAACCCTGTCCCTGTGGAAGACCAGGTAAGGGGACTCTACCAACAAGGCCTGGAGCTCACTGATCCTTCTGGTGGATTATATGGCTACCAAGAAGGGGGTCTTCCATGACAGGTGCGACATTTCACACCTGAGCACTGGATCGAATGGCTTGCCCATGACCACTACCAACACCAGCAACAAGTCCCAAGCTGGTGGTGGTTCACGCACCAGAGGGGAAATGTGGTCAAGGCCCTCAAAGAAGCACCCGACCACCCTCTCCTGCACCACCATAGGCATACCAGCCTGCACCTGGTATGCACAGATGGCTGCCAGGTGCACCTTGAGGGTCGTTGACCAAAGGCCCAACTGAGAAAGGGACCATACATAATTGAGGATGCTAGCCACAGAACAAGAGAGGGGGTCAAGCTCCTAGCCCTGGCACCAAATGGAGAATCTCTCCCATTTGGGGGCATAGCACCGACGATTCGACTCCTACTGAGAGGCCTCAACTACATGGAAGACCTCATCGGAAAGACCCAGAGCCTGGAACTCTAGCCACTCACGAACCAGGCTGTCAGGTGCAGGGACTGAAGGTCTGGGTGTAGGACCTTCTCCCAAGAGCAGGTCCGGGAGAAGTGGCAGGCACCACTGAGGTCTGCTGCTGAGGCTCAGGAGATCGGGGTACCAGAACTGGTGGTGCCAGTCCGAAACCACCAGGATCATCTGTGCCTTGTCCCTCTGAGCTTTGATCAGGACCCTGTGGATCAGAGGGAAAGCACAGACCTTGTGAAGGCATTATGGGAAACAAACAGCCTCAGCTTGGCATTCTTTCAGGAGGCAAACAGACCACCTGAGGGGTGCCCCACTGGGAAAACAGACGGTCCACTACCTCCTGACGAAGGCACCACTCATGAGACGCCTTGCCCACATGGCTGAGGGCATCCACCAGCCAACTGGCCACATGAATGGCCAGCAGGTTAGCCTTGAGGCTGAGCACAAGGGTCCAGATGCAGAGAGCTTAACTGCACAGAGGTAGAGAGTGCATCCTGCCCAGGGTGTTGAGGTAGTACCTGGTCACCATGTTGTCCCTCTGGATCTGAATGACTTGACTCTTGAGATGTGCAGTGAATGCTGTCAGGGCCAAGAAAACCGCTCGAAGCTCCAGCAGGTTGATGTGACACCAGGACTCCTCAGGGGACTAGAGGCTATGGACCTTGTGTTCCCCCAGGTAGATACCCCAGCCCATCAGGGAGGCGCCGGTCGTGACAGTGACTGTCGGCTCTGGGCTGACAAATGGGACTCCTTCCTGTAAATGGTCCTGGACCAACCACCACTGGATGGCATCCCACATCTGCCAGGTCACTGCAACCACTTCATTGAGGTGGCCCTGATGCTGAGACCGCTCAAGGACCAGTCCCCACTGCAGGGGCACATTCTCTAGTGGGCCCGATGGACCAAGCTGGTGCAGGCCACCACACAGCCCAGAAGGGGCAGGAAGTCCCTGGAAGGGCACAGCTGCCTAACCTGAAATGATCAGGCAAAGGAGAAATGATCCTCTGCCCTGTCCACTGGGAGCTGAGCTCGGGCTCTGTGAGAGTCGAGCTCCACCATCAATGAAGTAAATCACCTGTGAGGGTGCAACTTCCGACTTGGTCTCGTTGATCAGGAGGCCAATATTCAAGCAGATCTGGATGGCCAGGTCCCTGGACCACTCCACCTCCACTCTTGAGGAGCCTGCAATTAGCCAGTCATTCAGGTATGGGTACACCCGGACCACTTAGCACCACAAGAAGGCTGCCATCACTGCTATGCATTTAGTGAAGACCCCGGGGGGGGGGGCTGAGGGGAGGCCAAAGAGCATGATCTGGAACTCGTAGAGGGTTCCCTCTGAGCGGAACAGAAGGAACCAATGGTGGGATGGACGGATGGGGACATGAAAGAAGGCATCCCTAAGGTCCAGGGAACAGAACAACATGTCCTGCTCCAGGGATGGAATGATCTGATTCAGAGTGACTATTCTGAAAGTGCACGACTGCAGAAACCTGTTCATGTCGTGCAGATCTAAGATGGGGCGCCAGCCCCCCCAATCCGTTTTGGAACCAGAAAATACCTGGAAATGAAGCCTGGATTGGCTGGTGTGTCTAGGACACAAACCACCACCTCCTTCTAGAGTAGCTGGGTGATGTCCTCTCAAAGGGCAGATGGTATGTCTCCAGACACCATATCCTCCCGATGGGCACAAGCCTAGCTTGGCAGAACAGCCTCGAACTCCAGAGGCAAGCTGTGGCCGACCACTTCTCGCACCCACCTGTCCATGGTAATACTGGACCAAAGGGAGAGAAAGTGGTGGAGCCGGCCCCACGGGGGGATCCAGGGGAGACATGATGAGCAGGCAGGGGGCACCCTCCAACCTGTTACTGGGCAGGCTTGGAGGCAGGGCCAGTGGAGGACGGGGCCACAGAAGTGACAAACCTAGGTCTGGGACGCAGGGTTCGACAAATTTTAAAATTCAGTCCTTGTCCAGGACAAGTGGTTTGACTAAAAGTAGCAATCCTCGTGCTTGAGTTGGTAGTCTGGTTAAAAATAGACATATTTTTAAGAAAAATTATCGAAAGTAAAGAAAAACAGGTTGTATGTACTGCATGGGGGAACAGCTAAATAATAATAAGTTAACAGTATTAAAATGTGTAATTTTTTGTTCTAGGCAGGTTAGATGGAACCGGTTCTCCTTATGATGAGTTAGTGAAACCAAAGAAGTAGTAGAAGAACCTTTTTTGCTTTGTTAGCTTATTTTTCTGCATAGTAAATTTATATACAATACAAAGCCTGAATACGAAATAAGTAATAGATCTGGTTAACATTATTTTTCTGTTACTTGTGCATTCACTGCAAATAAAGTAATTTGGATTTTCAAATCGGACTCGTTTTTTATTGCAACTTTCTTTTTTTTGTAATTTGAATTTTTTTTTTTTTAAGTCTTTCACAAGCCAACCATAGGACAGTTACACTGGGCAGGTCACCCTCGCCCACACCACCCCTCTTCACTCCGAGCCCTTTCCCCAGGATCTCCTCTCATAACAACAGTCCACACACAGTTAGGCTTCTCATATTTGATAGGAGGCAGTATAGCACAGTGGGTTAAGGCTCTGAGCTGCAGATCTGGAGACCTAGTTTGAATCCCACAGCCACCGAAGTGCATACTGTGTGATGCTGAGTAAGTCATTTAACTTCCTTGTGCTCACAGGTCGCATCTGGAAACGAGCTTTGGCTTAGTGTGCTACTCCTTTCCCTCGCCTCCCCCCTTCCCTTCTTTAAGCAGGTCGACCCTCCTTCACTCCTTTGCCCATGATCGTCTCTCCCAAAAGCCCACACACACCAGTTGGCTCTCTTATTTTCTTTTCTTGGGGCAGGTCACCCCTCCGTGCCACTGCCCACAATCTCCTATCCCAGCAGCCCAGAGTCAGGCTTCTCTTTTTTTTATTTTCTTAGGGTTGCTCCTTCACTTCTCCCCATGATTTCCCAGACTCCCAACAGCTGCCCTCACACACAGTCAGGCTTCTTATTTTCTTTTCTTTGAGCAGTTCCCACCTCTTCACTCCTCAGCCCCACCCCATACTGCATTGCACGTAGGCTGTTTTTGTTGTAACAAGTCTTAAGGGCAACACAACTTTTACAAAACCCTTCTCACTTTCTCACCCCTTCCTTTCGTCTGCTTTTGTTTATTCTGACTCACTATTCTGTTCAAGGGGTAACTTTCACTTCAGCTCTTTCTTTCTGCCCCTTTACTTTTACTGCTACAGCCTAGTTATGCTGTTTTTGTTCATCACTCTCCTCCCTAGCTTGTAACAAGTACCCCTCTCCTTATGTATTCTTAGCCTCAGAGTTGTTGTTCTTCCCGTAGTGCAATGATCGCGATTCGTCAAATTACTTATTTCACACACGACACACACTCGGTCCCACTCCCTCCTGATCCAACATTCACCCTTGCCTCGCAGTCTATATCAGTTCAGAACAACTCATGGTTGTGGGTCCTGGCTGCAGTGCTTCCCGCCATTCCCTTCCCCGGCTCACCAACACCATTCGCCCTCCCTCACTGTGTCAATTCCCCGATCTCCCCTTTTTGCATCAGCAGCTCCAAAGTTTATATTTTATTATTGGCAGCCCAGGCAAAAGCAACAGCAGGTGTGTTTGCCAGTGAATTCCATGGTCCCTGACTCCAAACAAGCTCCTAACAAAACCGAAACACCCAGCCCCTCGCACGACCATTTCAGATGCACGCAAAACCTTTCTACTCTAAATGAGGTGAGAGCGTGCCTCCGATTACACCAGCCAAGTCATGTCAGTGCTACCAATGCTAGAGAATGGGTCCCTTACCAGAACAGCCCGATCTTCACTGATTGGATGGGACACCTGCCAGTCTGATGACTGTCTACTCTCCACCTCAAGTCTCCCTTCGGCCACGGCATGTTCCCCATAGGAACTCTCTCAGCGCTTCTCGCTCTCTCCCCCCGACCCACTGAAAATCATGTAGCTGTGCGTGTCACATGACAGCCAGACTTCCACATCGCCAGTGAGCACTTTAGTAGAGGAACCTGGCACTGCAGCAGAAAATCTGGTTTTTTGCTTTTTAAAGCAGTACTTGTCCGCGGCCAAGTACCCTTGTCACCAACTACTTGTCCTTGCCTGAAATCTGGTAGCCCCAGATGTTGGGCTATGGTATTTGTCGAACCCTTCTGGGACGCCAGGCCTGCTTGTGCCGAGCTGGGGGCTAGAACAGCTTCGCGGCAGGGGCAGAGTGGGGTCAAAAGGACTTCTTCTGGAGTTTAGAGCCCTTAACGTCCTTTTGGGCAGAGGTGATTGAGTCTAAAGTAGCACTGGACTCCTCAATCCAGATGAGATGACCATCTACCACCGGCCCGAACAAGTCAGTGTCCAGGAAGAGGACATCCACCAATTTGTGCTGGGTATCTGCCATGAAGGTCAAGATCTGCAGCCAAGCTCTGCAGCCCACAGCCACAGTCGTGGACATGGACCTAGCACAGGAGTCGACAATTTCCATGGCCATCTGAAGTTGCTGTTTAGCCACAGCACGGCCTTGGTGCCAGACCTGCTTGACCATAATCTAAAGGTCAGCAGGGAGCCGAGGATGCATCTGGTCAAGGGTACCCAACAAGGCTTTGGTAAAGTGGGCCACCATTAAGGACAAACTAGCCTGCCTAAGGCCAAGGGATGAAATAAACTTTCTTGGCCACATGATCCACTTTTTGATTCCTTGTCTGGAGGCTTGTCGACATGCCTGGCATTGTCCATCCACCTGAACACAGAACTGGCAACCAAGCCTTTGGTCAAGGGGTGTTCAGTAAAGCCAGAAAGGGAAGCTGTAGGAACCATGAACTTGCGGGCCATATGGGCCAATGGTGTCAGGCAGGAGACTGGGTGCTGCCAGAGCTCCAACATGGGCCCATGAGACGCTTCAGCCACTGGGAAGGCAACCCCAGGGGAGTCTTCCCAGTCGAGGAGTTCGGTGAAGTCATACTTAGCCAGTTTCTGGACAGACTCCAACTGGATCCCTGTAGCCTCTGAAATCAGGTGGAGCATGGCCCCGAAGGAGGTAGGACCATGGTACATCAACAAATACTCCTAGAACTCCAGGTCAACCGGGCAGGAATGCATGGAGAAAGCTTCCGATTTCGAGGATTTATCGAAAACCAAAAACGCCCCCAACCCCCGCTAACTCTGCAGGGCTCGTCAGCCTAAATTATCATAACCGACAGCCGTCGAGGAAGCCCGGGGGTAATGCAGGCATCCTCAGAAGGGGGACCATCCTTCGGCTGATGTGGCGGGGGTTCCACCCAAATGGGCAGAGAAGCCGGGAGCGGCTGAGCCAGAACTGGTTCAGCCAAAGTGGGAAAAGCCAAGGGAGTGCTGGGGCAGGAGCTGGCACCAACTTAGGCCCAGCACCCAAAAGGAGCTGCTGCCACATGAGCTCCTGTAGTGCTGTTGCAACTTGCGGTTGAGCTGGTCCTCCCCCGAAGAGGAGGAACAGTGGAGATGCCGCTTTCCTGAGTGTCAAGTGCAAGACAGACAACCACGGCAAGAGCTGCTTGACCCTGAGCTGAGGGACCTCAACCACCAGTGGACCGGATGGCACGGGGAGGCGTTAACCAGCAAAGGACGCTTACGGTCCCTGTAAGCTTGGCCTCCAGAGGGTTAGGGACTGACTTAAGAGGTTGATCCGACCTGCCCTGGGACTGGAGAGTCAAAACCGGAATCCTGGCGAGAGAAGCATCCCCCTCCTTCTGCAACAATGGGCTGACCGAGTTGAGGAAAATCTCAACAGCCTGGTCAGCCTGCGTCTCAGCCAACAGACCTGACAGGGCCATCATGGGGCCAGCGGGGTGGATCGAAACATCAGCCAAAGCCGATTTGTCCATGAAGGTCGACGAAACAGGACCACAGGAAACCAAGGCCCAAGAGCACTTGCGGTCCCTCAACCTGCGACAGGACTTCATAGTTTTTGCCTTGGAGTACTTCTTGGAAGATTTAGACCCACAGGAAGGGCACTACCTGAAGGTAGTTAAGGACTGGCATAAGTCCTGTAATGCCCCAGTAAAAGAGGCGCCAAAACCTAGTGGAACCAGTGCGGATGCTAATAAAGAGCCCGCCACAGCCTGGGCTGCAGCTTCCTTGAACTTCACTAACTGTTCAGCAGACACCACAGCCATGGAGAGCACCTAGAGATGTCCTAGAACCGAATGGGAAAATCATGCTCATCTGGATATCCATGCAAAAGGCCTGTGTACTGGTCCTCCATTGTGGAGGTATGTAAATTGCGGCACAGGCCACAAGCCCGGGAGTCGTCTTCCTGGCCCAGGCAGTAAACGCACGTGGTGCAAGGGTCCAAGCGCAACATTTTCTGCCCGCACATACCATGTTTGAAACTGGGCGCTGACTTGATGCCAAAAGGGTGAAAACCGCAAAGCAACTTCAAGACCAAAGGATTTTTTAGAAAAAGAATGATGAGGTCTAAACAAATGCAGAGCACTATGAAGGAAAACTGTCTCTTCTGGCAGAAAGAAAGATCTGGTGTCATGCGGCAGTGCTGAGTAGGATACCACCCAGGTGGGTGGGTGGGAGGAACCAGCTTGAAGACCTTCTGGCAAGTCTTAAGGGGGAAAGGAATTCTACTAGAAGTGTGGACAGTACACCATATCCACGCTCCCTAGAAAAGTACAGTTACGTAAGAACTTACCGTAACAGTAGATCTTCGAGAGAGGCTCTTGCAGTAGGTAATTACATATAGGACTGACGCCGGCCGGCGGCAGGACCCCACGGAAAAATTTCTAGCTAGCAGTCCCTGGTGGGGACCGCCCCCACGTCAGGTGACCGGCGTCACACGACGTCGGTATAAAGGGGCGGTCCCAGACGCCCGCCTTCCAGTTCTTTCCCCCGCCACAGGCCCGGAAGGCCCAGACGAGAGAAGAAGAGATATTTCCCTCAATGGAAAAGGAGCTGAAAAGGCCTAGGGGGATGGAGGGCGGGAAGGTATTACCTACTGCAAGAGCCTCTCTCAAAGATCTACTGTTACAGTAAGTTCTTACGTAACTGTACTATCTTACTTAGAGAGGGCTCTTGCAGTAGGTAATTACATATAGGACAGAATCCCAAGCAGTCTGGAACAAATGAAAAGGCACCGGGAGGAGGAACTACTCTAAAAAGTAGCAAATAATCAAGCAGGTCTCAAGAAAGGAGGCCTTGCAAGACAGCTAACCTGAAGCCTGCTCTATGGCGAGAGGCAATGTCCAAACTGTAGTGTTTACTGAAGGTATGGACGGAAGTCCAAGTGGCAGCAGCACAGATGTCTGCTGCAGACACGTTCTTGAAACAAGCCACAGAGGCGGCAACTCCATGAGTGGAGTGGCCTCTGATTTGACCCGGGAGGGTCTTGTTGTACTTGTCATAACAGAAGGTGATGCAATGGGCCAACCATTTTGATAGGCATTGCTTAGAAACAGCATTGCCTTCTCTTTTGTGGGCAAAGGAGACGAACAACTGATCAGTCTTTCTGAAATCCTTTGTCCTATCGGTGTAGTATCTCAGAATCCTGTGAACATCCATGGTATGGAGCAGGTATTCTCCTTGATTGGAGTACTGAGTGAAGAAAGCAGGTAATTCAACAGACTGATTCAAGGTAGATTCCGCTACTGCTTTCGGAAGAAACTTAGGAATCGTTCGAAGAGCTACTTGTTCTTTGTGAAAAATCAAATAAGGGAATTTGCACATCAGGGCCTGGAGCTCGGAAATTCTTCGAGCAGAAGTAATGGCCACCAAGAATAGCGTCTTCCACAATAAAAACTTCGAGTCTGTGGAAGCCGCAAGCTCAAAGGGAGGAAGGGTAAGTTTCTCGAGGACAAAGTTTAAGTCCCAAGGCGGAGCTGGGGTCCGGACAGGGGGCCTGAGATGAAGGACCCCTCTAAGGAAAGTTTTGGAGACCTCCAGCTGGGCAAATGCCTTATCAGCGAAAGGGACATGGTAGGCTGAGATAGCCGCCATATGGACTTTCAAAGAGGAGTGACTGAGACCCAGGTCGAAAAGATGGCGCGATGTACTCAAGCAGAATGGTCACAGGACAGGAAAAGGGCTCCACGTTCTGGGCCTTGGCCAAACAGAAAATCTCTTCCATTTCATGGCGAAGGTAGACCTAGTGGAGGGTTTTCTAGCCTC
The DNA here is from genome assembly GCA_016271365.2 of Neoceratodus forsteri. Taxonomy (NCBI): domain Eukaryota; kingdom Metazoa; phylum Chordata; order Ceratodontiformes; family Ceratodontidae; genus Neoceratodus; species Neoceratodus forsteri. The sequence continues at coordinate 68,726,568 of CM057459.1, forward strand.
CACCAGAATCTCAGCCACCTTAGGAGAGACGCCAAAACGAGACTGAGCTAGGTCTGCAGGAGCCACGCATGAAGTTGAAGGGACTTGAGTCCCGGATGGACCAGGATCCCCTGATCCTCGGTCAGCAATCCTGGAGATAAAGGAAGAGGAAGAGGAGGAACCTCTGAGTATTGTTGTAGAAGAGAGAACAAGATTTGCCTGGGCCAAAAAGGAGTGATCAGAATCATTCTCGCTCCTTCCAAAGCAAGCTTCTGCAGCACACAAGGTACCAGAGGAATTGGGGGAAAAGCATAGACGAATCTGTCCTTCCAGCTTAGAGATAGAGTGTCGCTCTAGAAAGCGTCTCGCTCTGGAGCGAGTGAGCGAGCAATAGATTGGAAGCTTTGCGTTTTGGGAGGAGGCGAAGAGGTCTATCTGAGGAGTCCCCCAAATCTGGAAGATGCTTTTTAGAACTTTTTCGTCCAGCTCCCACTCATGTGGTAGAGCCGACGAGTGACTTAGTCTGTCTGCCAGGACATTGTCGACTCCCAGAACGTGGATCGCCGTGAGGTGAAGGTTGTGAAGCGTTGCCCAATCCCAAACCCTCATCGCTTCCCTGCACAGCGGGTAGGACCGAGTTCCTCCCTGCTTGTCGATGTACCACACCACACACATGTTGTCCATTTGGACAGCTAGGTGACCGGGAAGGATGTATTGGTGAAGGGCCTGGAGAGCATACAGCACTGCTCGAAGCTCGAGCACGTTGATGTGGAGAACTATCTCAATTTTGACCATAGGCCCTGGGTTCGGTGAGGACCCAGATGGGCTCCCCAACCTTCGCCTGAAGCGTCCATGGTCAGAGTCTGATCGGGGGAGGATGAAAAAAGGGGACCCCCGGAATAGGTTCTCTCGAACCATCCACCATTGTAAGTCTCTTGCCATCGGCGAGGAGATCAGGACCAGATGATCTAGGTCGTCTACCCGTTGATCCCACTGAGATCGGAGAGTCCACTGAGAGATTCTCATGTGGAGGCGTGCGCACGGAACCGTCGGGATGGCGGCCGCCATAAGCCCCAGTACACGGAGCATCGACCTCGCCGGAACCCTCCTGTGTTCAGATAGGAGGAAAATCTGGGACTGGAAGGAGGCCCTCCTGTCCGGAGGCAGGAAGGTCTTGCACAAGGTCGTGTCGAAGATTGCCCCGATGAACTGGAGCCTCTGTGAAGGATCCAGGTGAGACTTGGAATGGTTGATGGTAATACCCAGGCCCGTGAAAACCTGCTGAGTGAGGGAGAGAAAATGCAGGAGTTCCTCCCTGGATGGGGCCGCCAGGAGACAGTCGTCCAGGTAGGGAAAAACCTGAGCTCCCAAAGTACACAGGTGGGCCGCTACCACTGCCAGGCATTTGGTAAAGACTCGGGGAGCCGAGGAATGACCAAATGGGAGCACCCGGAATTGGTAGTGGTCCCCCTGGAACGCAAACCTGAGGTACTTTCGGTGCGAGGGGCGAATGAGGATGTACAGGCACGCATCCTGCATATCCAGTGCACAAAGCCATTGGCCCGGCCGAAGCAGAGGCAAGAGAGTTTGAAGGGAGAGCATCCTGAACCTCTTGTATTCCACATATAGGTTCAGGGAGCTGAGATCGAGAATGGGTCTGAGATCTCCCGTCTTCTTTGGTACGAGGAAGAAATGGGAATAGTAACCCGTCCCGTGGAGTTGAGGGGGGACAGGCTCTATAGCCTATTTCGCAAGGAAAGCAGAGATTTCTTCCCTGACCAAAGGAAGATGGTCCCTTGAGTAACAGGAGTTCAGAGGGGGGTGACGTGGAGGTTTCTGTAGAAACTCTATGCAGTGCCCCTCTGCAATGATCTGAAGCACCCATGAATCCGTAGTTATCCTCTCCCAACCCGGAAGGTGGAGGGAGAACCTCCCTCCTACTGGTTCCTCCGGGTGTCCGGAGGCGGTGGGAGAGGGAAGGAGTCAGGTGGTGTGAGGCAGCGCTGCAGCTGGGGCACCTGTTGCTTTTTTGGGCGGCGGGGGCCTGACAGCTGTGGGGGCCCGACGTTTAGTGGCCCGCCTTCCCTGAGGTTTCACTTGAGGCCGGCTGCGTCTGCGAAAGGGACGGCGCTGTGGGGGATGGGGACGGTACATTGAATCAACAGATTTAAGGGCCGTCCCCTTCTCTGGCAAATCAGTGATGATGTCCTTGACATCACCACCGAAAAGCACAGAACCTCTGAAAGGTGCTTCTTGGATCACTGACTGCACCTCCGGGACCAGACCTGACACATGGAGCCATGAATGATGTTGAAGACTTACGGGGAACGCAGAGCTCCATCCTGCGGTGTCCACTGCATCGTAGGTCATTCTCAAAATATGACGACTGGCCGAACGAGCAGAATGGACCAGTTCGGCTAACTCCTGCTTGACTTGGAAGTCAGGCAAAGAGTCAATCTTAGATTCCGCCTGGGTAAGGACAGCCTTCTGGTAATCCTCCATATGTGCTACATAATTCAGGGCCCTAATCCCCAGTGTGGAAGAAGCGTAGATCTTCCTTCCATACTGATCCAGAAGGCAGGATTCCTTATCTGGGGGAGACGAGCTCAAGTGTTTCGGATGTGCTGACCGTCCGTGAGCGGCGCTAATCACAACCAAGTCTGCACGGGGGTGAGAGTCTAAGAAGTCTACACCCTCCGGAGCCTGGTATAGCCTGTTCGACTTCCTGGGAAGTGGGGCTAAAGCCAACGGTTGCTTCCAAATAGTGGAAACAAGGTGGGAGTGAGGCTCGATCCAGGGTGGCACTAGAGTAGGAGCCGTAAGGGGCAAGACCAGATGTTCGGCGAGTTTAACCCGTTGAGGATCTGGCTCTAAGGAATGCCACTGATGGACTTCCTGGATCTTCCTGAGCAACTCCGTGAAGGAAGGATCCTGCAGAGGAGACTTCGGAGGAGTCCTCGGCCGGAGCTTGGACGGAGAGCGCGGCTTGTCATCTTTCTCGGAACAGCCATCGGAAGCTCCCGAGGAGTCCGAGAGAGAAGAGGAAGAAGAATCTGAAGCAGAGTAAGACTCCCTAGTTCGTCTAGGGGGAGGAACGGGTTCCTTAGGGGTAATCCCAGAACGCGTGTCCTGCCCCTCTCTGGATCCTGAGGGCAAAGCCCGGGAATCTGGAGGTGGAGAGGGAGTGTGCCCTCTGGGGCGTACGAGAGCCAGGGGTGGCACCACTGCCGTAAGACGGCTCTCAACTTCCTTGGTGAGCTGAGCCTTGGCCTCAGCCCACCAGGAGGCAAGAGTCTCCTGAAGATCCACCGGCAGCCTAGGGGGCGGTGGAGGAGGGGGATAGTTGTATGGAGGAAATCCGTAGGGAGAGTATCCATAACCCGGCTGCAGATATACCGGAGCCGGGTACTGCGGCATCGGGAACTGCAGCTAAGGAGTCGGCGCCGGGTACTGCGGCGCAGGATACTGCGGACCTGGGAAAACCAGCGTCGGATAAGACGGCGGATACCCAGGCACTGGAGGAGCTGCCGGAGCAGACGGCCCAGCCGGGTACTCCACGGGCGGATCAGCCGGGATAGGCCCGTGGGGTGGAGGGCCCGATGGAAGAGGAATATCCCTCGCCGGCGTCGGAGGGGCTGGTGTTGGAACCGGCATCGGGGGGGGGCAGTGTCGGGGCCGGCGTGGAGGAGCCGGGGCTGGCGCCGGAGCCAGCGTCAGGGGAGCCGACGTCAGATCCGGCTCTTCAGGAAGAGGATCGGACGGTAGCCCAGGATCCCGAGCCTCGTCCGGGGACAGAGGAGAAAAATCCCTGGGGTCGGGCAGGGGGGACTGGGGCTCCCCTGACAGCAGCGAAGGCTGCGGGGAGCCTGGTATGACAGATGAAGCAGGGTCTGCCGTAGGCTCCGAGGTCCGGCGCACGTCGGAGGAGCCGATGTGTGGCTTAGGGGCCGAATCCCGGCAGACGCCAGAGGAGCCGGCATCCGACCGGGGGTCCCTCGTCGGAGACGGGCCGAGGATGAGAGGAGGCCCGGTCCGAGGGGGACACTGCCGTGTGCCGCCCGAAGGGTCGGCGTCTGCGGCACTTCTCCCGGCGTACGCTGGAGGGCTGGCGTCGGCAAAGGAGGTGCCCGCACCAGTGGGCCGCAAGCCTGCGGGCGGTACTGGGGCTGGAGCCTCCTTTGCCTGGAGGGCACCAGCGGGCTCGAACACGAACCCGACAGGCGGGCAGACGCCTCCTCCAAAGCCTTGGGGGCTGCCGTCGGGCGATCCCCCGGAGGGGATGTTACCTTGCCCGTGACTCCGGCCGGAGTCGTGGAGGAGGAGGCCTTCTCCCGGTGCCTTTCCTTGTCCCGCTTCTTGTGCCCTTCAGGGGAGGTTGACGCCTGCCGAAGTTTCTTCAACTCCTTCTCCATCGTGGACATCTTCTTTTTGAGGAGATGGGCTTCGAGGGACTGCTGGCGTCGTCTGCGGGTGGCCGCGTTGAAATGAAGGCAGTGCGGACACTTGTCGACCGCGTGGTCGGGGCCTAAGCAGAAAAGGCAGAGGGAGTGACCGTCTTTGTGAGGCAGCTGGGCGCCGCACGAGTCGCACTTATTCTTTGAAGGGGACGACATATACCGACGTTCACCTGACGATAGAAGTATAAAATAAAATACTGAAAACTTTTTCAGAAAAACCGACGAAGTAACAGGACTGAGCGATATGAACTTGACAGCGGGAAAGAACTGGAAGGCGGGCGTATGGGACCACACCTTTGCTGCAGCGTCGGTGTGACACTGGTCACTAAAGCGTAGAGGCGGTCCCGCCAGGACTGCTAGCTAGAAATTTTTCCGTGGGGTCCTGCGGCCGGCCGGCGTCAGTCCTATATGTAATTACCTACTGCAAGAGCCCTCTTGAAGTAAGATGTACAGTTACATAAGAGTTTACTATAACAGTAGATCTTTGAGAGGATCTCTTGCATCAGGCCACATCTATGGAACTATAGCTGCCAGGCACTAGGACCATACAGAAACTTTTTCACTAGCAGTCTGCTAGGGGCCGCCCATGATGACATCAGCCAACAATGTGCTTCATGTATATATGTGGGTGGCCCCGTGCCCTCCTCAGTTCCCCCGCTGGAGGGCATATACAGATGACCTCCTCCTGGGGAAACGAGAGAATGCTAGAGGTTTCCGCCACTAAGAAGTGTAAAATAGAAGGTAGACCATTCTGGGGGGAGAAAGAGAGAGAGAGAGAGAGAGGAACTTAGAAGCCCTGAGGGAGGGTGGGATAGCATGGCCTGATGTAAGAGATACAGAAACTACGTACCTACCGTAATTCTTGATCTTCTTGGACGAGGTCTCCACCACTCATTCACACTAATGGGAGTACGCCAGAGGTGCTAGGACCCAGCGGAAGCAAACATTTTCAGGAGGGCCGGCGCCTGAGATGGAGCCACAAGGAAGCGGTACCGCGAGCCTGGCGTGTGCAGTATAGACTATCTCGGCGTCGACTCTCCAACCGCCTCAGTACCTTTTTTCTCCGAGAAGGTGCAGCGTAACTAACCTAGAAGGACTAACCTAAAAATTGGATACAAGGTAGTCCGAATGACCCATGTAAGAAGGGTCAACAATAAAGTCTTCACAGCTCAGCCATTGAGGGGGTGAAGACCAAAAATAGAGAAGTGAGCTCGGGGGATGGTGGGTGGGCGTGTGAATGAGTGGTGGAGACCTCATCCAAGAAGATCAAGAATTACGGTAGGTATGTAATTTTCACATCTTCCTGGACATAAGGTCTCCACATCTCATTCACACTAATGGGAGAGTACCAAGCTAAATAATCCCCCGAGATGGGAGGCAGGAGATAAAGAGCTTGCATGCTTAGGACAGAAGTCCATTAAGAATGGTCCTGCCAAACGACAGATGTCGTCTGGCATGGACATCCAAGGCGTAGTGCTTACCGAAAGTATGCACAGAGCTCCAGGTAGCCACACTGCAAATATCTGCAATGGGTACATTATGGATTTCCACCAGAGATGCCGCGACTGCTCTAGTAAAGTAAGCGTACACTCTGCCTTCCAGCTTGACCTGTGCAACAGAATAGCAGTGGTGAAGGCATGCCACCAGCCACACTGAAATGCATCTGATAGCAACAGGTTAACCCAGCCGGGTCTCGCTGAAGGAAACAAACAGTTGTTGAGCCTTATGAATTTCCTTCGTTCTAGCTAGATAGAACCGCAACGGTCTCTCTCAACATCCAGCGAATGAAGGGTATGCTCCCCTTCATTCTGGAAGTTCGCAAAGTAGGTAGGAAGGACTAAGGTTAGTTTAGATGGAATTCTGAGACAACCTTAGGGAGAAACTTAGGATGAGTCCTGAGAACTACTTTGTCCTTGTGAAAAACAGTGTACGGGGGGGTCTGTGACCAGTGCGTGTATTTCGGAAACTCTACGGGCCGAAGTGATGGCCACCAGGAAGGCCGTTTTCCACGTGAGGAACTTCAACTCACAAGTAGCTAGAGGCTCGAAAGGTTTACGAGCGAGCATGTCTAGCACAAGGTTAATGTCCCAGGCTGCAACTGGACATCTAATAGGAGGTCTAGCATGCAGAATACCCCTAAGAAACCTCTTAACTACGGGCATCTGAGCCAGTGACATGGAAAGTACCAGCTCATGATATGCCGAAATGGCACAAAGATGAACTTTGACTGTAGAGTACTGCAGACCTGTGTTTGAGAGGTCCAACAGATACTCCAAGGCTTTATTCGGTGGGCAGAAAAAAGGGTTCCAGGAGAATTTTGCACACCAGATAGAGAAACGCTTCCATTTAGCTGTGTAGGTTTTTCTAGTGGCCAGCTTACGCGCAGCTAAAAGGATATCTGAAACTCTACCAGAAACATTGAACCTATTCACCTCCATCTCTTCAGGAGCTGAAGGTGAAGCGACCTCAGGTTGGGATGGACCACAGGACCCTGGGTCAGAAGGTTCGTCTGAAGGGGAAACGTTTTCGGGGTGGTTTCTGATAGTCTGTTGAGTAGCGGGAACCATATCTGCCGAGGCCAGAATGGGGCAATGAGAATGCAGCCTGAACGCATCCAGACAAAAAATGCCAGGTCCTGGATTTCTGGAGCAGAAGAGAGGCAGAGTTCCCCACTTTTTGAAGAGTGACGTCGAGAGACCACTCATGAGGGTCCGCCTCCATTCTGCTGAGACGGTCTGCCAGCTTGTTTTGTACTCCTGGCAGGTAAACCTGCCTGAATCAGAGCCTTGTGATCCAGGCACCACTCCCACACTCTCACAGTTTCCCTGCATAATGGGTAAGCATGTGCTCTGCCCTGTTTGTTGATGCATTACATCACTGCCTTGTCCGTTTGAAGGAGAATGTTCTTGTGACAGAGTATGTCCTCCAAAGCTCGGACTGCATAGAAGACAGCTCTCATTTCCAGGATGTTTATGTGAAGTTGAGTCCACGTACCCTGGGTGTGGAGATCCCGGCAGTGAGCTCCCCAGCAATGGAGATCTGATGATCTAGAGGGGTGAAAGGATATCCTTCCAGAAGGTTGTCCTCCTGAGACCATCAGGTGAGTGACTTCTTCAGAGGTTATGTCACTTTGATGAGAAAAGACTGAGGGTGAGTGGTCAGGGACCACTGAGTGCTAAGCGTCCACTGAGGGTTCCAGAAGAGTTCATACGAAGAGGAGCTTCTGGGAGGGCTGCAACTGTGACTTGTTGAGGTTCAGCAGGACTCCCATGGACGTGAGGAAGTCTGAGGCCGTGGCCATGGCCTCCAGAGTCTCTTGCCTGAAGGAACTTCCTAGGAACCAGTCGTCCAGATATGTGAACACTTGTATTTCGCTTTTCCTAAGGTGCACTGCAAGAATTGCACAACACTTTGTAAAACCTCGAAGCGCCAAGGATAGCCCAAAGGGCAGGATTCTGAACTGATAGTGTTGACCCAATGCCACGAACCTTAGGTATTTGTGGTGCTTTGGGTGTATGAGAATGTGTTGGCAGGCATCCTGCATGTCCAGGAAGGCTAGCCAATCGTGTTGATGAATCAAAGGTAGCAGGGTACCAGCTGATGACATCTTGAACTTCTTCTTGTATAAAAACTTGTTTAACTTTCTGAGATCCAGAATGGGGTGCATGCCACCGGTTTTCTTTGGGACCAGAAAATAATGGGAGTAGAAACCTGTGTTTCACTGATCCAGTGGAACTACTTCTACTGCCCTGTTGTGCAGAAGGCCTTGAACCTCGGAAGCAAGAAGGTCTGAGTGTACCACCGACAGCCTGGGCTGTCGTTTGGGAGTATGATCCAGAGAGGTTTCGGAAAGATTGAGAGAGTACCCCTCGTGGATTATTCTGAGGACCCATTTATCTGATGTTACAGATTTCCACTTGTTGTAGAACTAAGTCAGACGCCCTCCCACTGCTGAAGAGGAGTCCCCCTCGGGCAGCTAAGGTGGGACCTGGGCCAGAAACTTAGAAGGTGGCACTGGGCGCCTTTGGGCCTTGTGCCTTCTGCTGAGCTTTCTTTTGTGGCTGAGGGTTCTGGTTTCTGTTAAAACCTCCTCTGCCTTTGCTCCCGAAAGGATGACAGTTGTGAAACTGGCGCTTGTTTTCACCCCCCAGGAGGAGACGGGCGTAGGTCTGGCTGTCTTAATGGTAGACCTAGTTTTCCATGTGGCCTCTAGTGCTTGCTCCACCTGAGGTCCAAACAGATACATACCATCGAAAGGTAAGGTCATGAGTTGCTGCTGGGCGTCATTCGTGAAGCCCAAAGTATGCAGTCGACAATGGCGATGGGTGCAGATGCTAGCCGCCGCCTGGGAAGCGGTATCGAAGGCGTCCATTGCAGCTTTAACCTGTTGGTTACTGGATTCGATACCCCTAGTTATGGTATGAATTAGCTCTGAGTTAACCTCCAATTCGAGCAGAGTTGCTACTATTGCTTTGAGCGAATGCCAAAGAACATACTCATATTGAGAAAAATAGCCCTTGTAGCTGGCAATGCGTATGCCCAGGGTTGAGGCAGCAAAGACTCTCTTACCTAAGGTGTCTATCTTGCAAGATTCTTTGTTCACAGGCTGGGCTATAGATTCCTGAGGTAGGACAGCCTTGTCATTCTCTGCCAGGACCACTATGGCATCAGCAAAGGCTTGTGAGGCCAAAATGGGACGATCCTTGGGAGGGGCATACTTCCCATCTATGGACTTGGCCACGGAAGGAATAAGAGACAGATTCTTCCACACCATCTGTGAAAGAGTCTTGAAAGAGGGCTGTACTGGAGGGGTTAAATCCATAGGGATTTCCGAGACATGAAGATACTGGAGAAGCAAAAGCTTCCCAGGATCAATTTCTGTGGTCTGGAGAGAAAGAGCAGAATTTAAATTCTTGAGCAGAGACTTAAAGGAAAGGTTCTCAACAACAGAATCTGCAGGAGGATTGATCCCTGCACCCTGGGCAGTGTCAGCATCAACATCGTCACCCAGGCGAAGATCTGGATCAGGCTCAAAATCATCTCCTGACAGTCCGGGGGGACTGCATAGACAGGAACTGAGTGAAAATCAGGAGGAGGAAGAAGAAAGAATTGGAGTCAAAAATCCCTGAAGACCAGACGGTGCCGCACTCATACCCGGCACCGTAGAGGGAAATGGCACCAAGAACAAAGGAGGAGCTGTCATAGGAAACTGCATCGCAGACGGCACCAACAAAGAGCGTGGCGCTGCTGCCAGCCTAGTCACCAAGAATGGCGCCGAAAGGGTCCCCGGCACTGTAGACAGCGCCGACAGAGCCCACAGTAATACAGACAGCGTTGACAGAGCCCGTGGCACTGCAGATGGTGCCGACAGAGCCCCCAGTGCCGGAGAAGTCGGCACTGCGGACGACGGCAATGTTACAGGAGTCTAAGAACTGCAACTGGAAGAAAAGGAAAGAAAAATGGCAGGAGATAGAGGCATCGGTGTAGACCCCTGAGCCGCAGCTGTTTGAGGGGGACAGACACCCGAGCACGGAGTCGACGGCACCAAAGAAGGCACCACACGACTAGGAAGGCCCAACCGCCCCATCGAAACCGAACAGCCTGAAGGCCCTGGTGTCGGACTCGCCGGTTTGGGCAATCGGACCAACCTCCGAGCCCACTGTTCCAAAAGAGCAGCCCAACGGTAAAACTACTCATCAGAAGCTCCTCCAATAGGCAGAGAGGAGCTCTGGTGTTGAAGAGATCGAGCACCAGAGGCATAAACCGGTGACTCTAACAAAGGTGGAGACTGGCGCCTGGCCCTAATAGCTGACCAGCTATGCGCAGATGTACCAGAGGGCAACCTCGAGTGATGCAGTTTCTTTTTCGACCTATGTGTCGAAGAAGAACTCGAGGCCAAATGGTGCCGAGAATGGGACCGTTTCCATTTATGCTTTCAGGGAGACCGCCCATCTTTCTGAGCATTGGACTGTCCACTGTCAGACCCCCCCCCCCCGGGAGGGTGGCGGACCGGACCCAGCCCGGCTGACTGAACAGCTTTCATACGAAGTCTCCCTATTGTCACCTGACCCACTCATGATTGACTCCGTCAATAGAGGGCTGAAGACTTCTCTCCTAAAAGTAGAATTAATAAATATAATTGGTACTGATTGAGATAATATACAAAGCAATAAACTGAAACTAAGCTGCTAGTGAAGTTTAACTCCTGGAGGGCGAGCGACATCGTCACTGAAGCGCACTCGACTGTGGAAAAAAGGAACTGAGGCGGCTGGAGGGTAGACGCCGAGATAGTCTATATTGCACGTGTCTGGCTCACGGTGCTGCTTCCATGCGGCTCCATTTCAGGCGCTGGCCCTCCTGAAAAAGTTTGCTTCTGCTGGGTCCTAGTGTCTCCAGCGAACTCCCATTAGTGTGAATGAGTAGTGGAGACCTTATGTCCAGGAAGATCCTCTCGAAGATCTGCTGTTATGGTAAGTTCTTACGTAATTGTACAATCTTCATCAAGGCTATCTCTTACATCAGGCCACACCTATGGAACAAGTCCCAAGCAGTAATGACTGAGAGGCAGCTTGAGTGACTGGAGGCCACAGGCCTAAGATATGAGACCTTGAAGCACAGTCAGATCAAATCTTACCTTGCTTTTAGAGGCAACGTCCAGACTGTAGTGTTTATTGAAAGTGTGGACAGTACTCCAGGATGCAGCGGAACACATTTCTGCAGCTGAAACATTCCTGAAACAAGCAACTGAAGTGGCCATGCCTCTGGTGGAGCGGCCACGCACAACCCCAGGAAGTTCCTTACCATACTTCCTGCTGTATAATAGAAAATAATACAGTTGTCCAACCCATTTGGATTAGCACTGTTTAGAAACTGGTATGCCCTCTTTCCTAGGGGTGAAAGAAACAAACAGCTGCGAGGACTTCCTGCAGTCCCTCATGCAATGAACATAATATCTGAGTATTCTATGTACATCTAAAATATGGAGCAATGCTTCACCTGGATTGGCATGCTCGGGATAGTAAACAGGCAGGTGGATGGTTCAATTTAGGGTAAACTCAGACACCACCTTTGGTAAAAACTTAGGGTTGGTACACAGAAACACCCTGTCTTTGTGGAAAACCAAATAAGGAGACTCACACATCAGAGCCTGAAGCTCAGAAATCCTTCAAGCAAAAGTAATAGCAACTAACCAACCATCGATTATGGACTTGTAATCTATGGATCAGCTTCCCTCTCCTATCTTCAAAGGATAACTGTTGCTCTGAATAAGGCCTGCAGGCTTCTTACAGGCTCAGATCACCTTACCCATACTTGTGAACTGTACAAGCATATGGAATGACTGCAACTTGGAAATAGGATCAAATAACAAACTTGCCTACTAGCAAAGAAAGCGCTCCTTACCCTACTTCCAACTGGGACTGTGGCACTGCTGACCCCTTCCAGACCTACTAAGCTCACCCGCGCATCTGTTAACCAGTTTCTCCTTGTCCCCAGATGTCAGACAACATAAGGCCTGCGATCCTTCGCCTACAGAGCTCCTTGATGGTTCAACTCCCTGAACTTTGAAAGCTCAACCTCGCAAAAACTGGGCCTTATTCAAGGCACAGCTCAAACAGTACCTTGTAGCTAACAGCTCCTGTGACTGCTTTGTCTAATGCAAGCCCCAAAAACCCCATTTCGGGATTCCTGTGTCTTCCTGTTATTCCAATGATATCCTAGGTCTACTTCTCTACCATGCTTATTGTCCATTTCCCTATTCTTCCCCTTGCCCCATGTTTTTCCCATGTTACTCTTCCCCCATTCCTCCCTCTTCCCCTTGTTGCCCCTCTTCTCTCTTTACCTCTCCCAGCAGTCCCCTTCCAAGATACTCCCCCACCTCTCTTGAGCAAAGCAAGACAAGGCCTATAGCTGCTCCCCTCTACCTTCTTATTACTTTCCCTCAGTCCTTCTTCTTAATTTTTCCTCTCTAGCCGTTATCACCTTTTATCGCAATGAAATGTATACATCTAATCGTGACTAAATCCATTTTAGTATATAGATAAAAAAAAATTTTGTTTTTGTCATTTTGATTCCTGTTAGTCTTCCCTTGTCTGTATGTAACCCTTTCTCACTGACGTGGAACCTTTGTAAACGAGTGCCTGCGCTCAGAGGTGTTAATCCTAGACCTTAATAAATAATACTAAAACTAATGCTTTCCATGACAGAAAGCGTAGCTTGCAAGACTCACCCCCTTTGCCCTAGCACTTGCCTCCCACCCCCTACCCCTTGGCTTTCTTTCCCTCTGCCCTCCCTATCCCAGGACAGGTTCCAGTGCCCATCCCTGACCCTCCCTACCTCACCCTAAAAGTCTTCCTCTGCCTCTCTCTCTTCTGCAGGACGCTGGCATACCATGTAAATGCCTTAGCACAATTTGTGAACTGCTTGTCACTGCAACCCATGTACAGTTGAATTTTTTGTATTCTGTATGTATAATCTACTGTAACTATATTGTGTCTTCTTGTGTTAATGTATCTGATGTGGAACCTCTCAACAAGCATACCCTCACAGGTGTCATCCAAGACTTCAATAAATAAATAAAAAGGAGTCAAAGTAAGTTTATCTAACACAAAGTTCAAGTCCCAAGGTGTGACTGAATTATGGAAGCGAGGCTTCAGATGAAGAATGTCTCTAAGATATATGAGACATCTGCACTTGTGCCACCACATGGCCATCTACAGGTGCATGGAAGGCTGAAATAGCAGTCAGATGCACTACAATGGAGAAGTACTGCAGGCCAGAATCTGAGAGGGATAGCAAGTACTCCAGAATCTGATTCACTGCACAAATGAAAGCGTCCAAATGATAGGAAGCTGCCAACAGAGCAAACCACTTCCACTTAATGGAGTGCATGGCCCTGGTGGAAGGCTTCCTAGCAGTCACCAGAACAACCGCCACTTTTGGCGACACCCCAGATCTCACAATGGCTATGTTCTCAGGAGCCATGCATGGAGATGGAGAGACCTGAGGTCCAGATGGATTAGGGTGCCTGTCACAGTGGGTGGGTAAAGATAACACTGACACAGAAATTCAGGTGCATAACACACCGTAGTGTGATATTCATTTTCAAACTTGAATCAATATTAATCAACTAAAATAAAAAATAAATCAATCAATCAATGTGACTGCTACATAAACAAGTAGCTCTCACACAGTTCTGGATCAATACAGCATTCAATATCACTGCCTTCTGTGTTTCTTTGCTTCTACACCTCAGGTAGATCCTCACTCTACTACAGTCAAGGTTCATCTGATTTAGTATTTACTCAGGAGGGGCTATATGCCTTCTAGTGGGGTCACCTGACCTAACCCTTAACTAATACAATGAGATTTCTATCTCTAGCTACATAAATTACAACAGGTTGGCCTACCATAATCTTTAGGTAAAGAAATTGCATAGATCTATATCAAAATAAAGGTAAAAAGTCTTTACTAAAGGCTGCTATAACTCCATAAACATAGTAATTAAGTCAGGGTCCTTCCCCTATTCTCTGTGAGTGACAGCATTAATTATATAAAAAGAGACTGTAGAGGGACACTGCTCCCCTGTAGTAAAACATCTTTCAACCCTTGAAGCCAGGTACGCCTAGTACAACTTTTACTCTCATTTGGCATAGATAATAATTGTATACATTATTTAAAAGAAAACCATTTATTCTTGGCCCTTTTCACCTGCATGGGTGGTTTTGTTTATACAGGCTTTATGCTCTTTAATTAATTTAGTTTTAGCCCTTTGCTTGTTTGAACTGCATGGTTTTGTACTGGGCCCCTTTTTTAATTCTGTCTACCAGTGTATGTTTTAAAATATCTATGGTCTTGTGTCCGGCAAAACAGTGCCCCGAATATCAAGGCAGCATTTTCCAGTGGAGCGGTGGCTAAAATTTACCAGGACATTGCAGCCGCTCGCTCCATGCTGTTTGCTGTGTCAGAGGAGAGCGAGGAGCAGGCGCGCTCCTATTTTCATTTATTATTAATTGCTTTCTCTCTCCTTTTTCTTTGTATGATTTATTCTGCTACCTGTAATTCACTTTCTTCACTCTTCCTACAGTGCACTCTGGTTTCCATACTGACAGGGAGCATCGGAGCGGCTTTCTCAATCAAAGCAAAAAGACAAGCCGCTCCGCTCCCGGCAAGCAGGGAATTTTTAGAGAGAGAGAGAGTGTAAGTGATGAGCAGACATGCTCCCTTTTCAAAACATTTCCCTTGCTTTCTCTCTCTCTCCCTTTTATTTATTATATAAGGGCAGGTTTTCCTAACTTATTCACTCTTTTCAGATTGAATTCTAACCTTTGTCAAATAAGAGAGCTTCGGAGAGGCTTTCTAGATCGAAAAAGAAAGCAAAGCTGTTCCGCTCCCAGTTTACTTCGAGCGGGGATATTTTCTATACGGAGTGGTCCTAGCTCAAGGAAATGCAAAAAGGCTAGCCACTCCATTTTGAACAAAACTTAATGCCTCATTTTTAGTTGCAGAGAGGCAAATGGGATTTTGCATCTTTTTTTAACAAAAAAGAAAAATAAGATACAGCAACTGAAAGTAGCTTTCTTTTCAGAGGGCACACTGCACTTCAAAGTAGGCACTCCATCAGTTGCACTTATCTGCTCACAAATGATACTCTGTATTATTTTGTTGCTATGCTGCACTTATCTTGTACATTAATCTCATTGTTATGTACTCAACTATATGTACATTGATCATGATTTTATTTTTATGTATAATTGAGTGCTTGTTTTGACTGTATGTTTGCTTTCCCCTGTACTCTCTCTCCCAAAGGACGCACCGTGAGACGAGAAACTTGTTGTTCAGTGTGCCTTTCCTGGTGAAACATTTCAGTAAATAAATACTTCAGTGTCTGTTTTAACTATTAATTTCATTCACTGCATTCTTTTAACCATAACAGCATTCTTTTAATTAGTACTTTCGGCATTTTAACTTTTTAATAAATGCTTTAACCATTAATTCATTCATGCTATGTCCTGTATGCCAGTTTCTTTGATACACATAGACACTTTAACATCCTAACACCTAGCTTGGTGTTTTTAACACAGACATTGGACTTGTAGGACTGAAATATGAAATATAGTTGAACTGTTAGTAAGGAAAAAATAGAAGATATAGGAACGAGCTACTATAGGTGGCCAACCTATGGTAGGGTGGAAAAAAAATAATCAGGCTATACGGAGTACTGTTGTGCAATACAGTTTTAAAGCAGGGTGATATAAAAATGAGATAGAAAAGGTGTCCATATGTCCAAACCATAAGGGTGCAGCCCATCTCCACCATAGTGCCCTGTTCCTGTGACAATAGATCCTTTCACAGGGGCAGGGACACTGGAGTCTCCACTGCTAATTGCTGCAGTATGGAAAACCATATTTGATGAGGCTAGAAACATGCCACGAGTATTACAGTGGCCCCCTCCATCTGGAGCTTGACTAACACCCTCTAAATTGGAGGAAAGGCATAGAGGAACCTCCCTTTCCAAGAGAGGGACAACGCATCTCACCAGAAAACTCTAGGCCCTGGATCGAGCGAGCAGAAAAGTGGCATTTTTGTGTTGAGTGGAGACACAAAAAGGTCCAGCTCTGGACTACCCAACCTGTCGAACATGTCTTCTACTACTGAGGTCTGCAGTTCCCACTCGTGCGTTCTGGACTGTGACCTGCTTAGCCTGTCTGCCAGGATGTTCAAACACCATGAAGTCTTGCTGTAATTAGGACTATAGCAGTCAGCCTCAGCCTCTGAACTGCCCCGGAGAGGAAAGGGTTAACTCCAGAGAAGTCTGGAGTTCCACAGCGCGAGGGCGCTGTTCAAAGCTCTATCTGTGCAGTTTGAAGTCAAACTGCCAGATTCTTACTCCGCTTCACTGAACAGTCGCTCCGGAGATCAGCTCCTTCAGCTCGGTTCTACTCACGCGGTTTTCGGTCAGTTCCTTCGTTCAGAAAACCGTAAAGTCTCAAAATTACCAAGGTCTGCTTAAGCTCTATCTGGTAAATCAAGTAAAACGGTAAAATTTAGTCTGTGTGGAATAATATCGGTTCAGTCTGAACCGATCGCTTTGTATTTTGCTGAATTTTTAGATGTGAGGTACCCGGTTCTTATCGGTTCTAAAAAAACCCTCGTTTTTAATCGGGTTTTTTCCAATACCCGTGACACGGTTAGGAACCGATAAGGGTGTCTTGCTCTGGCACGGCCTGAAGAAAAGGGCAAGTTTTGGTTAGGCTGGCACTATGTCTGAGAAACCCAAAAGAAAAACCGGGCCCATGGGGTTTCAACACTGTGATGTTTGTGGGGAAGCCTTTGCCAAGGCTGACCCACACACCACTTGTGTTTATTGTCTGGGGGCTGACCACCTCCTTTCAGACTGCCAGATATGTAAAAATTTCCCTGCAGCCACCCTGGAGAAGAGATTGGGCCGGCTCAGGGAACGAGAGGCCAAAAAGTCCGCTGACCGGATGGCCAGCCCGGTCCAGTACCCACTGGACCAGAGGGAGTGCCCTCTGACCAGGGCGTTACTCGGCAGAGAAAGGCTGGTTCAGAGGAACCAGCACCAGCAAAAAGACAAAGAAATCAGCAGGTTTGGAGTCTAAGATAGTTTCTCCAACTGTTGCAGAAATAGCAAAAGCCATACAGATTGTTCAGTCTTTGTCTCAGGGACTTGGAGAGCCCTCCACAAGTGGCAGAGGGTGGCTCTGTCCAGGTCCAGGGGTTCAAGATTATGTTATTGAGGAGTTTTATGAACCACAGGAGGGGGAGGAGGAATTTGATCAGTGCATTTGTGACTGGGAAGGTCTGGACGTGCCCATTGGACCGGACATTTCTCCAGACAGACCCTTAGAGTCTCCCCCTCTGTTGTCTGAGTCCCCTTCTCATTTTGTGTTTTATAAAAAGGTGGCAGAAACCCTCCAGCTCCCTTTAGAGGAGGCTGTGGATGAGCAAGAGGAGCCTGATTTTGTTGAAATGATGGATATTCCAGAGTCTAGAAGGTTGTCTATTCCTTTGCATAAATCATTTAGGAAGCAAACAACAAAGATTTTAAAAATCTCATTCTGTCCCTCCTGTAGACAAAAAATGGACAGAAGGTATACTTTATCAGGCCCAGATACAGACTTCCTCATTGAGCAGTGTAGTCATGTAGGTGTTGTTCAAGCTGCAGCCTGTGACAAGGCTAATATTCCCTTGGCATCACATCCCCTGACAAAGATTCCAGGAAGATTGATACCATGGCAAAAAAGCAATATATGGCAGCTTCTTTGGGACTCAGGCAGGCTAATTACATGGCTTATGTGGCTAGATATCAGAAGTCTAGATGGGACACTATTTTGCAGTTAGCCAAGCAGGCCCAGGGTCAGCTGGCTAGTGAGTTGGAACAGGTGGCTGCTGATGGCATTGAGGCCTCTAAAGTTCAATTTCATACTGCTGTTGATGTTAATGATGTTTCTTCTAGGGTCATGGCCACTTCTGTAGCTCCGTAGGTTGGCATGGCTCAGATGCACTAATTTGTCCCAAGACACTCAGGCAAAGGCTATGGATTTCCCTGTAGGTAACTCTCTGTTTGGTGATCAGAGAGAAATTACATGAAAAAATGGATGAATCAGAACTACCTACAAAAGTGCCCAAGCTAAAGAGAGGCACCCCCAAGGCATATGCCCCAGGGTAGGGAGTAGGCCTTACCACAGGCCTTTTATCAAGCTCAAGCCTCTTCAGCCTTTGTTCAGAGGGGTTTCTTCAGAGGCAGGGCAGACGGGGCTCAGGCAGACCTGCCCCTTCTTCTCAGCCAAAAACAGCTGCCAAGCAGGCACCCTGATGGGGTGCCCAGGGCCGAATCTCCTGTACCGTGGGGGCAGGTTGGCTTATTTCAGCCAGAACTGGTTGTCCCTAACCTGGACAAGTGGGTTCTGGAGGTGGTAAGGCCAAGGTCTGGTCCTCAGTTTCAAACAGTTCCCAAAGATGAGGCCAGACATTTCCCACCTGAGAATCCTTTGGAAGCCCTTGCTTTGAAACAGAGGTTTCTTCTCTGCTGGGATGCAAAGCAGTAGAGAGGGTTCCCTTGCCATCAGGGCAAGGGTCTTTATTCAAGGTATTTCCTTACCCCAAAAAGACAGGAGAATGGGCCCATCTTAGATTTAGGTCTCTGAACAAGCATCTCTGAAACCAAAGTTCAAAATGTTAACTCTGGCAATGATTTTGCCCTCCCTGAGACCAGGAGACTGGCTAGCTTCCTTGGACCTCAAGGACGCTATTTTCATTTCTTGATCAGGCCTTCTCACAGAAAGTACCTCAGGTTCGAACTACCTTCTGGCCACTATCAGTTCAGAGCAATGCCTTCGGCCTTACCTCTGCCCCAAGGGTTTTCACAAAATGTCTGGCTGTGGTAGTGGCTCATCTGAGAAGGCAAGGGTGGCCGTTTTCCCTACCTGACGACTGGCTCATAGTGGGTCAGTCTCCAGATCACGTAAAATCTCACTTGTTGGTCACCCAGCAGCTTCTCACCTCTCTGGGATTCCTGTTGAATCTTCCAAAGTCAGTTCTCGAACCAGTTCAGGTACTAACTTTCATAGGTGCAGTTGAACACAAAGTCTGCCAGGGCGTATCTCCCTCCGAGAGAGTGGACAGACTCATTGCCCTGGCATCTTCCTTTACCATGCGGGTCTCTCGCCAGCAAGGCACTTTCTGCAACTCCTAGGACACATGGCTGCGTCCACAGCTGTCGTGCAGGGAGCAAGATTCCAGATGAGAGACATCCAATTCCACCTGAGATCTTTTTGGTTCCAAAAGAAGGACCCCCTCACCAAATTAGTCCCAGTGACAAGATCTCTGATCCTGGCCCTTCAGTGGTGGCAGGACCAGAGCAATTTAACTCAAGGGGTCCCCTTCTTACCCATTCCTCACTCCCTCACACTTACCACAGATGCCTCCCTCCTAGGATGGGGGGCTCACTTGGGCGACCTTTCCTCTCAGGGAGTGTGGTCTCCTCAGGAATCTCTGCTCCACATCAACCTTCTGGAGCTCAGGGCTGTCCTCTTAGCTCTCCAGGCCTTTTCAGCTTCTGTCCAGAACAAGGTAGTTCAAGTCAGACAGACAATACCACAACAATGTGGTACATCAACAACAAGGGGCACTCGGTCTTCTGCCTTGTGCACCGGAAGCAATGAAGCTGTGGTCTCTGGCTTACCCCTGAATACCTCCCTGATAGCAGTTCACCTTCCAGGAAGGACAATGTCCTAGCGGATGCCCTCAGCAGGATTTCTCAGGGCCACCACGAATGGACCCTGAACCCTCTAGTGCTGGGGTCTGTCTTGCCAGAGGGGCACCCCTCAGATAGATCTTTTCGCAGCCCCAGACAACCACCAACTTCCTCTGTTTTGTTGCAGACCTCCAGTGTTGGGATCAGTCCCACTGGACGCCTTTCAGTTGGATTGGGAGGGAAATATCTATATGCCTTCCCTCCCTTCCTCTCCTTTTCAGGGTACTAGTGAGGATCAGAACTCAGTCCTGCAAGGTGATTCTGATTGCTCCAGATTGGGCCAGACAGCCCTGGTACCCTCTCCTTCTGTCCCTGATTGTCCACCCTCCCCTGAGCTTGCCCAGGACCCACGACCTGTTGACCTGTGCACAGGGGAGAGTGTGGTATCCGAACCTCAGTTCCCTCCACCTCAAGGCTTGGTTCTTGAGGAGCTAGAATTCGCTGATCTACACCTCTCTCAAGGTGTCTTGGATATTTTGAAGGCGGCCAGGAGGCCTTCTACTAGGGCCACCTATAATTCTAAGTGGAAGAGGTTTTCCATTTGGTGCTCTGGGAAGCAAATCTCCCCAGAATCTGCTGATTTGACTGTTTTATTGGACTATCTGGTCCACTTAAATTCTCTAGGCCTTAAGCCAGCTACCTTAAGGGTTCATCTGGCAGCAGTCTCCGCTTATGTGTCAGCAGGTAAACCTGCTTCCATCTCTTCTCACCCTGTAATTTCCAAGTTTTTTAAGGGGTTACTTCACACTAACCCTCCTTTTCGGGAACCAGTTCCTGCTTGGGACCTGAATGTTTGCATTGCTCAGCTAATGCAACCCCCCTTTGAGCCCCTGTCTTCGGCAGACCTCAAGTTTTTGACTTGGAAGACTGTTTTCTAGTGGCCATCACTTCTGCTAGACGTATAAGTGAGATGCAAGCCTTGTCAGTGGAAGAAGATTTCATTTCTTTTCATAGGGACAAGGTAGTCCTTAGGACTAATAGAAGGTTTTACCAAAGGTGGTCTCAGATTTTCATCTCAACCAATCCATCTCTCCCAGTATTTTCACTGAGCATTCCTCTTCAGGGAGAGGAGATTGCACAGTCTGGACGCCAAAAGAGCTCTAAGCTACTATTTGGAACGCACTAAGGGTCATAGGTTTGAATCCTCCAGCTCTTCCTTACCTATGGGGAAGTCGGCAAGGGAGACCTGCCACTAAGAGAACAATTGCAAGGTGGATTGTCTCTTGTATCCAATTCTGTTACTAAAAACTGGGTAAAGAGCCCCTCAGGATTGAGGCTCATTCTACCAGAGGTACAGCTGCATCTCTAGCGGCTGCTAGAGATATTCCCATTTGGAGATCTGTCAAGCTGCTACCTAGAAAACAGTTTCACACCTTTACCAAACATTACTCCTTGGATGTTCAATCCAGGAGGATGCCGCTTTAGCACAGCTGTGCTTCAGAGCCTATTTCCCAAGTAGGTTCTGACCCCCTCCATGGAGGTACTGCTGTGTATTCTGCTATAGTCTAATACAGCAAGACTTCATGGTGTTTGGAAGAAAAATTACTCACCTTAGTAATTGCTTTTCTTCTCATGGAGTCTTGCTGTATTAGGACAACCCTCCCTCCTACCCCGCTCAGAACTCCTCCTTGGGTATGGGGTTGGCAAATTAGTGCAAGCACTGTGTCATGCCTTTTTCTTGCTTATTGGGTTTAGGAACTAGGTAATTCTGTTGCGTTGCTGAGTGGTAGGTGGCCCCTCCCCTGACTTGAGTCTTTTGGAGAGAGGGTCTGTTAATGCTTCTTTTCAGTGATGCTAACAATATTTAATAATTTTGTTGCTATTCTGTGATTGTTGTGTGTTTTTGTAGTTCTACTACTGGTAGGTAGCCAATGGCTAGTGTAGGTTTTTCCACACAGACTTGCTATATTAGTTTAGCTCAGAAGAATCTGGCAGTTTGACTTCAAACTGCACAGATAGAGTTTGAACAGCGCCTTCGCGCTGTGGAACTCCAGACTTCTCTGGAGTTAACCCTTTCCTCTCCGGGGCAGTTCAGAGGCTGAGGCTGACTGCTATAGTCCTAATACAGCAAGACTCCATGAGAAGAAAAGCAATTACTAAGGTGAGTAATTTTTTCTTTTGGACACCAGGAACATGGACAGCCAATAGTTCAGACTGTGTTCTAGAGCCCAGTACCAGACCCTCACTGCTTCCCAGCATAGAGGGTAAGAATGAGCCCTTCCCCCCCCGTTTTTTGATGCAGTGTACTACTCTGACATTGTCTGTCTGCACCAGCAGATGAGCCGGGGACAGATGGGTCTGTAAGGCTTGTAAACCAACGGTCCTCATCTCTAGGACATATATGTGGAGGTCAGCCTCCATGCTGGTCACATTCTTTGAGTCTGATGTGGCCCCAGATAAGCCCCTCCCTCCAGCCCATCCCCATGCGTCTGTGGTAAGAATGTGCTAAGGGGCAGGAATGAGGAAGGGAATCCCTTTTAACAGGTTGCTGGGTTCCACTTACCATAGGAGTACCTTCTTTACCCTATAAATGATCAGAACCTGCTGTTCTAGGTCGTCAGAGCACTGTTCCCACCAGACCCTTAAGGCCCACTGAGGGATCCTCATGTGCAGCCTGGCTAGTGGTACTGTAAGCCTCTGGAATGTTCTGGCCAAGACTTACCTTCTGTTGTACAGCAGCTGGGCCAGAGCCATCAGGTGGTCTGCCCTGTCCTGCAGTAAGAAAGCAAAGCCCTGGGCCATTTCCAGTACCACCCCTATGTACCGTCCAGTGCTACCCCTATGTACTGTAGGCGCTGATGAGGCGTCAAGACTGACTTGGGAAGACTGACCGTGATCCCTAGGGCATGGAACAACTGCCTGGTACACGCTAGGGTGTGGCACAGTTGCTCCCTGGACTGTGCTTTGAGCAACCAGTCATACAGGTATGGTAAGACGTACAGTCCCTCCCTCCTGAGAGCTTCTGCCACCACTGCCAAGCACTGAGTAAAGACCTGTGGCACAGAAAATAAGCCAAAGGGCAAGGCCATAGACTGGATGTGCTCCCCCTGGAACTGGAATATGAGCTACTTCCTGTGGGGAGCACACATCTTGATGTACAGGTATGCGTTCTGAATGTCAAGGGAGCATATCCAATCTCCCTTATGCAGAAGAGGCAGCAGGCCTTGTAGGGTCACCAACCTGAACTTCTTGCACTGGATACAGAAATTCAGGTTTCTCAGGTCCAGGATGGGCCATAATTCCCCTGTACATTCAGGAACTAAGAAGAAGTGGGAAGAGAACCTTCTGTTCCTCGGGAACTAGCTCTATGGCTCTTTTCTGCAGCACTGAAATGTGGTCTGGAGGGTAATTGGAATGAACTGGAGGTAGATCTGGAGGCCATCCCAGAAGTTCTAGAGTGTAGCCATGCTCTATGAGCTGCAGGACCCAAGCATGTGTTGTGATCTCCCTCTCCTGTCTAAGTGAAGGAGAAGTGACCCCCAACCACCGACTCCTGTAGAACTGGAGGGTGGGGGTATAGAAAGTAGTCATGTTAAGGTAAAACCAGCATCCGGGGGGCTGCTCCCCCCACCTCTGGGGGCCTTCCCGGTGGTGAAGGTAGGGGAAGGCAGGTCTGTTCCTGCTCAGCGCTTGCCCAGTGGTCGAGTGCCCGCCTTGGGTCTATAGGTGGCATGATGAAAAGGCACCCTCTGACCACTTTTTGGCTTTGTGTGGTACAGTGAATGAAATGACCACAAAGTCCTCCCCGAGGCCTGCAGGTCAGAAAGGATATACTGCATATCTACCCCAAAGAGCTTGTAGCCTCTGAAGGGGGCATTCAGGATGGACTGCTGTACGTCAGTAGCAGATCCAGACAACCTGAGCCAAGAATGTCTTCTTAGGCAGATGCCAACTACAGCTGCTCTAGCGGAGGCATTGGAGACCTCATGGGCAGACCTCAAAAGGTGCTTGCCCACATCTGCCCCAAACTGGAGGGCTTTATGCAGCTTCTGCCTCTGGGGACCCTCTGGAAGGGTCTGAGCAGCAGCTTTGGCCTTTTTCAAGAGAATGTGCTGGAATTTAACCATATAGACAATGTAACTGATAGGCCAGCATGGCAGAGGCATAGGCCCTCTTGCCCATAACATCCAACTTTCTGGAATCCTTATCTGGAGGAAGAGAGCCAAGGTGCTTAGGTCTCTTGGACCTATAGTGGGCAGCATTTATCACCACTGAGTCTGCCTGTGGTAGCCCTGCAAAAAAGGCTTCCCAGAGGAGGCCTGATACAATCTATCTGCCTTTTTGGGCACAGCAAGGATAATATCTGGCCTGTACTAAGCAGCCATGGAGGCATTCTCCAATGTAGCCAGCAGAAAAGGAATAATCAGAGGGGGGAGAATCAGGCAATTCTAGATATCTGGCCAGATTTTGCTGGTAACATCCTGCTCTTTGGCATCAAATCTCATAGTTGCTTCATCACTGAGATGAAGAAGAGGTCATGGGGGGGCAGGGACGACCTTGGGGTATATCTGGTGGAGTCCTCACCCCAGAGGAAACAGTGGCAGTAGACCTGAAGGGGCTCCTAGCCTCTTCCTCATCGTGTGGGAGGAGGTCAGGATGGTACTGCTCCTCATCCCCTGGCTGTGAATAGGGTGCCGGGGATGTCGACGACCAAGAGCGAGTGGGGCGTGCTGATGTGGAAGGTGTTGGTGCGGGAGCTGACCTAATAGGCCCAAGCACTAACAGGCCCAGAGGAGATGCAAGACGATGCATGAACTCACAAAAGGAAGTCAGCATAGTCTGGACGTCAATGGTAATCAGTGTCGCGGGGGGGGGGGGGCTGGATCCCTGGTGTTGGCATTACGGCCTGAAACGTAGACGAGAGGGGCTGAGGCCTCAGCATCAACATTATGGTCAGAGGCATTGAAAGGGGGAGACTGAATTACCAGCGATAATGAAATGGTCAAAGGCATTGACGGGGGAGGAGGGGCTAGCTGCCGACTGAACCAGGCATGCCCTGAAATGGCTCCTGCAGTGTCTGCTTCTAACTATTATTTTAATTCAAACTTTACTTTTATTCTCAGTTATTAACTTCCTTTCATAGCCAACCAGTTTTGCTACTTATTTGTTCTGACTAAATTGGACATGGGAAAGCCTAAAAATCAATCATCTCAAGATCAGGGCAAGGGGAAACCACCGGACAGGCAGTCTGAACCTCCTAACAGCGCCATCTTGCAAGCAATAAAACAGAAAAATTTGTCCGATATCTTGATAAAAAGGTGGACTCTCAACAGCAGAGTGGCGGTGGTTGAAACTAAGATGGATGGAGTACATTCAGACATCCAAACAGCTGAAAAAATGATGGTGGCAACATTAGGCGTAGTACAGGAAAATAAGATACTACCTATGTGCCTGGAACAGCTTGAGAACGGGGCTCGCCAGGCCAATCTTCGACTTTTGGGCATCCTGGAATCGCAAGAGGGCTCTGATCCGATAGCTTTTGTCATGACTCTTTTGGACACGCAGTTAACCTTAGAACTTACAGCCCTTGTACAGAAAGTCTATTTTATTACCCCACACCAGCAGTCTCGGGACGGAGACATACCATGGACAATACTGATTGTTACTGTGGGCCTTCATATCAGAGGTACAGTTCTACAGGCTGCAAAAGGTAAAGGACAACTACTGCTGGATGATGGAACTAGATTTTGTTTCCCCGATCTCTCCTATGCCACCCGGCAGAGGAGACTAACCTTTGATTCAATCTGCTCGGAGCTGTGTCAGCTGGAGAGTACACATACTTTGCTTATGCTTGCCAAGCTACTCTTAACTTATTCGGGTAAGACGTTTATTTTCTTAGACCCGGCTAAAGCAGGCAAAAGAGTCATCAAAATCAAAGTCAACTTTAAGCAGCACTCTAATGGCTCTCTTGGGGAGGAGGACTGAACATTTCATTTGGCTAGTTCAATTTTTTTTCCTCTCTTCCCCAACCCCCCCCCATCTGTTTGATGGTGATATTGCTAACTGTGGAGACTCTGTAGTCTCTTTCGTACCGCAAAGCTGTTATACACCATTATAATTACCTGTATATTTCCTGTATAGTGAACCTGTACCGAGTCCTCGAGTTGGATTCTCTGTTGATTGGGGTTCTTTACTACTTACTTAGTTGGTAGATACGCACTTCTTTTTGACTGTGCTACTATCGGGTTTTTGCTTTGGGCTGAAAGAAGGCCGACCCTCAGTGAAGTCTTCAGGCTTTCAGCCTAACTTCTTAACCCCTCACACATAGCCTACAGCTCTGGTCTCTATTTGTTAATGTTGTTTCCTTTTAATGGAAGATATTGTACCTTGTATTTAGATGTTTTATTTATTTATTTAAGAGTTTAACCAGGCAGGCGTACTGAGCGGAGGACCACTCGTTTCCAGACGTGATCTGGGGGAAATTGGGGTATAGGGGAAACACAGAAGAAGCTACATACATTATGGATTTACAAGTATAAGAGATCTTATTTCTAAGTACACAATAGGCTTGATATATTATTTCTTACTCACATGCCTAAATCGCTGGGTTCTATTACTATATGAGGACTGTTAATTCTTTACTTGTCTTTACTTGGGGATCAGATGTATAAACTTGGGCATTAGACTAGATTATCCTGTTAGTACTTAACTAAGTTACTACTTTTATTAAGTTGGAATTGGACTACTGTTGGGGTCCATCAGGTACATGCCTCTGTATTATTGGTTTAATATTATTGATCTTAAGGCTAAACACGGATTTTTGAAAGTCCTACTGGATGCTTTCAAGAGCGTTTATACTTAGTACCTTTTTGAGTACCTTTATTTGGCTGAATAGTCCGTAGTCTTGGCGTTGTTGGCCACTTGAGGTAACTCTCAGGTTTTTATGGTTAGTTTTGGAACCCCCACATATGTCGTAGCAATGGGACACAAAACAGGTTACTCACCTGTAACAGTAGTTCTAGAAGTGCTATATGTTGTTCATCCACACTAATTGGCATTGTCCCTTTCCCCTTTAAATCTGCCAGAAGGTCTTCAAGCTGGCTCCTCCTACCCACCCGGGTGTAATAACCCTCGGCTCCGCCCCATGATGCCAGATCTTAGCCCGCTGGAAGCCAGGTGTGTGTGCCGCACCAGGGGAGGTCGGGTGGGTCCGTGTGGATGAACAACATATACCACTCCTGGAACAACTGTTACAGGTGAGTAACCTGTTTTTCTAGGGACATGGATATGTTGTTCATCCACACATATTGGCAGACTCCAAGCAGTTCTCCGGGAAGAGGGAGGCAAGGCGCACACCCCCTACTTTGGGAACAGAGACTGGAGAACTGAGGCCCCAAAACCAGAATCCCAGCATGACTCAAGGCTGATGTGGTAATGGGTGATGAAGGTGTTTGCTGACTTCCACGTAGCAGCCTGACAGATTTCCTGTATGGGGGATGTCCCTGGAAGCAGCCACCGATACTCTGGGAGGCTCCTTGCCCGCCAACTCGTAGCATACACTTATGCAAGATGTAATCCATCTTGCGATCATCAGCTTTGCTGGAGGTCTGCCAGAAGCGGCTTCATTGTAGGTGACAAATAGCTAACCAACCTCTCCCCAAATTTCTGCCATCCTCTCCTTATAATAGGAGAGAGCTTGTCTCAGGTCCAAAGTATGGAGCCTGTATTCGGCCTCTGAAGTGTAATTGGGATAAGTACACCAGCAGAGTCAACACCTGCTTAAGGTGAATTCTGACACCACCTTCAGAAGGAATTTCGGATGGGGGCACAGGACAACCTTGTCCATGTGGAAGACCAGATAAGAGAAGTCCACTGAAAACACCTGGAGCTCCCCTGTTCTTCTTGCAGACGTGATAGCCACCAGGAAGGCCATTTCCACAACAAGTGTGACAACTCAAACTTGTGCATTGGTTTGAATGGCTTGCCCATGAGCTGTGCCAAGACCAGCAGTAGATCACATGGAGATGAAGGTTCACGCACCAGAGGGGATATGTGATCCAGGCCTTTGAAAAAGCACCCAACCACTGTCTCCTGCGCCAATGTCTGCTGACTGGCCCATGCCCAGTAAGCAGAGATGGCTGCCAGGTGCACCCTAAGGGTCGATGACCGAAAACTCCCATTGGAGAGCGACCAAAGTTAGTCTAGAATGTTGCCCTTGCTCTGACACCAAATGGAAAACCTTTTCCACTTGAAGGCATAACATTTCTTGATCGACTCCTTCCTGGATTCTTCCACTACCATGAGTACATCCTCGGAGAGACCCAAAACCTGGAACTCTAGCCACTCGGGAACCAGGCTGTCAGGTGCAGGGATTGAAGGTCAGGGTGGAGAACCTTCCCTGACTGACTGAGATCAGGTCGGGGCATGCTGGAAGCCGCCGCGGGAGCCTGTTGCTGAGGCTGAAGAGATCTGGATACCAGAACTGGCGTGGCCAGTCTGGGGCTACCAGGATCACCTGCGCCTTGACCTTCCTCACTTTGAGGAGCACCCTGTGGTTCAAGGGAAATGGAGGGAAGGCGCAGAAGAGGCCTGGGGTCCATGGCCTTGAGAAGGCATTCCCCTGCAGCGAGCCCTGCTGAGGGGGCGGGCATGAAACAGCCTCAGCTTGGTGTTTTCCCTGGAGGCAAAAAGGTCCACCATCGGTTTGCCCCAGTGAGAGAACAAACTGTAAGCTACCTCTGGATGGAGAGACCACTCATGGGATGTCTCGCCTATGTGGCTGAGAGCATCCACCAGTTGATTTGAGGCTCCTGCACATGGATGGCTAGCAGATCTGCCTCCAGTCAGCTCAGGAGAGTCCAGATGCAGAGCGCTTCCCTGCGCAGCAGCCGGGAATGCGTGCTGCCCTGCTTGCTGAGGTAGTACATGGTCATGGTGTTGTCCGTCTGGACTTGAACCACTTGACCCTGGAGATGAAGAGTGAACGCTGACAGCACCAGTCTGACCGCTCTGAGCTCCAACAGGCTGATGTGGTAACAGGACTCCTTGGCCCTGTTTCCCCCATGTGGGCTCCCCAGCCCACGAGAGAGGCATCGGTCATGAGGACCAGACCGTCGGCACGGGGGCGAACAAAAAGGATCCTTTCCTGCAACTGGTCTAGGAAGGTCCACAACTGGAGAGCGTCCCACATCTTCTGGGTCACAGTGATCAGCTGATCGAAATGATCTAGGCACTGAGTCCACTGGGCGGCCAGCTCCCACTGAAGGGGGTGCATATGCCACCAGGCCCAACAGACCACGGAGGTGTAGGCCACCATGTAACCTAGAAGGCGCAGAATGTCCCGGGCAGGATGCAATTGCCCAACCAGAAATGATCGGGCAAAGGAGGAGAGAACCTCCGCCCTGTCTGCTGGGAGCCGGGCTCTGGCTCAGCGAGAGTCAAGCTCTGCCCCGATGAAACACATCACCTGAGAAGGCACGAGTTCCCACTTGGCCTCGTTGATCAGGAGGTCGAGTTGGGAGCAGGTCTGGAGGGCCAGATCCCTGGACCTCTCCACCTCCTGTTGGGTGGAACCTGCTAAGAGCCCATCTTCGAGGTAGGGGTGTATTCTGACCCCCAACGTCTGAGATGGGCTGCCACCACTGAAATGCATTTGGTGAAGACCCATGGGGCCGATGACAGGTTGAATGGCATGGCTTGAAACCTGTAGTGTTCCCTCTGCCCTGAAGTGAAGGAACCGCTGGTGGGACAGACAGATTGGGACATGAAAGAACGCATCCTGGAGATACAGTGAGCAGAAGCACATGTTTTGCTCCAGGGATGGTATGATCTGGGACAGAATTACCATCCAGAAGGTGCATGGCCGGAGATGCTGATTCAGATCATGCAGATCTAGAATGGGGCACTAGCCCCCCCGTACGCTTCGGGACCAGGAAGTACCTGGATATGAACCCTGGGTCTGGTGGAGGATCTGACACTCAAGCTACTGCCTCCTTGTGAAGGAGCAGAGCAATGTCATCTCGAAGAGCCAACTGAATGTGGGCAGAAGCTCTCTCCTTCCATGGGGCGAGGGGTTGGCTTGGAGGGTACTGCTCGAATTCCAAAGGCAGACCCAGGCCGACCACTTCTAAGACCCACCTGTCCGTGGTAACAGCAGACCAGGCGGAAAGGAAGTGACGAAGCCGGAGGACCCAGAGCTGGCATGACAGGAATAGGGGTGGCAACCCCTATCCCGTCACTGGGCAGGCTTGGAGGAAGAGGGTGCAAGGCCTGAACCCCAACCTCCTTTACAGGCCTGGGAAGGTCCGGGCTTTGGGTGGTGGCACCGAGCCTGAGCCTGCTGCTGCTGCTGCTGATCTTCCTGAAAGGAGGGATGCTGTTGCTGGGCCACAGGGGAAGAATGCCGAAAAGGCTTCTTCTTCTGCTGCTGCTTCTTAGGATTAGAAGAACTCTGAGCACAAGTGGCGCCCAAGGTGGCACTGGACTGCTCAATGTGCTGAAAGGGACCGTCCACACCTGGGCCGAAGATATCGGTGCACAGGAAAGGCACATCAGCCAGTTTGTGCTGGGTATCCACCGGGAAGGAGGAGAGCCTCAGCCAAGCCCTATGGTGGGAGGCAACTGCGGCTGCCAACGAACTGGCACATGAGTCCCCAATGTCCAGGGCCATCTGTAGCTGCTGTTTAGCAACGGCACGGCCTTGGTCTCGGACCTGCTTGACCATGGTGTGCAGGTCCGCGGGGAGATGTGGGAGGATTTCATCCAGGGACCCCAAAAGGGCATGGGAGAAGTGTGCCATGATGACGGCTCAGCTTGCCTGACGGAGGCCTAAGGAAGAGGCCACATAGACCTTCTGGGCAGAGTGATCCAATTTCTTGGACTCTTTCTCTGGAGGTCTGTCGGTATCAGCAGAACTGCCTGTACGTCTGAACACAGAGGCGGTCACAAGGCTCTCGACCAGAGGGTGCACTGTGCACCCTGCAAGGAACCCGAATGGGCCATCCAGGCAGATGGAGCTGGACAGGAGGCAGGGTGCTGCCAAAGTTCAAGGGCCGGTCCAATGATGGCTATCCCCTCTCTTGAGGATATCAGTGAGACGGTACTCTGCCTTTTTCTGGATGGGTTCTAGGGAGAATGCCCTGAAAGAAAGAAGTGCCTTCCTCCATCGCAAAATCACCAGCCGACTTGTCATCCCATGGATGAGAATGGAGACCAGTGTCATCCGAATTCAAAGTATCTGGATACAACGGTCAACCGTCCAGATCACCCTCGACTCACCTAGGGCGGTCAGGGGTGAGAGTGACCGAAAGACATTGAGGGAGCCCGGTGTCCGGCCGAGCTTTCTTGGAAGGAGCCCCTCTCATGGGCTGCTTAGGCAGTGGTTCCACCAGAACTGGTGGAGAGACCGGTTTAGGCCTAACCGGAAGAGGTTTTGCCAGCTCCGCAGGCGGGGGAACCAGCTTTGGCCTGGGAGGCGAAAGCCAAGTAATGGTCGGGGCAGGAGCCGGGGTTGGCTTGTGCTCGGACAAAATCAGATGCTGCCACATGAGGTCCTCGTAGCGTCGACGGAGTTTCCGCTGAAGCCTCTCCTCATTCAAAGAGGATGAGGATGACTGATGGAGTCACCTCTTTTTGACACGCTTGTTCGCCTTCCTCACCCTGTCGGTCGAGGGGGTCCGAGCCATCGATCGAGATTGGACAGGCCGACTCGGTCGCTCGGGAAACGCTGGTAAAACCGGAGACTTCCGAGGGTCAGGGACCACTTTCTTGGCAGGTTTCCCAGCTGGCTGGGTCTCCTCGTCAGGGAAGGAAAGGACCGGAGTCCTACTGAGGGAGTCGGCGACAAAGGGTCGAGAATAATCTCAACTTTGTTGAACGAAACTTCGGTTGACTGATCCGACGGCAAAGCCAAGAAGCCAGCAGCCGAAGAGCCAATTTCAACCAAGGTTGAAATGGCTGGCTCCTGGGACAGATCTCTTCTGATCCCAAGATGGTCCCGGGTCCCTCTCCCACTTACGAGACTGAGAGGACTGTGTGCACGCAGGACTCTCACCCTTAGTCGGGAGAGAGTGGCTGAGTGGAACGAAGAACACCCGAGAGGAAGATTCCATGGAGCGAGCCGCTTCCTGCTCGAAGGCCTGCATGCACTCCTACTGCTCAGCAGATCCCGCGGCCACGGAAACCACCCACTGGACCTCCTTAGATTTCACCGGCGGATTCCGTTTTTTGGGCCTGCCCAATTTAAGGCATGCGAGACGGTCATCGAGGATGTTAGGCTGAAAAGCGAGATAGAACTCGCAGCTTGTGGTGTCATGACTGACACCAAGACAGTAGATGTACGCAGTGTGTGGGTCCGTACATGTCATCTTCTGGCTGCACGGGCACCGGTGAAATCCGAGGGAAGATTCATCTTCCATAATCAAGAAGCAAAAGTTGCAATCGCTAACACGAGTAAGTTTCAGTTCCGGAATAACCAAAGGTTGAGGAGCCAGGGCCTACAAAATGTGACAGCACGATGGAGGCAACCTGAGTCTTCTAGCGGAAAGGAAGATCTGCCGTCATGGGGCGGAGCCGAGGGTTATACCACCAGGGTGGGTGGGAAGTGCCACTTGAAGACCATCCGGCAGATTTAAAGGGGAAAGGACAATGCCAGTAAGTTTGGATAAACAACATAGCCACATCCCTAGTATGTAAACTCTCACTGTATTACTGTCTATGCCTTGGCACCAAAGACAAGTTTTTTTGTATGTTATCTTTCATAACAACAATAAAAAGAAAATATAAACAAAAACAAACAAAAAAAAAAGGCATTGATCCTGAAGTCCATGGGCCAGTGCCAGCCCCAGCAGATCCAGCGGGACTCCCTGTCTGTTGCCCATGAGTAAGACGGGATCTGAATGGCAGGGACTGAAACATCGGCGGGGGTGTCACAAGGCTCTATGTTGATGAGCCATGGCTGTGCAAAGAAGGACCAGTGGGAGGCACTGCTAAGGCCAACCCTGTGGAAGAAAGGGGGTGGGAAGCAGTGGGGTTGCCGCCCAGACGGTTAATGAATCAGCAACGGCAAGTGCTTGAACCGGCAAACAAGAGTTTGCTGGGGGAGGATTTCTACTTACTCCAGTCCCTCTCCCAGTGCTTATGTTTAGCAGCTGATTTCTCTCAGGCCTTGGAGAAGTAGAAGTGTGAGGATAGGACTAGCGATGAGGAGGAGCTTCTTGCCTCATGTTCCTTCTCCATTCAGGCGACCTTCTGTTCCAGCAGAAAAGACTCTAGGGCCTTCTAATGGTGCTGCCTGGTAGCCTGGTTGAATCCACGGCAGACCTTGCAGGCCTTAACGTCATGGTCCGCGCCAAGACAGTGGACACAGGCATCGTACTCGTCCTTGCTCCACACCTGCAGTATTGGAAAAGTTTTTCGGGCTGGTCAGGACAAACGTAGGCGAAAAATAAAGTGATTCACAAACTAGTGTGAGAAAAGAAACAAAGAAATAGAAGATTTGGCAGTCAACTAAAGCAGCGGTATCTCTGTGGAGTCCTATGTGTGATGGTCAATGGCGGGAAAAGAACTGAGGAGGGCACAGGGCCGCCCATGTTCATAAAAGAAAGATTTTGTTGGCTGATGTCATTGTGGGTGGCCCTAGCAGACTGCTAGTGAAAAAGTTTCCATTTGGTCCTAGTGCCTGGCGCTTATAGCTCCATTGGTGTGGCCTAATGCAAGAGATACCCTCGATGAAAACCTTCTATTCCAGAGAAAACATAGTACTAAACTCTTTACAAAATATTACTAACACAAGCAAGTAACCAAAGTGGGTCTACAAAATCTCTGACAGACCCATGGTGGACACTGCCTTTTCATGCTGAAATAGTGGTCAGCAACAGGCTTCCAGCTTACCCCATGATGGGGCACAATTTCCCTAGGCACATATTACATGTCTGCATGTGCATGCCAGACAAACACAGAAGTGTGTGGGGGGTTATATGCAACTGATTCCCAGATGGGTTCCAGTTCCAGATGCATGGGGTATTATGATCCAGGGTCTGCACAAGAAGACACATGAAGAAAGACTAAAGGAGCTTAAGATGTATAACCCTCGAGGAAAGGAGGTGGGGGGGCATGATAGAAACTTTCAAATACCTCAAGGGAATCAACAAAGTCCAAGAGGGTAGCATCTTTCAGAAAAAGAGATGCGCAAGAACAAGCGGCACAATTTGAAGATAGAGGGGGGAAGGCTCAGACGTAGTGTGAGAAAGTATTTCTTCACAGAGAGGGTTGAAGATGCATGGAACAGCCTTCCTGATGAGGCTGTAGAGTTAAAAACAATGGGGGAATTCAAGAATGTATGGAACAGACATAAGGCAATTCTAGTGGCGGGGTAGGAGGAGGAAGGCTGTTGGTTAAAAATGGGGAGAGGGGTACAGCACACCATACGTCAAATAGTAAGAACACCCTTCACCCTCAGCTAGTGGTCAAACAGGAGTTCGGCATGTTTGTAGTTCATTTGCATCACCAGGTGAGGAAGAAGGTCCGGCTCCCCATACGATGCACAGGGGAAACACCAGACCTCGCCCAACAAGTAACACTCCGAAATCTGGCCAATGGAAAATCATGTACACAAATGCTCGCAGTCTGGAAACAAGATCCCAGATCTGCAGGCAATAATGACAGAGGCTAAACTGGACATAGTAGCAATTAGCGAGATGTGGTTCACTAGTAACCACACTTGGGAGACTTCAGTACCTGGCTATGTACTGCTCAGAAGAGACCGAGGTGCAAAAAAAGGGGAAGGTGGAGTAACCCTGTATGTCAACGAAAATATCAAAGCTACAGAAATTCAAAATACACATAAGGAGCCAGAAGAATTGTGGGTCACCCTGGAAACAGGAAATGGGGCAGCCATACAAACTGGGGTTGTCTACAGGCCTCCAGCCAGGGGGAGGACACATTCACATTACTGTTAGAAGATATACAAAACATGGCAGCTAAAGGGGAGGTTCTGATAATGGGAGACTTCAACATGCCAGATACAGATTGGTCAATACCAGCAGGAACATCGGCCAGAACTAGGCACATGGTGGGTTCCCTGCAGGGGGAGGGCCTCAAACAATTGGCACAACAACCCACAAGAGACAGGGCTATCTTAGATCTAGTGCTGACTAACAGGGAAAGGATCATAGATCTCCATGTAGAAGGTCACCTGGGGACCAGTGACCATCACATGGTATGGTTCAATTTGCCCACTAGAACTAAATCATTCCATTCCAAGGCAAAAATATGGGACTTTAGAGGAATTGACTTTGATAAGATGGCCAACAGAGTTAAGCTAGCCCTGGCAAAAAGAAATACAGGTGAGAGGGTACAGGCAAAGTGAGCAAGCATTAAGGATGCAATACTTGAAGCAACATCCCATTGTGTTAGAGAAAAAAGGAAGTACAAAAGAAGAAGGAAACCACTTTGGTTCTCAAAAACAGTAGCAGAAAAGGTCAGAGCCAAAAGGCTAGCCTTCAGGAAATATAAAGAAACGCTGCAGGATGAAGATAGGGAGGCATACCAAGCTTCCCTAAGGGAAGCAGGGAAGGCAGTAAGGCAGGCAAAGGCCCAAACTGAGGAAACACTAACAGTAAAAGAAGGTGACAAGACTTTCTATAGATACATTAGTGAAAGGAGAAAGTCCAGAGGGGGTATTGCTAAGATCAAATGGGATAAGGGGGCATGTGAGGAGGAGGACCATGTAAAGCATCTATCCTAAATAGATACTTCTGCTCAGTATTTACTGAAGAGAAGGTAGGGCAGGGCCCACAGCTCAGCACCAAGGACACGGGGGAGGGAGGTGTGCACTAGTCCCTTCACAAAAGAAAGGGTCCTACAAGAGCTCGATAAGCTCAGGGTGGACAAAGCAATGGGACCTGATGGCATACATCCCAGGGTACTTAAGGAGCTAAGGGTGGAACTAGCAGAGCCATTACCAGAACTGTTTAGTGAGTCTCTGAGCACAGGAGAGGTCCTGGAAGACGAGAAGAGCTCATGTGATCCCGCTCCACAAGAGTGGCAGCAGGGAGGAGGCAGGTAACTACAGACCAGTCAGTCTTACCTCAGTAGTGGGCAAGATTATGGAGGCACTACTTAAGGAAAGGATAGTGCAACACCTGAAATCTATAGGAGCACAGGATCCAAGACAGCATGGGTTTACAAAAGGAAGGTCCTATCAAACTAATCTCATAGATTTCTTTGACTGAGTAACCAGAGTGGTGGACCAAGAGGAAGCAGTTGATGTTGCCTACCTTGACTTCAGCAAAGCTTTTGATATTGTTCCACACAGAAGATTGATTAATAAGCTGGGTAAGCTCGAGGTGGGTCAGACGTTGGTGTGCTGGGTGGCAAACTGGTTGGCGGGCAGAAAACAGAGAGTGGTGGTAAATGGTATACAGTAAGAAGAGATGCAAGTCACAAGTGGGGTACCTCAGGGATCAGTCTTGGGGCCAGTCCTCTTCAATATCTTCATCAGTGACATTGCAGATGGACTGGAGGGTAAGGTTTGTCTGTTTGCAGATGACACCGAGATCTGTAACAGAGTAGATGATCCAGATGGGGTGGGCAGAATGAGAAGAGATCTGGATAAACTAGCAGAATGGTCGAAAGAGTGGCAACTGGGGTTTAATGCAAAGAAGGCAAGATCATGAACATAGGGAAGAGAAACCCTGAAGCCACCTATAGGCTGGGAGGGGAGTTGCTGGCAGTCACAAGGGAAGAAAGAGACTTGGGCATCATCATCGCTGATGACCTGAAATCATCCAAGCAGACCACTAAAGCAGTAGGCAAGGCTAGGGGGATGTTGGGGTGTATTAGTAGGGACATCACAAGTCATAAGAGGGAGGTAATAATCCCTCTTTACAAGACACTGGTTAGACCCCATCTGGAGCACTGCGTGCAGTACTGAAGGCAGCACCTGCACAAGGACATTGACAAAATGGAGGCAGTCCAGAGAAGAGCAACCAAAATGGTGAAGGGACTGCATCAGAAAACATATGAGGACAGATTAACGGAGCTCAATATGTATACCATAGAGCAAAGGAGGGAGAGAGGTGATGTGATCGAAACATTCAAACACCTTAAGGGCATTGACAAGGTGAAAGAGTCTAACATGTTTCAATATAGGAAAAATAGCAGGACAAGAGGACACAGCATGAGATTAGAGGGAGGCCAATTAAGGGGTAATGTGAGGAAGTTCTTTTTCATAGAAAGGGTGGTGGATGCATGGAACAGCCTACCTCAGGAAGTGATGGATATGAATACAGTGCAGGGCTTCAAACAGGCATGGGATAGGCATAAGGGAGCAATACAGATGAGTATGAATAGACAGGTCATTGACAGAGCAAATTCATAAGGTAGAAAAAGAAATGGGCAGACTGGATGAGCCTTGCAGTCCTTATCTGCTGTCAGCTTCTATGTTTCTATGTAACTAGGATCTGTAGCTTATCTGTTAGGTAGGGAAATGGGCAGACTAGGTGGGCCAAGCGGTCCTTATCTGCCATCAAATTCTATGTTTCCCTGTGCAGGGAATTTATTTATTTGTTTTACAACTTGTTTACCTAGAACTGAATTATAACATCTCATTTCCAGTGGGGTTCTGAGTTTAACCTATGTCTCCAGCTGGATGAACTGGAGTACTGGGAAGTTAACGTGCTCAAGTGAGTACCCTCACAGTGAGCAGAGACAAGTACTCTCTCAGTGCAGAGACAATCATTCTCTCAGTGAGAACTTGCCTCTAACAGGGTCTGAACCGGTGATCTCTTGGTTCCCAAGCCGGTGCTCTAACCACTAAGCTACGCTTCCTCCTCACTGTTTACTAGGATGTTGCACGTAATACAATCTATACAGTTTCCTGCACAGTGACATCCCTTACTATCACATAATCCCATGACATGGCTGCCTCCTTTATTTAATCTACAGGTGATTTAGATATTTGTGTTTCAGTACTGATATATGGCACCTCCAGGTAAGTCCAATATCTCATCAGAAAGATCTTTTCATGGGCTTTCAGAATTCTTGATATCCAGCTCAGTTACCTTCCCCATTAACCCCTTTGCTGCTAAGGACATTTTTGCTAGAAATATTTCTTTATATATAAGTAAATAAAGTTTCAACAGTTCTCAATCTCATCCCATAGATTGTATAGTAGATCTGCATCATTCATTATCCTGCATTGCCATCTTGTGGCCACTGTTCACTACCATTTAAATGAAAGCACACTGATTATAAACATGCTGTATATATGCTTCACTTAGGTACTTTGTTTCTGTTCCACAGAGTTTTTAATATTTTATTATAATTATTTTATATGATGTTCTATGGATGCACAGTAACTGGCACTGCATTAAACAGTGCCAAAATGAGTCAGAAACACCAAAATAAATTTCAGGATGTACAGCATACATCCACGAGCAGTACAAGGGTTAAGCTGCCCAAGAAAGTAAAGGCACACCAATGTGACATAGTGAGAGATACACGCCAGACAATGAAATTTTACACTGCCTTATGATTTTTGCCAAGCTGAGAATTATGCATGGAGACAGTATACTTATTTTCTCAGTGGAAATACACTGGGAAATGGTTGCAAAAATCCAGCACTCCCTAGTGACTCTCTTGCAGAAGCAAATTCCGAGACAGAGGACTGAGGAGAGTGCGAGTAATGGAACTCTAAACATTCATTTGAACTTGACTGGGCAGTATTGGGTGTACTGGATTGGGACTTTACAGTATGTTACTACTTAACTTTTTGGATTGGAGGCCATCGAATGTTTCAAGTTACAAGTAAAAAATAGGTTATTCACCTGTAACTGTAGTTCTAGGAGTGGCATATGGCTCACATCCACATTCTGGCAGTTCCACCAGAACAATCTCACTGGCTGAATGTCTCTCAGCTACACACCTCCACCACCAGGACAGTATATCCCGACTCCACTCTGCGACATCAGATCTTGCATGGTGGAAGCAGGAATCCATGTGCCACTTGCCAGGGAAGGCTGTGAAGGCTGTGTGGATGTGAACCGTATACAACTTCTAGAAAGTACAGTTATGTAAGACCTTACCGTAACAGTAGATCTTTGAGGAGTGTCTCTTGCAGCAGGTAATACACTTCGGTCATCGCCAGAGGTCACTGTGGTGCATGGCAGCTCTTCTAGCAGTCTCTTTCCAGGGGCCGCCCACACATGACATCACCTTCCTGTTTCCTGTATAAGTGTGGGTGGTCCCTGGTATCCTCAGTTTCCCCTGCCGGATTCAGCATGCTAAGCGAACATCCATTCGAAGCCGAGGTGCCACATGTATCCCAATCCATAAGTCACTGGACCAGAATTTGTCCTCTTAGAGAAGGAAGGGGACGGAGGGCGGGATTGTACCTGCAGCAAGTGACACTCCTCAAAGATCTACTGTTACGGTAAGGTCTTACATAACTGTACTATCTTCCACAGAGTGGTCTCTTGCAGCAGGTAATACACTTGGGATGAATACCAAGCAGTATACCCAAAAGGGTGGACATTATGACAGGAGGCCTTGTAGGAAAGCTTGGCCAAGGGCAGTCCTACAGCGTGAAGCAATGTCTAAGTTGTAATGCTTCATGAAAATATGAATTGTGGACCAGGTAGCTGCATTGCAGATATCCGTGATAGATGCCCCTTTAAAGCAGACCACAGTAGTGGCCATAGCTCTGGTAGAATGGGCTTGGACAGGTCCTGGTAATGGCTTGTTGTACTTTGAGTAGCAAAATATTAATACAGTATGCCAGCCAGTTAGACAGAGTCTGTTTATTGACAGGGAGACCTTCCCTGCCTGAGACGAAGGTGACAACAATTTAATAAGTCTTTCTAATCGATTTAGTCTGATTAGTATAGTATCATAAAATACGGTGGACGTCTAGAGTATGTAGGAGGCGTTCACCTCGACTGGAATGTTCAGGATAATATACTGATAATTCCAAGGTTTGATTTAAGGTGTGTTCTGACACTACCTTATGTAGGAAGGAAGGGTTGGTATGAAATGTCATCCTGTCTTTGTGAAAGATCAAGTAGGGTTCTCTACACATAAGGGTGAGGCGCTCGGAAATACGTAGAGCTGAAATGACAGCCACTAGGAATAGTGTTTTCCAAGAAAGAAAACTGAGGTCACATGTGGCCGCCGCTTCAAAGGGTTCAAGAAATAATTTCTCTATTAGAAAACTGAAATCCATGACCCGCCAGTGCAGCGGTTGGATTTCCACTTAACACTACAGCCAGGTTCGGAACCGGACCAGGGTTGCTGGAGAAGCCAGTCGGGAGGAGAAAGCTGGGCGTCGGCTGACTGCTCGCTCTCGCCTGGGAGAGGTGGTATGCCACCTCACTGCTTACTGACTCCTGGCGGAGACGCAGAACACAGCAACTAGGAGACACAAGCTTGAAGGGGTGTGGTGGGCGTCGGCATTCGCCTAAGGCGTCAGTGGCACACCACGCCTGGGAAAGAAACAGGGAACGAAAGGCTCCCCTGCCGGGCTAGATGGATGGCTGCCAGTTCCGTTGTGGCCAAGGAACCTGGCTCTCAATCCCATCTCAGCAGCTCTCAGGAGGGTCGAGATGGAGTCGCTGGTTGCCCCTAGTGCCTTCCCCCTCGGAGGAGGGGGACCCATCCGGTGCAGGGTTACGCCCGTACTAACCCTCCTGAGATGGCTGCAATATGAGACGTGGAGGGTGGGGTGTAGAAAGGTTCCAACGGGGCCTAGGCTGGCCCAATGGAGAGTTGAGCCCGGGAGACAAGGAGCAAAGAAAAAAAAAACTGAAATCCCACGGAGGAGTGGGTCTTCTGATAGTTGGTTTAATATGTAACAATCCCCTTAGAAACATTTTGGCTAGATAATGTTGATACAGTAATCTGCCATCCAGAGGTTCATGGAAGACCGAAATAGCGGCCAAATGGACTTTTATGGAGGAATAGCTTAATCCTGTCTCAGCAATCGAGGCCAGGTAATCCAAAACTTTCGTCAGTGGACAGCAGAAGGAATCCAATGATCGGGAAGTAGTCCAGATAGAAAAGCATTTCCATTTGGCACTATATGTTTCCCTGGTCACTGGATTACGTGAGGCCTGTAAAATATTAGCAACAGGAGAGGACACTTGTAAACATGTTACGAAAATGTTCTCTGGAGCCAAGTGTGAAGGTGTAGCGCCTTCAGGTTGGGGTGTAAAAGGGTCCCTTGATTCTGAGTCAAGAGATCTGGTCTGATTGGCAACGGATCGGGATCCTCTACTGAGAGCTGCTGAAGTAGGGGGAACCACACCTGTCGAGGTCACAGAGGGGCTACAAGGATCACTGCGGCAGGTTTGAGTTGTAATTTCAGTAGAGTTCGTTGCAGGAGTGGGATGGGGGAAGCATATAACAAGAGTCCTGTCCACGGTTGGGACAGGGCATCTACAGACCTTTCCTTTTTGCTCGGGATAATGGAATAGTATCTGGGGAGACGGTGGCTGATTGGGGAGGCAAACAGATCTAGTTGCGGAGTCCCCACAGATGAAAGATTTTCGGAAGCACTTTGTGATGAAGTGTCCATATGTGTGCGGACGAGTGGCGACTGAGACGGTCAGCCAGGATGTTACAATGTCCTGGTAAGTGGATGGCTGTCAGTACTAGGTGTTGCCGAATGGCCTCTTTCCAGACTGCCAGGCGTTTCTTTCCACAGAGTGCAGGACTTTGTACCTCCTTGTTTGTTAAGGTAGAATACTACTGCAGTGTTGTCTGACTGAATCAGCAACGGTCCCAGAGATAGGTGGGGTTGAAAAGCCTGGAGAGCAAAGCGAACAGCCCGCAGCTCCAGGAGACTGATGTGGCGATGAGCGACAGAAGTGGTTCATAGAAACATAGAAGTTGACGGCAGATAAGGACCGCAAGGCCCATCCAGTCTGCCCATTTCTTTTTCTACCTTATAAATGTGCCATCGGCCTTTGCTCTGTCAGTGGCCTATCTATTCATAGTCATTTGTATTGCTCCCTTATGCCTATCCCATGCCTGTTTGAAGCCCTGCACTGTATTCATAGCCACCACTTCTTGTGGTAAGCCATTCCATGCATCCACCACCCTTTCTGTGAAAAAGAATTTCCTCACATTCCCCCTTAATCGGCCTCCCTCTAATCTCATGCTGTGTCCTCTTGTCCTGCTATTTTTCTTATATTTAAACATGTTAGACTCTTTCACCTTGTTTATGCCCTTAAGGTGTTTGAATGCCTCGATCATATCACCTCTCTCCCTCCTTTGCTCAAGGGTATACATATTGAGCTCCGTTAATCTGTCCTCATATGTCTTCTGATGCAGTCCCTGCACCATTTTGGTTGCCCTTCTCTGGACTGCCTCAATTTGGTTAATGTCCTTGTGAAGGTGTGGCCTCCAATACTGCACGCAGTACTCCAGATGGGGCCTAACCAGTGTCTTGTACAGAGGGATTATTACCTCCCTACGACTTGTGATACCCCTACTAATACACCCTAACACCCCCTAGCCTCTACCTACTGCTTTAGGAGGTCTGCTTGGATGATTTTAGGTCATCAGTGATGATGATGCCCAAGTCTCTTTTCTTCCTTTGTGACTGCTAGCAACTCCCTCCCAGCCTATAGGTGGCTTCAGGGTTTCTCTTCCTATATGCATGATTTTGCACTTCTTTGCATTAAATGCCAGTTGCCACTCTTCTGACCATTCTGCTAGTTTATCCAGATCTCTTCTCATTCTGCCCACCCCATCTGGATCATCTACTCTGTTGCAGATCTTGGTGTCATCTGCAAACAGACAAGCCTTACCCTCTAGTCCATCTGCAAGGTCACTAATGAAGA
The DNA here is from genome assembly GCA_016271365.2 of Neoceratodus forsteri. Classification (NCBI taxonomy): domain Eukaryota; kingdom Metazoa; phylum Chordata; order Ceratodontiformes; family Ceratodontidae; genus Neoceratodus; species Neoceratodus forsteri. Next base: position 68,769,062 of record CM057459.1, read on the forward strand.
TGTTGAAGAGGACTGGCCCCAGGACTGATCCCTGAGTACCCACTTGTGACTTGCATCTCTTCTGACTGTATACCATTTACCACCACTCTCTGTTTTCTGCCCGTCAACCAGTTTGCCACCCAGTTGACCAACTTCGACCCAACCCGAGCCTACCCAGCTTATTTATCAATCTTCTATGTGGAACAGTGTCAAAAGCTTTGCTGAAGTCAAGGTAGGCGACATCAACTGCTCCTCTGGTCCACCACTCTGGTTACCCAGTCAAAGAAATCTATGAGATTAGTTTGACAGGACCTTCCTTTGTAAACCCATGCTGTCTTGGATCCTGTGCCCCTATGGATTCCAGGTGTTGCACTATCCTTTCCTTAAGGAGTGCCTCCATAATCTTGCCCACTACTGAGGTAAGACTGACCGTCTGTAGTTCCCCTGCTCCTCCTGCTACCACTCTTGTGGAGCGGGATCACATGAGCCCTTCTCCAGTCTTCTGGGACCTCTCCTGTGCTCAGAGACTCACTAAACAATTCTGCTAATGGCTCTGCTAGTTCCTCCTTTAGCTCCTTAAGTACCCTGGGATGTATGCCATCAGGTCCCATTGCCTTATCCACCCTGAGCTTGCAAGCTCTTGTAGGACCCTTTCTTTGTGAAGGGAGTAGTGCTCATCTCCCTCCCCCTGTGTCCATGATGCTGAGCTGTGGGCCCTGCCTACCTTCTCTTCAGTAAATACTGAGCAAAAGTATCTATTTAGGATAGATGCCTTTACAGGGTCCTCCTCCTCACATGCTCCTTTTCTCCATTAAGCTTAGCAATACCTCTGGACTTTCTCCTTTCGCTAATGTATCTATAGAAAGTCTTGTCACCTTCTTTTACTGTTCAGTGCTAGTGTTTCCTCAGTTTGGGACTTTGCCTGCCTTACTGCTTACCTGCTTCCCTTAGGGCAGTTTGGTATGCCTCCCTATCTTCATCCCGCTGTGTTCCCTTATATTTCCTGAAGGCCAGCCTTTTGGCTCTGACCTTTTCTGCTACTGTATTTGAGAACCAAAGTGGTTTCCTTCTTCTTTTGCACTTCCTTTTCTAACACAATGGGATGTTGCTTCAAGTATTGCATCCTTAATGCTTGCCCACTTTGCCTGTACCCCCTCACCTGTGTTTCTTTTTGCCAGGGCTAGCTTAACTCTGTTGGCCATCTTATCAAAGTCAGCTCCTCTGAAGTCCCATATTTTTGCCTTGGAATGGGATGATTTAGATGTAGTAGCCAAATTGAACCATACCATGTGATGATCACTGGCCCCCAGGTGACCTTCTACCTGGAGATCTGTGATCCCTTCTTTGTTAGTCAGTACTAGATCTAGGATAGCCCTGTCTCTTGTGGGTTGCTGTACCAGTTGTTTGAGGCCCTCCCCCTGCAGGGAATCCACTATGAGTCTAGTTCTGGCCGATGTTCCTGCTGGTATTGACCAATCTGTATCTGGCATGTTGAAGTCTCCCATTATCAGAACCTCCCCTTTAGCTGTCATGTCTTGTATATCTTCTAACAGTAATGTGTCTATGTCCTCCCTCTGGTCTGGGGGCCTGTAGACAACCCCAGTTCTTATGGCTGTCCCATTTCCTGTTTCCAGGGTGACCCACAGTTCTTCTGGCTCCTTATGTGTATTCTGAATTTCTGTAGCTTTGATATTTTCATTAACATACAGGGCCACTCCTCCCCCCCTTTTTGCACCTCGGTCTCTTCTGAACAATACAGCCTTGGTACTGAAGTCTCCCAAGTGTGGTTACTGGTAAACCACGTCTCACTAATTGCTACTATGTCCAGTTTAGCCTCTGACATTATGCCTGCAGGTCTGGGATCTTATTTCCCAGGCTGTGAGCATTTGTGTACATGATTTTCCATTGGCCAGATTTTGGTGTGTTAGTTGTTGGGTGAAGTTTGGCGTACTCCTGGCGTCGTATGGAGCAAAACACTTTTTCTTACTCGTGATGCAAATGAGCGGCAAACATGCTGAATTCACTTTTGACTATCTAGTTGAGGGGAGGGTGTTCTTCCCATTCGACGCGATGGGATGCTGCACCCTCTCCCATTTGCTAGTTTAAATATTCTGCAAAGACGTCCAAACTTCTGCCCCAATGCACTGACTCCTCTTTAGTCGGATGCAGTCCATCAAATTTAAAGAACTTTGCTCCCAGAACTGTTGCCAGTTCCCTACAAATCTGTGTCCTTTTCCTGGCACCAGTCCTTGAGCCAGCGGTTTTAGCTCCCCTATCTCCACTCTGACCTTCCGTCCATCTGCTCCCCTCTCCCAGACTGGCAGGATCTCAGAGAAGGAGATGCGGACTAATAGATGATAGTTTGTCACCCAGCCTAGTCAGGTGTTCCCTTGGTCTCCACAACTGACCGCTGGCGTAGATCATTAGTCCCTATGTGTACTAGGACATCAATGTTTTCTCCTGCTTTGTGAGCAATTTTAGCAATGCGGTCAGTGTCTCTCCATGCTGATGTACCTGGGAGACATCTGACCATCACCCTGGCTGGAGATGGTATCAACTCCCGAATCATGGAGTCTCCTATGATCAGAAGTTTTTGGATTTCCTTTGTGCTTGTTTAGTTTTGGTTCCTGATTTGGGTGAGTTTTGTTGTGCTAGCTCTGTGCATGATGTTCTGCTCTGCAGTGTCTTCTGCCTCTTTATTTGATTTCAGAGATAGAGGCAGATACCTGTTTGTAGTGTTTATACGGTATTTGGAGGTAATGTGTGGAGAGCAGAGTGATGGGGCACCTGATTTGCTCCTCTAACCACCTGCCAACCTCCTGGACCAACTACCCTCTGGATCGAGGTTTTCTGTTGGATGCTGGGGAAATGGCAGGTGGTTCTTATAATGTATTTCCTCTTCAATATGAAATTTGAGGCGGCAATCTCTGCCCATGCTGCCCGGAGCTGAGCCCTAAGATCTCCAAAGGCCCAGCATGTAGGACAGTGTCCTAAATCCTGCAAGACTGTCCTTCTGAAAATTGTTCCACAGTACCTGCAATTAATGAAATCCATTCCAAATAAGTTGCTGGGTTTGTAACCTAGTCAGAGTAATTAGAAGGAAAAAAAGGAAAAAAAATGCAAGTAATGGTTTAATTGTGCTTTGTTTAACTTGTTATAACAAGTTAAATTACTAGTGCCCCTGTAAATGAGATCACCTTGTGGAGGCTCCACTGATCCGCCCCTTCCTGCTCTGTCACAGGAAATGTCACAACTGTGGTACCCTATAAAAGGTGTAGCGTGGGTGGTTGGGGATGGGGGTGGGTGGCTGGGCCCTTCCCTGCCTAAAAGAAGAACCACGGACGAAAGAACAATGAGGTAAGAGCAGAAACAATCAGTCAATAACAAATGCAGTAACCCTGAAAGCTTATCCTAATGTTAGATAAAACTGTAAAACCTGTAAAGCACCACCTGTAATAATTTCAGAGAAGATATACGCTGTAAGAAACACTTTGTCCAGAGAAAAATAAAGCAGTAACAGAAGATATGCCTTGCAAAAGACAATTTGAATCAGAAGATTACAGGAGTAATCTGTTAGCACACACCTGTAGGCACACCTTGTAATAATGCAGAAGAAGGTATACCAGCAACAACAATTTGAATCAGAGAAAAAATAAAGCAATGAAATGTTAGCAACAAACAGTAGCAATCCCTGTGAGTAAAACATAAAAACACCACCACACAGTAAATCTGCTTAGCCAAACTAAATCTTAATCCTTCTCCCTTGCTCTGGTAAGTTTCTCTACTCTGCCTTTCAAGCAGTCTTAGAAGGAAAAAGCTCAGGTGAAGCTAGGTGCCTTGGCCAGCAAACCAAGTCTTCTACCTAGAGAGTGCCTTCCGTCCTGTAAGAACCCAGGTGTGCGCCCCATCCTTCTAAAGATGCATCCGTGGTCAGCATCTGCATGGGAGGGGAGGATTGGAAGGGCATGCCTTGATACAGGTTGGCTCAGAGTGTCCACCAGACATGGGCAGATCGCAATGTGGGAGAGACTCTGATGTCTTCGAAATTTTCTGTTTTTTGAGACCATTGGTTCTGGAAGACCCACTGGACTGGTCTCATATGAAGACGAGCAAAAGCTACCGTAGGGATGGTAGCGGCCATGTGACCTAGGAGACCTGGCATTTGTCTGGCTGTGACTACTCTCTGGGTTTGTATCTGCGATGCCAGAGAAAGGAGCTTGTCTTGCCTGGCAGCTGGAAGGTAGGTCCTGGCAGAAACCACATCTAGGACTGCACCTATATACTGGAGCGACTGTGTGGGGGTCGGATTGGACCTCGGCCAATTGACTGTAATCCCTAGAACTGGGAAAAGAGTTAAGGTTGCATCTATGGAGGAAAGTAGAGCAGTTTTGGACTCCACTTTGATGAACCAATCGTCCAGATATGGAAAGACAAAGTGCCCGTCCCTTCGAAAGGCTGCTGCCACTACTGCTAGGCATTTGCTGAACACTCTCGGGGCTGAGAGGCTGAACGAGACTGCCTGGAATTGGTACTGTTCTCCCAACAGGTGAAAGCAAAGGAACCTGTCGTGGGCGGGATGGATGGGTATATGTAGGTAGGCATAGCAAATGCAGTAGGTTTCCCCTGTGGAATGTGGCCCCTTGTCGACAGAGCTGCTGGGGAAAGAGTGTTATGCTGCAAAAATGATGGTCCCATCAACGGGAGAGGATCCCCGCCAAAGACGTGTTGCTGGAACCCATAAAGGGCTCATTATAAACTGCCATCAATGCGCTAGAGAGCACCGTCGATGAAGAGGCAGGCTGAGAATGCGCCGTCAACAGTGGGGCACCAGTGATGGTGACCGTCAATGAGTGCTTAGGCATGGAGTGTGAGGAGGGCTTCTCCTTCTCCTTTTTGTGCCATCGATGAAAATCAGCTGGAGGGGGACTTTTGGGACAAGCCCCCTGATTCTCCATGAGAGACAATTTCTGCTCCATTAAATATTTAATCTCAAGCAACTGTCGATGACGGGTTGCTTGGTTGAAATCCTGGCAATAAATGCAGGAACTGGTGTCATGTGTGGGTCATAGACACCTTACTCAAGTAGTATGGTTGTCGAAGCGGTAGATTTTTCTACCGCAAAGGCAGGAATGAAATATCGCTTTCTTGCTTGAAGATTCCTTGGACATTCATTTGGTTGCTCAAATTCTCATCGATGATTGCTGTCTGAAGTTGCTCTAGCTGCTGTGTGCGAGATGAAAACAGTGCGAAAATGAACTGAGGATACCAGGGACCACTCACGCTTATATAGGAAACAGGAAGCTGATGTCACGTGTGGGCGGCCCCTGGAAAAAGACTGCTAGAAGAGCTGTCATGCACCACTGCGACCTCTGGCAATGACCCAAGTGTATTACCTGCTGCAAGAGAACACTCCGTGGAAAATCTACAATTACAGGTGAGTAACCTAGTTTTTTAAAGTGTGGATATGGTTCACTATCAATGCTCTGGTAGACTCCCAGCAGTTCTCCAGGAGGAAGGGGCATAACGTGCACTCCTAATTGGTGAAGAGAGACTGGAAAACCGAGGTCCCAAAGTCAGCAACCCGACGTGACTCAAGGTCGATGCGGTAGTGGGAAATGAAGGTATGTGCTGACTTCCAGGTAGCAGTCCTGCTGATTTCCAGGATAGGGCATCCATGGAAGCAGCCATTGAGGCAGCAGTATGTATGGTAGAACGAGCACGAAGCCCTATGGTAGGCTCCCTACCAGCCAGCCCATAGCAGACGTCGATGCAGCATGTGATCCATCTGGTAACTGTCCCCTTTTCTGCCAGTCTGCCAGGCATGACTTCAGCGTAAGTGACAAACAGCAGATGAGGCTATCCCCAAACTCCAGCCATGCACTACACATAATAAGAGAGCACCTTCTGCAGGTCCAGGGAATGAAGCCTGTGTTCAGCATTTGAAGATGGGCCAGTGAAATACACCGGAAAGTTAATCACCCAGTTAAGGTGACACTCCCCACCTTCAGGAGGAACTTTGGGTTACTTGATTACTTAGTAGATGTAGACAGAAGAAAGCACTGCCCATTGTGTCTGTCTTCCACTCCTAGTGGACTCACAGAATCAGAAGCCCAAGTGTTGGTCAATTTTGTGTCTAAATTGTTGGAATTCCTCAATTTCAACAATGGTCTGTGGAAGTTTGTTCCACAATCTGGGACCTCTGATGGTAAAAAAGTTTTGTCTTTTAAATGTTTTAACTCTTTGAATTTCAATGTCTGTTGTGAGATTTAAGATTTAAAGGCTTAGTTTGTAAGACAAAGCCATATTTAGAAGAAAGTACTTGGTTTTGCATTACTTTAAACATGTGCAGGAAATCACCCCTTTGTCTACGTTGTTCTAAGGTCATCAAATTAAGATTTTTTAATCTCTCGTCATAAGGTTTATTTTTTTGGCCATTAATCAATTCAGTCATCATCCTTTGGACTTTTATCAAGTTAATGTCACGTTTCAAGTGAGGGGACCAAAACTGTGCTGCGTAGTCTAGATGTAGTCTTACGTAGGACTTTTATAAAACATATTATAGAGTGCTCATTCCTGGAAATGAATGACTTTTTGACAATGTTTATGTATTTATTAGCCATACTTCCTGTAGCAAAAAGAGATACAGTTGGCCAACCATTTGGACAAACACTGTTTTGAAACAGGGATGCCCTCTTTCCCAGGGGTGAAAGAAACAAACAACTGTTTGGACTTCCTACAGTCCTTTGTACGATGGGTACAATAATGAAGAATTTCTACGTGCATCTAATGGGTGCAGCAATGCTTCCCCTGGATTGCCATGCTCTGGGTAATAAACAGAAAGGTGGATGGATTGATTTGAAGTAAACTCAAATACCACCTTAGGAAGAAACTTAGGGTTCGTAAACAAAGACACCATCTTTGTGGAAAATCAAATAAGACTGCTCACACATTAGTGCGTGTAGCTCTGAAATTATTCAAGCGTAAGTAACAGCAACTAAAAACAACACTTTCCAGAACAGAAAGTGTAGCTCATGTGTCACGGCTGGCTCAAAAAGAACCAAAGTAAGTTTTTCCAGCACAAAATTAAAGTCCCAAGGCAGAACTGGATTACAGATAGGAGACTTCAGGTGAAGAATGCCTCTCAGAAAAGTGTGGGACACCTCCAGTTGCACCACCACACGTCCATCAATAGGGACATGGATGGCAGAGATGGCAGACGTGTGCACCTTAAGAGAGAAGTACTTCAGACAGGAGTCTGAAAGGGACAGCAAGTGCTCCAGAATCTGACTCACTAGACAAGTGAAGGGATCCAAATGACGTGAAGCAGCCCACAGGGCAAAACACTTCCACTTCATAGAATAAGTGGCCTTAGTGGAAGGCTTCCTAGCTGCCATTAGGCCATAAGCCACCCTGGGTGACAGCCCGAACCCATGTCCATGACTGGGACTGGCTTAGGCTGTCTGCCAGGATGTTTTGGGCACTGGGAACATGGATGGCCAACAGTTCTAGACCGTGGTCCAGAGCCCAGTACCAGACTCTCATGGCCTCCCGACAGAGAGGGTATGAGGGAGTACTGTAACGGGAATCACCATCTGCCAGCTATGTGTATATAATTTTGATATAAATATACGTTTTTGAATTCTGCTTGTGAAACATGGCAGTCAGCACAAGGCATCATGGGACATGGGATTTTTAAGAGAGAAAAAAAGATGTTCTGGCCTTGCTTGCTGTCACAGCTAGCTTGTAAAAGCCGACTTCCTGGGACTATAATAAAACCAAGGTCATAAACCAAGCACTGCTTTGAACCCAGTCAGCTTGTTGTAAAATACTTCCTTTTACGGCGTATCAGGAGGAAGCAGTTTCTGATAGATACCTGGGAAAATTCACCCAGCTATGAGAGGTATTTTTTATGACGTTTTGCTGACAGATCAAAAGGGAATGCTGTCATAAACTATGCTTTGATGAAGAAGAAATTGTCTTGTTATAATTAAAAATATTGCTGTCTTTGCAGATTTCAAAATAGGCAGTAAGCTGAAACATCTGGTCATACACTGGTCATGTTACAAACTAATGACAGGACTAAAATTGACCTCGTGCTGTGACATCACAAGGAGGGTGGGACTTTAACTCTGATATTGCCAAGCTGACTGAAGGGTCTGACACACACTTCTTCTGACCTAAGTGACATTTTGTTCTTGGACTCAAAAGAGGCACTTCTGCCAAATAGGTAATTTCACCCCACTTATTTACCAACCAGAACTAGGGTAGGATTAGTTATTCAGTACAAGGCGGTTTGTTAACAATTGTCCATTTATTTTTTTGATTGTAACCTTAATGTATATAAGTTCTGTATTTATTTACTATTTTTTAATTTTAGTAAACCCTCTTTTTCCTTAAACCTGCATGGGGACTTTCTCATTTTAAGTGTGAATGGTGGAGCAGTATTGATAATTCTGACCCAACTGTTTAATTGCTTAGAGTGTCACCATATGCAGCCACACTAACAAGGATCTGTGTAAAGATCCAGCAAGGTAAGAAAATACCAGCGTCTCAATTGAGTCGGCAGGGGGTTGTGAACCAGATTGGTTGTATGCCCACTGGGTCAAGTATTACGCTGCTTTCCCCAAAGACAGTGCGATATTTGGACCTGTTACCTGGATGTGCTGGTTAAAAAGGGTGCATAACTGACCCCCAGGACTCGAGACTGGTAGTTTGCTTGGACCCAAAACAAACAGGAGGGTGCCCCCGTGTGTCCCCTGTTCACGAATCGCACTTTAAGGTTGAGCACTGTGGGAGCAGAGGGCCTGACCCCCGGAGTGGATTTGTGACAAGTACAACTCTGTTTGTTGGTGTAGTGGACTACAGTTTTGTTGTCCGTCTGCACCAGCAGAAGGCCCAGGAACAGTGAGTCTGGCTGGCCTGCAGGGCACAGAGCAGTGCTCTCATTTCTAGAACACTGATGTCGAGCAGGGATTCTAGAGTAGACCATGTCCCCTGAGTTTGGTGGGGTCCCAGATGAGCCCCCCCACTCCATTCCCGAAGTGTCTGTGGTAAAAATTTGCTGAGGGGAAGGAATGAGGAAGGACTCCCCCCCCCCCCAACAGATGGTTTGGTTCCATCCAACAAAGGAGAACCTTCTTCAATGGAGAGGAGACCAGGTCCTGCTGTTTTAGGTCATCCGTATGCTGGTCACACTGGACCCTGAGTTTCTTTTGGGGTTCCCTCATGAGCAGTCTGGCGAAAGGCACTGTGGCTATAGCCACCGCCTTCAGGCCCATGAGCCGAAGGAAGGTTCTGGCTGAAACAAAGCAGCAGTTGTATAACAGGTGGGCCTGGGCTATCAGGCATTTTGCCCTGTCCTGGGGCAGGAAGACCATGCTCTGAGCCATGTCCAAGACTGCTCCAGTGTACTGAAGGCACTGGCATGCAATCGGAACTGACTTGGGCAGGTTTACGGTTATCCGCAGATCCTGGAGCAGGTGGGTGGTACGTTCCAGGGTCTGTAGCAGGCGGTCCCTGGACTTGGCCTTGAGAAGCCAGTCATCCAGGTAGGGAAAGACATAAAGGCCCTGCTGCTTGAGGGCAGCTGCCACCACTGCCAAGCATCTGGTAAATACCTGAGGGGCTGAGGATGAATCAGAGGGCAAGGTCCTGAATTGGAAGTGTTCCTCCTGGAACTGAAACCTCAGGAACTGCCTGTGGGAGGCGTGAACCTTGATATGCTGGTAGGCATCTTTCATATCGAAGAAGCAAATCCAGTCCCCCTGGTGCAGAAGGGACAACAGACTCTGAAGTGTCACCATCCAGAACTTTTTGTACTAGATGAATAGACTGAGCTCTCAGAGGTCTAGGATGGGCCTGAGATCCCCTGCGCCTTTGGGGACCATGAAGAAATAAGAACAGAATCCCCTGCCAATTCACTGGTATGGGTTCCACTGCCTGCTTTTGCAGCAGAGCTCAGATTTCCTCCCCGAGCACCGGTATGTGATCTGGAGGGTAAAAGGACAGAACTAGAGTTTTTTTCTGGAGGCCACTCACAAGGCTCCAGAGAGTGGCCATGCTCTATGAGCTATAACATCCAACTGTTGTTTGTTATCTCCCTCCACTTGTCCAGGTGTAATGAGAAGTGACCCCAAACGACTGCCTCCGGATTTATCGGAGGGGGAGGGGTCTGGCAAGGAGTCAGGCAGAGGTGGAGGAGGCCACAACTGCAGCTGCACTATCGCCTTTGGGACCTTTGCTGGCTGCAGCAGTGGGGGTAGGAGGCAAAGAGGTGGATGCTTGATGGTTGCTCCAAGGTCTGGAGGAGGGTTTGGACTTGTTGGCTGCCCTACGAAAGGGCACACATGTTCCTCTCTTAGCTTGAGTGTGGTATATGGAGTGGACATATCTTAGAGTACATCCAGAGGCCTGTAGGGCATCAAGGATCTGTTGCACTTCAGCCCCAAACAATTTGTATTCCCTGAAGAGGGCGTTCAGGATAGATAATTGAACATCCTGCGCAAACCCCGACACCCTAACCAGGGGTGCCGGCAGAGGCAGATGCCAGCTGCGGCTGCACTGGCTGAAGCATGGACTGCGTCGTAGACTGGGCGGAGGAGATGCAGAACAATGCCCGCTCCTGACTGAAGAGGCTGCAAGATCTGCTGCTTCCACCGGTCATTGGGAAGGGAACTGGCCAATTCCTTGGCTTGGTCCAGATGAAGATTTTGGTACTGGACCATATGTGCCATATAGTTTAGGAAACTGTTGGTCAGGGTGGTTGAGGCAAAGGTGCTCTTGCCCTATAAGTCCAATTTCTGGGATTTTTTGTCTGAGGGAGTGAACTTAGGTGTTTTGGCCATTGGGTGCAGCCGTGGGCAGCATTAATGACCAGTGAGTTGGCCTGTGCCTGCTCCGCAAAGAATGGCTTCATTGCTGGAATGTGGTAAAGTCGGTCTGCCTTCCTGGGCATGGCGGGGACCAGGTTAGGGCAGTGCCAGGCTCCCATGGTGGCATCCTCAAAGGATTCAATCAGTGGCGGAACCACCAAGGGAGGGGCGTTGGGTAGACGCAGGTAGGTAGCTAACCGACATCTGCTGGGGTCTTGCTCTTCCGTGTCGAAACTCATCACCACCTGCATCTGGTGGAGGACTGCCACGAACAGCAGATCATCTGACAGGGAACCATGGAATATATTTTTGGGTCTCTTCCCCGTCCGACGAGACCGTGGAGGTAGAATGAGAAGGGGTGGCAGGCACTCCCTTCGTAGTCTTCACCCCCATTTTCATCCTCATCAGGGAATTAACAGTCCAGGTGATATTCATTCACTTCTCCTGAATAATCAGAGGGAGTGCGGGTGGGGGCCAGCTATGAGGGGACTAGTGCGGGACCTGCTGTAGACGTGGGTGGAAGGACCGGCGCTGGGGGTTCCCCTAAGGGACGGGCCCTGCGGGGGAGCCAGGCGGGCCTGTATGAAGTCCCATAGGGAGCAGGGTAAGCAAGAAAAACCCACCATAGCTGGCACTGAGTAGCTAGGTGGCGCCAGCTGAGGAGGGACCGGCATAGGTAACAGTAGTGGAGCCAGCGACAAAGGCCGGATAGGCCTAGACCCTGAGGAGAAGTCCCCGGCCTGAGTCCCCCTATGGGATGGGGAAGCGGCCTGGGGCGATGCTGGGGAAGGTGGCAGATCCAACGCCGGAGGGGCAGACATTGTGGCAGGAGATGGCAGTCAGGTAGGTACAGAAGACCCCAAGGCCACTAAGCCCCCACTGGTCGAAGACAGATCGGCAGAGCTTCCTGACAATGAGCCCACCAAAACTAAGGTCTGGAACAGCAGGGACTGAGGGTCCAGGAGACAGCCCAGCCCTGAAGGACCTCCACCCACCAAAGTAAGGTTGGCCGGAGGTGCTGCCAACAGCAGCCCTGTAGGAGATAGGGCATGCGAGGCAGACATCGCCACCCCCAAAGCAGGGGACAGCCCCGCCACAGTCACCAAGCGATGTGGGGACTGGGAGCGGGAGGGAGGGGACCAGGGTTTGGTGCAGTCCTTGTCCCTATGTTTGTGTTTGCCCGAGGATTTATCAAAGGGCTTCAATGACAGAGAGCCCAAGGGTAAAGCTGGGGAGACCAAGGAACCCCTGACCTGCAACTCCTTATCCATGCTGGCGACTTTTGGCCGAAGCAGAAAGTTTTCCAAGAACCACTGGTGATGGCGGCAGGTTGCCTGGTTGAAGCCACAGCAGATGAAGCAGGTGTCGACGTCGTGGCCTGGGCCTAGGCAAAGAACACAGGCAGAGTGGCTGTCCTTCTCTGGGAGTTGCTCTCCACAGGCGCACTTGGTCATATGGTCAGAAGATGAAGAAAGCTGAGAAGACATAAACGAAAAAGGAAAATCACTGAAAAATTAATAAGAAACTGAGGTGAGAAAACAAAAAAAAAGAAGCTGAAGAATGGCGGTCAACTGAAGCTGCGGTGTTCTGAAAGGTCCAACATGCACTGGTCGATGGCAGGAAAAGAACTGAGGGCAGCGTGGGGGCCGCTCACTTTTATAGCATGAGGGGACATCGATGCCTGACGGAGTGAGTGGCTCCCTGGTAGACTGCTAGCTAGAAAAGTTTCCGTGTGGTCCTAGTGCCTCACAGCTATAGTTCCATAGGTGTGACCTACTGCAAGAGATACCCCCGATGTCAGACCAGATTGTTCTCCACCTCCTGATGCAGGAACCACTCAAGCAACATCTCTCATACCCAACTGACAGCATCCGCCAGCTGACTGTCCTCTCCTGCAACATGGATTGCCAGAAAATCCGCACCTGGGCTGCACTCCAGTGTTCAGGAGGTGCAGAGTGCCTCCCGGCACAGGGAAAGGGAATGAGTTCCACCCTGCCTGTTCAGGTAGAACATGGTCATAGTGTTGTCTGTCTGGATCTGCACAACCTGACCTCTGACAAGCGGAGTGAATTCTGTGAGGGCCAGATGCACTGCACAGAGCTCCAGCAGGTTTATGTGGTGACAGGACTCCTGCAGTGACCAGAACCCGTGGGCTCTGTGGTCTACCATGTGTGCGCCCCACTCCACCAGAGACGCGTTCGTCATGAGCAGGATGGTCAGTTCTGGGAGGACAAATGGGATTCCATCCTCCAGGTGTTCGATCAGCCACCACTGGATGCATCACACATTGGCTGGGTCACTATGACTGGTTGGTCCAAGTGGCCTAGGAACTGGGACCACTGATGGCCCAACTTCTACTGGAGATGGCGAATTGGCCAGCAGGCCCAATGGACCATGCTGTTGCAAGATGTCATGTACCCCAGCAGCACCAGGAAATCCTGGGTACGGCACAAGAGCCCAACCTGAAACGATTGGACAAATGAGGTAAGATCCAGTACCCTGTCTGCAGAAAGGTGGGCTGTGCCCCACAGTGAGTCTAGTACTGGCCCGATGAACTTGACTTCCTGCTGAGGTATCAGTTTGGACTTATCTGGGTTAACCACCAGGCCCAAGTCTCAGCAAGTCTGGAGAGCCAGATCTCTAGATCTCTCCATGGCCTATCTGGATGGACTGGCAAACAGCCGGTCATCCAGGTAGGGGTACACTCTGACCCAGAGGTGCCAAAAGTGAGCAGCCGCCACTGTCATGCATTTGGTGAAGACACTGGGCACTGAAGACAGGCTGAAGGGCATGATGTTGAACTGGTACAGGATCCTTTCTGCTCAGAACCAAAGGTAGTGGCAGCAAAATGGATAGACGAGCACGTTGAAAAATGCATCCTGGAGGTCTAGGTAGCAGAGCCACATGTTCTGCGCCAGTAATCTGATTCAGTGACTTATCTGGAACTTGCGTTTCCACATGAACTGGTTCAGATTATGCAGATTCAGGATGGGGCACCAACCCCCTGACTGTTTTGTTACCAGAAGTACCTGGACACGTCACCCTAACTTGCCAGGGATTCCAGGACATGGGCAAGTGCGCTAAGCAATGTCCTCCAAAAGGGCAGACAGCATGTCTGGTGACACCCTGGACTCTCGAGGCACATGGGAGTTGTAAGGCAGGAAAGCCTCGAAGTCCAGAGGCAATCTTCTGCTCACTACGTCCAACACCCACTTGTCTGTTGTGATAGTGGACCAACGTGTCAAGAACTGAAGTAGCCAACCTCTGGCAGGGAGAAGAGACAGGGGAAGGTATAGGTGGGAGGAATGATGACCCCGACCCGTCACTGGGCAGCTTTTGTGGGGGCACTGGCAGCTGCTGCCAGAGGGGCACCACTACCACTAACTCCCCCCCTTCAGACTCTGGCCCCCGGACTTGGGGCACCATCCCTGGAATTGCCCCTGTTGTGGCTGCTGCTGAGGAGGCTGTGACGAAAGTATTTATACTGGAAAGCCTGTTTCTTAAGCTTCTTTCTCTGGTCATTCTGGGACGTTGTCACAGAATTAGCCTTAAACTTCATGAGCTTGAAGACTGGGCTAATCTTTATATCCCTGATATAGTTGCAGTCTCTGAGACCTGGCTAAAACCCTGCATACTCCCTCATGAAATAGAGCTCCCAGGGAAGGACAGGACCAAAAAGAAGGGGGGGAGGGGGGAGGGCATCCTTTCTCTATGTAAGATCCTCCCTCAATGCCTCCCTAGTAAATGTGCCTGTCCTAGATAATTCTGATAGTGAGGCTCTTACAGTTCAATTACTTCTCAGGGATACTAAGCCTCTATATGGTGTGCATCCATAGTCCTCTCCCCGGTGGCCATAGCTGCCCTTGATTCCTTAATTAAAGCCCTCTGCGACTTGGCCTCTGGGATCTAACAGTGCTGGGGGACTTCAATATCAATTAGTTAACTATGTCAGAGAGTGGGCTGGCCCATCGGCGCAGTGCTTGGATTTCCGCTTGTGAAGCCAGCGACCTGGGTTGAGAATGGACCGGGTTGCTGGAGGGCGGCCGAGGAAGAAGAATGGAGCGTCCCATAGACTGCTCTCCTTCTCCAGGGGGAGGGCGGGGAGTGTGTCTGGTGCTTGACGGACCCCTGGCGAAGGCCGGGGGTACTGCAGCGACCAGGCACCAATAAGTGCTAGGGGGTGGGACGGACACAGGATGTCACTGCATGTCCGTGCCCCACTAAGGAGGAAAAACTCCACCGCCGACGCCTAGATAATGTCCGCTCCAGCTTCCATAGCTTCAGGCCGACTCCTCGACCTATCCCAGTGTCCGCGACACTTAATGGGGAAGCAGAGTGCCGCGGCCCCGCCCTGTGTGGAAAGTCTGGGGGTATTGAGGGGGGCGACCAATGTGAAGCGGAGCGGGGGTCCATGACTGGACTGAGGTTCCAGCACGGCAGGGGACAAACAGAATATTAAAAAAAAAAAAAAACTGTCAGACAGTGGACCTAATGCTTCCCTCTAATTCACCCAAACAATCTCTGAACCTATTTGATTGAATATCAGAACTGGTAATCACACCTTACTTGACTGGGTCCTTGTATCCAAACCGGATCAGATCAAAGCAGCAGGCAGCTTTGCTGACTCCCTCAGTGACCACTTGCCCATTTTCCGTGTGTGGAGTAATGTCGCCATCAAATTACCATAAAGGGTATTCTTAGCCTGTGAGTACTCTAAATTTAATGCTAACTGCTTCCTGGCTACACTGTCAGGAATCAACTGGGCTACAATTCACACCCTCCCTGACATGGATTCAATGCTGCATTTCTTTGTGTGCAACTTTCTATCCGCTGTTAACTCCCATGCCCCCTTAAAGCAGCTAAGGGTCAGCAGTCAAAGAGGTTTGGCCACACATTTAGGAGGTCCATGAAGGCAAGAGATATGGCATGGGGAGTATATAAAATCTCAGGTCTTTTATCCAACTGATACAAATACAGGGAACTCAGGAATACCTGCAAAAGGGACCTGAAAGCTGCTAAAAGAAAATACTTGAGGCACCTACAGGTCAAAAACCTGTTCCACCCAAAACGGTTCTGGTCACAAATTGCTACGCTCCTCAAAGGCCATAACAACTCAGTAAAATGCGACATTGTGGCTGATGGTAAGACCTTCCAAGATCCCTTGGTTACTGCTAATACTTTCAACAAATTTTTCACAGACCTGGTCAGGTTCAAACTCCACTCTTCAGAGCCCCCTCCCCACTCCCCTGATCGGTCTGAATCTGGATTCCAGTACCCAGAGTTCCATTTCAGACTGATAAAAAGGAAGAGGTTTTGATCCTCCTAAACTACCTATAGGCTGAAGGCTCAGCTGGACATGACAATCTGGAACAAAAGCTTCTAAAGATAGCTGCTCCTGTCATCGCCTCTCCCACGGCTATGTTTAATAAATTCCCGATTGAAGAGAAAGTCCCTGAAAGTTGTAAAGTGGCTCTTGTGATTGCATTGCACAAAGGGGGCCCAAGGGAACCTGTAGAAAATTACCAACCTATATCCTTACTGAGTACCCGGTCTAAAATTCACCAAAATACCACCAACAGCTTAATCTGGTTCTGTAAGTCAGTTTACATTTGTACAAATATTCCCCTTCCCTTGACCCTGGGTCACACCTGGAAATGAGCCGCAGCCCAGTGTGCCTCTCCTGGTAACAAACGTTCAGATAAATAAATAAATAAATAATAAAATAACCAGCTACACGATTACTTGGAAAAGCACCAGCTGCTCACTGACAGGCAGCATGGCTTCAGGAAAAAGCACGGTACAGATACTGCCTTTGTCCAGCTGTCAGCAGATACACTGGAGGCCGTGGACAGAGGGCTGGTAACAGGTGTTATATTCACAGACATCACGAAAGCCTTTGACTTAGTGAAGCATGACCTGTTATTAGCTAAACTAAAGGTGCTCAGTCTAGATAACCTATCCTGCCTTTGGTTCTCCCACTACTTATCAAACAGATACCGACAGGTAAAGTGGAAAGGTGTTGAGTTCACAAAAAATGCCTATAACCGATGATGTTCCTCAAGGCTCCATTTTGGGCCTACTGCTGTTTTCCCTATTTTTAAAGACTCGCCTGCAAACTGCAGTGGTGGAGTTAATGTGCCTGCTCTATGCAGATGATGCCATGCCATATAGATGCTCCAGTGTTACCACTCAGACTGGCACACAACTCGTTAGTGACTTTTTGGAACCAGAAAAATGGTCCGCGAAAAACTAGTCCTCAAAACACTAAAATATATATATAAATAAATAAAGCCTTCCTTTTCAGTTCCAGACATCTCGGCACTGCCAGGCAACATCTGTTATCTATTATCACCTCCACGGGTGCACCCGTCAAGGCAGTAAATTCAGTTAAATACCCTGGAGTTCACACAGACCAGAAATTCTCACTTAAATGCCATATTGAACATACTTCCAAGTCCCAGCACCCGATATCTGGGTTACTTTACCCGCCTGAGCAGTTATCTGATCAGCAACTCATGCAATACTGCTGTTAACTCTATACTGCTACTAGCCTTAATCTATGAAGCCCCAGTTTTGCGGTCCCTAAGATCCTCAGATGTTAATAAGCTCAAGGTTGAGGGGAGGGCATGGCCAACTGGGTAACATCCCCCCAACCATACAACAACAGGTCCATAACATTCAATACTGTCTAAAAGTCAAGAGGGCTCAATCAGCGGCCACAGGTAATATGAATAAGTTTAACAGACTCTGGGGGAACTA
Source organism: Neoceratodus forsteri (assembly GCA_016271365.2). Classification (NCBI taxonomy): domain Eukaryota; kingdom Metazoa; phylum Chordata; order Ceratodontiformes; family Ceratodontidae; genus Neoceratodus; species Neoceratodus forsteri. The sequence goes on from CM057459.1 coordinate 68,786,671, forward strand.
GAGGGGCAGTTGCAGAATAGGGTCTGCTAGCTGCACAACTGAGCAGACTTGGTAGACCATAAGGCCTTTTTCTGCTGGCAATTTTTTGTATGTTCATATGTTCGTAGGTAGGGCTATTGCAGACAATGTTTTTCCAACATGATCCACTGGTTACCACTGGTCTTCTTGGGTTAACTACTTCATGACTTTCCAGATCTGTGTGTAACTATCTTGACTTGTATTTACACTGATATTATCCTCCCTGCTTGTATAAGAATTTTAGTACCCAACAATGTATTTGCGTTTGCTCAGTGTAATCGTTGGATTAATTCAATTAATTCTGTACCATTTTTGTTCCATGCTTTTAAATTCAATAAACATATTTTACAAAAAAAAATAAAAATCGAATGGTCCTGTACAATATAATAGGCCAATTTGCTGCCTGTGCCCCATCTAGGGCACACCTTTGTGAAGTCTTCCACTCCCTGAATTGGCCCTACTTTGAAGGGAGGTTCCAATACACCCCCTTCCCCTTGCCTTGCTCACAAAATTATGAATAGTGAGTCCCCCCCCACCACCATGTTAGTGATGTGTTGGCCTAAAAACCACTCAGGAAAATGCTTAGGTCCTCCAGCTACAATCTCCTAGAGATTTTATTTATTTAAAAGTTTCACCAGGAAAGCATACTGAGCGGTGTAGCTCATTTCCAGATGCACCCTGAGGGCAAGGGAAGTGGGCAGACAATAATACATGGTACAATGGCTATAAAATGTTAACGATATACTGTACAAGGTAACAGACTAACCTAACAATCTAACAGCTAAACAAGGCAGATACACTATACGTATACAAGAAATAAGTGCAGTGCGAAATCTGTGTGGGATACAATACTTGGAGAACTGTAGTGCTACAACAGTGAAAGTTGGCGTGGTACTGGGAAGTAGTAGATTGTACTGAGAAGAAGTAATAGATTGGAAGTACATATGGCAGTACAGTTGAATAAAATTATTGGGGGAGAGAGAGGGACAGAGGATTGGAACCAGCAGCAGGAGGGGGAGGTGAGACTATGAAGGAGGGAGGTTAGGCCATGCGGGGATGTGGCATTTCAGATGGCGGAGGGGAGTTCCAGAGTTTCAGGAAGTGATGGGAAAAGGCAGCTTGGCCAACGGAGGTTGCTCTGAGGGGGGAACGCCAGAATAATGGGGGTCAAGGTTATGGAGAGGTAGGTGGGAGGGGATGTGGGGAAAGAGGGAAGAGTAGAGATAAGGAGGGAGGGTTCCAAACCAGTATTTAGCAATGAAGTTGGTGCAGTGGGAAAGGTGTTGTTTCTCAAGAAAGGAGAGACAGATTGATAGAGGGCACAGAGGTGAGCGCAGGGTGGGTAGTCAAGTGCAAAGCAGCAGAAAGCAAGAAAGCAGGAATCCAGTCAGAGATACCGAGAACAAGGACTTGTGCAGGCAAGAGAGACTTTGCCTACTGTCAGGGCTCCAGATAAGATTTTTCGAGAATATGAGTACTGTACTCATTTTAAAAGTGAGGTGAGCAGTGAGTAAAACCAAATTCAGATGCGTACAAATGTTTGGATGGAGTGGAGTGAGGAGTACATTTTTAAAAACAGTATTGTTTTTTTCTAGATAAGAACTGATCAGGTGCCAACAATACTCCAGATAATGCTGGCAGATAAGAGTAATTTACTCACCAGTTTTAAAATGTAATGAATACAACAAAACTGGGATGGGTACGAGTGCTGTAAATCTGGAAAACAATGCTCCTTTTGGATCACCAATCATGTTATGAAGCACTATTCTTTGGAGTGCGGAGTATTTACAAATGTTGAGTACTCATTAAAAAATTTTTCAGAAGAGTATTTCCTAAAATGAGGTGAATGAAATAGGTCGGTACTCCCCTTATCTGGAGCCCTGCCTACTGTGCCCAGTGGCGGATCCAGGATTTTACAATGGGGGTGTTGTGGTGGTATGCGTACTTGATATACAACTTTTTGACATTTTTTTAATCCTTTATATTATCTTTTCCATTACATTTGTGACTGAAAGTATAAATGTAATCTATTGTTTTGAATGTAGATTTTCTTACGATCAGTATATTAGACTTCTCCAGCAAAGTGAAATGCAGCAGCTGCAAGCAAGTAAGTTACAATGGGGGGTGCACCTGCACCCTTTAAAACCCCCTAGATCCGCTACTGACTGTGCCCCTTCAGTTTGTAATGCTCTTCCAGTAGCGGCATATGTTGCAGTGGGCAACAAAAACACATATAATAATAATTAGGAAATTTGGAGCGATGGCTGGGGGAGGGAGGACTGAGCATCTCAGAGGAGGTGCTTTTCCTCCGGGTAGGGAGGATTGCTGATGCCACTTCACTTCTGCCACCTGGGTGCCAACAAGAGGCAGTGCAAGCAGCCAAGCCAGTCAAAGGAGAGAAGCTGACAGGCACTTGGCGGCATGCTCAGCTGGTGCCCACCTAGCGCCCCACTGTCAGCATTTCAGGACAAGAAGGAAACAGCACAGCACAAATAGCCCCGCTCTGCACGATGAAGTCTAATACATTCAAGCTCCACGCAGCTACCATTCTGGGAACTCTAGAGTGGAATGCTGACCCTCCAAACCTGTCACAGTAAGCAAGCCATGGGCTTAATAGCGTGCAGGTAGCCTGTGTTAGGGTTGTGTGGTCACCGCAGAGCAAAAGAGGTCACAGCCAGTGACAAGAGGGTATAAACTAAAATACTACAAAAAAAAAAAACACAACATACAATGTTTCAGTAGCACAGTTATCAGAGTGCACAAACTAAAATGAGTCACCATGGCTACATCCTTCTTCTCAGTCTAGAGGGCAAGTGCATGTTGCTGCCTTCACAGCTGTCACTCCTTTTGGCTAGCGGTAGCTGTGTGAATGTCAGGCAGCGAATGCCCACCCTACGCAAAAGCTGGATGATTCACCTCCGTGAACTGACCCCAGTATGTGATGCTGGCGCTCCAACACAACCCCATTATGTGATGCTGGGGCTCCAACACAACCCCAGTATGTGATGCTGGGGCTCCAACACAACCCCCGTATGTAATGCCATGCTCCCACTCAACCCCAGTATGCAATGCCAGTACGTGAAGTCCGGACTCCTACACAAGCCCAGTATGTTATGCTGGGGCTCACACATAACCCCAGTATGCCATTTCAGGGCTGCTACACAACCCTCATATGCAATGACCAGTGCTCCCACACAACTCTAGTATTCAATGCTTGGGCTCCCACACAACCCCAGTATGCAATGCTGGGTCCCACATAATCCCAGCATACAATGCTAGGCTCCCACACAACCCCAGTATGCAATGCTGAGTCCCACACAACCACAAAATGCAAAGCCAGGGCTGCCACACCAACTCCAGCCTGTAATGTCATGGCCTCCCACACAACCCCAGTATGCGATGCCGAGGCTCCCACACAAACACCAGTATGCGACGCCGGAGCTTCCACGTAACCACTATGTGATGCCTGGGCACCCAAACAATTCCAGTATGCATTGCCAGGGCACCCACACAATCCCCAGTATACAATGCTGCAGCTGCCATACAACCCCAGTATGCAATGCTGAGGCTCCTACACAACACCAGTATGCAATGCCAGAGCTCCCACACAAACCCAGTATATAATGCCAGGACTCCCACACAACACCAGTATGCAATGCCGGGGCTTCCACACAACACCAGTATGCAATGCCAGGGCTTCCACACAACCCCATTATGCAATGCCAGGGCTCCCACACAAACCCAGTATGTAGTTCCAGGACTCCCATACAACTACAATATGTGATGCCAGGCTTCCCACACAACCACAGTATGCAATGCCAGGGTTCTTACACTAACCCCAGCTGTAATGCTGGTGCTCCCACACAATCTCAGTATGCAATGCTGGGGTCTCACACAACCCTACTATGCAATGTCTCCTCTCCCACACAAATCAAGTATGTGATGTCAGGGCAACGACACAAACATGACTATGCAACGCCAGGACTCCCATACAACTCCAGTATGCAATGCCAAGGCTCCCACACAACCACAGTATGTGATACTGGGCCTTTGACACAAACCCCAGTATGCAATGTCAGGGCTCCCACACAATGTGATGCCAGAGCTCCCACACAATTCCAGCATGCGATGCCAAGGCTCCTACACAACCCCAGTATGTGATGCCAAGCCTTCATACAACCCCAGTACGTGATGCCAGGCCTTCCACACCAACCTCAGTAAGCAACACTAGGGCTCCCACACAATGCCAGTATGTCATGCCAGGCCTTCCACACAACCCCAGTATGCGATGCCAAGGCTCCCACACAACTCCAGTATGCGATCCTGAGGCTCCCACACAACCCCAGTATGTGATGCCAGGCCTCCAACAGCAACCCCAGTATACAATGCCAGAGTCCCCACAAAACCTCAGTATGTGATGCCAGGGTTCCCACACCAACCCCAGTTGCAATGCCAGGGGCTCCCACACCAACCCCAGTTGCAATGCCAGGGCTCACACACAACCCCAGTATGAGATGTTGGGGCTCCCAAACCAACCCCAGCATGTCATGCCAAGGTTCCCACACCAACCCCAGTTGCAATGCCAGGGCTCCCACACAACCCCAGTATGCAACGTTGGGGCTCCCAAACCAATCCCAGCATGTCATGCCAAGGTTCCCACACCAACCCCAGTTGCAACGCCAGGGTCCCACAGACCCACAATATGTGATGCCAGGGCTCCCACACAACCCCAGTACATAATGTCGGGACTCCCACACAACCCCAGTATGTAATGCCGGGGGGGCTCCCACACAACCCCAGTACATAATGCCGGGGGGGGGGCTCCCACACAACACCAGTATGTGATGCCAGGCCTCCCACACAACCCCTGGATGCAATGCCAGGGCTAGCACACAACACTAATATGTGATGCCAGGCCTCCTACACAACCACTGCATACAATGCCAGGGCTCCCACACAAACCCCAATATGTGATGTCAGGGCTCCCACACAAAGCCCAGTATGTGATGCCAGGGCTCCCACACAACCCCAGTATACAATGTCAAGGCTTCAACACAACCCCAGTATGTGACATCATGGCTCCCACACAACTCCCATATGTGATGCCAGGCCTCCCACTCAACCCCTGGATGCAATGCCAGGGCTCACACACAACACCAGTATGTGATGCCAGGGCCCCCACACAATCCCCAGTATGTGCTGCCAGGGCTCCCATACAACCCCAGTACGTGATGCCTGGGCTACCACACAACCCCAGTATGTGATGCCAGGGCTGCCACACAACCCAAGTATGTGATGCCGAAACTCCACACAACCCCAGTATGTGATGCCAGGGCTGCCTCCCAACCATGTATGAATGCTAGGGCTCCAAAACCAACCCCAGTATGAGATGCCAGGCCTTCTACGCAACCACAGTATGTGATGCCAGGGCTGCCACACAACCCAAGTATGCGATGCGGAAACTCCACACAACCCCAGTATATGATGTTGGGGTTCCCACACCAACCCCAGTATATGATGTTGGGGCTCCCACACCAACCCCAGTTGCAACACCAGGGTCCCACAGACCCACAGTATGCGATGCCAGGGCTCCCACACAACCCCAGTATGTAATGCCGGGGCTCCCACACAATCCCAGTATACAATGCTGGGCCTCCCACACAACCCTAGTATACAATGCTGGGACTCCCACACAACCCCAGTACACAAAGCTGGTGCTCCCACACAACCCCAGTTCGTAATGCTTGTAGGCTCCCACACAACCCTAGTATATAATGCCAGGGGGCTCCCACACAACCCTAGTATATAATGCCGGGGCTCCCACACAACCCCAGTATGTGATGCCAGCCCTCCCACACAACCCCAGTATGCGATGCAGAAACTCTATACAACCCCAGTATGCAATGCCAAAACTCCACATAACCACAGTATGCAATGCCGAAACTCCACACAACCCCAGTATGCAAAGCCGAAACTCCACACAACCCCAGTACGCGATGCCGAAACGCCACACAACCCCCATGTGTGATGCCATGTTCCTACATAACTGCAGTATGCGATGCTGAAACTCCACACAACTCCAGTATGTGATGCCATGCTTCCACATAACCACAGTAATATAATGCCGGGGCTCCCACACAACCACAGTATGCAATGCTGAAACTTCACACAACTCCAGTATCTGATACTGAAACCCCACACAATCCCATTATGCAGTCCAGTATTCAGTGCTGGGGCTCACACACAACACCAGTATGCAATGCTGGGACTCCCACACAGCCCCCGTATGTGATGCAAGGGCTCAGACATAACCCCTGTATGCAATGCTGGGTCTCTCACAAGATCCGAACATATGATGTCGTGGTCCCACACAACCCTAGTATGCAAGGTTGGGTCTCCCAAGCAACACCAGTATGCGATGCCAGGGCTCCCACACCAACCCCTTTATGTAATGGGAGGTCACCCACATAAATCCCAGTATGCACTGCTGTGTCACCAGCGATGCTGGGTGCCCACACAACCAGAGTACGTGATGCAAGGGCTCCCACACAATCCCAGTATGCAAGTGCTTAGGTCCCATACAACCCAGTATGTGATGTTGGGGCTCCCACACCATCCCCAGTATGCGACGTCAGGGCTCCCACAATTCCAGTAACACAAGTCCAGTATGCGATGCTGGGGCTCCCACACAACTGCAGCATGCAAATGCTGAGGTCCCACACAACCCAGTATGCAATGCCAGACCACCCACAGAACCCCAGTATATGACGTCAGGGCTCCCACACAAACCCCAGTAGGCGATGCTGGGGCTCCCGCACAACCCCAGTTACAATGCTGTGGCTCCCACACAACTCCAGTATGCAATGCCAGCGCTCTCACATAACACCAGTATGCAATCCATGGGCTCCCACACAACCACAGTATGCGATGTCAGAGCTCCCACACAACCACGGTGTGCGATGTCAGAGCTCCCACACAACCACGGTGTGCGATGTCAGAGCTCCCACACAACCAGGGTGTGCGATGTCAGAGCTCCCACACAACCAGGGTGTGCAATGTCAGAGCTCCCACGCAACCAGGGTGTGCGATGTCAGAGCTCCCACACAAACACGGTGTGCGATGTCAGAGCTCCCACACAAACACGGTATGCGGCGTCAGAGCTCCCACACAAACACGGTGTGCGATGTCAGAGCTCCCACACAAACACGGTGTGCGATGTCAGAGCTCCCACACAATCACGGCGAGCGACGTCAGAGCTCCCACACAACCACGGCATGCGATGCCAGAGCTCCCACACAACCACGGTATGTGATGTCAGAGCTCCCACACAACCACGGTATGCGATGTCAGAGCTCCCACACAACCACGGTGTGCGATGTCAGAGCTCCCACACAACCACGGTGTGCGATGTCAGAGCTCCCACACAACCACGGTGTGCGATGTCAGAGCTCCCACACAACCACGGTATGCGATGTCAGAGCTCCCACACAACCAATGGCATAGGATGTCAGAGCTCCCACACAAACCACGGTAGCGATGTCAGAGCTCCCACACAACCACGGTATGCGATGTCAGAGCTCCCACACAACCACGGTATGCGATGTCAGAGCTCCCACACAACCACAGTACGTGATGTCAGAGCTCCCATACAACCACAGTACGCGATGTCAGAGCTCCCATACAACCCAGTAATGTGATGCCTAGGGCTCCCACACCATCACAGTATGCGATACTAGGGCTCCCCACAACCCCAGTATGTGATGCTGGGTCTCCCACACAGCCCCAGTATACTATGCTGGGGCTCCCACACAGCCCCAGTATGCTATGCTGGGGCTCCCACACAATCCCAGTATGCTATGCCAGGGTCCCACACAACCTCAGTATGCAATGCCAGATCTCACACACAATCCCAGTCTACAATGCCAGAGCTCCCAAACCAATCCCTGTATACAATGTCAGAGCTCCCACACAAACCCCAGTATGCTATGTCAGGGTTCCCACATAACCCCAGTATGCCATCCCAGGGCTGCCACACAACCCCCACATGCAATGTCCAATGCTCCCACAGAACCCCAGTATGTGATATTGGGGCTCCCACACAACCCCAGTATACCATTCCAGGGCTACCACACAATCCCCATATACAATGCCAAGGCTCCCACACAACTCTAGTATGCAATGTCAGAGCTCCCACACAACCCCAGTATGTGATATGCCTGGGCCTCCAACAGAACCTCATTATGCAATGCCAAGACTCCCACTCAAAACTCCAGGTGACTGCTCCAACACAGGCTTTACAGTTAGGAACCAGTACAGGGAGGACATGGGGCTTACGAACGTAGAAAATTGCCAGCAGATAAAGGCCTTATGGTCTATCAAGTCTGCTTGATTGTGCAGCTAGCTGCCCTTGTACTGCAGCTGCCACTCCCTCCTCTTCCCCCTCCCTCCAGTGACCTTCCCCCTTACCCTGTCCCATGCCCTTTTGAAGTCGCCCCCTGTTCTACAGTATACCACTTCCTCTGACAATGCATTTCACCCAGACACCACCCTCTCCATAAAAAAGTTTCTCATTTTCCTCCTGAACCTCCCCTCTTCCAATCTCAGATCGTGCCCTCGAGTGTCCCTCCCCCTCCTTAATTTGAAAACTCCTCTATACCCGTCTTATTTATTCCCGTCACGTACTTGAAGGTTTCAATCATGTCCCCCATTCCTCTTCTCCTCTAGGGAGTACATGTTCAACTCCTTTAGCCTGCTCTCGTAGGGTAAGTCCCCTAGCCCCTGGATCATTTTTGTTGCCCTGCACTGCACCCCCTCCAGTAACCTAATGTGTTTCTTCAGGTACGGTTGCCAAAACTGCACACAGTATTCCAGGTGTGGTCTAACCAATGACCTGTATGGCTTGTTAACAAGTGACGCAGTGAACCAGTGGCTTGCATGGGACTTGACAAGGAGACATCCTGTTTCACAGTCCAGTGCTTTAAACACTGAACAACACTGCCTCAAACAAGCATCAGAAAAAGAATTTATTTTTTATAGCTACTCAAAACATTAAACAATCAACACAGAAATACAAGCAGCACTGTTTCAAGCTACTGTAAGCAAGCAACTCTACTCTTTCCTACCCTTCTCCCTCCTTCCCTACAATACCACCAATCAATCAGTTTATTGGAGAGCAAACTGAGAAAATATTTTACAATTGTAACTGTACAGTACAAACAACATAAAGACACAATACATGTAGAATAAGCTACATGCAATCAATCAACTTTATAAAAAAGCACCTTTCCAAAACCAAGGCGCTTGTACATAATTCATTAAAACAAGTCAAACAATTTATTAAAACCAGAATAAACAAGTTAAAACTCATGGCTGCAGCATTAAAAATCAGTATATGCCAGACTAAAAAGAAATGTTTTCAATGCTGCTTTAAAACTTTGGACTGTCGGCAATACAATGCATTATATACAAACAAGTCATATTTGGGTTAAAGTTGTCTAGACAGATAACAGATCAGCAATAACATTCGTAGTGACTGTACAACAATCGGGTAATTAAGGCTTTGAACTATGAAACAGTACTGAGTCAGATTAGTCAGTTTTTGTATCTGCAACCAGGAATAAGGTATTGCTCTTGACTATGTGAACAAGGGTGAAATGTGGAACACACCCATTTTATTCTCTCTATTCTTTTGCTCTTTCCTCACAGCTCATTCCCCCAGCGTTTTTAGCACTGGCCACCCACATGCTCTGTGAATTGTACTTATCTGTAATATAGTTTAACCCAGGCATGACCGGACCTGATGCAGCTCTTCTTCAGTTTCCCGATTTGCACAGTGCTCAATTTACGAATCTACTCTAAGGTTGAAGGATGGATCGAGGCAATATGCACGTATGAACCCTACATTCAGTGTGCATGAGTTTTTGCCACCTGCCCTGTACTGCATTGCTCTGATGTCTGCATTTTATTCTACTGTATTGTGCTCTACTACTGTATTGCTGTATTTGTTTTTACTGTTTTGCCCCCTGTACCCATTTCCCAGGACACCACAAAAACTAGCTGTTCTAAGCCTAGAAAGCATTTCCGGATAAAATGTTTTGAATACATAAACTCAAACAGAGACCTTTATGGAGGTTCTGGGACACAAGAACATATAAAAGGGTCAAACACATTTTATACAACCGCTGCCAGAAGCAGGAAACATGTTTGATTACATGGGGTTGTCTCCTTTCAGAAACTAAAGCCTTTTGTCTTGTACTCTCAACACAAAGAGTAAACAGATAATAGCGAAATCAGAAACTTGATCAGTAGTACTTCTTCCTTTCACTTGTAGGAACAGGCACTAGGCAGAGAAACAAAGGCATATCTGATCACACAGTGTGCTACACTCGAACTTGCAAAATGAGAGCACTTGACTGACATGCAGGTGCAATCCTTCAACATTTAGGGCAGGGTTTCTCAAATCCAGGGGTTAAAACTGGGCAGAAAATCACAGGAACTCAGTTCCACCTTCTCTGACACCTTTCTCTGCTAAATATTACCAGAGATCCACCTCCTAGGGATGACCGTTTCACCTTCTAAATTTTATTTATTCATTAATTTAAATTTTGGTGACCGGGTAGGCCCACTGAGACAGAAACAGTCCCTTTTTCAGGGGCGACCCGGAATTAATTACATACATCTATAAACATAACAAAATACATAAATGTCATTTCACAATTAACAGTCAATACAGACATACTGACCCAGTCAAGGATACAATAACAGGTTAATTACAATCAATATCAACAGGAGTAGAAGTACTGTTACACACAAAACAATCACAATCAGACTGATGTCCCAATAAGGTTAGATCGGCAGCAGGGAGTCGGATAGTCGACTCTGTGGTAGCAGTTGCAGAGGCTCAGATCCAACAGGTGGGCTTTAAGACCCTTCTTGAAGCCCCCAAGGGAGGTACATTCCTGGAGATTACTAGGGAGACCATTCCAGATAGGAGGGATGAAGGCAGCACAGGACCGGAGTCCTAGGGAAGTCCTAACACTATGGACAAGGAGATGGTTCTGAAAGGCCTGCATGGCATACAGGACCATCCGCATCTCCAGGACATGGATATGCAGGGAGGATTCGATTTGGGACCAAGAGCCTAGAGTTTGAAAGGGACCCAGATGCGCCCCCCCAGCCCAAACCAGAGGCATCCGATATTTCTAATTTAACCACTGCTCAAATCAACTCACTGGATACAAGACCCAAATTTGGATACTTTGGTCTTTTGACCCCCTAGTACTGTTCTCTTACCATGTAAAACAATATTTAAGTGTATATACCTGTTTTGTACAGAATGCTTATGTTGAATGTGACCGCATTTCTATAACTTACTATAATTGTCTAGTTTGTGTTGCAAAAAAAACAGTCACCAACATGTGATGTGTAGACAAAGTCATCTGTAGATCCGGGATTACAAGCTGAAACTGGCAATTTGTACCTTGAAAAAAGCTGCATTTCAAGAGACTGGGCAGCAAAGACTTGCAAGTAAAAAAATATTGTTTGTTTCTCTGATGTTATTTTCTCAGGAGCCTCCCCCCACGCACTCCGCCGTTCCTCCGGCACCAACCCCGGACATGAGACCCCCTCCCTTCAGCACCCCGCGACTTACCCTTCGCGGCAGGGTGGTGGGGAGTGACTCAACCCACCAGAACGGGTCCATGCCAGGGAGGCGTCCTCCGGGAATGGCGACGGGGAACGACGTCGTGCACGGCTCCATTTTCCCCCGAATTTTCTCCCGGCGGGCATGGCGTGCAATGACGCCGGCGACTGAGTACGTGCCATTCCCGTGCACGCACTAGTCAAGCGTCTGCCACGTCCCGCCTCCCCCCTGTCTCTGCGGCTGCATGTTGTCGATCCCCAGCCTCCGCTGGTCGGACAGCACCAGCCGCCAATCCCCACCCCAGAGATGGAGGCAGTCCTCCAGGCGCTCGATCCATCTCCTCCCGACACAACCCGTGCTCGCCTCAACATGGGTCAAGGCATGTGAGGTGGGCGACCAGCGCCTCAACCCTCAGCGCCACCGGGCCGGCCATATTGTTTGTTTCTGATCTGAAAGTAGTTTGGAAGGTTTGAAAAGCAGTGAATTAGGATACAAGACTGAGCATAATCCTTTGGACTTCGTAGTACTTACTTGGTGCACTCCTCTAAAGACTGTACAAGCATCTGTTGGAAGGAGGCAATCTCCTCGAGATTTCCCATTAAATGTGCAGTATTATTAGAGCTTAACCTGAAAACAAGAAGAAAGATGACAGTTTAGTAGTTTTCTGTGGTTTGTTTTTTCAGAGTAGCACTGACAGCATGCACACAGGTATGGGAGCTCCATCAGTATGGGAACTGATCGAACAAGACAGTCAAAAGGCAGCACAATGCCACAGAGAAAGAGAAGAAAATAAAACAAGAAACAATATCGTGGCTGTAAAGCCTTCATCAAAGAAAGCCATAAATGAGAAAAAAAAATCTGTTAAAATTATGAAACTGAGTTCGCCTCGAAGAAATATTTTAAATCAAACTGGAAGCACTTCTTGAAAGAAGAACTGCAAAGGCTCTTTAAAACACACTGTTAATCAACTTAGCCCTACATTTGGGAGAGATCTCCATGGTCACCACAATTTTTTGGTAACCAAATGTTTACTAATGAAACAAGGTGTGGTGAGAGAAGGCCCTTAATGTGGGCCCCACCACTGTTGTGCAGTCAGGGTCATCTACAACAACCAATTTTTACTGGTCTACAACAACAAAAAACAAATCTATACTGAACAAGTTATTACAATGTCTTCAAATGCTACAGAAAACATGTTTTGCTTCAACATGAGTTTACAGATCATGGTGCACGAAAAGGAAACACATTTTAAAGCAGCAGTGCAATGAAAAACGTTTTTCTACAAAGCTAGTTTCAGTTCATAAAAATATTAGCATACCTGTGAAATCTATTTGTCTAGGTACCTCCTATGCTGACACCACGAGTATTTTTATTATTTTCTCAATCCCAATCCACTGCCAGGTCTACAATGATATTTCTAAGCGAAATGTGGTGGCCATCTTTTTGTCTTGGAAAAAAAAAAACTAAATTAAAACATTTCTAAAATACTCAAACTTTGGTGGAACTAGAACATTTTACCACAAAATAAAACTGGTACATGCCTGGAATCATTTATACAGAAAAGAGGGAGGGTCACAATTTTTGCCCAATTTTGCTGCACTGCTGCTTTAAAAAGGAATGCGGAAATGGGAAAACAGAGCAGAAAAATCTAGAAATAAGTTTACTGTACGTGATAAAAACATGACAGGTATTGTAGCTATGCTGCAGTAAACATGCCCAGGGTGGACTGTGACACAAATGTAGTTGTTGTTTGTATTTTGTTTACCTGAATGTGTAACTTCATGTGTTAAATTAGCAATAAACCATGACAGGGTATGGGATTATAAACATTTAATCCACGCCTGGAGTGCGTTGTGAGGCACGAGGCTGCAGACCAAGTGTCCTCACAGCACCCCAGGAGTGGATTAAATGCCTATAACCCAATACCCTGGAGTGGGTTATTGCACTTCTAACATGGGCACTCTCAGAAATGGGATGAATGCCAGGAAAACATTGTTTAACCATTTGGAAATACAAGGAAATGGAATGTACCCTGCCGCCTCTGAAAGTAGTCCCCAATGACAAACTATACTGCATGCCTGCTGCCTATACAGAAATGTGACACATACGGTACTGATGTTATGTGTGACATTTCTGTTCTGTCACACAAGTGTATATGGTGTGAAACAGTACTGTGTGCTGGCCCCCATCTCCAACACCAGGGACAGACGGCAATGACTGCTGCACTACACGGTACACACCTTCTAAATGGTGTGTGTATGCCACTATGGAGAGTTACACACCCTCACCGACACAGGGAGACAGCTCTCAAAAGTACTTACAACACAGGGACACATCTGTGAATTATTGAGGTGCCGATTACAGTGTTTCAACCCGTGCTGCGTCGCGGATAGTCACAGCGGCAGAGTGAGGAACGGACCTAGCAATGTTGTGCTTTGGGGGGGGGCGAGGAACTGACAGCGGCACACTGAGCAGGACAGAGAAAGAACATGTGTGGTATATGTCTCTCCTGAGTCATCAGTGAACCGTCCTGTGGGCCATGAACACAGAACACAAACGGACGGTGAATGATACCTCCGCTGTAACAGCCGCTTTGTTTTTGCAGCACGAACACAGGACAGCAGACTGTGTCCGGGGCACAACACCAGTGTTACTGCCTGTGGCAATCTCCACTTGTGGGGTGAATGGACAGATACAGCTTTCTGTACAACTGCCAGACAGATCCCGGGACATCACCACCTGGTTGGGGGGGGGGCCGCCAAGCACCAGAGAGTGACAGCCGGTTGCAGCAGCGCAAGTATGTGAGCCACAGGCTCAGCATAGGCGGCACAGACAGAGAGAAAGAGGAAAACAGAAAAAACATTGTCTACTGTATGTCATACTGCCAGTCACCACACTCCCGGGCACACACCAAAACAGAAAGGTTTCTTCCTGCCATCACCAGCTCGCTGTGACTCTCTGCCCGTCTCAGTCCCCATACCCCTCTTTCTCATGTGCGCACGCTCTGAAGGCACTACAGACAGGAAGAGACCACAAGCCATGGTGCTGCACTGTTCCCCCACATACTGATGACTGTCACAGCATTCCAGTGTACCTGCAAGCAGCAAGAGGGTTCTCGGAGGTCCAAAGAGTGGGTGGGTGGGGAGACCGTGCAAGAGTTCTGATTGCATTTGTTTGTTCCCTAACACAAGCAGAGGGTAAGAATTTACTTTTATGCTATGGATGCAGCAGACATTCATTGGCAAGTAACAGCTGCTTTCCGGTGGGGTTCTCAGAGGTCCGAGGTCCGTGGAGTGCGTGGGTGGGGAGACAGTGCGGGACTTAAGAGTGTTATTGGCAGGTGAGATGTTCAGGGACATCTGCCTGTATTGCTCTGTCCATGCTGAGAGGACAATGTGAAAGGGAGACATGTACTGTGGCATGCATGAACCGTTGATGTATGTGGCTGCTGCTGGGGGTGGGGGGAGAGACAGACAGGGCAGCTGCTGCCGATGCCGTGGTTCTCACGTTGGCTTACCCTGCTGCAGCCCTCGCTCACACATGATTTTAAATGGCTGCCACATAATCTTCAGTAGCTGCCCAGATAACAAGGTCCACCAGGCTGAGGGATCCTACTCTGCGAAGCATCACCCTAACTGTGCTGGTACAGGCATTTAATCAACGGTCAGGTGATGCTTCCTGGTGAATGAAACTTCTTCTTCAGCACACCCATGTTATAAAGTGAAACAATCAGCAGCAAGAGCCCCACACCCAAGTGTGGGGCTGGTTCCAATTTGCACTTTGTGTGCAGAAACATTTTTTTTTTTCACTTTCTGTTTTCAGTAGTATAGTAGATTGTATTAGACTGATTCTGCTGACTTCCAAGCTGACATTTTCTGTAACCAGAAATCCCAGAATCCCCTGCAGCTGACATCAAAGCAGGGCTGCAGCAATATAAAATTAAATAGCCTACAGTGCACGTTAGAGCGTTTAGAAGCTCTGATCTTTTGTTTGCTGGTCCCGCTGTCGTCCTGTGGCTAAGTACAATCACACAGAACTGTACTTAGCCCTGAGAGAACAGTGGGACTGGCAAACAGCTGATTTCAGCTTATAAAAGCTGTAACAAAGACGGCCCACCGGCGCAGTGGTTTGTTTGTTGTTGTTGTTTGTTTAAAATTTATTTTTATACAGGTTTATCTGTTGGGAAATTAATCCCCATTTTCAACAAATACCTGTGTTATCATACAAAAACATCAAACATAACAAAAACACACAATACAATAACAAAAATTAATAACAATTACAACTAACATTTAAATAATTAAACAATTCATGCTTAAAAGTATACAAGTCAGAAATTTCAATAATTTCACAAGACAAACCATTCCATGACCTAGCTACACTATTCTGTAAAACCATATCCCCCATGCGATTTAAATTTTGAATTGTCGGCAATTTCCTTGTTGATCTCCTAAACATATCTAAGTATTTAGTGTCTGAATTCAAACAAATCAAATACCTTAAAGAATGCATATTTGAATGTATCAAACCATGACACATCATGAGCCACACAAATTCTCTTGAGCTGATGGATATAACCATCCAAGTTCTTGAAAGACTATACAATGATGAACCAGATTTGTTATTCAGTATATAATTCCCCAATCTATAGTAGATCTGATCCAACTTTAATAAAGATTTTTATAAGAATGTTTATATAATGGAAGACCATATTCTAATACAGGTAACAACAGTTGTTTTATCAATTTAGACTTTATAGCCTTATTCAGACATCCTGATACCCTTCTTAATACTCCCAATCTTTGATTTACTTTTTAATTTGTGATGTTATGTGGTCAGAAAAAGAAACGATAATCCACCATAACTCCTAAATATTTATAGGTATTAACCTCTTGAACACATGTACCATCCAAAAACTAATCTTTAAATCAGCAGAATTCTTAGTTCTAGATCCCACAGAAAAGTCATACTCTGAGTTTTCCCAGAGCTTATTAAAAGTCCAGAATCTCTAATCCAAGACTCAACATTAGTAAAGTCTGTCTGAAGTTGCTGTCTCAGATCTCCGGATCAGTAGCAGATGCTACCAAAACTATATCATCTGCATAGAGTCTAACATCAGTATTAACCACATAATCAGAAAAATTATTAATATAAATGTTAAATAACACAGGGCCCAAAATTGAGCCCTGAGGTACACCTAAATATAAATCCAGGAGATCTGAGACAGCCACACACAAACCACTCTCTGTTTACGATTGGTAAGTAAGATCTAAACCACTGCAAGGAATTATTATTTATCCCCATCGTTTGTAGTCTTAACAGAAGTGTTTCATGATGTACCAAATCAAATGCTTTACTAAGGTCCACAAACACTGCCCCAGTACAATTACCCTTGTTCAAAGATGTTGACACCAGGTTACTAAATTCAAGTAAGGCAGTGTTTGTGGACCTACCCTTCCTAAATCCTTGTTGACAATTAGTCAATAACCCTGAATAGTCAAGGTGCTGACTAAGCTGATTATTTATCAGCCTCTCCAGCACCTTAGACAAAATAGGGAGCAAAGTAATTGGTCTATAATTAGAGGGAACTGTGAGGTCACCACCTTTATGAATAGGAATAACATCACCCATTTTCCAACAATCAGGAACTGTTGAAGATTGAATACTCCAATTAAAAAAATACGTTATTATAGGGGCTATGATATCAGACCCCAATTTCAAAAATTTGGGATCAATGCCATCTATTCCTGCACATTTTGATATTTTTAAATTTCTCAACTCTTTAGTCACATCTTGTACCTTTATATTTTTCAGAATAAAGTCTTTGTTATTATTATTATTAGCAAAAACTACAGAAGATATATTTTCCTGAACCACAGACTCAAAATTAGGTGTCTCTATGTCAGGTAAATCTCTAAAATAGTGGTTTAACAAATTTGCTACTTCAAGGGGGTTAGCTATTAAATTTTCTCCCATTACTAAATTAATAGAAGCTTGAGCTTTCACTGGATTTTTTAATTTGGAGATAACCTTCCAAAATTTATTTGGATCTTGTGCATTACAAAATGAATTCCGAAAAAATTCTTTTTTTGCTAATTTAATCTTCTTTTTACAGTTATTACTCCATCTTTTAAAAAGATCCCAGTCCTTTTCCAATTCAGATTTTTTAGCTTTTTTCCATAACCTTTTTTTAATACGTAAATGAGTTTTTAATTTTCATTAAGCCATAAAGGGTTTCTAGCATTACTACTCTTTTAATATTTGGAGCATGGATTTGAATTATGTGCAAAAAAGAATCTGTGAATTCTTGAATAGCAAAGTTCAAATCTGGTATTAAAACACCCTTGACCAATCAAAATTTTAAGACAATCCCTAAAAGATAGTTCATTAAAGTGCCTTAAATCACAGATCCAAAACTCACAATTTTCCTTAACCCTATTTATTTGAATTGATAAATGACATTGAATAGGGTTATGATCCCCAAATTCAATGACAACATTACAACCTTCAACCTTCAAATCAGATGAAATAAAAACAGATCTAATATAGCTCCTGTAGTTCTATTATTTAAACATCTTGTTGGATGATGTATCAATTGTTGTAAACCCAAAATGTCAAAACTAGACTTAAGTTTTTTACCTCTCATTTGTCCCCAAGCCGCATTAAAATCACCAGTTAACACCACACTTTGGTCTTTCAATATTTCCAAAAGGGTGTCAACTAAAATATCAAATGTAGTTACTTTAGTTTTAGGAGGTGCATAAAAAACACCCACTATCAATTTTGATTTCAACAATTTTATAATCAAACAGTCAATTCCTTCCACACTTTTTCCAAACAAAATCTGATATGAACCCAAAGAATGCTTTAAATAAAGCAAAACTCCACCACCCACATACCTCTTACCCCCCTGTGGTTGGATTTCCGCTTGCGATGCCGGTGACCTGGGTTCGGGAATGGACCCGGGTCGCTGGAGGGCCAGCCAGGGAGAGTTGGATTAAGCGTCCTATGGACTGCTCTCCTTCTCCGGGGGGTGGGTGTGGGTTGCGCTAGACGAACCCCTGGCGGAGGCTGGGGGTTCATGCAGCTACCAGTGCCAACATCTATGGGGCGGGGCAGACGCTGGATGTCATTGCACATCCCTGCCCCTGACAAAGCAGGAAAAACTCTCCCGGTAGCTGGCCATGCTTGTGAAGCCTGCCTCCGGCTTCAATTAGCCTCCGGAACCCCGCTCTCCCCCAGGCAGTTACTTGTCATGTGGCACTTGGGTGCCACATCCCCGCCCTCTGGGGGGTAAGCCAAGGGTACTGGGGGGGCAAAGAGTGTAAGGGGTGCTTGGAGTTGGAGGCTCGGAGGCACCATGACCAGGCTGATGTACGGCGGCCGGCAGTAAGCAAAAGAGAAAAAAATTAAAATAAAAGCTGTAACATGCACTGCAGGCTATTTAATCTTTCACTGCTGCACCATGTTCTGATGTCAGCTGCAGGGGAGTCTGGGATTTCTGGTTACAGAAAACGTCAGCTTGGAAGTCAACAGAATCAGTCTGCTACAATCTACTATACTACTGAAAACAAAATAAAAAAAAAATGTTTTTGCACACAAGTGCAAATTGGGACCATCCCCAGACTTGAGTGTGGGGCTCTTAGTGTTGACTGTTCCCCTTTAATACTATAGGCTAGCAGTATAACCTAGAGGTTAGAGCAACAAGCTGTGAATGAACGTGGATTATCCAGCAAATCTGGGTCTGATTCCTACAACCTCTCTTTGCACACTGTGTGATCCTGAACAAGTCACTTAACCTCCCTGTGCTTGAAGGATGCATCTGGAAATTAACTTCAGCTCAGTGTGCCTCTCCCCACCAGAAATTGTAAAAATAAAACTGCTATTTGTCCCCTAACCTGAATGTACCAGGAAACAAGACTGTATGTGTTGTGATGTACCTTTCTTCAGTGTATATTTTTCCCCATACAGGTTTTTATCTTCCCCACCTTGGCTGTTCCCTTCATGTGGTCCTTTCTGGTGAACTCTCACCCTTGACAGTCGCCTAATACTGACCATCATCTTCTGTGGCAGGGCCATCCCCTGTTCAGAGCAGGATCCAGCATGTTCCGTGGTGGCAAGGGGCCAGAAAGTACCTGCAGTCATCATCCTACTGCCAACAACTTGTCTCCTGACCCCCCCACCCCCCACACACACACACACTGAATGCCAGCAGCAAAGCCCCATACATGCATATGCGGGCTCCCAGCCTAACAGCACCTCCCTTGTACTGCTTCCCTGTAGACAACAGGGGGTAGTGACAGAGCGAGCAACCAAATTCTCTGCCTCTGGAGACTGGGAGCATCCAGGTGGCCTCCCGCCTGCCTGCAGCAATGACCCTGACTCAGGGCGCTGACCCAGCTTACTGAAATAAATAAATATAACACAGCAGCACACCCCAGAGTGTGATATTTTTTTTTTTTACCACTCACCTGCCTCAGGCGATACTCAGTTCCCTCAGTCACATCTGCCACTGTCCCCCCCCCCACTAGTGGGGATCCGCATGAAGTGGGATCTGAAGGCAATGTGTTATACTCTGTAAATGGTGCACATTTTTGAAATTTTTTTTTTATTTATTTCAGTTTAGGATTAATACATTTGAGTCAAGAACTCATTTTCAAAGGTTCCAAGTCAAGTTAAACGAACAGATACAGACAACATAACACATAGCACAGCAGTGGATTACAAAATAAGGTTACAGAGGGTTGCACATACTTTTAAGTTTAACTAATACATAGGAGTCTAGGTTTCACTAGTACATAGGAGTCCAACATTGAAAGTAACAGCACTAAGTGCAGGCATAGTAGTGTTAGAAACAGGAAAGAGGGGGAGAGGCCAGGGATTGAGTCTCCGCTGGGTAGTACAGAGGGCAAATGGGGGTGGGTATGGACGGTTGCCAGAGTGGCAGGCTGAGCTCACCAGTGGTGGCCAGGGGTGAGAACTGGGGGAGGCAGGCCAAGGTAGGCATTGTCAGATGTTCACATCGTAGTTGCCAGATGAAGCGATCTGTTGGGAGGGTTGACATTTATAGTAGTGTACACTATGCAAGGTAGGTATTTTGTGGGTAGGGGGATTTGTTGAAGAGAGCGGGGGGAGAGTGCAGGGGGCGGTGGTTAGAGCCAAGGGGTGGGTGGGATAGCCTAGGGATCCTGAGCATGGGCTAAGTGCGGCAGATATAGATTTTTTTTAGTTCTAACTGGGAAAGAAGCCCAATTTTGAATTGTCTGTGCTTGGTGCATTCTAAGAGTGTGGTAGGCAGTTTATTGAATCACTTAGGGCCCAGGAAGGCGAGTGATCTCTGTGCCAGTTTAGTACACTTGAATGGCACTTGGAGTCGTCCTTTTGCAACGCTCCTAGTCTGCTTAAGGGAAACGCCTTCCCCCTCCCCCATGTCAGGCACGGGACTTGTGCCCCCACACGTGCCCCTCAGCATGAGAGACAAGCTCCCTTCCCATGCAGGCATTGCTATTATGCTGGAACCTGTAAGCCTCCTCCACTGGCTGGGAGTGGTGCCATGTGGCAGCACAACCTCAGCCACCCAGATAACTGATTCAACTCCCCAAGTCTGCTCTGGAACCCAGGTCGCTGGTGCAGACACGAGTAGCGCTTCTGCTGGGCCATCAGACGGCTTTGTGATACAATTATTATAAAACAGTTCCAAAATCTCAAATGAAATTACATTTTAAGTGACCTTTTTAGGGCTGGTCTACATAGCAGACCAGTTTTCTTTCTTATTTTTTTTGCCGCCTCCCATTCTCCCAGTTGGTCTCTCCTTCGGGTCATCTATGGTCTCTCCCCACCGCTCACTTGTGCCCCCACCCATTGCCACCGTCCACCGCCCCAAATGGCAGCCACCCTCAGGGTAACCCAGTGTAACACTTCACTGGATGGGTTCTCTGCCTCTGCGGAGAAAGGCACTGATGGGAGCCGTCCAGCACAACTATCCATTTGGCCCCTTGGGTGCTGCTGAGGTGGTTTCTGGGGTCTGACCAGGGCATTCTTGGTGGTGGAGGGACCAGATGGCCATCATTCGGTCGCGCAGTGTTGAGTTTTCCCCTCTTTTCTCCCAATGGGCATGGCATGCCATGACATCTAGGCATCCGCCAACGTCTGCCATGCCCACCTAGTCAGTCGGTCGTCGCGCTGCTATTCCCCCAGTCTCCACCGGGAGTTGGCAGGTGCCGGACTGCATCCTCACCCTCTCCCGCAGAGAAGGGAAGTGGTCATCGGATGCTCAAGACTTCTCCTCCCGGCCAGCCCTCTAACGACTAGAGTCCTTTCCTGAACCCGCATCATCAGTGTCACAAGCAGATATCCAACCACTGCGCCGACAGGCCAGCTATAGCAGACCAGTTTTCACTGCAATCGACATGAAGTATTTTGCCACCGAATACACTGGGTGGGGGGGGTGCATGTGGTGCAAAATGAGAGAGCGACGTGGCTTGTGAGTGGTTGTCTTGTTGTCTGTAATGGTGTTTTGGGCACTGACTGGTTGTGCGGTTGAATGTTCATCATCCCAGTGAGAAAGCAACAAACCTCTTACAAATGTGCCTGCAAATATTGGCTTTTGGGCTCAGCATGTCTTCTGTTGCACAGGCATCAGCATCCATCCATCATGCAGTGGCTGGATGCCTGGGCTCAGCAAGTCTTCTGCTGCACAAGCATCAGCATCCATCCATCATGCAGTGGCTGGATGCTTGGGCTCAGCATGCCTTCTGCTGCACAAGCATCAGCATCCATCCATCATGCAGTGGCTGGATGCTTGGGCTCAGCATGCCTTCTGCTGCACAAGCATCAGCATCCATCATGCAGTGGCTGGATGCTTGGGCTCAGCATGCCTTCTGCTGCACAAGCATCAGCATCCATCATGCAGTGGCTGGATGCTTGGGCTCAGCATGCCTTCTGCTGCACAAGCATCAGCATCCATCATGCAGTGGCTGGATGCTTGGGCTCAGCATGCCTTCTGCTGCACAAGCATCAGCATCCATCATGCAGTGGCTGGATGCTTGGGCTCAGCATGCCTTCTGCTGCACAAGCATCAGCATCCATCCATCATGCAGTGGCTGGATGCCTGGGCTCAGCATGCCTTCTGCTGCACAAGCATCAGCCACTGGCATATACCTGAATGAGCATGGAAAGGTGACCACATCAAGAATCTGAAAGTGTGTCTGCAACACTAGTTGCATAATAATTGTCCAGCCACAAGTAGCAGCGGAATTCTCTTCTGGTCCCTAGCCATGGCGGCATAGTGCACTAGCCAGTGGGTTATCTAGTGATGAGCAGCCACATTCCCCATACTGAACCCGATCAGGCCCATGGTAGCATATGGCAGTGGTCCACTTCCTGGCTCCATCTTCATTAAACACACCACCTACTCCTCCCTTCTGCAAGCTTTCCCACCCGACAAACCTCTGTTCCTGGTTACTGGTCCTGTGTATGTTAGAAACGCAACCCCCTCCCTCTCTGCAGCCTCTCCCACCTATTAACTCTCCATTCCCTGTTCCTGGTCCCATTTACCTTAGAAACACCACCTACTCCATCGCTTTTCGAGCTCTACAGCCTTCTAACCTTCTGTCTAACCTAACAATAGCACCTGCCCCATCCCCTGCAAATTCTCCCACCCGCCCATCCCACAACAGTCCTAGTGATAGTGGTATCCCACTGGGCCTGATCAGGCATCTTTCTTTGCTGCTGGCTGTGCATGCTAGTCAGCGCCCAGCAGTCTGGTATTGCAATGCAATGGGGTCCAAGCAGTGATCATGAATGGCAACTTACGTAGCAGTGTGACCAACCAACACTGATTCAGGATAGCAGTGCACTGTCAGGACTTTAGGGTACCAAGGTCTGTGTTAATGGATTTTAGTTTTGCAAGCTCCAGATGACAAAATCTCTGTTTCCCCCATAGTCCCTGCCACACTACCATGAGCACTGCCCCCCCCTTTTTTTTATTTCCCATGAATAGCCCAGCTGAGATGCAACATCTTATTTTCAGTGGGGTCCTGCTTCTACCCATTTCTTCTGCTGAGTTGACAGCAGCAGCAGCACTGACAGGCTAACTGACTTGTTCAAGGTCACATAGTGGGATTAGAACCTCAGTCTTCTAGTTCCAAAATCTGATACTCTAACTATCCCACTGCACAGATATATGTGATCCCCATCCACCTGTCTTGCCTCCTGCTGGGTGGGGGTGGGGGTCTGGATGTTGGCCTCAGTCTTGTACCTCTTCCTTGTATTTAAATGGCTGCTTGGGGACGTACTAATGGTTGGCAGGCAACTAACGCATGCAGAATAGCTGGCCCATCAGCACCATAAGAGGGCTACTGCTCATGATGCTAGCAACCTAGGTTCCATGGATCCATCGAGGGTCCCCCTGAGGTTGCGAGGACCGGAGACGTAGCCCCCCCACCCCGAGACAAGAAGCCGAAGCAGCCTGCCACGGATCCATCGAGGGTCCCCCTGAGGTCACAAGGGCCGGAGACGTAGCCCTCCCCCACCCCCTGAGACAAGAAGCTGAAGCAGCCTGCCACAGATCCATTGAGAGTCCACCTGAGGTCGCGAGGGCTGGAGACGTAGCCCTCCCCACCCGAGACAAGAAGCCAAAGCAGCCTGCCACAGATCCGCCGAGGGTCCCCTGAGGTCGCGAGGGCTGGAGACGAGGCCTCCCCCACCCCCAGACAAGAAGTCGGAGCAGGTAATCACCAGACGCGAGTTTAAAGCCAGAGCTGATGAGATCAGGCTCCTGAGTTTGCTCCTCAGTTTTTCTGTCCCCTACCTAAGTAAATAATCTACCTGTGTAAAGTTGAATCCTGGGGCAAACTTTAAATATATTATATATCGGTAGCCTAAACAGTGCTTACCTGGGGTACTTTAAGTACACGTCTCTGCCACCAGTTACCTTGCTGTATAGTAATGCTGTTTGTAATTATCTGAATGTTAAACATGCTTTAAGGACATTTTACAACAGATACAGAGTTTGCAAGCTTTAATTTTAATTTTGATGCAAATACAGAACTTAAATCCTGCCGTGTAAACTAAGCTGCAACTCCACTAGCCTGTACATATGCTAAGGTTGATTCTATTGCTGATACAGAGTTTATATGCCTTAAGTTAACTCTGATGCAAATTGCAGAGCTGAAATCCTGCCGTTTAGACTAAGCTGTGACTCCAGTCTCCCTCCTTGTTCACCAGAGGCCCCTCACCCCCTCTCCCATTTCAATCTCCTCCCCCTCCTGCTACTACTTAAATCCTTACCTGCCTTTCTGTTCTCCACAGCCTACCACGGATCCATCGAGGGTCCCCCTGAGGTCACGAGGGCCAGAGACGTAGCCATCCCCAACCCCACCCCGAGACAAGAAGCCGAAGCAGGTAATCGCCGATGCAGCTTAAAGCCAGATCGATGAGATCAGGCCCCTGAGTTTGCTCCTCAGACTCCGATTAAGGCCCCGCCGACACGTTGCGTCGGCCCGCCACCACCCTTGCTCAACTTGGGCTTATATAGGCTAGGGCTTGCTGATCTGAACCAATCAGCCCACTTCTCCATCTGTAGCCTATACCCTGTCACCACTAGAGGAAGCCCAATTTGCTTTGCTTGCTCTTGCTACTGGCCTTTCCTTATCCCTCCACCTCCCTCCCCCACACCATGCTCCTTACTGTGCTCACTATCTTTTCTGTTCTATCCCCTGTGCTCATTCACCCCCCTCAGCTCCCAGTATGAGGCAAGCTCTTGGAACCACTGACTACCCTATGGCTGATAGGCAGCCATCCCTCTCCGTGCATGCTGCCTGGTATACTGAGACAATGATGTTTAATAGTGAAGACGCCTTCTGTACTGCATTGCCCCCCCTCCCAGTCAGTGGGTCATTCCCCTTGCCCTCCCCTACTACCTGCTACTATATCCCTTGGCATAGTGGGCCCACCCAGAGTATGTCCCTCCTCCAACAGAAGCTGCACCCCTCACTACACCTCTATCCACCACCCCCTGCTCTCTTCCCACCTTCTCCTCCTGTCAGCCCCCTGTACTCTATCTCTCCCCATTCCCTCCCTCTCCTACACACCTGGGACCTTGGCCCGCACAGACCGCCGTCGCAAAAAATTGGCTTGGAACTCTGTACGCAGGACTCTCCTCCTTCTATCTGGTAATATCCATCTGAACCCTGGCCCACCTGCAACCTCCACGCCAAACCATACCGCCATCAGTGGTCTGTGCATTGCCAGTCTCAATGTCTGTAGACTACAAAAAAAAGTGGGATTCATACCAGGGGTGGGTCCACCAGCATCAACCAGATATCATTGCCTTAAATGAAACCTGGCTCTCCCCTCTCACTCCTGACTCGATGGTGGCCCTGCCCGGGTACAACCTGTTCCGAGCTGATCGAAAGGGAAAACGCGGAGGCGGGTGCGCAATCTATGTCAAAGACAAAGCGCACTGTCAGCTGCCCCCCCCCCATTGGTACCAGGTCCACAGGGCCTTACCCTCAAACTTACACTGGGTCACTCCCAAACCCCCTTTCTTATCACTTCAGTTTTCATTCCCCCTAGAGACCAGAAAGAAGCCTTCTTCTCGGTCCTTTCCTATCTCGCCTCCCTCCTGCAACAAATCGAAAAGATTATCCTTGGAGACTTCAACATAAACTTGCTGGCCAAGACCTCCACCCCACTCATAGATGCCGCTACAGCCCAAGACCTCGTACAAGTAGTCTCCTCTCCCACTCGTCTGGATCTTCCTCCCTCCTGGACCTGGTCTTCACTAACCATCCCCATAAAATCACCAGTGCCGATGTGTTACCAAATGTACTCAGCGACCACTCCCCTGTTCTCTGCACCTGGTCCTGCAAAATGCCCCAAACCCCTCCTAAGTTAATCTTCCATCGTAAACTCGGACCTGGAAAACTTGCTCTTCTAAAAACCCAACTCAGGTCGATGGACTGGTCCCTAGTAACCAATACACTCGACCCTGATCTAACCCTCAGCCTGTTCATCCGCACCTTTAACACTATCTGTGACAAGTCGGCCCCACTTACCAAAAGGATGATCAAAGGCAACCTTGTCCCCTGGATCACTTACCACCTCCTGGCCCTGATGCGTACTCGAGATTCACTCTGGCACCTCTCTAATGAGACCTGCCTTCCAGCTGACAGGCAGAGATACAGAGAGGCACGGACCAAATGCACGTGGGCATTACGCAAAGCCAAGGCCGAACACTATAAAGCCGCCCTTACTGCTGCCTGGTGCTCCGGGCACAAATTCTGGAATAATATCAAGGAAATTGGTGGAAAAAACACAACCCCCCCCCAACCAGATAGTTGTGGACAGGCACTTGTCCACTGACCCCTCTCATATAGCCTCAGCCTTCAATTGCGCTTTCACTAACCTCAGCCATGTCCTCCCACCTACCTTCTTCAACCCCCGTCCGGTCCCCGCCATCCCAGCTCCCCCCTCCCTTCCACCTACGTTGTATCTCCCCCAAAACCGCTGAGCCTTACATTAAAACCGCTTTAAGACACTCCCACTACAGTAGTGACACCTTGGATCTGAGGGTTCTCCAGCTCATCCTCCATGACGTATTCTACCCCCTCACCCACATTCTTAATCATTCTCTCTGCAAAGGTAAATTCCCCTCCCTCTGGAAATCTGCTTCCATTACCCCCTTATTTAGGGGCGGGGACAGTATTGACACCAATAACTACCGGCCCATCTCTATACTCCCCCCACTATCTAAAGCCCTTGAACGCACTGTCTATGATCAGCTTACCGACCACCTTAGCAAACATGATCTTCTCTGTAAACAGCAACACGACTTCCGCAAAGGGCACAGTACCACTACAGCCCTTCTAGAATTTGCCTCACACATCCACTCCACATTAGACAAAGGCCACCTCTCTGGTGCTGTGTTTATTAACCTCACTAAGGCATATGACACCGTCAATCACTCCCTTCTGCTAGTCACACTCTCTAACATTGGCTTCTCCCAGGATGCCCTGTGCTGGTTCACCGACTACTTGTCGAATCAGTCCCAACAGGTCAAAATTGGCACTACCCTATCTGATAAACTCTCAGTTCTCTCTGGAGTCCCTCAGGGGTCCATCCTTGGTCCCCTTCTCTTCAGTCTATACCATAACTCCTTACCCGCCTCCTGATCTGGCAACCTTCTACTATATGCCGATGATGCGGTACTCTACACATCCAGCCCTGACCCATTTCATCTGCACCAAGCCCTCCAGTCCTCCTTTAATGAAGCAGAACTGTGGTTCTCTGAGCAACGCCTAATAATTATAAGACCACCAAGTTCATGATCTTCTCCCACCCTCAGAACTCTAGAAAGGAACTTTGCCCCCAGATCCTAATAGAGGACCGAACCCCTCTTGGGCAAGTGGACTCCTTTAAATACCTGGGCATCACCCCTGACTCGGCACTCAATTTCCACCAGCACATACAGCACCTATCCTCTGCCCTTAATGTACGCCTCGGCCTGCTCTACTGGGTTAAACACTGCCTTACTCCTGACGCCCTCCATCTTGCTGTCTTGTCCTCTATCCTCTCCCTCCTCAACTATGGAATACTCATTTATAGTGCTGCCACCACCTCGTCCCTAAGTAGGCTCCACATCTCCCTCAACAAAACCTGTCACCTTGTACTGAACTGTGACCGTTTCACCCATAGCTGCTCATTATATAACTCCACAAACTAGCTTAACTTAGAAAATAGGATCAAGTTCCACACCTGCCTTATGGCCAAAAAATCTCCCTTGGCCTCTCCCCTCCTGATCTTACCTCCCTAATCCACATGTCTACGACCCATAAAGTAACCTGTAGCTCTAGCAAGAAGCTGCTTGCTGTCCCCCACTGTCATACCTCCCAATTTCAAAGATCCTTCAGCTACAAGGCCCCTACATGGATGAATGGCCTGCCTTGCTCCATCTCACATGAAAATGCCATCGGCCTCTTCAAAACCCACCTTAAGGGGCATCTCCAGTCCCTAAACTGCTGTGACTACCTTTGACCCTCCTATTTTCTCGCTCATCCTCCAACCACGACATTGGCTGGCTTACCCTATCTGCCCCAACCCCTCTCATCCCCTTCCCAGCAATTGCTCTGCATCTCTATAAAAGTGCCTGTAGGCTCATTCTGGACTTAGCATGATCGGTACTTCTTGTGAGCCTATTAACTGCATTATACAGTATCATTGCTTGTATCTAGCCTGTCCAGTTTCCTGTACTGTATTTACCTATCACTGTGTTGTACCCTTCTTTGTGACGTGGAACCTTTGTAAATGAGTCTCTGACTCAAAGGTATTTTTCCAAACTCTGAATAAATAAATAAACAAGGCTGGGATGTCATGGGCCAGCTGCTGAAGAAGAAGACTGAAAGTCCCAGAGGACCCTCTCCTCTTCTGACCCTCTCTCTGTCTCTCTCCTTGCTCCAGTCTTGGAAGTGATGCAGGGAGAGACAGAGGGTCACCTACTGTAGACAGCGGGCCTCTCCCCTTTCCTCTGATCGCAGATCACCACACTGGGCGCTACCAGGACTAAGGAGTAGAAGGCAGGTAACTCCGCCCACTGAGAGGAGGTCCACCAATCAGGTGGAAGGCTTGTTTGGGCATCGAGGAGCCACGGCTTGAAAAAAGCGGCTCTTGCAGTGCAAAACTCGCAGTCTTGGAAGTGGAGCAGGGAGAGAGAGAGAGGCAGAGGGTCTCCTACCGCAGACAGCAGGACTCTCCTGTCTTCTTCAACTGCAGATCACCGCATCAGGCACATCCAGGACTAGGAAGCAGAAGGCGGGTAACTCCACCCAGTGAGAGGAGGTCCACCAATCACCTGCGCGGCCAGCTATTTCAAAAGGCAGTATACTACAAGTGGTCCTCAGCTTGCGGTCCTCATGCTAAAGACAAGCGCAAAGGACGACAGGAGAGTGACCGGATTCAGGCCAGGAGACAGCAGACAGCCAGGAACCCTGTCCATTGCATCACAGGTACAGCTGTATTAATTCTGAGATATACAGATATACGGTTTTGTTGGGGGGGGGACGCTGATAACTTCTCTACTATTCTGGAAAAATTGTGTTTGTGGGTGTGGGGGCTTCCTGATAACTGTTCTGGGGGAACTGTGTTTGTGGGTGAGGGGGCTTGCTGATAACTGTTTTGGGGATTTGTGTTTGTGGATGTGGGGGCTGCTAACTGTTCTAGGGGAATTATGTTTGTGGGGGCTGCTGATAACTGTTCTGGGGGAATTGTGTTTGTGGGTGTGGGGGCTGTTGATAACTGTTCTGGGGGAACTGTGTTTGTGGGTGTGGGGGCTTGCTGATAGCTGTTCTGGGGGAATTGTGTTTGTGGGTGTGGAGGCTTCCTGATAACTGTTCTGGGGGAACTGTGTTTGTGGGTGAGGGGCTTGCTGATAACTGTTTTGAGAGTTTGTGTTTGTGGATGTGGGGGCTGCTAACTGTTCTGGGGAATTGTGTTTGTGGGTGTGGGGGCTGTTGATAACTATTCTGGGGAACTGTGTTTGTGGGTGAGGGGGCTTGCTGATAATTGTACGGGAAGAATTGTGTTTGTGGGTGTGGAGGCTTGCTGATAACTATTCAGGGGTAATTGTATTTGTGAGTGTGGAGGCTTGCTGATAATTGTTCTGGGAGAATTGTGTTTGTGGGTGTGGGGGCTGTTAACTGTTCTGGGGGAATTGTGTTTATGGGCGAGGGGGCTTGCTGATAACTGTTCTAGGGGAATTGTGTCTGTGGATGTGGGGGCTGCTGATAACTTCTGGGGGAACTGCGTTTGTGGGTGTGGGGGCTGTTAACTATTCTGGGGGAACTGTGTTTGTGGGTGTGGAGGTTTGCTGATAACTGTTCTGGGAGAATTGTGTTTGTGGGTGTGGAGGTTTGCTGATAACTATTCAGGGGTAATTGTATTTGTCGGCAAGGGGGCTTGCTGACAGCTATTCTGGGGGAATTGTGTTTGTGGGTGTGGAGGCTTGCTGATAATTATTCTGGGGGAATTGTGTTTATGGGTTAGGGGGCTTGCTGATAACTGTTCTGGGGGAACTGTGTTTGTGGATGTGGGGGCTGCTGATAACCAGGGCCATTGGAAAACTGTGGAATATTTTACCCAAAAATGTGGGGACTTCTTTGCAGAAATTGCAGGAAAATTGCGGGGGTTCACTATACATCCCCACTGCCCCCTAATAAATCTTTTATCGTTTGCTGCAGCTTGCACTGAACACATGAATTGTTAGATAAATGTACTGCCATTTGTAATGCTTTTAATATGAAGAAATGTGTGTTTCTGAAATGCACTGCAAATTAATCATTATGTAGCATATCTTCTAAAAATCAAGACATCTAAGTCCTGCAGTGGTAACTAGATTTTATTCAGTAATTTACAGTCAGTCTGTACTGAATACATCCTGAAATTGAAACAACGTATTTTGCCAGTTTCTAGATGTCAGATAATGAAGCCTGTTTAAACTACTTGCTTTGGTGCAGGAAAAAATAAACAGATGACCAGGGTGCCTAATAAAGGTCTAGTAAGAAAAATGTTTATTTTGTTACAATAATTACTGTTCTTAATCAGCACTGTAATACATTTTAAAATCACATGATAAAAGTATCAAATCATACCAGTAGCTTTTCATTACAATCATTCAATAGTTTTCAATACATTGTAGTTTTGTTCTTCTCAGTTTGCAGTGATTTTACTTGGGTTGCAATTATTTTGTCCATTTGAAGGTAACTGTAACAATACTTAACCTGTTCCGCATGTTTTCAGAAATGTTTGCTTTTTGTAGGCTTTGTATGCGAGAATACAGTTGTGGCAGATTGACATCTAAGAAATCACTGTCACCAACCCCCTCAGAAGCACATTCAAGTTTATAAATCAGCAGGGCCACCCAAACTCCTGACACATTTGAATCAAAATCCTTTCAGATTGAAAGTATTTATACAAGGAAAATCTACCCTACCATTCAAAAACAAGCACTGTGGTCAATGCTTTATTTAGGTGAATAGGACACTTTGCACCTCTTCTCACAACTATTGTTTCAGTCTCTGTGTCAGCAAAAATTTCTCTGATAGTCTGCTTTAACACAGATTTTAAGTGTTAAAGTCTACATATGCATGACTAGAGGATTTTGAAACCAAAGCAGGGACGTGAATCACATGAAAACAGAATCACATTTGACCCCTTCTCACCTCTCACTATACTGTTTTGGTAAAATCCAAGTCTGTGTACTACATTGTTAGCACATTTGAGTAGATTTTCTTGAGAATTTAAATATTTTTATACAATTTCAGTCAAAAATTTCATAAATGTAAGAAAGTGCAAGAAATTGCGGATTTTGTGCAAAGAACGGTGAAAATTGTGAAACTGCAGAAAAATTGCACCCGCAATTTTCCAGTGGCCCTGCTAATAACTGTTCTGGAAGAGTTGTGTTTGTGAGTGTGGAGGCTTGCTGATAACTGTTCCGGGGGAATTGTGTCTGTGGGTGTGGGAGCCTGTTGATAACTGTTTGTAGATGTGGGGACTGCTGGTACACTGATAGCTAGGTAGGGGGTATTAAAAACTGTTCTGGGGGAACTGTGTCTGTGGGTACGGGGATTTACTGATGACTGTGCTGAGGGAATTGTGGGTGTGGGGGCCTGTTGATAACTGTAGATGTGGGGTCTGCTGTTATACTGATGGCTAGATAGGGGGTTATTAAAAAAAAGTTGTTTGTAAGTGTGCCATTTATAACGTACCTGTCTCTGTGACACAGCTAGGATAGGTAAATTAAGGGTTGTATCATATTATTTTGTACTGTATTGTACTTTGGTAACTGGTACTGTGGTATTGTATTGTACCATTTTGTATCGTGTTGTACTGTATTATACTTATGTAACATGTACTGGGCTCAGCTTAGCCTTACTGGGTTCTGAGACACAAGGACAGGAAGCATAGGGACACAGAATGTGGGGAGTGGTGCAATGCAGTGGTTGTGAAGCAGTAGTCTTCAGGAAGACCTTCTGGAGACTGTTGTGCTGCTCCATCTGCATGCATCTCTCTGAGTTGGCGAAGAAGGTCTCTAGACTCAAGGCTGCACTGGTTGAGAGTCAGGAGGAAGTCACTATATTCAAGGCTGCCTTGACTAGAAGTAGGGTGACCTTTTCTCTCACGCAGGGACCACCAAGTCCGACATGGTTACCTCCAAGAATGCCAGATAGAAGGAGCGGCTGGACTACAGTGGGCTAGAGGATAGAGGGGGTGGTGGGATCTGGAAGGTTGGGGGGGGGTCGAAAACACATTCCTCAACCACAGTCAGTTCCAGTACAACACTCCTCTGCTGATCTGGTGCAGCAGGATTGCCAAGAAGCATTTGTAGCAGTGGCTAGTGAGGATGTGAGTGCAATCCCATGTGGAGACCCCAAGGTGGGTGGAAGAGAACAGTAGAGAAAGAGGATGTAACTTCTGGCGGGGGACTCAGTCGTCAGGGGAACAGAGCTGGGAGTAGGACTGTGGGCGGTGAGGGAGGGCAGGTACCAATCAGGCACCACAGCATGGAGGGATGAGAAGCATATCCTAAGGATTGCTAGGGCAGTAATAACGGAGGGGAGCTAGATGTCATTGTCCACCAGGGGACAAATGACCTGGACAGGGATGGGGCAGGAACAGTGCAGGGGTAATTTAGGGAGCTGGGAAGTAGTCTTAGGTAGCACACTCTGTAGCTTTTACAGAGCTGTTGCCTGTCTATGGCAGGTGGAAGGTGAGGGAACTCCCCACCAGTGCCTTCAACTCATGGTTGAAGGAATGGTGCAGAGTGGAGGGGTATGGCTACATGGCGACCCACCTGGGAGGTTAAGAGCCTATACAGAGGTGATGGCCTGCATCCATCCAGGAGGGGAACCATAGTTCTCAGTGGATGGTTTAAACATTACTTCAATGAGCATTTAAACAAGCTGAGGTGCGTGGTGGAAGAAAAAGGGGAGGCAAAAACTGCCCCTCCCCAGGCTGAGATGGTGTGTAGAGAGATTCTGAGGGACAAGAGTCCCACCACAGAGCAAATAAATTAAGGAAGCAGGGTGTTAGCAAAGATGGAGGGGGGGAACTGGCAGAAAAGAAAAGGGAAGAAGGGGGCACAAAAGGAAATCGGAGGAAGCAATATGCAGAGAGCTAACAAAATCTGGAAGGCCATGTGTGCAAATGCGAGAAGTCTGGGGAAAAAAGATCCCAGACGCTAACATAGCGGAAGCCGACCTGGATATCGTGGCCATTACCGAGACATGGTGCATGGACAGCCATTAGTGGGACATGGTCGTGCCAGGCTACGCAATGTTCAAGAGGGACAGGGAAGGAAGGAAAGGAGAGAGAGTGGTGCTTTATGTGAAGGAACGCATAAAAGCAACAGAAATATAGGGAATTCAGGGGGCAGAGGTGCTGCGGGTCACCCTCGAGCTAGGAAGCGGGGCTGCTATTTGAACAGGGATGATCTACAGGCCTCTGGCACAGGTGGAGGACTTAGATAAGGAAATGTTAGAAGTAACTGGCAGGATGGCAGAAAAGCAGAAGGTGTTACTGGTGGGGGACTTCAATCTACTGGATGTGGACTGAAGCCTCCCTGTGGCAGCTTCAGCTAGAAGCAGGGAAATCCTGTACTCACTGCAGGGGGCATTCTTCAGGCAATTAGTCAGTGAACCCACTCATGGTGGGGCAATACTGGATTGTGTACTTACTAACAGGGACAATGTTGCAGACGTCAAGGTCGGAAGCCATCTGGGGACCAGTGATCATCGTACAGTGTGGTTCAACATAAGGACAGCTGCGGAATCCAAACACACAATGGCACAAGGCCTGGACTTCAGAAGGGCTGATTTTAAGATGGGTGAATGCCTCAGGAATGACCTGGCAGAGGGAAGAGGGAAGAGGACTGGGGGGATGGAGGAAAAGTGGGCCAAATTAAAAGAGGGCATAGTAACGGCAACAAACCTCTATGTCAAGCAGGTAAGCAAAAGTAAAAAGAAAGACGAAACTGCTATGGTTCTCAAAAGTGGCAGCAGAAAAGATAAAGGCTAAAAAGGTAGCATTCAGAAGGTAAAAGGAGACCTGGAGAGAGGAGGATAGGGGAAGTGTATCTCGGAAAACGGAAGGAGGCAGGCAAAGCAATGAGGAGCACAAAGGCACAGACTGAGGAAAGAAGAGCTGAGGGAGTTGCAAAAGGGGACAAGATTTTTTTAGGTATGTTAGGCAGAAAAGGAAGACAAAGGGAGGAACAGTAAAGTTAAAGAGGGAGGGGGGTGACTGTACAGAGCGGGATCAAGAAAAGGCAATTATTTCTGCTCATTATTCACAGTAGAAGGGGAAGGGAAGGGACCATGAAGAGGCGCCAGGAACTTTGAGGGAAGGGAAATGGACACTAGTCCATTTTCTGAGGAGAAAGTCTGGAAAGCACTCACTAATCTGAAGGTGGACAAAGTTATGGGGCCAGACATGGTATATCCAAGAGTGCTGAGGGAGGTACTGGCTGCAATGCCAGCAGACCTATTTAACAGATCACTGGAGACTGGCGTGGTCCCAGGGGAATGGAGAAGGGCAGAGGTAGTACCACTTCACAAAAGTGGTAGCAGGGAAGAGGCGGGCAATTATAGGCCTGTCAACCTGACATCGGTGGTGGGTAAATTAATGGAATCATTACTAAATGAAAGGATTGTGGATTACCTTGCATCCAACAGATTACAGGATCCAAGGCAACATGATTTCACAGGGGAAGGTCATGTCAAACAAATCTGACAGATTTCTTTGACTGGCTGACCAAGGAGCTGGATCATGGTGGTGCAGTGGTCGTGGCCTACCTGGATTTCAACAAGGCATTTGACACTATTCCATATAATAGACTGGTAAGCAAGTTGGGGAACCTGGGGGTGGGAAATAAGGTGGTAACCTGGATAAAAAACTGGGTAGCAGTTAGAACACAGAGAACAGTGGTAAACAGAGTTCAGACAGAGGAATGGAGGGTGACCACTGGGGTACCTCAGTGATCAGTGCTGGGACAGGTCCTCTTCAATGTCTTTATAAGTGACACAGCAGAGGAACTGGAAGGAATGGTCTGCCTCTTTGTAGTTGACACAAAGATCTGCAACAGAGTGGACACTCCGGCGGGGGGGTGGAAAGGATGGGTAAGGATCTGAAAAGACTGGAAGAGTGGTCATGGGTATGGCAGCTGGGATTTAATGCAAAAAAGTATAAAATAATGCACTTGGGCCATAGAAACCCAGGAGCAGAGTACGAAATGAGCAGGGTGATACTGACAAAGACCAAACAGGAAAGAGACCTAGGGGTACTCATATCAGATGACCTAAAGGTGGCCAGACAGTGTGACAAGGCAGTCGGAAGGGCTAGTCGGATGCTGGGGTGAACAGGAAGGGGTATCGCCAGCAGGAAAAAGGAGGTGGTGCTGCCCCTATATAGCTCGCTTGTAAGACCTCACCAGTTCTGGAGACCACATCTCAGGAGGAACACAGAGTGGAGTTGATCCAGAGGAGGGCTACCAAAATAATGCAAAGTCTGCATCAAAAGCCCTATGAGGAGAGGCTTAAGGAGCTAAACATGTACACCCTGAAGGAGAGGAGGGACGGGGGGATATGATCGAGACCTTTAAATACTTCACAGGGGTAAATAAGGTACAGGAGGAAGGTATTTTTCAGAGAAAAAGATGCTGCAGAACAAGGGGGCATGCTATGAAGCTGGAGGGGGTAAATTCAGGAGGGATGTGAGGAAGTACTTCTTCACAGAAAGGGTGATGGATGCCTGTAACAGCCTTCCAGCAGAGGCAGGGGAGGCAATAAACAGCAATGGGGTTCAAAAATGCCTGGGACAGGCACAAGGGAATCATACAGGTAAGGAAAGAAGGGGAAGAGGTGGAGTCGTAGATCAAGTTGGATTGGCAGGAAAATACAAAGGTCTTAAAAAGGGGGGGAGGGGCAGACTGGGTGGGCCAGGCAGCCCTTATCTGCAGCCACATTCTACATTTCTATGAAGAGGGAGGGCAGCAGGCTCCGCTGAGCTACTGTCATCTGTGTGATGAGAGGTAGCAGTTCAGTCAGAGCAGTTTGTGGGTAGGAAGAACATCAGCTACTGCCAAGCTCAGCTACGCGTATGTGTATTGCTGCCAGTGTCTGGCAACACAATCACAAAGTGGAAACCTCCACTGGTCACCCCACCTCCCACACTAGAGGGCTGGAGGGGGCAGCTGAACAGTCCCTTAAAGGAACCACCACAGGGCAGAAGATGCACGGTGCCAAAGGAGACTGGAGGTAAACATCACAGAAGAGATGGGATGGGGTGGCATTCAAAGGCAGCAAGGGACAGTACTGGTGACGGGATAAAAAGAATAATTAAAAAACAAACAAAACAAGTGTGCAGAATCATGACCTACCTAGAGCCACCAACTAAGAAAAAAAAAATGTGTATTACTGCACGACCCCTTGTGAATGGGAGGAAAATCAAATCTCTCGTCAGTGGGTCCGCCCATCCGGGAGTCACGGATATGGTTATAGATGGAGTCTCATGTAATAATCCTCATACCATAGCCAACTCACTCAACTTACACTTGTCTGACCTCTCGGCCCTCACCTCCCTTTTCACGACCGGGGAGAGCTCATCCCTCGCCCCTTCTCCCCCGTGTCAGGAAGGTCATCCCCCTCGGAGTAAGTTTAATCTCAGGGCGGTATCAGTTCAGGACATTCAGAGACGCCTTGCTGCTCTCTCCCAGCACTCTAGTCCAGGCCTTGACAACCTGGAACCCAGGCTTCTTAAGCTTGGTGCTGTTTACATTGACTCCCCAATAGCCCACATTTTTAATCTATCCCTCAGCTCTGGGCTAATCCCTGATATCTGGAAGGAGGCGAGGATAGTCCCTGTTCTGAAGCAGGGCAACCCTAAACTACCTGACAACTATCGCCCAATTGCTATTCTTCCATCCCTTAGCAAACTCCTAGAAAAGGTGGTGGCCGAGCAACTCTCAGAGTACATCCACTCCCATGAGCTACTATCCCAGGCCCAGCATGGCTTTCGAAAGAGACATAGCACCACAACCACCTTGATTTCAGTCACTTCAAGCATCAGATCAGCCATGGACCAGGGCAAACTATCGGGTGCCATATTTATTGATTTGTCAAAAGCCTTTGACCTTGTTGACCACGAACTACTTGGAGCGCAGCTATGGTCACTTGGACTCTCTCCCCATGCCATGAATTGGTTATGGGCTACCTGAATGGTAGAAAGCAGCGTACCTGCTTCAACAAGGCCCTCTCTGAGCCCAGGGCAGTGACCATGGGAGTCCCCCAAGGCTCGGTGCTAGGCCCTCTCCTATTCTCGCTCTTTATTAACCAACTGCCCTTGGCGATCACCCACTGTCAAGCCACCTTATACGCGGATGACCTGGTGATAGTGGCTCATTCTCACAATGCCACCGCCCTAAACCAGAGCTTGTCTGACGATTTCAACAAAGTCTTGTCCTGGGTTACTAACCACAAACTGGTTCTGAACCTAAAAAAAACACAGGCCATGCTCTTTGGTTCCACGGCCAAGATCAAAGCCTCATCAGCCTTGCTCAACATAACTAGTGAGGGTGGTCCCTCGCTGCCAACAGTGACCTCAATCAAATATCTTGGTGTTACTCTTGACCCCCAACTTGACATGGGGAGTCATATCCTAAACATCTGTAGAACAACAAATTGTAAGCTTGGCTTGGCCTGTAGGGCCAAATACAACTTAACTCCTGGGGCTAGACTCGCCCTAGCGAGAGGAGTGCTTCTTCCCTCCCTCAGCTATGGACTTCACTTATTTGCTAGATCCCCAAACTCATCTCACTTTCGGTGGAACTACGGCATATAATAATATCTGTCGTTTCGCACTAGCTCTTTAAACTCACCCACCGTTGTGAGCTACGACAAACTCTGCTGACAACCACAGCGAAATACCTGGAATTCGGTGTTGGAAGCTTCTCCGGGAAGGTGGTTACTACTGGCATTCCACAGGGACTGGCTCAACTGCTTCCAAAAATGGACCCCACGCCCTACCACCTTAGGTCCCAGAATGCCGGGTTGCTTAAAGTCCCCCCCACCCGTACTCTTATGGGGGACCGTGACTTTGCTGCATATGCGCCCAGACTCTGGAACTCTCTCCCTGATCATGTCCACTCGGCCCCCTCCCATGGGAACTTTCGCACCTCCCTGTGGTGTCATCTGAAACAATCAACGGTGTGTGACTGCCCTAAGCCCCCTTAGAGAAATGAATCAAGTGAATCCAGCCGCCCCTATTGTCAATTATGTACCTTACTAACATACTAAAATGCCAGCAGAATAGGCCTAATGGTCTTTCAAGTCTGCTCAATTGGTCAGCCCCCACCCTGGGTGCTGACCTTGCTGCCCCCCTCGCCTTCTCTGGCTTCTCTCTTCCCAGTTCCGGATATTCTTGCTGCATTGGATTTTGCTTCCAGAACCCTTCCCTGTACCTGTCCCAGCCTCTTGAACCCCTCCACCATCTCTGCCTCCACCAGCCCCTAGGTAGTGCATTCCATGGCTCCACCACCTCTCAGTGAAGTAGCACTCCTCCTTTCTCCCCTGAATCTTCTCCTCCAGCTTCCACCCACGCCCTCTAGTGGCCCCCCTCCTTCCTTCAAGCACCCTGACTGTTCCTCCCTATTTACCCTCTTCATGTACTTAAAGACCTCTATCATGTCCCCTGTCCCTTCTTCTTCCAATGTGTACACATTTAGCTCTTGAGCCTCTCCTCATAGGTCCTGTCCCCAAGCCCCAAATCATTTTGTTTGCCTCCTCGGACCCTCTCCAGAGTTTAATGTCCCTCTTTAGTGTGGCCTCCAGGCACGCAGTGCTCAAGGTGTGGCCTCACCAAGCAGTTATACAGAGGGCATCACTTCCTCCTTCTGGAGGTGATCCCCTAGCGATGCATCCCAGCATCCTGTTGGCCTTGGCTGCTGCCCTACTACAAGTCTCCGAGTTGTTCATTTTGACATCCACCACCACCCCCAGGTCCCTCTCAGCCATCGAGACTTGTAGCATTCCCCCCGGTGTACACTTGGCCCAGGTTTCTGGCTCCCAGGTGGAGTACCTTCTATACGTTGTGTAATTGTTGATTGTGTATCTTCTTTTCCACACGTTTATTATTTCCTGTAATATGCTGTTCCACCCCTAAGTTGCCTTGTATGTATTCTACATGTTGTGCTCTCCCGGGTCATTTCTGAAAATAGGCATAATACTTGTCTAGTGTACTTACCCAGTAAACAAAAGCTAAATAAATAAATAAATAAAATTATAAGCAGATTGAATAGTTACATTTTGGTGTCCGAGTGTCTGAATATAGTAGGTTTTCCAAGTGCGACTATACTGCCAGCTACTGGCATATCTATGTACACATGCATTTGTTTAGAAACACAGAAACGTAGAAACACAGAACAAAATGACAGCAGAAGGAGACCAAGAGTCCATACAGTCTGCCATGAGTTCCTGAGACCTACTCGGATCCCAGGACCTAACCCCCCTTCTGTTTTATGCCCCCAACTGTTCCCCCGGCTTTTGTTCCCGCCATAGGTCTGTCCCACCCCAGTTTGAATGATGTCATGGTCTTTGCTTTCACCACCTCCACAGGCAGCTATCCCATGGTTCTATGACCCTTTCTGTACAACAGTATTTCCTGAGCTCCCTCGTGACCCTCTAGTGTTGGGAGTCAGTAACTCTGTTGAACAGGTCAGAGGAGGGCACCTTAATTATTCCTCTCAGGAACTTGTACATTTCAATCATGTTCCCTCTTAGCCTCCAGCGAGAACATACTCAATGTTTCTAGACGCCCATCATACGACTGCCCTTGGAGGCCCTGAATCATCTTGGTGGCCCTTCTCTGGATGGCTCCCAACCTGTTCTTATACTTCTTATTGTGTTTGTCAGCTACATGTTTGCATAATCCATTTTTGGAATAGTGGGGTGTTATACATGCTTCTGTAATGACTGTCTCTACAGTGGGGTTTACGTGTGGTGTGTGTGTGTGGGGGTGGTTCCAATTGTTTAACCAGGTGAGACACACTAAGCTGAAAGCTTGTTTACAGGTGCAACCTGGGAGCACAGGGAAGTTAAGTGACTTGCTCAGGGTCACACAGTATGCAAGTGGGGGCTGTGGGATTCAAACCCAGGTCTCCAGATTTGCAGCTCAGAGCCTTAAACCACTGCGCTATACTGCTTCCCTAATAAACAGATTTATTCTACTTGTTTGTTTTTTCAACTTACCCAAGATAGTTTAGATGAGGTACTATATTTTGATACAGCTCTGTGTGCTGTAGTAGTAAGCTGTTAACTTAAGAGACTTGTACAGAGTAACAGAGTAAGTGGATGTGATGGGATTTGAACCTCACTCTCCTGGTTCCCAAGCCTCAACTGTACCACTACACCACACTGCTTTATTGAGTGTGCATAGGCGTCTTGTGCGTATCGAGTGGGTGACTGTGTATGTGCACTTGTTTGGCCTACTGGTTACACTGCACCTCCTTTTAACTATTTCCACAGCTGGATGTACTGGAACACTTAAGCGTATAAGTGGCTAACCCAAGGTAACACAGTGAGTTTTTGGCTATAACTGGGTTCGAGCCAGTCCACAGCTGGTGCTTTAACCAATAGACCTTCCTGCCTCTACATGTATGTGAGACTGTATATGTCGTGCTGTGTGTGTGCATGTAGGTAATTGCCACTAACACAACTGTGATTTTATTGTTTTGTGGAGGCTAGGTAATCAGTTAATTTGCCGTCTGGTTCTGTGAACCCTGGAGGCCCAAGTTCTAATTTCACAGCAAAGGCTGTCGCCTAGGAAAGGGGAGAGTAAAAGAAAGTTGAATAACTGTAAATTTTAGTATACGCCTTTCTTTTTTTAATCTTTCTGGACTGGTTACCCCAATTAGAATGAAAGCATGGGGGGCAGAGGAATGGGTTAGCGTGGATGGCTACTTGCCAGAAATTGACATAACATTACAATTCTGGAACTGTGGTGGGGGTAGTGGTGAGGAGTTTGGTTACAGAAGTGGGATAATTTTTAAGCTGCAGATGGCAAGTAGTATTTCTGAAAAATAGTCACCAGCACCTGCGCTGTGTTGATGCTCTTAAAGGAGAACTGTGGGCTTATGTTTACAATGTTTACTGCAGAGGGAGGGTGTAAGGGAAGGTTCTGCCCTATAGAGCAGTTTAAGAAAACTTAGGGAATCTGAAACAGAGCCCCCGAGATGTAAGGTTGCAGCCTGCATGCAGACTGACATTTTATTTATTTAGTTTTTGTTGACCGGGTAAGTGCACTAGACAAATCCTGCCTATTTTCAGGTACGACCCGGGGGAGGGGGATACAGATGAATGCCAACTGACCTTGAACCAGATTAAGCTGTTGGTGGTATTTTTAGTGAATGAGGGAAATTTGGCCAGGACACCGGGGAAATTGCCCTACTCTTTTCGATAAGTGCCATGGGATCTTTAACATCCACCTGAACTACCACCAATCCAGGAAGATGGGACCTCGGTTTAACGTCTCATCCGAAAGACAGCACCTCAGAAGTGCAGCACCCCTCTCATGCTGCACTACAGTGTCAGTACTGGGATATTAACCCAAGTGCCAGGTGTGGGAACTGAACCCATGGCCCTCTGATCTCCCGGCCTCAGAGACCAGTGTGCTGCCTACTGAGCCACTGACACTGCTGGCCATTTCTAGGCCACTGACTGTCTGAGACCACTCTGAAAAGGTGTGATAAATACACAAGACTAACACAGTTTTGCCTCTCTCAAAGTAGCATTCTATGGATGGATATTTTCATCTGAAACTATATCAATGCCCTATGGTATGTTTGAAAAGTCTAGCTTCAGTTTCCACATTCACTGTAAGTATAAACATGGAAGTTGAGGCTAAATATGGATACACAGCATAACGCAAGATACCTTTCCGGATTAAAATAGGTACAGTATGCGCCACTTCTAACGACGCGGTTGTAGCGGACAGCTGCTTGTACTGGACAATTGTA
The DNA here is from genome assembly GCA_016271365.2 of Neoceratodus forsteri. Classification (NCBI taxonomy): domain Eukaryota; kingdom Metazoa; phylum Chordata; order Ceratodontiformes; family Ceratodontidae; genus Neoceratodus; species Neoceratodus forsteri. The sequence continues at coordinate 68,829,390 of CM057459.1, forward strand.
GTTTGCCAAATGCCATATCCTATCTACACAATGTAAAAACTACTGGCTGTAGCGGACCTGTAATTTCGTTTGTACCATCCGCCAAGTATGCATATTCGCACATTCCTAAGGTGTAAATTTTCAGCCGCGGCAACTTCCAGCTCTTTGCAATTGATATAAATGGGCAATTAGCACATGTTTATCGAGAGAAATAAATCCAGATAGGAATGCAAACAACTAGGAAATTCTTCACTTAACTGTGTGGGGACTGTGGACTCTCAAACGGGTGAGTGGGATAGAGGAGGGGGGCCACTGCAGGGATTACACTGCCATTTCCTGGACTAACAGTTTGCAGTCTCTCCCGACTCCTCGCTATGTGCCACTCAAAGGGGATCTGAATACACAGAGAGAAGGGTGGTGAAAGAACACCTGCCAAGTGGCAAGGCAACACCACGCAAATCTTGCAAACCTAGCATGGAGCCGATGATAGCCTGCTCGCAGCAACAGGAGTTCAAGTTCAAGTTTATTGCAGGAAAAAACTCAGTTGAGCAAGCTCATTCACAAGGAGGTCCTGAGACATTTACACAGACATATGAATATCACATTGACAGGTGTAATCAACTGTAATTAGCCACGGTGCAAATATAAGTCATACAGGTGTATTATAAAAGGTACAATCTAGTAGTGCAAGGTCCAGTTGAGCCATATTTCTTGTGGCTAGAAAGGAAAAGCAAATTGGTTAACTGTAGAAGGAAAACAATGTGGTAACTGTATAAGGTGACAAAGGAATCGGTAGCTAGTAGGGTTGGGTAAGATATACACAGGAAGGGAAGTCTAGGGATAGGGAGAATCACAAGGGGAGAAGGACGTGGGTACGTAGGTTGGGGGATGGTACAGACTCAGTTTGCCCATGCTGCACTTGACGAACTCAGAGACATGTACAGTTTGCCTCGCAACTGATTGGCTTCCAAATAAAAAAAGCTAACAAAATTAACTAAAGAGCTGTAATTCACTTACTGATCCTATGATCCCATGCTCGTGTGCTCCAGTATGTTTGTTTCTTGCCAAATCTCTGTTTTGTGGTATACCGGACGCTGCATGTAATGGACGAATTGCTGGAAGCCAAACTAGTCCATTACAAGCGGCGCATACTGTATATTAACCATGTCACACACTCATGTATTTAACACTTGTGTTAAGCGTGATCTTAGGTGGCTGGGGGACAGCACTTGAAATATCTGCCTGTATACTGGCCACAACCTTGAAAACTCAGGGGCTCTCTGTCTTCAATGCCCTAAGTTTTCTTTAACTACTCTACAGGGCAGAAGCTTTCCTTACACCCTTCCTCTGCAGTAATCCTTGTAAAAGGTAAGCCTATAGTTCTCCTCTAATACTAGGCAGGACAGACATCCAGGACACACCCCAAAGATAAAAACACTTTTTATTTTGAATTGAGCTGATGAGGAAAGCCTTGACTTGGTGGACCAGCATGCAACCAGCGCTCCCCCAATCACCACTTACACCCAAAAGATTAGTTCAGTTAGAGTGGATGGACCCTGGAGGAATCCAAAAGGGTAAGTATGAAGGGAAAGGTACACACTCCTCCAGCAATGTCACTGCAGAACACCTTTGTCGTACTGGCGGAACTAGGCAACCAAGAGTATGTTCCTGTTGCAGTGGGAGGGAGGGAGGAGGGGCCTCAGAACAGGCAGCCCTAAGGAGTGAGGTAGAGTCTCTCAGCGCAAGGAGAAACAGCTGCTGGTGGGGGACACTCAGCAGTGAGAGAAAGAGTTGGTAGCTGAGGTGGGGAAGGATAGGAAGGTGAGGTGCTTGTGGGGTGCCTTGGCTGGGAGGGACAGAGAGAGGATCCTACGGATCGCTAGGGCACCAGAAGAGCAGGGAGAGAGCTGGACATCATTCTCCATCTTGGGACAAATGACCTAACATGGGAGATGGTAGGGGTAGTATACAGGGGAAATTTAAGGAGCTGGGAAGCATCCCAAGCATGGTGGCATTATCCAAGGTGCTACCTGTCAAGAGCAGGGGACAGGAAAGGGTACTCCATACCAGGACCTTTACCTACAGACTGAAAGCATGCTGCATAAAGGAGGGATTTAGCTACATCAGGGACCTGGGACCAACCAGGAAAGACGCAGGCCTCTATTAGGGAGGTGGCCTGCATCCTTCTAGGGAAAGACCACAGTCACTGGTGGGAGGTTTAGATGCTTCTTAGATGAGTATTTAAACTAGCAAGGGAGTAGGCAGAAAAACTGAAGGAGGCAACAACTGCCCCCCAAGACGGTAAAGTAACATGAAGAGAGGACCCAAGAGGTGATACCACCCCAAGGATAGAGAATCAGGAAATCAGGGAGACTGTCTCAGAAACAAGAAAGAAAGAAAAGGGGTACAACTTGGACAGGGGAGGAGAGTGAATCACAAGGGACCAGAAATGGAGAAAGCAAAATGGGAGGCAGTAAGTAAGAGGGAGCTTCTGGTAACACCATCGGCAGGAAGGAGAGGAAGATACAGGGCATCAGGAAAAGTGGGAGAAGCCATTGGGAGCCACTGTGTGCTAATGCCAGGAGCCCCAGAAACAAAATCTCATACTTAAGAGGATATCATGGCCGAGGTTAACCTGGATCTAGTGGCCATAATGGAATCATGGTGCACCGCGCACCATACCAAGGACATGGCCATACCAGGCTACTCTATATTTAGAAGAGGCAGGGTAGGGAGGAGTGGCGGCCTTATGTGTGAGGGAACAGATCAAGGCCACTGAGGTGCAGGTGTACCAAGGTGAGGTGGGTCTGAAAATGCTGTGGGTAATCCCGGAGATGGGTTCCGGGACTGCTATCCATACCAGGGTAGTGTACAGACCTCCAAGACAAGTAGAGGAGTTAGGCAAGGCATTAAGGGAGGCCATCTTCAAGACAGCAGAAAAGGGGGAGGTGCTGTTAGTTGGAGATTTCAATCTACCAGATGTAGAATGGAACCTTCTAGCTGCAGTTTTGGCAAGGAGCAAAGCAATCCTTGACTCCCTACAGGGAGCTTATCTCAGGCAGTTAATAAAAAGGAGCCTACTAGGCACAGGGTAGTGTTGAACATTATGTTAAACAGGGACAGCACCACAGACTTCGCGGTGGAGAGTCCCATGAGTACCAGTGATCACTGTACAGTGTGGTTTGGTATAAGGAAAGGAGCAGAGGTGAGCCACACGAGGACAAGGGTCCTGAACTTCAGAAGGATGAAAATTAAAAAGCAGAGTCCCAGCTCCCAGAAACAGCCCCAGAAACAGCAATAAGTCTGTGCACAGGGAACCAATGGTAAAACAAAATGTACACACAAGGTGACTCTACCATCCAGCTCCTGAAGGTGAGCTTAACACCAGAGAATGTGCCTGTCACTAATTCAACATTGGATTAAACACAGTATCAAACCAAAGTCAGCAGTCAGCACTCTGAAAGAAATTTAGTCTACAACACTATTAACTTTTGTTGACTGGCTAGTAAAAGAACCTGCCAGGCACAGGGCAGTGTTAGATCTAGTGCTAACACACAGGGACAGCACTGCAGACATTGTGATGTGGAGTCCCCTGGGTACCAGTGATCACTGTCCAGTGTGGTTCACCGTAAGGAAAGGTGAAACACATGAGGACAAGGGTCCTGAACTTCAGGAGAACGGATTTTAATGAAATGGGAGACAGCCTCAGAAAATTCCTCAAGGGGGGAGGGACTGACAAGAAGGAGTAGAGGCACAGTGGGCAAAGAATAAGGGAAAGCATAATTAGGGCAATAGACCTCTGCGTGAAAGAGGAAAGTAGAAGCAGAATGAAAAGGAGACTGTTATTCTCCAAAGAAGTGGCAAGGTTGGTGAAAATATAAAAGTGTGGCATTCAAGAGGTACAAAGAAACACAGATGGAGGAGAAGGACAGGAGGTGGTCAGGCAGAAGGAGGCAGGTAGGGCAGCAAAGGCACAGACAGAAGAAAGGAATGTCAGAGGGGTGGCTAAAGGGTGCATGGCTTCTTTCAGATACAAAGTGAAAAGAAAATCAAGGGGAGGGACAGTGAGGATTAGAATGGTGGAATGGGGAGACTGTGCAACTGGGACCAAGAAAAAAACTGACATATTAAACAAGTACTGTCTCAGTCTTCACAATGGAGGTAGGAGGGAATGCGCCACCAGAGAGAAGCATGAACAGGGAGGTGGACACAAGTCCATTTTCAAAGGAAAGAGTCCTGAAAGGACTCACAGCTCTGAGGGTGGATAAGGCTATGGGACTGGATGAGATACACCCCACCCATGAGTATCCCTCTTCAGTTACACGTGAATACCTTTATGCACTGCTTCTCCTGAGTAATGCAAAAAAGGTCCACATAGTTTGTGTTTATAACCCCCAAACAGGGTGTGAAAGGGCTCCCTTATCTGATTGACAGTACTGGCCCTAAGCTCTCCGCTAACGAGGCACTCATATTTGGGGACTTTAACTTAAATTGGTCTGTGGTAAATGTCAAACAGTACGAGTCACTACTGGCTGCTCTTGGCCTTACCCAACTTTTAAATGTACCCACGTGACTCTCTCCCCCTGGGGGTAAAAGTTCACTCCTGGACTGGGTTTTGACAAATCGGCCTGAGAGGACTGTAGAGTCTGGTATATCCCCTGACTCGGTATCTGACCATTCCCTGACCTACTGTGTTTGAAGATTCTCCTCCCCTAAAGTTCCTCATAAAGCAACACAAGTCAGAGCTCTGTGTCACTTTAACCCTAAACTCTTTCTTCAGGACCTCGCACTCGTAGACTGGTCCATGGCGCTATCTGCTACTGATGCCACACTCGCCCTTAAAGAAAGACTATAGTCAACATTTCTGGCATCATTAAATTTCAGAATTTGGATCAGCATAGCCCCAGTCGGCCTCATGCCAAAATGAGATCTCTAAGTTGCTCTGTTTAAAAGTTACAAGTCATGTTACAGCCTTAAATTCACTGCCTGTTCAAAAAAGCTAGTTTCAGTGAAGGGCTGCTGATGATGTCATCTCCAGAACTCAGCGTCGTCTTCTTCCCTGTCAGCAAGCTTACAGAACCTGTTTCTTCAAAGACTGGCGTTCATGTGCAATAGTTTTAAAAAGTAAAACAGATAGCAATATTCAAAAAACATTGCTATAAAAACTGTGTGTTTCAGGTTTTGTAAAAAAGTTGACAAATGTATATATTTTTTTTATTTATTTTGGTGCCTTATGTTGTGGTCCTTTTCTCCAGGGTTGTTGAATGCTGAATCATAGCACAGTGCAGTGAGGTTTAGTTTCAGTTTAGTTTTTATACTGGAAAGGCATGTGAGCAACATTTCATGTTTTCACTGGTGAGGTTTGCAGACTGAATAATTTTCTGATGTGGTGGAAGGCTGTGATCATTCACACCTGTCATTCAATTGAGGTGATTTCTCAGGATGGCACTTTAAAACAATTATTCTACCTTCCTATAAATGGGGGTGGGAGAGGTAATGCTGTATTGAAACCTTACTATGAGTTTCTATGCAGTAGCCAACCCAGCCAACCTATGGCCAGATATTCAAAACTTCACCCTGGGCAAAATTAGCACTGCACAGTGGGCAAAATTAGCTCGGAACCATTTGCACGCCATATTCAAAGGAATAGCGCCGGGGCTAAATGAGCTGAATATAGCGTGCAAATGAAGGCGTGCAAACACGGCTGAGAGTGCAGTGCAACAATAGCCCGGCAAATAAGACAGCACTACACATAGCAACCAAGAGCAGTGCAAACTGCAACAGAGGCCCAGTGCACACAGAGGTGGAGTGAGTTAAGGTTGAACAATGTGGGAAATGTGTGTGCTAGCAAAGCAGTGGAGCACAACAGCAGCAAACAACAGTGCACGACAAATACTGCAGAACCATGTAATGGAACATTACAGTATTGTGCGGCGCTAACAAACACATTTGCCCAGTGCAATCCCGTTTGCCCAGTGCTGAAGTTTGCTACATTCAAAACTGCAATGCAAATGAGTCTACTCAGGCAATCCATGGGCAAACAGTCACATTAGCATCTCATTACAGCCTGCTTTGCATGTGGATCGCCCAGCGCTATAACATGGTGCACACTGCTCCACCTGTAGGTCTGACTGGAATTACAGGTCGGTAGCTATGTTTCTTTCTGTGCTCACAGCGCCACCTGTAGGTCCGAATGGTATTACAGGTTGGTTGCCACATTCATTGTGTGCTCAAAGCTCACAGAATATTAGCTGCAATCATGGTTTTGACACAGATGCAAATGTCGCCCAGGGGAGTAACATTACAGGAACGGGTGGTCACACTGCATGCCAGAGGCAAATCATTGTTCCTGCCACAGTGTTTATCAGATGGTACAGAACCATATTAGATGATACTGTGAGGTACACAGCAATGCCTACGGTGTGTCAGAAAACAGTGACTGGTGCTATCCACACAGTGACAAGCACAGCTGGAAGGTGTGGTCTGACAGTGGACACCACAGTCATACTGTCCTGTGACCCTCATGTGCTGCGCCAGTGGCACTGGATCCACACCCTACCATACACATGGCTGTCTGTGTGTGCAGGGATCCTGGACAAGTGTAGGGTACCTCCCTCATGCTATGCTATCTCCTTCTCCTGTTCAGACGCCACCACAACCTTCTAATCTTATTTCTGCTCCCCCCCCAACTTGAATCATTCCCAATCCCCCACCTCCACCCCTCTACACCTACCACTTTACAAAGCCATTTCTCTTGGCTGCCTATCATAGTCAGTTCACATGTGCCTGGAACCGCTATATGCCTAGTAGTCTGGGCTCTGGTGACTCGACTGAAGGAGTATTTATCAATGAACTTTGTATATTGCCTTTGCATTATGTGTCTTGCAAACTGTTTCCCTATGTATGTACATCTGCTTTCTCTGACGTGGAACCTTTGAAAAAGAGCATCCTGCACAAAGGTCGATTCTGAAACATGAAATAAATATGCACGGGGGGGGGCACACATACCATCATACTGCTGTCAGGAGCAGTCCTGTCAGTGGAACATGTGCACTGCGTGGATGGCCCCAGCCGTGTGGAAGTACCTACTATGTGGTGCAGCCTGGTCACCTGTACACCCTCCTCTCAACACCCTCCATTCCCCCAGTGCAGCCTGCATTTGCTGGACTGTGTTGGTGTACCCCCACTGGGAGAACTGGAGGTGTGTGCCGCATGGACGCACTGCCATGGTGTCCACTGGGTGCTAGGGCACCCACTAATGTCTGGCAGGGTTAGAACTGATGCTAGATGATGGCGACATGGGAGGTGCTGTCTGTGTGCGGCATGTCTCTGCCAGTTATGTGCTCTGTTCATTGTTTTTTATCACCTTGTTCACCAGGTAAGCACAATGGGCCAAGGATCAGTGTTGGGAATGACCCAGAGACACTTAACTGTGTGGCTGAGATACAATGGTGTACAATAAAGACATACAATGCACAACAGCACACAATACACAAATATCACATTAGCTACACATTGCAATACCGTACAAATAGTGTGTTGCTGCAAGTGGTGTTCTACCTCAGTTGTAACATTTACATAAGTGTGCACATCACAGCACTGTTGGGGCATTGCACGTCACAGACTGTGTGCCTGTGCACATGGAGAGGCCCAGGGTGGCCATCCACCCACCCACACTGTCTCCTCATTGGATGCACACAGCCTTGTTCACTGTTGCTGTTGTGTCCATGCCCCCATCCTGGGTTTGCCCAGCATTAAGACCACCTTTTCATGGGTAATAAACACGTTGTGCAGCGCTATTCTTTTGAATATACTGTTGCACCTGTATGCATGTCCCTGCCCCTCACTGTGCACTGCACATACATTATCTTATAGCACTGGCGCTACCATGTTGTGCTGACTTTATTTGGCCTTTTTAATATAGCACTCCAGCACAAATGTGGCACAATCGATTTGCACCAGGTGCAAAGTTTTGAATATCTGGCCCCTAGTGTTTTCTCCCTGATGGGCTGTTACTTAACCTACATTCAGACTCATCTATGTTGTATTCCACATTAAGATGATAATTTTAGGACCGGCCCGGTGGTGCTGAGGGTTGAGGCGCTGGATACCACACCTCGCGCCACGCCGGCGATCCGGGTTCGGGAGCGAGCTCCGGAGCTGGAGGTCGGCAGGGGAAGGGTTGATGTAATGTGCCCTCGTGGTGCTCTCCTCTCCTCTCCGGGAAGGAAGGGTGGGTTGCTCCGGTGTACCAGCAGCCCTCGGTGGAGACCGGGGGCACTGCAGCATGCCAAGCAAAGCACATTCTAGCGTGATTGACGCCAGCAGGGTTGCCGTGCGCTAGTTCATCAAGGTGCTTCACGCAAGGGAAGGGGGGTTGGGGTCCGACAGAAAAACGGAAAAAGCCCGGTCTGAAGGGGTAGGCGATGGCACCTGCCCCCATTCCCAACGCTGAGTCCCTCCTACCTGGCCTTCCAAGTTCCTTCGTCCAGGCCCTCTTACACGTCGGGGTCTGTCTCTAGGAGTGCCCAAAGAGGAGGGGGGGGTCCCACCCCGGAGGGGTTAAGCCGGGGGTACAGACAGTGATAGAGGTGGAGGAGAGAGGAGGCACAGACGGAGGACTTCAGGCAGGGGAGGATAAGGCAGGATGCCTGAGAGAGGCACCCCAGACTGTGACCGAAGGGAAAAAGAATAAAAAAAAAAAAAATTATAATTTTACCAGGGCTAGCCGGCCTGGTGGCACTGAGGATTGAGGAGCTGGATGCCACACTGGCGACCTGGGTTCAGGAACGAGCCTGGGCAGACAGGGGGTTGGCAGGTGAAAGGAAGGATTGAGCATCCGGAGGACAGCTCTCCTTCCTCAGGAGGCTCCAGGGACTATGCCCGGAACAGCAGTGACCTTCAGTGGAGACTGAAGCTGCTGTAACGCTTCACGGCTGGTCTAGAGGGCTGCGGAGCCATGACAATACGTTCCCTGGCATCATGTCATGTCAGGGCTCCACCTGGGGGGCGGAAGTGAGGGCGGAACAGGAACACTTGTATTGAAGCCGAGCAGTGCGGCACTGCACTTAGTCACGAAATGGCACCACGGAGCATGCGCCATTTTGCCGAATGCCGGACTTTACAAAAATTAAATAAAGTAAGTTCAACTTCACTGAAATGGGCACTCTATTTGCGAAACCCCTAATCGGGGGGTAAGGCTTGCGGGGATGGGTAATTTATGAATAATACGGTTCTCCTTTAATTACTTCCTTGACATCCTCCCCTCTCTGCAAGATAAGCATGCCCCCCCCCCCCAATAATCAGGAAGAGAGTCAGAGGGACTGTTACCAAATGGCTGCATGGTGACCTGCTGTCTCTCATGAAAACCAGGGACAAATGTTGGGACAAGTTCAAGGCCACTAATGAATTATCTATTTACTGTGAATACCGACGGCTCCACAATGTCTGCGAAAAAAACATTTGAGCAGCAAAGAGTGAATACTGCACAACTGCCCTGTTGTCTTCTGCCAGGGATCCGTGAATCTTTCAGCGTACAATCAAAAATGTAGTTGGTGGCTACAGTAGATGCGATGCAGTCAACATGCTTGTTGGGGGCATAAAATAGAAATTACGTACCTACCGCAATTCTTGATCTTCTTGTATATCTTCACCATTCATCACTGGTGGGTTATACGCTGGAAGCTCTATGACCCCCCGGGAGCTTACAGCTTATAAATTTTTCTAGTGGGAGGAGCCAGCACAGGGGATGAAGCCCGCAGAATATTTTAGCGTGCTGTTCCAGCTAGCCAGTAACCGGCGCCAACTCCTCCCTCACCTCATTTCTGTCCACCGGAGAGAGTGAAAAACAAATACAAAGAAGAAAGAGAGTGGGGCAAGGGAGCCCAAGAGATAGCGAAAGGAAAGGATATAAACAGAAAGGAGAATAAGCTGACACAAGATGAGAGGGAGGCTACCAGAGGGTGTGGTACAGGGAGGTCCCAACCACTGGGCAGTCCTTAGGGATGGAAAAGTGGAGGGGTAGGGAAGAAAATAAGAGAAAAGAGAGAGAGAGAAAAAAAGTAATGAGACCCATTGGCTCCCCACTCTCCCAGGGAGCCAGGAACAACTAGATACCAAAGAAGGTACCCACCTCTAAACTCCCCAGTCACTTCAACATGAAGTAGAGACAGGACTGTGTGACATCTGAACCTTGTCCAGACTATTTGAGCAAAATAGACACCAAAAGGAGAAGCCAGAGGCTGAGGCAAGAGAAGATGCCCCTAATTACCCCAGGAAGTAGAGTGCCAGGGCTCTACAGTCTGTCCAAAGGACATAAAGGTGGGGACAGGACCCACCCTGGGGCAGAACCCCTTACCGTCAACCCAAGACTTAGTCGTTCTTACTTCAGTTAACTAATCCTGAGCCAGCGGCAAGGGAAGTGGAGCCTTGGGAGAAGGGAACCTGTCCCAGGTTAACCAGGCCGGTTAACATAAGAGGAAAAGAAAGCCTGAGGGAGGGGTCCCCGGAATTCCAAGACTCCTTCAAGACCCGTGCTGGACCCGACCAGGACAACAGACCGACTCTGATCCCTGCTTCGTAAGGTAGAACGGAGTCCAGAAGAGGTCTCGAGGAGCCCTTATTAGAAGAGGGCAAACAATCCTGCTTGTCCTCCCAACCCCCGGAGGGTTACTGACACCTTTAGTTAAAGGATCAGTGGACCCAGAGAAGCCAGAAGGTCTCTGCCCACAAGGGTCTCAACAGAGGGGGGAGCAAGCAGGGAGGAGGTACTGCTCAGAGACTGAGGCACCAGAGGGGATGGTGGTCGAGAAGCAGTGATGAATGGTGAAGATATACAAGACCAAGAATTACGGTAGGTACCTAATTTCCATATCTTCCTATATATATCTTCACCATTCATCACTGGTAGGTGAGTACCAAGCCCCCCGAAGGGGACCTGGCACTTCCTTGATGGAAGAGCCTCCCTCAGCCCTTTGTAGGGGAGAACCACAGGGGAAGAAGCCCCCTATGGGTCCAGAGAGGCCCGTGACTGATCAGGGCGAGACAGGGACTCCCGTGGCCTGGGAGAAGGAAGGCGCCCCGCTAATTCCCGCCTCACACTGCGGGAGAAAAAATGTGCTCCTTGGAAAGAGGAGGCAATCATCCCATGCCAGGCCAATGGTGATAACCTGGAAAGGCGAAGCCATTCTGCCCATCTTATACAGATTGCAGATCCTGCTGGCCTAGAAGCTACATCATTAACGTTGTACGCCTCTCTTGAGAAATGTCTCACTAGCTCTAGGCCAGAAGCAGAAAGGCAGATGGCCTGCCTGGTTGCCTCTGAGTCAGGCAGAGTGGCTAGGAGCTGTCCTAGCACCATCCATAAGTGCCTGGCATAGAAAGCCATATGGGCATGATGGGCTGAAATGCAGAGCAGCAGACGCGCTGCAGAGAAAATTCTTCTCCCCCAAGAGTTAAACTCAGCTGAGTCGAACTCGGGGGCGGTCTTGGGCAACAATGCACAGAAGGAGTATCCAGCAGCTCTAGCCCCAAGTGGAGTGAGGCATGGAACCTGGGGACCACTGGGAAGATACCTGCGCTGGCAGTCCCTCGAGGCAGGAAAGGGGGCAGAGGGGTTCTGCCAGACCCGATGAGACACTTCTTGAAATGGAACAGGCCACAGAGGAATAACCACATTCTCCGAGAAGAACTCCCCAAGGACAGCACATGTCACATGAGCAGGATCGCGACTTGCAAAGTGAAATATGTGGAGGTCCTCCAACAACCTCAACAAGAACCACTGATAGCTGGTGATATCAGCGTCCGAGGACAAGTGGACCGAACAGTCTTCTTCCTCAGGGGAGGAAGGGAAAGAGCTCGATTCAGACTGTGGTGCAGCAGGGGTTTCTGGTCTGAAAATGACCTGGTCTGGAGCTCTTAAGTAGCGAGGGAAAGCTGCAGTCGAGGCTCTGAATTGGTCCCAAGACAAGGGCCCCACAGGACTCGAAATGCCCAGGAGGGCAGAAGGGCGAGGCAGAGGATTCGAAAAAGGAGGATAAGTCTGGCGAGCCAGCGAAGGATCTCTGATAGGGCTTCAGGAGCGTTCACACAACCCCTCTAGAAGGGTGGGGCTCTGCAAAGAGTCCACAGTAAGTCACACAACCAAGTGGGCGCAGCCTAAGTGGTGCCCCAAGGTGAGGAGATCGGGACCAGTCTGACCCTTGCGGGTGGCCCCTTACCCCACCTGATGCAGATCCGCCCCCCCTGAGGAGAGCAAAATGTGAAGGGTCGGCACTGCAGCTTCTCCCTGAGCCACCAGCAGCCCTGGAAGAAAACCTCTGAGCCACCCCAGGCCTTCTCGAGCCCTTCCCCTCAGAGAGAGAGAGCTGCCCCTCTTCCGTCCCTGAGGCATCGACGGAAGAAACTCTGGAAGAGCCACAGGCATTTGCAAGCCTGCCACAGCCATCCTTGGGTTAGCCCCTGATCCATGAACATGCCGCTCTCAGCTTCAATGCTAGACTCAGCCTCAACACAGGTGCGATCCGATACGGAAATAGGCTTGCCACGGGGCACCAGCGCATGGCGCCACTCCGACTCGGCATCCGGAGTGGCGCCACTCCCAGACCTGGCATTGTCCCCCAACCCAGATCTGCCATTGGTGCCGCCCCTCTCCACTCAGAGAAGGCAGCCCTAGGGGCAGGCCCTGTCAGGGAGACAGAAGAGGAAGATACCTCCAGAGCTTTGCCACTAGACCTTGGAAGGCGCCGCGACTCCTTGGAGCTGGAAGACTCCTTGGAGTGGGGCAACCACTCTGGGTCAGACCCGCTCTCCTCTGATGAAGAGGAAGGGATCAGGATGACCAGGAGAGAGGCCACCCCTAGAACTCAACCGGATCCGGCACCGCTTGCGGCACCTGACACAGGCCCTGCCACAACCTCGACACTGCCCTGCTCACCGGCCCAAGCAGAGTCTGTCGACGGAGTTGAGGGCCCCACTGGTTCAGATCCAGCGTACAGCTCCGACTGTGGGTGGTCGAGGCTCCGAGGAGGCTGATGACTGAGAAGGGTGCTCAACCAACCCCCCCAGAGGATGACTGTCCACCCAATCCGTCTAGCGAGCCGGAGGCGCCAGCGAGGCCAGCACAGTCAATGGCTCGTGGCTCTCTGGTACGTATAGTATAGGAGAGCGACCCAGGAGAAAGGTTCAAAGTTCTTGCCTTTGTGTCCCTAGACTGACGCCATCCTCTGAAGGTAGGAGATTTCTGACTCACCTTCGACACGCGCATTTCAAGGACCTGGCAGTACATGGAGAAGCACGCATCGCAGTTGTCCATGTTATGTTGTGGGCCCAGGCAAGATAAATATCGATCATGGCGATCCGATACAGAAATAGGCTTGCCACGGGGGCACCGGCGCATGGGGGCACGCCCCGCCTTAGACTTAGGCCCTGGATCAGACATGATTGACTGCACACAAAATAAAATTAAAACACAGTAAAGACCTGGTGCCGTAGAAAATAAGAAATGTAATAATAAAAGGGAACAGTCTCGCCCATTTGACGGTCTACGGCGTCGAGTAATCATGAACAGAACTTTCGACGACCTTGAAATTACAGACTGCACAGTAACGGCTCTTCAGCTCCCATGAGGTGCACTTTCGACAGTGGGAAGAACAGCACTGAGGAGAGGGAGGAGTTGCCATCGGTTACTGGCTAGTTCTCAAGCAGCACGCTGTGCACTGTCCTCGTGGGTGGCGCCGTCTCCGGCACCGGCTCCTCCCACTAGAAAAATGTATAAGCTATAAGCTTCCACAGGGTCATAGCACCTCCAGCGTATAACCTACCAGTGATGAATGGTGAAGATACATACAGGAAGATCTGCAATATTGCAGCAACCATTGCAAAGGCCTTTAATGACCAATTCTCAGATCTGTCAGCCTATACCTCCCTGTTTGCCTCCATAAATACCCAGCCCCTCGACCCCCTTTGATACCCCTTTTCCACAGCTTCTGTCTCATCCCCCCTTTTATCTTAAAGCTGTCTTGGTGAGGGAGACTTACAAGCTACTAGCTGGCATCTCTTCTTACACTAACGCAGGTCACGATAACTTGGAACCCAAACTCCTAAAACTGGGGTCCCCTTACTTGTGCTACCAAACTCTCATATTCTCAATCTATCCCTTACCACTGGGGTGGGTCCCCCATTATGGAAAGTAGCTAGCGTGGTACCTGTTTTGAAGCAGGGGGATTGAAAATGTACTGAAAACTACCGGCCTACAGCTACCCTGTTGGCTGTCAGCAAACTACTGGAGAAGGTCATAGAGGTACAGCTGTCGGAGTACCTCACAAATATGATTTACTGTCCCCTGAGAAACATGGTTTTCATAAGGGCCATAGTGTCGGTACTGCCCTTGCTAAGGTTACATCTGAAATTAGGTCAGCAACGGATCATGGCATGTTGTCTGGAGCGATCTTTATCAACCTCTCCAAGGCCTTGGATTTAGTCAATCATACCCTTCTGTGCACAAAGCTTCACACTCTCTTGGCATGTCCTGTCCGGCCACAACATGATTCTCCAACTATCTTGATGGCAGGCAACAGCTTGTTAAGTATAACAGAGTTTTTTCCGAACCTACTCCTGTTAACGTTGGGGTTCCTCAGGGGTCTATCTTAGGCCCTATTTTATTCTCATTATTTGTCAGTGACTTCCCACTGGGCCCCACCCATTGTAATACAACCCTATATGCTGAAGAACCCGCAGGGGTTCGAGGTGCTTGGGGCTTTTTTGCTGCACTTGTTCTGTGGAGTTTGGCACAATAAAACCACTTGAGCTTTACTTGTGAGTACTGGTCTTGTTTTTGCATACCTTTTTGCTGTTTTGTTCTATGATATTTTGGGTGCAGCATTTTTTTCACAATACGAGCACTTGAAATATTGCTTTGCCTATACGCTGATGACCTGGTTCTCCTGTCCAGTTCAAATTATATCAGTGTCATTAATTTCGACCTACAAGCCGAGTTCCATAAATTACAAACCTGGCTCCTGACAAATAAACTTGTTCTAAACCTAAAGAAAATGCAGACTATGCTCTTTGGCTCCATGGCCAAGTTTAAGCTGTGTACTGCCCCCTTGAGTGTTGATGGGTCCCTGGTAGTAACATGCTCTTTCAAATATCTGGGAGTCACTCTTAACCCCGAATCAGACCTCTCCCCGTGTATTCGAAATGTGTGTAAGGCAACAAATATCAAACTGGTCCTTGCCTATTGGGCTTGGGGGGCCCTTACAGTAGACGAGTGTCTTGCCTTGGCTAATACTATTTCCTACACTCAGCTATGGGCTCAACCTTTCCCCCTGCCACAAAATCTAGCCTAGCCAAGTGGGACATGGCCTATAATAATGTTTGTCGCTTTGCCCTCGCTGTCTCTCGGCTCACCCATCACTGTGAACTACAGTCAATTTCGGTTGTGTGCACATGCTCTGGGATCGCAGTTCATGTGCACACAACCAAAAATGCACTTATCCGAAACTATCAAAAAACATGCTGAAATTGCAAGCATGAAGACCCTTAAGCTTCTTATAGCTCTAAAACGCTTTATTTAATACATTATGTCACGTACTACGAGTGAATTATTGTACTAAAAACATACTGTGCTGTACTGTGCTATGCTGTAAGTAAAAAGGTAGGTAAAATTCACGCACTGCACAAAGTCTAACTCAGGGCTCGCTCGTTACTTTGGCTTCAGAAATCTGCGCCTCTGTGATTGTTTCCGAAGGCACCGCTCCCGATTGTGAGGAGGCTGATGAGGAGGACAAGCACTGGACGATCAAGAAAGCCTGATCCCTTTACATTTAAAAAAAAAAGTCACTCACTTAAGACAGCAGAAAATCAACTGGAGGAGTAACGTTCCGGTATGCGGTTCCTGTGTGTTGATCGCGGTACTGGGATAGAAGAAAATATTACTCACCATAGTAATGTTGTCTCTTCTAATGGAGTCTTGCTGTATTCAGACATAATGCAGTTAGCCCCAGCACTTGAACTGCCTCGGAGAGGAAAGAGTTAACTCTATGCAGAAGCATAGAACGTTGAGCTCGAGCTCGGTTTTCAAACCTCTGTCTGTGGTACTTCCCAGTGTAACCGTCAGATTCTTACGCGCTAACTAAATAGTAACTAAAGTATGGAAATTGTTCAGATATAGCCAAAGGGCAAAATATATCTTCTTGGGTCCCAAAAGACTCAAGTTGAGAACCCAAGAAGGAAAGGTAGTGACAATATTTAGTAAAACAGCAGAAAAAATAATAATAATAACAACATCTATCCCACCCAAGAGGAAGGGTACAAGGTACACCCCTGAGGTGCAACACTGTACCTGCCAGCCCACTTCCCAAAACCAGGTTCTGAGAGGGGAGGCAGGGAGGAGGTCTGAATACAGCAAGACTCCATTAGAAGAAACAACATTACTATGGTGAGTAATTTTTTCTTCAAACAACATGAAGTCTGGCTGTATTCAGACATAATGCAGACTACCAAGCAGTTCCCTATGGAAGAGGGAATGCAGACCCTACTTTGGGAAGAGGCTCTGCAGTACTGCTGTACCAAACCTAGCATCACTCCTAGCCTGGATGTCCAGGGAGTAATGCTTGGTGAAAGTATGTACTGTTTTCCAGGTGGCTGCTTTACAAATCTCTAACAAAGGTATATCTCTGGCAGCAGCTAGAGAAGTAGCTGTACCCCTGGTCGAGTGAGCCCTCAGGCCTGAAGAGGGTGTCCTACCCAACTTGTCATAACAAAACTGTACACAAGAAACAATCCACCTGGCAATTTTTCTCTTAGTGGCAGGCTTACCCTTTCCCACTTCACCATAAGTGAGAAACAACTGAAGACAGTCATTTCTATGTGCCTTAGTATGCTCAATGTAGTAGCTAAGGGCCCTCTTAACATCCAGACTGTGTAACCTTCTTTCACCTGAAGAAGAATGGTCAGTGAAAAACACAGGGAGAGATATAGACTGGTTCAGATGAAAATCTGAAACCACTTTGGGCAAGAACCTCCTATTGGTTCTGACGACTACTTTGTCCCTATGGAAGGAGATAAAGTCAGGTTCCATTGACAGAGCCTGTAACTTACTAATACGCCTGGCAGAAGTAAAAGCTACCAGGAACACAGTTTTCTAGGTCAAGCACTTCAATTCGGCCGAAGCCAGAGGTTCAAAGGGTGGCTGCATTAGCAGAGCTATGCAGACATTAAGATCCCAAGGCGGAGTGTGCTCCCTAAAGGGAGGGTTATGAAAAACTTTATGAAAACAGGATGAGATGCCAAGGAAGAGCCCTTCCCTGCTGAGAGGAATGCAGAGACAGCTGCTAGATGAACCTTCAGAGTGGCAGGCCTAAGGCCTAAACCATTGAGATGAACTAGATAGTCTAAGGTTGTGGAAATGTCTGCAGAATCAGGCAGGATGCCTTTCTGAGAGCACCAAATACTGAACCTTTTCCATTTGGAGTTGTAAGTTTTTTCTAGTGGAAGGTTTCTAGAGACCTTCAGAATATCCCGAACTCCCTGAGAAAGATGTAGAGCTGTATATTCTAACTCTTCAAAAGCCAGGCCTTGAGATGGAGAGACTGGAGATTGGGGTACCAGATCCGCCTCTGGGAGGAGGACAGGAGATTATATGTCCTGGGCAGAGACAGGGGACGTGACACTGACAAGGACAGCAGTAGAGGATACCAAGGCTGTCTGGCCCAATCTGGAGCCACCAGTATCACTGTGCAGGGTTGAGTCCTGATCTTGATCAGAACTCTGAACAGCAGAGGGAAGGGAGGGAAGGCATAGAGAAACCTGCCCTTCCAGTCCAAAAAGAGAGCATCCTGGGGAACCGTCCCCAAGACTGGAGGTCTGCAACAAAACAGAGGAAGTTGATGATTGTCCGGTGCTGCAAAGAGATCTATCTCTGGAGTGCCCCACCTGGAGAAGATGACCTTCAGTATGTGAGGATCCAGGGACCATTCGTGGTGTCCCTGTGAAATTCTGCTCAAAGCATCTGCTAGTATGTTGTCCTTCCCTGGAAGATGAACTGCTACCAGAGAAGTCTGAAGAGAATAGGCCAGAGACCACAGCTTCATGGCTTCTGTGCACAAGGCCGAGGACAGAGTGCCTCCCTGCTTGTTGATGTACCACATTGTGGTGGTGTTGTCCGTTCTGATTTGGACCACCTTGCCCTTGACTGAATCTGAGAAGCTCTGCAGGGCTAGGAAAACTGCCCAGAGTTCCAGGAGATTGATATGAAGGAGAGACTCCTGTGGAACCCAGAGCCCTTGAGCTGTCAGGGCTCCCCGGACTCCCACCAGGAGAGAAGCATCCGTGGTTAAAACTACTGATGGGACTTGAGGGAGAAATGGAACCCCTTGTCTGAGGTTGTCCTGGTCCAGCCACCACTGGAGAGCTTGGACCAGAGTCTGAGTCACTGGAATCAGTTTGGTAAGTGAATCCTTCTTTTGAGACCAAAAAAGACCTCAGATGAAACTGAATGTCCCTCATCTGGAACCTTGCTCCCTGCACCACTGCCGTGGAAGCTGCCATGTGGCCCAGGAGATGGAGGAACTGTCTTGTTGGGTGGGAGACCTGAAGTCGAAAGGAGGAAGCGAGATCCACTAGGGCCTTTACCCTTGCCAGGGGAAGGAAGGCTTTTGCTTGTACAGTGTCCAACTCTATGGCTATAAAGGTGAGAAGTTGAACTGGTTCGAGTACAGACTTTGGAAGATTGAGAAGAAAACCCAAGGAGCTGAGTAGGTCCTGGGTAGTTTGAAAAGCTGACATGACCTGTAAATGAGACTGACCCACTAACAGCCAGTCGTCCAGATATGGAAAGATGGTGATACCCTGTCTTCTAAGGTAAGCCACCACTACTGCAAGGCACTTTGTGAACACCCTTGGAGCTGATGTTAGACCAAATCGCATGGCTCTGACTTGGTAATGGCCTGAAGGCAACTCAAACCTGAGGTATTTTCTGTGGGAGCACCTGATAGGAATGTGGAAGTAGGCATCCTTGAGGTCCAGAGATGCTAGCCAATCGCCTGGCCTTAGAGAGGGAAGGATTATTCCCAGAGTTACCATTTTGAATTTGGGCTTTGAAATGTGTTTGTTCAGATACCTTAGGTCTAGGATGGGTTGCCACTCCACTGTTTTCTTTGGGGTAAGGAAGTACCTGGAATACAGTCCTTTTCCCCTTGTGCTGAGTAGGAACCTTCTCTATAGCTCTGAGAGCTAGAAGAGAGGAAACCTCTGCCTCTAGGGCAAGGGTTTCTGAGACTGATGCATGTGGAAAAGACTTGGCCCTTCTTTTTGGAAATGTTTTGAAGTTGAGGGCCAGTCCCTGGCTTACTATTTCCAGGACCCACTTGTCTGAGGTCACAGACTTCCAGGCCTGGAAGCAGTAAGCCAGCCTGCCTCCTACTGGAAATGGGAAGTCGACCCGGCTGACACATCAGGGTGTCTGCTTGGCAGGAGCCTTAGACTGAGAGGAGGAGGGAGCAGCCCTGCTCATCCCCCTCCTACCCCTCCCTCTGAAGAACCCCCTCTGTGGGAAGGGAGAGGAGGCTTGGGCTTGGTAAAAAAGCCTTTGAAAGGGCCTGCCCCTGCCCCTAGACTGCTGCTTGTGCGGAGTGGCCTGCCTTTCCTTGGCCTGTGCACTCCTGTACGTGGTCCTATATTCATCCATTTTATTCATGTAAGCCTCTGTCTGCTCCCCAAACAGAGAGTTACCTACTACAGGAAAATCCATGGCCTTAGTCTGGGTATCCTGTGAAAGGCTAGTACATCTGAGCCAAGTATGTCTTCTGAGACACACAGATGTAGCCATGACTCTAGATGCCACATCACTGGAGTCCACAGCAGCATGAAACTGAATTTTGGATGCCTCAATTCCATCAGCAGCCACCACCTCCAGCTCCTTGGCTAGCTGGGGAGAGGCCTGTTTAGCCAGTTCCAGAACCGTGTCCCATCTGGATTTCTGGTACCTGGCTGTGTAGGCCATATAAGTAGCCTGCCTGAGTCCCAAAGAGGATGCCAAATACTGTTTTTTGGCCTTATCCAGGGGGTGTAAAGTCAAAGGAATGTTAGCCCTGTCACAGGCTGCAGCCTGCACTACCACAACATGGCTGCAATGACTATAAAGGAACTCCGCAGCTGAGCCTGATAACGAATACCTCCTGTCCATTCTCTTATCCACAGGAGGTATTGAATTACGGGTTTGTAAAATTTTGTGTGTCGGTTTCCCCAAAAATTTATGAAGAGGGATAGACAGCTTTTTGGACTCTGGGATGTCCATTATTTCCACGAAATCAGACTCTTCATCCTCCTCTGCTGCTTCAACCAAGGGAAGCTGCAGGGTTTGTCCACCTTTTGTAGAACAAAAGTGTGAAGGGACTCAGAGGCCTGGGAGGAGAGACACCTGAGGACCTGTCTGGGAGATGTCCGGTTCAATGGGCACATCCAGACCCCCTTCATCGTCATCATCATCGTCATCACCGGGATAGTCTTTGTCTCCTTCCCACTCCTCATAATTAGCATCTGGGTCATAATCCGGAGAAGACGGATCCGATTGAACCAAGCACCGAACCGGTGGTGTCGGTTCAAATTGAACCGGTCTAAGCGATTGGACCATACTAATCACTTTGGCTATTTCGTCCGCGGTTGGAGAGTGGGATACAGGATCCGAACCAGCAGACTTGCACTTTTTCTCTGATGGAACCAACCCCTCAGGGTCGGCTCTCCTTTTGCCCGAGGAGGTATCGCCTAGGTCAGTAGGAACCTCCTCAGGTTCAGCAGCAACCAAACCGGGCTGGCCATCCGGATCTACGGACTTCTCGGCTTCCCTTTCCTTTAGCCTACTCAGTCTTTTACCTAGAGTGGTTTTAGGAAAGTTCTTACAGATTTGGCAGTCTGACTTGAGGTGGTCAAACCCCAGACAATAAACACAGATGAGGTGGGGGTCGGCCTTAGCAAAGGCCTCTCCACACAAAGTACAGTGTTGAAACCCAGTGGGACCGGTTTCCTTCTTGGGTTTCTCAGACATGGCCAACCTAACAAATTACCCTACAGAAGCTGTCAAGCAAGGTAATAAAGCAACCGATCGGTTACAGACCGTGCCACAGGCTTTTTAAAAGAACCAGCAAAAGTCAGGTTCTTTTGAAACCGATCGGTACCGGAACACCACACTAACCCCAGAAAGAGAGAAAAATTTTACAAAGTCGGTTCCAAACTGGACCGACCGGAAAGAAACCGAAGAAAGACAATTTCCCCTCTTTTTGCAAAATAAAACACAGTCACTACCTATCTACATACTACCTGTACCGTAGACAGAGGCTGGAAATCCGAAAATAACAAAAATATGCTGTTTAAACCGAACGCTTTATTTTTCTTTTACCGAACCGAGCAGAGGAAATCTCTGCAGCGACTTCACTATTAGGCAGAGTAAAGAATCTGACAGTTACACTGGGAAGTACCACAGACAGAGGTTTGAAAACCAAGCTCGAGCTCAACGTTCTATGCTTCTGCATAGAGTTAACTATTTCCTCTCTGGGGCAGTTCAAGTGCTGGGGCTAACTGCATTATGTCTGAATACAGCAAGACTTCATGTTGTTTGAAGTAAACAGTGACAGCTGCGAGGGTTTGGTCGAGCCTATTTTTGCTATTTTTTGCTTATTAACTGTGGCTGCAATGTCACTGGGGGGTGGGGGAGTGTGAACCACCAGCCAGGCATTTGTTGGGTGATTAACTGTAGGGAGGGGGATCAGTTAGTAAAACAATCACCCGACAGCACCTGCCAGCTCGCTTGCAAGTAAAATTGCAAGGTAATTCACACCTCGCTCACTCCTGACTGCTCTCCCGGAGAGCCTCAATTACAGCAGTTAACACATACTAACACACAGGATATGTGCACACAACCGAAAATCTGTGTGCAAACATCCAATTTAAATAATATTGACAACATATAAATGGAAACGGGACCAGAGGAATGTGTGCACATAACCGTAATGTGCACACATCTGAAAAGCACATAAGTGGAATTGACTGTATATGATAAACTTCATTGGCTGTCTACATGCAACTACTGCTCCTATGTCCTGGGCTGTCTTATTGAAAAGATGGTCTTAACTGCCATCCCTCCTGCCCTGTCTAAACTCCTGAAACCTGTCCAACCCTCATACCTACTTAGGTCTACTGACTCGTAGTTTTCTCCTTGTCCCTAAATCCTGCACCTTGACTGGAGAACGGGCCTTTTCTGTTTGTGCCCCCAGATTCTGGAACTCCCTTCCAGCGCGTACTAGGTGTGCAAACACCCACTACATTTTTAAGAGATCCCTATGGGTGCACCTGATGTCTGCCTCGGTCTGCAACTGTCCCTAAAAATAAGGGTCTCTGTGTACTATATTCATGTATTAATCCCTGGCCTCTGCCCAGAACTAAGAGTGCTGCCTAAAAATGTCTGGTAGCCCTCTGATGCACAAGCACTTACTGTCTATTAATTTCACTGTACCTTGTTTTGCCCTAATGCTTATGTATATTTCACATATTGTCAAAAGCCTTCTTTACTGTACCATAGCCTCAAACATGTGTTCATGCCTGCAGATTACTGCCTTTATATCCTTTCTTTGTTATATTGTTTTGTATATATTTCCATTATAACGTCTCGGGTCGTACCTGAAAATAGGCATTTTTTGTCTAGTGTGCTTACCTGGTCAACAAAAGCTAAATAAAATAAAAAAATAGTACTGTAAGAGCTCATGGAAGTGCTTGTTTGCCTGCTGACAGCCTTGTTCAACAGTTCACTGGAAACAAAGGTGGTTCTGGAGGACTGGAGAAGTGCTGACTGGTCCTTGTACATAAGATGGCAGCAGGGAGCACGTTCACAATTACAGACCATTCAGCCTAACTTCAGCGGTGGGGAAACTAATAAAAACCCTATTGAAAGAGAGGCTAGTTACGCATCTAGAAGCCAATGGGCTGCAGAACCACAAGCAGCACAGATTCGGGGGGGGCATCATGTCAAACAAACCTGATATATTTATTTCACTGGGTGATGAGGGAAATAGATCAGGGAAAGGCACTAGCATAGCCTATCTGGACTTCAGGAAGGCCTTCGACACTATGCCATGCAGAAGGCTGATTAGGAAGGTGACCAGCTTAGGACTGGGATCCAAACTGGTAGATTGGGTTTAAAAAGAATGGTTAAGTAAGAACTTGCCATAACGGTAGATCTTCAAGAGAATCTCCTCCATTAGACCACATCTTTGGAACTACAGCCATCAGTGCTAGGACCACATGGAAACCTTTGCTAGCTGGGAACCGCTCACAATGACATGCCAAGTGTACGTGTATAAAAGCATGGGCAGCCCCACTACTCCTCAGTTCCCAACCGGAGATTAGCCTCGGAGGACCTCAACTGTGTGGAATGAAGAGATGAGGCCAGTACCAGGCATACAAGGAAAGGCATGGGTCTGGACACACAGGTTTTAGCACAGCATCTGATTTAACCCTCACCGAAGAGAAGGAGGGAGAGGACAGCATGGCCTAATGGAGAAGATTCTCTTGAACATCTACTGTTGTGGTCAGTTCTAGCATACTGTTCTATCTTCTTCAAGGACATCTTCTTCATTAGGCCACACCTCTGGAACGATTCCTAAGCAGTACCAAGTAAAACAGGGAGGATGGTGCAGTCTAACATATATTCAGGACAGAAGGCCTTGCAGTACAGCAAGCCCAAATCTAGCACATGTACGAGTGACGAAGTCCAGACTGTAATGTTTAGTGAAAGTATGAACAATGCTCCATGCAGCTGCAGCACAAATGTCAGCAACAGAAACATTTTTGTTGTTGCTGTTGTTGTTTTTTAGTATACTTTTTGTCCGAGCCAGACCATTGAGATCAGTCCCTGGTCACAGACCCCCAAGCCTCCACCTCTGAGGGTGCCGGCGCTCCCCAGTCACTCCTGGCTTGCCCCCCAGAGGGCGGGGTTGTGGCTCCGTCCCCGGTACCAGGGCTGCACTACAGTGTCTGGTCAGGGAGCTGGCTTCAGAGGCTGATTGAGGCCTTTGGGGGCAGGGCGTTATAGAGACATCCGGCATGGTATTTGTTTTCCCCGTTAGAAGGGGCAGAGACGTGCAATGATGCCAGCGTCCACCCCGCCCCTCGTGCATTACGGCGCCGGGCACATGGGATCTGCCAGCCTCTGCCAGGAGTCCTCAGTGCGCCGGCACAGAGCCCCGCCTCCCCCCTGGAGAAGAGCAGTCCATAGGCCATGCAATCCTTCTCCCCACGGCCGGCCTTCCAGTTCCCCGGGTCCGTTCTTGAACCCGGGTCATCGGCGTTGCAGAAGGAAATCTAACAGCTGCGCCGGTGGTCCAGCCACAGCAGAAACATTTCTGAAAAAGGCAACAGAAGTGGCCATACCCCTTGTGGAGTGACTACAAACCGCACCAGGGAGTTCCTTACCATACTTCCTACAACCAAAACATCATACAATATGCCAACCATCTGGGAGGACACTACTCAAACACAGGGGCACCCTCTTTTACAAGGGCAAATGAAACAAAAAGCTGAGAGGACTTTCTGCAGCCCTTGGTGTAAGTAACCTAGTATCTGTCAATGTACAGATGGATGGATGGATGGATAGATAGATAGATAACATTTTTATTCACGTTAATTCATAGAACACAACATGAACATAGTAAAAGAATCCCAATTCAGCGACAAAGCTCATTTACAATGGGTACCATAGAAAAAGACATGATCTTGGTTACAGTACAACAAATTTAAGTATTTATTTATAACTATTGCACAGAAGAAAAGTGACAAACAGTTATCATGTTACAACGTACAGTAATAAATACAGACAACACTATAATAAGAATAGTAGCATCACTAACTATTCCATATTTCTAAAGTATTAAACCATGGGGGCCCTGATCTATAATCTAAATTACACAATATGGACAACAGTATTGGGGTTTAAAGCTATTGTTTAATACCCAGTTCTTTATTTTACCAATCGATATTTTATCAGTATTACTCCTTAAAAACATTGGGATAGAGTTCCATGTATTACGGTCTCTATAAATACAGGATGCCCTTCCTATGTTAGTCTTTCTTAGGTTACAACTGGAATTCCACTCCCCAAGATGATCTCAGATTTAATCTACCTTCCCTAATTTGCATAACTTCCATTAAATACTTGGGTATCTTCCCCTTGAGAGCTCTAAACATAAACTCCAAAGTGTGCATTTTTCGGTATCCCCCTAAACTGGGCCAATTTAAACCCCTATACATTAAACAGTGGTGGGTTCTCCATTTAGCATTCAGGGCAAACCTAACAAACCTATTATACAATACACCTAATTTATGTAAATCAGATTCCGTAGAACTACAGTATATTATGTCACCGTAGTGAATAATGGGCAAAATAACAGTTTCAACAATCCTACGTCTCGCTTCTAAGGGCAAATCCCTTTTTACCCGGTGTAGGGCTCCAAGTTTTTTATGTAGCCCACCTACCAACTGATAAATGTGGTCATGCCATTTTAGTTTCTCATCGATCCATAGTCCCAAGTATTTATATACTGGGACTATTTCAAGTTTATCCCCTGTATAGGTAAGAATTTCCATATACCTACTCCCGGGCTGTTTATCTTGTCCGACAAAAATCATCAACTTAGACTTTTTTTTTGCATTCAGGACCAACTTGTGGTGATACAGGAAGTCTTGCAGAGCATTAAAAGATGTCTGCAGGGCTCCCTGTATCTGACCCACAGAGCTGCCCACACTGTAAAGGATAGTGTCATCTACATAAAGGAAGTAACTTGTATATCGACACTCAATATGAAAGGCATTTATATAGATGTTAAACAACAGAGGGCCTAATATCGATCCCTGGGGAACCCCTACATTAGTCTGCAAACAATCAGAAGTATAATCCCCCAGTGAAACCAACTGATATCTATCCTGTAAATAGGTCTCAATCCACCCCACCACTGACTCTGAGAACCCCAAGGATACCAATTCATTCATTAATATCCTATGGTCAAGCGTATCAAACCCTTTTGTCAAATACACAAAAACTGCCCCTACCATTAACTTCTTATCCAGTGACTCTTGAATATCCCCCAAGACTTTTAACAGTGACGTTATAGTACTATGTCCCTTTCTGATTCCCGATTGATATGGGGATATCAGTTCATTACCTTCCAAATATGTAGCCAACTGCCCCCTACCAATTTCTCAAACACTTTGGAATAATGCAATAATGTGCATTAATGATATAGGCCGATAATTATTATTTTTTTTATCCCCAGATTTATATATGGGGATAATTTTTGCTTTTTTCCATTCCAGGGGAAAAGTACCTGTCTCAAGGGATAAAGTGAAAAGGTAAGTCAGGGGTCTCGCTATGATGGGAGATGCATATTTCAACAGTGCTGCTGGTATTCCATCCAATCCCATCGCTTTACTAATATTCAATTTAAGTAGTATCTCACATACTGCCGTCTCACCCATTCTCTGAAACTCAAACTCCCTATTTATTGTTTTGTTATTCCCTAACACCTGTTGACTTTTAGGAGGATTGTTCTGTTGATCTGTTGGGGGCTTAATCATTGACATGCTAGCATTTCTACCCATATTAACAAAATATGAATTAAAAGTTCAAATTCCAAAACCACATTCCCGTGTTAGTGTTGCTCTATTACCATGTTCCTGGAATTTCAAGAATTGCAGTTGCGGAATTTGCCGTGAATTTGCATCGTACAGTTAGAATATATATAGTGCCTCTAGAATTAATTGTTTTGGTGAATTTTCATATAAATATACTGTTTTTCCATAGTGTCAGGCTTTCTTTCCCACCTCGTTTATCCTGAAGCCCTCCTCTATGCTCAGCATATGATGTCATCGATGACATCACATCATATTTAAAATGACAGGACTGCATTCTGCCAGAGAAATGAATAAATCATGCCTCAGAAATCAGAAAATGCTGCCGCAGAAGTCAAGGAGCTCTGCCGCAGAAATCAGAAAATTCTGCCGCAGAACACCAGGGGCCCTGTGACTATTACCCTTTCTTTCCAGGCCCATCTATTTTAAGGGAGTGGGGGGGGGGTTATTTTATCAACTGTGTTTAGACTACATATTAATCCCCAGAAACCCTAGGCCTTATTGTCGATTGTTTCTGAAAACTTTGTGTTATAATATTGTTGTTTTGCCATTTTTATTTCCTTTGTGTATTTATTTTGGGCTTGCCTACATTTTGCCCAGTCCCCTACTGTATTACTGTTTTTGACCTTTTTCCAGCACTTGTCTCTCAAGCGTCTAATTGTACACAATTTCCCACTATACCAGGTAGCATTTCCCTTTTTTATTCTTCTCCTCTTTAGGGGTACATGTCTATTTATTATTGACTCAAATTCATCACATATATATAGGCCCAAGCCTCACTTACTGTAGGTGTCAATAGGAGTCTATCCCAGTTTATATTTTCCACATCCACCATAAAAGCCAAACGATCAATAACCTATACTCCACAAAGTTTGACCCTTTTAATTTCTTTACATTAGTTTTTACACACATGATTCCCTGGTGATCACTAAAGGCTTCAGTTATTGCCCCTATAATGCTGTAACTTACTGGGTTAGAACTAAAAACAAAGTCCAGGGTGGTAGAAGCAGCTGGGGTCATTGGGTTTATTCTTGTTACTTCTTTAATCAACTGCTCTAATCCTAAATTCCTACTAAGATCCATAAGTTCATTACTTTGTTTAACTAAACCCCAGCCAACACTGACGTCACCTATTAACATTTCATGACTATGTTTAAAACTCTCCAATGCCTCCTGTAGGTCATCAAATACACCACATCGGCATTTTGGTGATTTATAGACTCCCACTAATAGCACAGACTTGACATAGGGAATACTTATTTCCACTGCAAGGACTTCCAAATTTCTGATCTAAACAAGGACTTTCCATAGATGATCACACAACTCCCTCTTTTATTTCTATCTCTCCTCCAAACATCATACCTCGGGATGGCTATATCTAAGGTTGCCATTTTATTATGGAGCAGTGCCTCACCCTGATTGGCATGCTCAGAATAATAAACAGGACAGTGTATCGACTGAGTCAGTGCAAATTCAAATACCACCTTCGGAAGAAACTTGGAACTGATATGCAGAGAGACTCTGTCTTTGTGAAAAATCAGATAAGGGGGCTCACACATTAAAGCCCGAAGCTCGGAAATCATTCCAGCAGAAGTCACTGCAACTAAAAATAACGTTTTCCATGATAGAAATGTGGGCCACAACTTGCAGCCGGCTCAAAAGAAGCCAAAATCAGTTTCTCAAGCACAAAATTCAAGTCCCAAGGCAGGACTGGATTACAGATAGGAGGTTTCGTATAGAGAATACCTCTCAGAAACATATGGACACCTCTAACTGCCAACCGTATGACCAATAACAGGGGCATGGAAAGCTGATATAGCGGCCAAATGCACCTTAAGTGAGGAATACTGTAGACCAGTGTCTGACAAGGACAGCAAGTATTCCAGCGCAGCATTTACAGGACATGTAAATGAGTCCAAATTCCTGGAAGCAGCTCACAAAGTGAATCACTCCTTCAAGGAGTAAGTATGTCTGGTAGAAGGCTTTCTAGCAACAATCAGTAAATCAGCAACCTTAGGTGATATCCTAAACCATGCAATGGCTATGTCTTCAGGAGCCATGCATGCAGATGTAGGGACTTCAGGTCCAGATGGATCAGGGATCCCTTGTTCTGTGACAACAGACCCCAACACACAGGTAGAGGGAAAGAAGGTTCCACTGCCATCTGTTGCAGAAGTGGGAACCATAGCTGTTGAAGCCAAAAAGGAGCAACGAGGATGAGAGTGAGAGTGGAACTCTCCACCTGCGGCTTCAGCAGAACCCTCTGTATTAGAGGAACTGGAGGAAATGTGTATAGGAATTTCCCTTTCCAAAAGAAGGACAATGAATCTCGCCAAAAAACTTCAGGTCCTTGAGTGAGTGAGTGAGCAGAAACGCGGCAGTTTTGCACTGTGTGGGGACCCAAAAAGGTCCAACACTGGATGCCCCATCTTGCAAAGAGGTCATTTAACATGGAAGTCAGCAGTTCCCATTCATGAATCCTGGAGTATGACATTCTTAGCCTGTCTACCAGGACATTTTGGAGATGTGGGACATAGCCCAGTACCATACTCTCACTGCTGCCCTGCACAAGGGACAGGAGTAAGTACTCCCTTGTTTGTTGATGTAATGCATCACACTGATGTTGTCCATCTAGATTAGCAGAGAACCTGGGGACAGATGATTCTGAAATGCCTGGAAGCTGTACAGGACAGCCCTCATTTCCAGGGCATTTATATGCAGCTCAGCCTCCACCTTGGTCCATGATCCTTGCATCTGGTAAGGGCCAAGATGAGCCCCGCAGCCGGAGCCCGAGGCATCCATGGTGAGGATCTGTACAGGAGCTAACATAAGGAATGGAATGCTCTTCAAAAGATTTTCGTGATCCATCTACCATAGCAACACTTTGCAAAGCGGAGACGTGATGAGAACCATTTGGTCCAGCTCATCTGTCAACTGATCCCACAGGACCCTGAGTCTCCACTGAGGGATTCACACATGACAGCATGGCACTGGCACAGTCACTACGGCCACACCCATGAGACCCAGGAGACACAGTAACTGCTGCATACCAACTGTGCTTGGGAAATCAGATTGTTTGCTCCATCCCGTGGCGGGACAGTCCATCCCTCCTTTGAGTCCAAGGTGACCCCCAAGTCATCAAACAACTGACATGCCTGAGACAGAGTATGTAACAGAGCTGGAGTTGGCCTTCAAAAGCCAGTCAGGCAGATGGGAACACAGAGACCTTTCCTGCGAAGGGCTGCTGCAACTACTGCCAACCAATTGTTAAAGACCCATAGTGCAGAAGACAAGCCAAAGGGCAATACTCTGAACTGGTAGTGTTCCCCCTCCAGCACAAAGCGGAGGTACTGCCTGTGGGATTTTCAGATCCCGACACGAAAGTAAGCATCCTTCATGTTCAGAGACAGAAGTTAGTCCCCTGTTTGCAGAAGGAAAAATCACAGCTTGCAGGGATACTATTCAAAGCTTTTTGTATTCGATATAGAAGTTGATTTCCCTGAGACCCAACAAAGAACACAGATCCCCTATCCATTTTGGAACCAAAAAGTATCTGGAATAGAACCCTTTGATTCTCTCTTGACTTGCAGGGGTCAATTTTAACATTGGTTTACTAGCCCGGAACCTGGTGCAAATTGATCAAGGCTACTGCAGCTAATTCTCTACTTGTCCATCTTAACGAGTGTAGATTTTCCATGGCTGTTAATGAAGTTAAACATTTCCCTACTTTAGCAGGCCTCATGCTAATCTCCCTCAGTGTTCCAGGTGGCCAGGTGTGATTAACAGCGCTATCTATCTATTTATCTATCTAGCTATCTATCTATCTTATCTATGATAAAGCCCCACTGGAGCTGCCTACTGTACCCGGTTTATAATGTCTGTTATATATATCACACTAACGAGGAACCTTTGTAAATGAGCTCCTGAGCTCAAAGGTGTTTATCCGAATGTACAAATAAATAAACAGATGCAATTACCTGGCAGTTCAAGAGGAGCTCCAACAAAAGACTCAACGTAAGTCATTATCACTCGATTGTTAGGACATTCAGCTAGTGTGCATGTTGTGATCAAGAGTAGTCACTAGCTTCCAGTTTTCTGAACTAATCTTTGATCATTTGTCCCACATTATTAAGACCAGTGTGCTTCATTCCCCAACATTTTCAGTGTCTGTATCCAACATTTCAGTATCAAAATGCTAATATGTACACAGGGAAGAAACTCCGGGAGGGGTGGAAAAAATGTGGAGGAATCTCAGTAAACTAGAGGAATGGTCAAGAGTGTCAGCTAAGACTCGATGCAAAAGTGCAAAATCATGCATTTGGGGCACAGGAACCCAGGGGAGGCTTACATGATGGGGGCTGGGGAGGGGGGATACTGACAGCCACCAAACAGGAAAGAGATCTGGAGGTAATCATATCAGATAACCTAAAGGTGGCCAAGCAATATGCCAAAGCTGTGGGGTACTGGGGTGCACAGGGGGAAGTATCGCCAGCAGATGAAAGGAAGAGGTGATGCCACTGTACAAATCATTGGTGGGACCCCATCTGGAGTACTGTGTCCAGTTTTGGAGGCCACATCTTCATAAGGACATAGACAAAGTAGAGGCAGTTCAGAGAAGGGCAACGAAAATGGTGCAGGGCCTGCATCAAAAGTCATATGAGGAGAGACTGGAGGACCTCAATATGAATACCCTGAAGGAGAGAGAGAGGAGGGATATGATAGAGACCTTCAAGTATCTCAAGGGCATAAATACGGTACAGGAGGGTAGCATCTTTCCTAGTGAAACTTTTGAAATAAATGTATGGCACAAAAATAAACCTTAGTAAAATATATAATTTGAAGGGTTAAAAGAAGCATTCTTGGGGTGCATAGATCATCCTGTGTAGAAAGAGAGGTAGTATAGAGTCATGCCTGTGTACTGTTTCCCCCTGGGCTAAAGAAAGGGCAATGTTTTGAAAAATCTGTTATTGTCAGGGCAGAGCATGTTAAATCAATACTTTTGAGCCTGGCATATATAAACAGAAATGTCAAAGTTTTCTACACCCCTAAGTTTGTGTAGCGCCCTCCTCAAAGAAATTCTAGATATGCCCCAGGCTCACTTTGCAGTGTATGAAAACTCCCAGAAGTGCAGGTCCAGTTGATCACAGGGTGGGAGCCGAGAGTGTCTTTTTCTGCCCGACTCTGTTCATTGCCCTGCGAGTGGGGGTGAGAGTTTGGTGAGGTGCATGATGATGTTGGCTATTGTGTGTGCAGAGCTAGGACTGTTTGACTGAACATTTGCTATTATGGTATCCTCTGGTCTGGTGCGGAAGAGGGTGCAGAAAGAAAATGTGAAGGGGCCATGGTACAAGGCAATGGGGGTACACACTGCATGTGATTGCACTGCAATCTTTTTTTTTTTTGATGGGACAGGAAACAATGTGGGAGCAGGATAAATATGCAATAATCAGAGTATTTATTGGCTTGCATTTTTCCTATACAAGTCATCAAAATTTACCATTACTATCATGGACTAGTGCAACCATCTGCGGGCTTGTGCAATTTTGAATAAACTATCTCTACTGGCTAGTACAAAAAAGGTTAAGGATGATCTCTGCTCTTGAGGAGGAACTGGTTCTGTAGCTCGTTTTTGGAACAATGGCTGCACTTTTTCCTTCAGAAGGGACAAATGGCTCAGGGGATAACAGGAAGGAGGCACAGGATGATATGGAGGTATTTCTAACCACTCCATAGTATGCTCCCTTGTAATTATCTCCAGAACCCACTTGTCCATAGTGCTCTCCCACCACTGTTTAAGATGCAGGGAGAGTCTTCCCCCCACAACCACCCCCGGAAGTAACAGTGGAGGAGGGGATGTATCAGGAAGAGGGTCTGGCAAAACCGGTGGGGGCAGTGCCACCACTACCGACTGCTTTGGGTGCTTTTGCGTGGGTACCTGGGGGGAGGGTCTACTGCACGGGGGCACTTCCCTTATCACAGCCTTACAGATGGTGAGCATGGCTACCTCTGGCAGCAGGCTGAGGAAAGGAGCACCTCCAGGAGTGGGGTACAGAGACTTTACAGACCTTAGAGCAATGTTTGAGGTCTGAAAGTCATGTAGAGCCTCTTAAACATCATGGCCAAACAGTTATGTCCCTCTAAATGAGGCATTCAAATAAAAAGTCTTGAAAAAAATGCATGAAGCATGTAACTGCCAACACATTAAGCTGGGAGAGGTCTATGTTTTGCCATTGTTTTATACAAATAAAGCATGAACTGAGATATACACAGTGGTTAGAGGGGATAAAACCTTTTACTGGTGCGTAAGTGAAAAAAGAAAGGCAAAAGGAGGGATAGTGAGGCTAAAGGGTGAGGACAAGAATAGTACTGAGGATGACAACAGCAAAGCAGACATACTGAACAGATACAGTATTTCTGCTCAATTTTTACAGTAGAAGGGGTGGGTAAAGGGCCAGAAGGGAGTACAAGGGGGGGGGGGCAGAAATGGAAACAATGTCCTTTCCACAGGAAAGGGTCCTAAAGGAACTGGAAGGAATAAGAGTTGATAAAGTTATGGGCCTGGATGGGGTTGCACCCCAGGGTGCCTAGGGAGCTCAGAGAAGTGGTGGCTGAACCTTTGACAATCCTGTTTAGCCAATCACTGGAAACAGGTGAGGTGCCCAAAGACTGGAGAACAGCTGATGTAGTCCCCTCATACAAGAGCAGGAACAGAGAGGAAGCAGGAAACTACAGACTGGTCAGCCTCACCTCAGCAGCGGGGAAAATGATGAAAGCACTATTGAAGGAGAGATTAGTGGAACACCTTGTGGCCAGTGGTCTACAAGACCCAAGGCAGCATGGTCTTACTGAGGGGAGGTCATGCCAGACCAACCTCATGGAATTTTTTGACTGGGTGACAAGGGAGGTGGATTGGGGGGCAGTGATGTGGTCTATCTGGACTTCAGTAAAGCCTCTGATACTGTGTCCCACAGGAAGCTGTTAAACAAGCTGGGTAATATGGGTGTGGGTAGAACAACCGTGTGGTGGGTGGAGAATTGGCTGGATGGCAGGACACAGAGGATGGTGGTAAATGGCAGTCACTCCGCAGAGGAAAGGGTGACCAGTGGAATGCCAAAGGGATCAGTGCTGGGTCCGTTCCTCTTAAACATCTTTATCAGTGACATTATGGATAACACAGAAAGGAAAATATCCCTGTTTGCTGATGACACAAACCTCAGTAACAGAGTGGACACACTGGAGGGGGTGGATAGAATGATAAGAGACCTGCAGAAGCTTGAGGAATGGTCAAGGGTTTGGCAGTTGAGTTTCAATGCAAAAAAGAGCAGAATAATGCACAAGGGGCACAAAAACCCTGGAACAACATATCAGTGTGGGGGGGGGGATATAGCATGCTCCAAGCAGGAAAGGGACCTAGGAGTTACCATCTCTGATGACCTAAAGGTTGGGAGTCAGTGCAACAAAGCAAATAGGGTGCTGGGATGCACAGACAAGGGGCATCACCAGCAGGAAAAAGGAATGTCATAATTCCACTGTACAAGACACTAGTGAGGCCACAACTGGAGTATAGTATCCAGTTCTGGAGGCCTTACTTGCGTAAGGATATAGACAGGGTGGAGACAGTTCAGAGGACGGCAACCAAGACAGTAACAGGTGTGCATCACAAATCCTACAAGGACAGGCTGAAGGACCTGAATATGTACTCCCTAGAGGAGAAGAGGGAGAGGGGGAGTATGATAGAGCCCTACAGTTATCTCATGGGGAGGAACAAGGTGCAGGAAAACACTATTTTTCAGAAGAAGAGATGTTCCCGGACTGGGGTCATGGGATGAAATTAAACATAGAAACACAGAAACATAGAATTTGATGGCAGATAAGGACCACTTGGCCCACCTAGTCCTTCCATTTCCCACCTGATGGATAAGCTGCAGATCCTAGTTAATCAACAGCCTACCTCCTCCTACCCCCCCACTAGAATTGCTTTATGTCTGTACCATGCATTCTTGAATTCCCCCACTGTTCTTGACTCCACAACCTCCTCAGGAAGGCTGTTCCATGCATCCAAAACCCTCTCCATGAAAAAATACTTCATCACATTACCTCCGAGCCATCCACCCTCTATCTTCAAATTGTGCCCCCTTGTTCTTACACTTCTCTTTTTCTGAAAGATGCTACCCTCTTGGACTTTGTTGATTCCCTTGAGGTACTTGAAAGTTTCTATCATGTCCCCCCATCCCTCCTTTCCTTGAGGGTATACATATTAATCTCCTTTAGTCTCTCTTCATACGTCTTCTGGTGCAGACCCTGCATCATTTTGGTTGCCCTCCTCTGGACAGCCTCCACTCTGTCTATGTCTTTGCGGAGATGGGGTCTCCAGAATTGCACTCAGTACTCCAGATGGGGTTTCACCAACTGTGTGTACAGAGGGATAACAACTTCCTGTTTTCTATTGTTGATGCCTCTCCCTATGCATCCCAGTATCCCCCCAGCCCTCCTTACTGCCTTCTCACATTGCTTGCCCATCTTTAGGTCATCTGATATAATTACCCCCAGGTCCCTTTCCATTTTTGTTGTTGTCTGTATCTCACCCCCATTGTGTACTCTTTCCCTGAGTTTCTGTTTCCCAGGTGCATTACTTTGCACTTCTTTGCGTTGAATCTGAGCTGCTATACATTTGACCGTTCCTCCAACCTTGCCAAGTCCCTTCTCATCCTTTCTACCCCACTTTGTGTATCAACCCTGTTGCAGATCTTTGTGTTGTCTGCAAAGAGACATACTTTTCCTTCCAGTTACTCTGCAATGTCCCTTACTAAGACATTAAAGAGGACCGGTCCCAGTACTGAACCCTCCAGTACCCCACTAGTAACCACCCTTTCTTCACTGTACCTTTGCGTCCTGTTGTCCAGCCAATTTTTTTTATCCAGGCTACCACCTTGGGACCCACTCCAAGACTGGCTAACTTGTATATTAATCTTTTGTGTGTGACTGTGTCAAATGCCTTGCTAAAATCTAGGTAGGCAATATGTCCACGGCCCCTCCCTGGTCTACTACTTTGGTCACCCAGTCAAAGAAATCTATTAGATTCATCTGACACGACCTTTCCGCTGTGAATCCATGCTGCCTTGGGTCCTGTGCCCCACTGGCCTCTATGTACTCAACAATTCTTTCCTTCAGAAGTGATTCCATGATTTTCCCTACCACTGAGGTCAAACTAACTGGTCTATAGTTTCCTGCCTCTGCCCTGCTCCCACTTTTGTGAACTTGAAGGAGGGAGGAAGTATTTCTTTATGGAAAGGGTGGTGGACAAGTGAAACGCCCTGCCAGAGGAGGTGGGGGAGGTTGAAACGATTATGGGATTTGAGAATGCATGGGATAGGCATCGGGAGATCCTAGCACTTGTGGGAAGGAGACAACCCAGTCAAGAGAAGCTTGAAGAGGCAAAATTACATGCGCAATTGGGCAGACTAGGTGGGCCAAAGGCCCTTATCTGCCGTCAGTATCTATGTATCTATATGGTTCTGTTTGAAGTTCATGGAGTTGTGAGTGCTACAGTATTTAGTGTGAAAAGGGCATTCAAAACTGCTTGCTCCACATCACTGGCAAAGCCAGCAACTCTAAGCCAGGAATATCTCCTCATGCAAAGTAACTCATTCTTGGCAAAGCCATCAGACATAGCCTGGGTTGCAGTATGAGCAGCTTTCCACAGGGTGTTCTGACATTTTACTATGTGGGCCTGGTAGTTTACAGTCCTAAGACCCAATGAGGTAGCGACATAAGTACACGTATCCATCACATCCAGGTTCCGAGATTCTTAATCAGGAGGCAAAGTGCTCGTGTGTTTAAGTGCCCTAGACCTATCATGAGCAGCCATGATGACTCAGAGTCTGTTTCTGGCTGGTTAACATAATAAGACTTAGCAGATGGTGAAGGATACTGCTTATCACCCTTTCTAAGAACAGCAGGCTGTGAGTTTGGTCTGTACCATGCAGCAAAGATGGCATCCTCTAATGCAGGATATATAGGTGGAATTAAAATGGAGGGTGTGCAGAGCACCTCCAAAATTTCCATTAAACTTCTTTTTGTGGAATCTTTCTCTTCCACAGCAAAGCCCACGGCAGACTGCATTTGCTGCATCATGACTTGGAAAGTTGGGTCCTCAGGAGGAGATCTTAGCATACAGACCACCAAATCCTCCTTGAAGGATGAGAGGGAAAAACTAGAGTGAGGTGCTA
Organism: Neoceratodus forsteri; assembly: GCA_016271365.2. Taxonomy (NCBI): domain Eukaryota; kingdom Metazoa; phylum Chordata; order Ceratodontiformes; family Ceratodontidae; genus Neoceratodus; species Neoceratodus forsteri. The sequence goes on from CM057459.1 coordinate 68,866,271, forward strand.
AATATTTTTCTCCCTCATATTCCTCCTCTAAATCCATGAGGTCAGAATTATATCCTACTTTGTTGTCGATATTTCTATCAACAACAGGAACCGCAGAAAGCACCAGTGGCGGTTGACAGGGAGGAATCTGCAGTATGTCAGAGGAACCAGTCAATGAGGGTTGAGTATCAGGCGGCCCCATCAGCAGAATAACTGCCTGTATAGGTAGGCCAGGCAGAATGTCCCTTATCATTTCTGAGAATGACACCAGCACAGCCTAGAAGTCAACAGCGCCATGTAAAGGGACCTACTACTTGTGTCGACAAGCTTGGGCCCAACGACAATGACATTGTACCATTCATAGTAGGTATGGCAGAGCCCTATGTTTTTGCTTGGTGGCCAGACAAGGAGAAGGGCTGCGACAACAACCCTTCCCTGTCCTGATCCTTTGACTTCGGTGGTCACTTCTCAGCTGACAGAGGGGGAAACACAGAGTTTGGGCACTGTTCCTTCTCCATGGCTTTTAAGGTTTGGAGAAGAACATCATTTTCAGCCGGCCTGGTGGTGTAGAGGGTTGAGGCGCTGGTGTCTTACCTCTTACCACGCTGGTGACCCGGCGTCGGGAGCGAGCTCGGGTTGCCAGGGGTTGGCCAGGGGAGAGAGGATTGAGCGTCCACTGGACAGCTCTCCTCTATTGGGGAGGGGTTGGTTGTGGATCCCTGGCAGCAAGGACACCACATGGAGGGGTGCGGTACAACAGTCAGGGCCACATAAGATATCGGGAGAGGTGACGGCAAACGTCCGCGGGACTAGTGCGGGAGCGCACTCATGCCCGCACTGGACATCACCGCATGTCCACGCCTTGGGGGGGGGACACATAAAGAGGAAACTCCCCTTCCACCAGGAGGAAGACGTCACTCCCGCCACCAATCCCATACTGGATCCTCCTCTCAGGTCCTGACTGCCTCCCTCCTTCACCTCCGCCCACCTTGGCACTAGATTAATGAAGGAAGGTCGCTGCAGTGCAGAATGGCGACCCTGCCTCGGGGTGGGGAGAGACCGAGGGGGTGCCTGGTAGGTGTGCCGCGGGTGGGTTGGAAGAACAGGATCTCTGGCAGAGAGGATCACAGCAGGTCAGGATAAGGTGAGGTGACTGATGGGGCACCTGCAAGAGGTGATGGGAGGGAAATAAGGAGGGGAGAAAGGACAGACATTTTCTAGAAGTTTCTTGTGGCATCGCCTTGAAGACTGCTTGAAGCTTTGGCAAATATCACAACCCCCCTCGTTGTGAGACAGGCCCAGAAAGCATACACAGACCACGTGTGTGTCTTCTCTGTAAATGTTATTGTAACCCCCCTGTAAATGGGGTTCCCAAAAGTCTTCCAGGAGCTGGCTGAGTGCTCCTAGCCTGAGTGGTGTTCGGCATTTAAGCCGTGTATCTGTGAGTGCTTTTAGAGCCTCTGGTACTGCCTCTTTAAGAGCTGTCTGCTTGCAGGTATGATTAGTTCGCAGGGGGGAGACTGTGTGTTTCCCTGCTCGAGTCCCACTCGAGCGGCCGACAAATCGCTCCGTTTCTGCTGTCACTAAGTGGGCAGAGTGAGAACTTATCAGAGATGTAACTGTTTGCCCCCATATCATTTAGAGTATTAGTGGAAATGTAATTTGTCTAACCTGCCTTTCTTGCAGCTGAGACTCTGTGTGTTTGGCCCCTCCATTTTGGATCTGAGCTGCTGAACAGATCCAATCAGACAAGGAGGGGCACCTAAAAAGGAGTTTAAGTGGACCAACCAGGATCAGGACTCTCTGGGAGCCGTCTGGCCATAAGAAATATAGCTAGTAATTCTGGGAAGTGAAGTTCTGGACCTTGGCACCTATTTATGCCAATAGGGGGAGTTTTGAGTGATTGACAACTGAAGTCCACCAATTGGACCGGGTAGGGCCCGAATGGAATACCCTGCTTTGTGTCTGGAAAGGCAGATCCGTTGTGACCGTGACCGGGGAAGGAGCTCCAAGCTTCTGCGCTACAGAGTTTCACGTGGGAAGCGCGTGTGGAGGTCTAAACTCGGGCGACGCGTTACCATGGCGATTTGGACTGAATCCGCAGCTACCGAGGAGAAGAGAGGCTGAACAATTGGGAACCAGGTTCGCCCTGTAGAGGACTGGAGAAACTGCTTAATCACGCTCAGTCTGTCAGGAAAGTGAAGCTGCAGTGTGAACTCCCAGGTTAGCAGTAAGTGCAAACGGGAACTGTGAGCAGCTCCTGGTATAGTAATTTCCTTTACATATAAATGTGTGGCATGCTTGTGAAGGACCGCTAAACGAGTCCTCTTGTCCAATGTGTGTAGACAGAAAGGCAACTGCATGCAGGCGGACTGAATCCGTTGCTGATTGAGGCTGTGTGCCTGCTTGTAGAATTTCACCCCCCTGCAGTGCGAGGGTGTCTGGCAATCCATGACCCCCTCGGTGCTAGTTTTCAGCATCGAGTGTGTGAGTGCAAATCAGAGTAGCTCCCTGCCATCTGTCCAGTTAATTGCAAGGGTTTCATCTGATTTCTTTCTTTTCTTCCTTCATGAACGGAGCCAACTGGCTCCGGATTACAATTGGGTATTGTGCAGGACAGGGCTCCAACCAGCTGCACCGATCCTGGCTAGCCCCCCACCAGCCTGGGTACCCAGTAAAGTGACATTTTGGGACTCTGAGTATGTGCACAGTACTTTGATTATTAAAATGTGTCAAATCTAATTAACCTGATTTCCCCTTGTCCTTGTTATATCCCCTTAAATAAATCAGATCTGTTTGTTTCAGCAAAGTTACACTGACTGAGGTATTCGTTCATGTTAAAGTTTTGTACTATGGCTATTGTATTGCATTATCTTGTTTTACAGGGGGTCTCCAGAGTCAAGTTGATCAAACCAGACCTGGGGGTAAGTGTGAATAGTGAAGGTACTCATGGTGTACAGTGTGGGTCACTAGCAGGAATAAAAAGGGGTCTCAATGTCCCAGAGGGCTGTGACCAAGCTAGTCTAACTACTGTAAACCCTGACCTCTGGGTGGAGGCACCCACCATAGAACCTAGGCCCCTCAACCTGTTAGCAGTTAAGCAGGCAGGGGTAGTAGCCCTTGGGATAGTGCCACCTGGGGGTTACATTATCACTGCACTTACAATACTGAAATAAAGGCTTATTCAACTTCAGCTGCATATACAGACAATGAAATAAACACTCCAGTAAAATAAAAGAATATACAGCAATGGCTAGGTTGATGGCATTTCTTCAGCAGGTCCAATGAGGGTGATCAATGTCAGGAAAAGACCCGAGGAGTGATGAGGCCACCCACGCTTATATACACATAGATGTGGCACATCACTGTGGGTGGCCCACGGTTAGTAAAAGTCTTATGTGATCCTAGCTCTGATGGTTATAGTTCCAAAGGTGTGGCCTAATGGAGACGATATCCTCGAAGATCTGGGTAACGGATAGGAGACAGAGGGTGGTGGTTAACAGCACACACTCTAAAGAACTACTGAGTGACCAGTGGGCTACCACAGGGTTCTGTACTTGGACTGGTCCTCTTCAATATTTTCACTGAGGACATTGCAGAAGGACAGGAGGAAAAAGGTATGCCTTTCTGCAGGCAACACCAAACTCTGCAATAGGATGGGTACTCAGGAGGGGGTGGAGAAAATGTGCAGGGTTATCAGGAAACTGAAGGGGAGTGGTCCAGGACATAGCAGTTTGGGTTCAATGCTACAAAAGTGGAAAATCATGCATCTAGGGCATAGGAACCCCACAGCTGGGTAGAGGATGGGTGGGGGGAGGGGGGAGAGATACTGGCAGTCACTAGACAGGAAAGGGAGCTTGGGTTATTATATCAGAGGACCTCAAGGTAGCAGTGCAGTGTGACAAAGCCATAGGCAGGGCTACTGGGATACTGGGGTACAAAGGATGGGGTATCACCAGCAGGAAAAGGGAAGCTGTGTTGCCACTGTATCGCTGTCCAGTGTGCCCCACCTGGAGTACGGTGTTCGGTTCTGGAGACCGTGCCTCAGAAAGGACATGAACAAGGTGGGGGTGGTCCAGAGGAGGGCAACCACAATGGTGCAGGGTCTGCAAGGGAAGCCCTATGAGGAGAGACTGAGGAATCTCAACATGTACTCACTGGAAGAGAGAGAAGAGAGAGGGGAAATTACTGAGACCTACAAATACCTCACAGTATTCAAAATTACAGTAATAACATGTTAAGAGGTATTCAAGATCTGCCCTGCTTGTGGTGGGTTTTATCCCCGCCTCCTCATAGCTGTTCCTTCTCCTTACCCTATCTCCCTGCTCTGTACTTTCCCTGGACACCACTGCAGGCTGATGACAAATGACCCCGGAATGACCATCCATAGGCACATAGCAGCTGTTACTGGCAGGTGTAAGGGTCCCTAACTGTTTTCAATGCACCATCCTAGTCAATGTCATCCGTGCATTCTGACCCTTATCCCACCAAGCAAGTCCTTTCATCCTAGAAACAATCCTAGAAACAATGCTGTGCTGCATGGATGGTACAAAAATAGCCCCTAATAAAAAAGATAATTTGAAAGGCTAAAACATGTATTTCTAATATGCAGATTCTCCGAAACAGAAATAGAGGCAGTACAGCGTCGTGCCTTGGGACTGGTTCCCAAGCCTAATGAAGGGCAATGTTTAAAAAAAAAAAGGCAGCTACTATTCGGGCAGAGAATGTTAAAATCACTAATTCTGTGGCAGTATATATTTAAATGAAAATGTTGCAAAATGTTCTAGTCCCCAAGCCCCTTGGGATCGTCTATTCCCCCCCTCCCACAAAGAAATCCTAGATCTAACCTGTCTAACTTGACACAGCTCGAACATTTCAAGAAGTGCAGGTCTCTGGGAGGTCACCGTACACGGGCTGAGCAAGTCTTTCTCTGCCTGACTCTATAAACTGTATAGTGGGTGGCGGGTTAGAGTATGATGAGGTGCATTATGATATCAGCTACGGTGCGTGTAGGGCCATAGCTGCTTGACTGAATATTCACTGCTGTGAGATTATCTGGTTTTGGGCAAGGGGCGCAGAAAGAGGAAGAGAGGGGGGACATAGTACAAAACAATGAGGGGGGACAGACTGTGTGATTACATGGCTCATCTGGTTTTCTGCAGGAAACAATGAAGGAGCAGGATAAATGTGCAACATCTGAATATTTTTCGTGACTTGTATTTTCTGTTGTAGACAGTAAATGTGCCAAGTTCTCCATTATCATTGTGGACTAATGCAATCATCTGTGGGCAGTGCACATTTTTAATCAACCTGTCCTGCTGGCGAGGGCACAAAAAAGGTTAGGGTCAACACCTGGGTGGAGAGCTTCAAGCATGTGTGGGATAAACACAGGGGTATAGTAGAACAGAAGCAGGGAGGAGGGCAGGTCGCCGGAGACCAGTTACTCTGCAGAGGCAGAATAGTCAGGGAACACTTGGGCAGAATGGGTGGGTCAAGCGGTTCCATTCTGCTGACAGACTCTCTGATTTTACGTTTCTGTCTTTACGTAGTACGTGTATAGTGGGGGGGGCTCATTACCTTAGTAGACCAGCACAACTGGACCAAAATGTTTTTTTCTGTCTTTGGAGCTCATCAGCTGTATGCAACACCACAGAAAAGATATCACAACCCCCAACCCACCCGGTCAGCTCTTCCACTATTTCTCATTTTTAATACAGTTAAGGGGACACTGTCAACACCCTTAGGCCTAAAATTGTCCTTAGATAAAAAAAAAACATGTTGTGATTGCTCACATTCTGCATACACTGCAAATGCAGCTGGTAGTTTGATTCGGATTCCTTTTTAAAAGGAAAAAAACAGACTGCCCACCGTACTGGTGTTACCACACAAAAATGTGTTTACATTCTTTGATTAACTTCCTATGCATCTTTTTTTTTTTTGGTGCCTGCCCCCGATCCTCCATTCAGCGGTCAGGCCTGCTCTGTCCACCATCCCCCCCATGCCGTAGGCAAGCCCTGGCTTACCCCTCGGGTCAGGGCCATGTGATAGGCTGAATAAGGCCCTACCCCTTGTGTTATGCAGAAAGAGTTTAAACACAAGGGTCTGTTCTATCTTCTCCTTTTCTGTCTGGTTGCTCAACCAAATTTCTTGCGAGACCTAGGAACTGATCACTCCGACGGTTTCGCTAGCTAGCTGCCTCCCCTTGCTGTTCTGTCTTTTCTTCCCCCTTGCATATCTGCAGTTATAACAAATATATGTGAATCTCTGTGATACTGGGATCCCATTGTTTAAATCTGTATATAGTTAGCATGTCCCTGACTCGGCTGTATGTATACCTGGTTACACATTGTTCAGGTCAGATAGGCTAAATAAGCGGGGTGGGGGTAGTGCACTGTATCTTCGAGAGCACCTGCAAGGAATAAACACTGCTACCATAAGCCCTACAGAAGGCGTACCGTCCCTCACTGTCAGGGTTGAAATTGGAAACTCGAGTAAATCCCTTTATATAATGTCAGTATACATACCCCCTCGAAACCAAAGGGATGCCTTCACATCCATCCTAAACATAATCGACCAGCTCCCAAAAAATTCGGAAGTCATAGCCCTAGGTGACTTTAACACAAACTGGCTTGCCCCCCAGACATCCTCCCTCAGGGATGCAGCTGCTGCCCAAAATCTGTCCCAAATGGTCCTTACCCCTGCTAGAGTAAACAAAAACATGGGCCACAGCTCCCTCCTAGACCTCATACTCACAAACCATCCTGAGCACATACTGGATGTCCAGGTCCTATCAGACTCCACCAGTGATCACTCCCCTGTAACTTGTCTCTGGACCAATAGCTGGAAACCACCCCCACCTAGGATCTCCATGTATCGCCAACTTAAAAAAGGGGCTTTAAAACATCTCAGAAACCTACTTTGTAACTTCGACTGGTCCCCACTTGATCACCAGGTGTCAGTTGATGCCACCCTGTCCTTTTTCATAAGCTACTTTCAATCCGCCTGTGACATCTTCGCCCCCCACGTCAAACGGATTGAAAAATCAAAATCCTCCCCTTGGGTAAATCGGTCTTTGCTCGATCAAATGCAGGCACGTGATGACCTGTGGCACCGAGCCCTTCAGTCAGGTCGACCCGCTGAGTGACAACTATATCGTGCTGCCCGAAACACCTGCACCTGGGCAATTCGGCAGGCAAAGGGTGCTTACTACCAAACAAAACTCACTGCCACTTGGGGTGATGGAAAGAGGTTCTGGGAAAATATAAAGGAACTTAGTGGAAAGTCTCCTTCCCCTCCCCCTACCATGCTTATCCTAGATGGTATCCCCACCCAAGAACCCAGCAAAATAGCAGATGCTTTCAATATATCATTCTCAGACCTAAGCTCTGTTCTTCCTCCTGATTTCTTCAGTACTGATGCTGGACAATTCCTGCTACCCCCTGTGCTCCACCCTTTCGTTTCAAAACTATCTCCACCAGTGATGCCCGCTCATATATTGCCATGTTCCTAGGAAAGACTAGGCATAGTGGTGACACACTTGATGCAAAACTGTTATCCTTAACCCTTGATGCTGTCCTAATACCCCTCACTAAAATACTCAACATGTCCCTGTGCTTAGGACAGTTCCCGTCTTTATGGAAAAAGGCGATGATTATGCCAGTTCATAAAAATGTTGCACGTACCTCAAGTAGTAACTACGGCCCATTTCCATACTCCCTCCCCTCTCAAAAGCGCTGGAGAAAATAGTGGCCGATCAACTTACTAACTATCTAGATTCACACCACCTAATATGCTAACAACAACATAGTTTCAGGAAAGGTCACAGCACCACTACTGCCCTACTAGAATTCACCTCCTTTGTTCATGACGCTCTTGACCATGGAGACCTGGCTGGATCAATCTATATAGATCTCTCCAAGGCATTCGATACTGTCAATCACACCATGCTCATAAAGTCCCTCCTTTCTGTTGGCGTATCCAAAGAAACTACTAGCTGGTTCTCCAGTTATCTCTCTGGCCGCACTCAACAGGTGAAGATAAGAAGCACCCTCTCCGCTAACCTTCCCGTCCGATCAGGTGTCCCACAAGGGTCCATCCTTGGTCCGCTCCTTTTCTCACTTTACTTGAACTCATTACCTCTGGCCTCCTCTGGGCGTCTTCTCCTTTATGCAGATGATGCTGTGATTTTCAGTCGGCACCCAGACCCTACACAGCTCCAAAAATCCTTGCAGGGCTCTTTTACACAAATTGATGCCTGGCTTTCCTCACACAAGCTTGTACTCAACACAAAAGATGAAAGTCATGCTATTCGCCCCACAACATAAGCACAGCACGACAAAATTATCTATACATAAATCGATGGGCACCATGCTGGAACCGTTTCAATTTTAAATATCTAGGGGTTACCCTAGACTCCGCCTACCTATTGTGAGCATATCGCGTCAACTTGCACTGAAATAAACAAAAGAATCGCCTCCTCTACAGGCTTAGCCATGCTCCACTCTACTGAGGCTCTACGGTTAGCTATCTCCAGCTCCATCTCCTTTCCTGGTAGACTACGCATAATCATCTACGGGGCCACCTCTGACACAGCACTGACCAGCATTAAACGTGCCCTAAACAAAGCCTGCAGATTGGCCACAGGCTGTGATCGACTCGCGCATACCTGTGACCTCTACCTACGGTCATCATGGCTAAACTTCCAGGGGCAACTTGTTTATCAGACCTGCTTACTAGCCAAAAAAATCCAGTTGGGCCTAGGCCCCCTGGCTGTCTCCAGCTCCTCCAAAAGAACCTACCAGCTCGCACCACTAGACACCCTGACACCGCTACATTCCATGTCCCCTTTGTGAAGACCACTGCTGGCCAAAGGTCCTTTTGCTATAGGGCCCCACTCTGGATGAACTCAATCCCTGACTCTATCTTATCAATCCCCAGGCTTGGGCCTTTTAAACCTCAGTTACTGAATCACATTATGTCCAACTCCCACTGCGACTGCAGATGAAACTTTGCTTAAAAAAAGAAAAAAAAAAAGGAGTTTTTACTGCATTATTGGCTCCTGTATATGCACCATAATTTCATAATCGCTGAGGTTCCATGTGTGTGTTATGTACTTTCTTTCACCTCTGTAGATACTGTCATTTTTCTGTATTAGAGCTGTAGTCTGTATTGTGTATTCCATGTTATACTGTGTTCCAATCTATTTGATGTAAGACGTGGAGCCTTTGCAAATGAGTCTCTGACTCAAAGAGTTGTAATTCCTAGACCAAAAATAAATAATGTTGAAATGATTGCAAAGCTATTTGGAACTCAAGGGGTTAACCTGAGATGCCGTTTTTAAGCCTTTTGCAGATCTGTAAATAAGAGGTCAATTCTGGGTCACTGTGTTCTTTTTGCTGCACCTGCATCGAAACAGACAAGAACATTCTGTGAAAAGCAGGATGTCAACAAGGCAAAGACTTGTTATAAAAACAGTAGCAATGCTTTTGCTAGAGAAACAAGGAGAGTGACAGACTGAGAGACAAACTTGGAATTAAGAGAAGAAACACTCAGAAGAATGACTGTTTTCCCTGTTACACTGCCTTTGAAAATAGTTATACTGAATAATTTTATTTTTATTTTGCTGTTATTGAGAAAAATAAAACGCTATTTGTGAATTTTGAAGCTGCTCCTGGTTTTCCTATGCTTCCTGATCTGTGCCTCGACGACAGGCCACAGGAGCGTGACCCCCTGACGGACACTGGTGGCAGTGAGGACAGCAGTGGAGCAAAGTGCCATAACCAGGGGCCCGCTTTTTGTGAATATTGGATCCCTAGGGACGGGGATGTGCAATGACATCCAGCGTCTGCCCTGCCCCCCCCCGAATAACGGCGCCAGCCACAGTGGTACCCCCAGCCTCCACCAGAGATCCATAAAGCGCCGGGCACTCTTCCCCTTCCCCTCCGGAGGAGAGCAGTCCCCAGGACCCTCTATCCTTCTCCCCTAGGCCAGCCCTCCGACTCCCAACTCTGTCACCGAACCAGGGATGTCAGCACCACAAGCAGATGCCTTGCCACTGTGCCGGCATGCTGGCAACTTCCTATGCATCTTTCCAGGACTTGGGAACACCCCAAATAGAAACTAACCACTCATAATGCTTTGAGACAAGAGGAGACTATTGCATCATGAGTGGCTGCATTGTTCAGGGGTGTTCCTAATGTTCAGGATATATGCAATATGAGTAGACCACGAATTTGAAGCAGAACAATGCTGGGTATAATTGCACCATTCTCAGGCATTTCGGTTTGGATCTACTTATAAAGGAAGCAGATCAAACAACCAACAACTTCAATGCGTTTCACAGAAGCTAAGCGATCATAAAATTTGGATTTTCAACTGGAAATAATATGCTGTAGAAAGGGTTTACAGTATCTCTTTAAGCCCCACACCCTACTAATTTCAGCCCCACCATCCTCGTACCCTGTCCATATCATACTCATCAAATCACTCAGTCTACTTGAAAACATCATTTTACACGTGCACCACAGCAGGAGTATAGGCATGGAGGGTTGTTTAGGGTGTTCAAATACCCCCCGAAATACCCTCTGAATATTGTTTTTATTTATCCCGATTTCAGTCACAGAGAGCGGGGTGCTGGCCTTTTAAATGTGCACATCTGTGTGAAGTGCTGTCTAGGTCACCTGTCTGCTTGTGTTCTGGTGGCTCACCTGGCTGCATCTGGGATGGGGTTGTGGACTGGGGATGGCTGCAGGGAAGCCCACGCTGCGTGTGGTGCCGCACCAAAAGCCAAAGGGTTGTATGTGTCTGTTCCAATCAGATCCTTCTCCTCTCTCAACAACAGCCAGTCAATGGGCGTCACGTAAAAGTGGTGGCTTGGTGCACTGGTGCACACACTGCCACTCACTGAAAGAGAGAGGGAGGAGACAGTAGGTCAGGAAGATTTTTCTTGGTCCACTTGGTCGGGTCAGAGACGTGTTATTATATTTAAATAAAAATAGTTTGTGTCTGCCCCATGTCCTCTTACTTAAGGAGCTGCTTTGGGGAGACTAGAGGAGATAGAGTGAGTCATCGGTCGGTGCTAATGGCAGACTGAGGGTCCAGGAGGATGGGTCAGACTCAGGAGTGACATTATCTGAGCCTTTCTGGAGAAGAGGAGACTCAAGAAGAAGACTCTGATTGATTGAGTATGCATAGATGAAGACAAGAGAGAGACATACTTGTTTTCTGACTCGTAGGGCCGCCGGGCCAGCCTTCCATTTCCTTCCTTGCTTGTCCCGTCCATCCCCGAGTTATTAGGCACTCCAGGCAGTGTCCAGGCCAGGCGTTCGACTTCAGTGGTCCAGTGATCCATTCAAACAGGCCCAGCTGCTGAGCCAGCCAAGTTCTGCAGACTGCAGAAGGAAGGAGCCAATCACTGGAGGGCTCTTGAGGTAAGCAAGCACCAAGCAGTGTACTGCCAAAAGTAGCAGAAGCAGAACAATTTGTAATACCCACCAGATACATTTTGGACTTGGAAACAGACAACATGTATTTTGAAAGACAGGGAAACAACTAAATAGGCAAAAGTATGCCCTGAACAGACCACATCATGTAATCTATTAAATCAGATACTGTATAAATACAAACTTTGGTGGGAATTTTGGGAAGCAAACAATGCCTGGTTTCCCCCAGGATAGGCAGGGAAATGTACTTCTGTTTTGCTGAGTATGTCACATTGTTTGGGAAGCCAGTGACTGAACTGATTCTCTTGAACAGAGGGCAAGTGGTGTGCACTGGCCAGCCTGAATGGGCAGAGCTAAACATTTTGCCTCTGCCCATTCAGGCTAGCCAATGCACACCACTCGCCCTGTTTAAGAGAATGGGTTCAGTCACTGTCTTCCCAACCAATATGCCATACTCCTGGTTGTTTGAGCAATGGGTTGTCCAGCACTGAGCTTGTAGTTCTATCCCCCTAGTTAGCTAATTGCCTCAAAGTCAATCCTGATACAGGGTCACAGGTTCTGTCCCAAACCCTTTACTCTTGGCTCCACAATGCAGCTGCAATGTTTTATGTGTCACTGCTCAAATGAGAACAGGGATACCAGAACAGAGTATTGAATCGGAGGGATTAAGCTGGAGTCTGGACATAGATGGCCCCTCAGCAAATGCTTCACCATGTTACCCTACCCTGACACATCTTGGGTGCAAGTTGCACCCCCTCACTGTCCTGGTGCCAGTACGAGTTAAAATAAAAGATTATCCCCGGCTTGTACCAGTGGTATTACTTCCTCTCTCACCTAGTCCCAGGTTTGGCATTAAAAAAATCTACCTTGTAATCTAGTGGCAGTGTCTGCCCCCTCCTGGTGGTGCCATCCTGACCTCAACTGCCCACCTGGACTCCAGATGACGGCCACTAGTCACCCCCTGTTTTCTTTCATTGCTGGCCACCATCTTACACAAGTACAATATGGGTAATGTGACTGTGTGTGTGAATGATTCCTGTCTTGAATACATGTGTTCCTGTAATGTTCCTTGGCTAACCTGCTGGTCCCCGTCACCTCCTCACTCTGCCCCACCTCTTCTGTCTTTGATCAGATATAATTGTCTGCTAGTGTACTGGTGGCAAATGTAACAGTATATCCAGTGACTGACATACAGTTATACTTGCCATGTATGAATCCCATCTGAATCTTTCTGAGTTACGTTGTAACTTGTTTAGACAGTAACAATTTTACAAAAATAAAACACACACATAGTAAAGTTGAGTGTGTTTGAAAAACAGTTTTATTTAGAAATATCTGGGATCTAAGGAGGTCATCTACCCACCCTGTTTACTTTCAGAAAAGGCATTAATGAGTCTGCCACAAGTAGAAGTAGCAATAGTCCTGGTCCTGCAGCGTCTTTTGCTCCTCCTGACGCGGCTAGCAACAAATTGCTATGTGGGGCTCATGGAACAGTGTGATTCTGGACTATATCCCGTGACACATAACCCCATGTCCTTATCTACTTTGCTGATTGAAATGAGAGGTACGGCTGGGGATCCCATTCCTACTTCTCTCATTTCAAAGCAGCAAACTAGACACGGACATAAGAAATCCAGATGGGAGGAGTCTAAGAGCCCAGGACATGGGTGATGGCAGTCTATATAAATCCTTAATGACTGGTGGGTGTATAAGAAAGGGATTTCAGGTTGGGAGAATGGGCCTGATCATTCAGGCCCATTCTTCTGACCTGAAACCCCTTTTGTATACACCCACCAGTAATCATGGATTTATATAGACTGGCAATTGCATCACCCACATCCTATTCATTTTGCAGTAGTGTCTCTGACAGTGTATAAAGGTCAATCCCCCATAAGTAGTTAGCCTCCTCTTCTACCTGTTGTGTTATAATGGCACCAGGTCACCCTCCATAACTCACCTATATTTTTTATCATGGTTTCCTAGTTGCACCCCCACCCCCCACAATGTTACTAAGTGTGCAAGCGTGTGCCCCATTTGTATATTTGTATGTCAGGGATTGCGGGTCAATTTTTAACATTGTTTTACTGGCTCAAAACCTAGTGTAAATTGGCCAGTGCTAGTGTAGCTAACTCTCTACTTGGCCATCTTGACTAGTGCAGTTTTTCCATTGCTGTTAATGAAGCTGAAGTCCCTACTATAGCAGGCTGTACCCCTCCTGTTAAGATGGCCTGGTGTCATTAAGAGCTCATCAAGAGCAGCAATTATCTGGCAGCTGAAGAGGGGCTTCACACCAAAAACATTATCACTCCACTGTTAGGACATTCAGCTGGTGTCCAGGGTGTGATCAAAGGTAGAATGGTAGAGTGCTGTTAAGACACCAGCTCCCAGTTTTCTGAATGTGTCTGTCTGACAATATTTTTCTACATTTTGAGTGCCTGTATCTAATATTTCAGTGACAAAATGCTAAGAAGTATACAGAGTCTGCCCTGCAGGGGGTGGGTTTCACCCCAGCATCACCATAGCTGCTCCCGCTCCCCTCCAAGCCTCTCAGCTCTGTACATTCCCTGGGCACCACTGCAGACCAAACTCTGAAATGAGCATCCAGAGATCTATAGCTGCCATTACTGGGAAGTGTAGGGGGTCCACTACCCTTCTAAATGGACCATGCCGGCCAACAACATACATACATAATCTGAAAGGTTAAGGCATTGCTGCCTTTCCTGGTGTACAGTGTTCATGCTATACAGAAAAAGTGGCTGTACAGCATCATACTTGTGTACTGTTTCCCTTGGGCTGATGAAAGGACAATGTTTTAAAAACAATGTCATTGGTGGGGCAGAACATGTTTCAATCAATACTTTTACAAATGAAAATGCCATAAAGTTTTCTGTTTCCCAAGCCCCTTAGGTTGCGTAGCCCCTTCCTGAAAGAATTTCTAGATGTGTTCCTGGCTCACTTGACACTGTATGAAAACTTCCAGAAGTGCAGGTCTCCAGTTGATTATATGGTGGAGGCTCAGTGTGTCTTTCTCTGCCTGTCTCTGTTCATTACCATGTGGGTGGTGGTGACAGTGTGGTGAGGTGCATAATGACATCAGCAATTGTGCGTGCAGAGCTAGGACTGCTTGACTGAACATTTGCAGTTGAGGTATTATCTACTTTGGGGGGGGCACAGAAAGAGGACAAGAGACGGCTATGGTACAAAACAATGGTGGGCACACTGTGTGTGATGGCACTGCACTTCATACTGTACTGCATATGGGTTGGTGGTTGCTGGCACTGTTGGACAGCCAGTTGTCCACAACCATTGGCGGTTCTGCAGACTATAATGCCAGCCAGAGTCTCCAACAATCCTGCTTCCACGGGAAGCAAAAACTCCCCTGAGATTAGGAGTGGGGTACATGTAACAAAAGTGTGTTTTTTTCTTTATGAAAAGTCCCAAAACTCACCACAGAGCATGTAAACCCCCCAAATCCCAGCCTTTACGTAGAAATCTTTAAAAGATCACAGTATATTACAAAAACTTCATATGGGGTGGGTGGTTGATGGCACTGCTGGATAGCCAGTTGTCCACAACCATTTGAGGTTCTGCAGACTGTTATGGCAGCCAGTGTTTCCCACAACCCTGATTCCACGTTAAAAAAAAAAAAATCCCATGAAAATAGGGGTGGGGAACATGTAACGAAAGTGTGTTTTTCTTCAACAAAAACCCCAAAACGCACCACAGAGCATGTAACCCCCCCCGAGCTTCTGGGGGCCACGCCAGGCCACAACCTTTATGTAGAAAACTTTCAAAGATTACAATATATTACAAAAACTGCATACGGGGTGGGTGGTTGATGGCACTGTTGGATAGCCAGTTGTTCACAACCATTGGAGGTTCTGCCGGCTGTAATGCCTGAGTCTTCCACAACCCTGATTCCATGTTAAAAAAAAAAAAAATTCCCAAGAAAGTAGTGGTGGGGAACATGTAATGAAAGTGCGTTTTTCTTCAACAAAAGCCCCAAAACTCACCACAGAGCATGTACACCCCCCAGAACTTCTGGGGACCCCCGGCTTTTATTGGTCCAATTTCAAAAATGTCATATCTAAACCCACCCCCAAAAAAATTCTTGGCTACGCCCCTGCACCTCAGTGCAACCATCACTCTCACCAGCAGGCTCCAATGTAAGGATTCTTGCACAAAGCACTGCTTGGATGAAATTACCTGCATTCAAGCATGAAAAGTGAGAATGATCTTCTCACTGCATTGAAGATGTTAAGCAACTTCTATGCTGAGTGACTCAATGGTCATAATGAGATCTGGGGTGGAGAGCTTGATTCCAATTTACAACAAACAATAAACAAATACATTCAAAAATCAATAAACATATCAAATTCTTGCCCTATATACCAATATTGCCATAAGACCACCAGCCTTGTCGGCACACACCAAATTATGTTTTCTTTGTTTTAGGGCATAAAACTTTGCAGGATATGTAATTTTTTAAAATCATGATCTGAACCCACACAATTAAGGCAAAGGTGGTGGTTGTCGGTTTTTGCCAACCAAAGCTAACAAGATGTATACACGGGGGTGGGATATTCAGAAATGTGCCAGGCAGGGGCGCAAGCCGGGCGCAGCGCAACTGGGATGCGCCAGGGAGTGTGCTGGGTGATATTCAACGGTGCTGCGCCATGGCTCAGCTCCGCTGAATATGGCAACGTGACCTCCTGCAGTGCGCATAGCGTACTGGCACTGCGCCAGCGCAAGTGGCAAAAGAGGAGCAGGGGGATGCACCTGCGCAAGTGCAGTTGCGCTAGGCGCAGGAACCCGCGATATTCAGTGGTGGATATGCAAATGGGGCCGTAATGCATGCAAGGCACAACTTACCATGTCATTATGGCCTCATTTGCATGCAGGTGCGCCGATTCCCGGCACCTGGCGCCCTGCCAGGCGCCAGCCGTCGGGGACCGATGCCCCCTGCACATCGCGGCAAAGTGCCCCAATGCTCAATCGCGGGCATAAGTAAATAATAAAGCAAGTCCAATATCCCTGGTGGTCCAGTGGACAGCTTCCAGCCCGATCGCGGGCATAAGCATCTAAACACAGTCTACATCATCCCTGATGGTCAGCAGTACCCCCCTCACCGCCCACTAAGCCCGCCAGCCCGCTCCCCGGTCAGCGGCAGGCGGCAGCTCCCACCCACAAGCCACCCTGCTGCCCGCCCGGCTGACTGCGTACAGTACACTGTGCGCTCATTGATCACAACATGGGCCAATGGGCGTGCGAACAGTACCATACTACAGTCAGATATGAGAATGGATCCATTCACATATCTGGTTTAATATATAATGACAATAGTCGCCATTGGCCCGCGCTGTGAACCAATGAAGCGCTCCCCAACCGTACTGTCACGTGATCAGTCGACAGGCGACGGCTGGCGAATGAGCTACCGCGCCGATCGCGCACAGGGTGGCGGGGCTCCGGTAGGCGGTGAAATACCGGATGGTCTGGGCTGTTTTGAGATATGCCATGCGATGAAGCGATCACTGAACCCTGGCGTGAACTTATATTACTGCCAGCGATCAACAAACGATCCACTGGACCACCGAGGATATTGGACTTGATTTATGATATACATATGCCCGCAATCGGGCATGGGGGGCGTGCGACTCTGACAGGCCCTGGCTCCGGAGCTCGGGTGGCCACCCACAGCTGGCGGCTGCCATGCTGCACCCTGCAATACGGCAGCTCACCTGTGGGTGGCCAGCCCTTGCCCCTATTTCTTTGTGGCTCAACTTTGAGCACCAATGTGCAGCGCAAGTAGGAGTTGCACCAGCATATGCACCACACATCCCTGGTTGAATATCGGGATGTGCGGAATATGCATGGGCACGCCCCCTGCACTTGTGCCGCATACATTACTGATGTGCCCCAGCACACTGAAATCTCGCAGCACAACATCCCTTTAGTGTCAGCGTCCGTTGCAAGATGTGGGTTGCGATGATGACGCACTGTTGTTTTGCGCACATCCCTTTAAATATCCCACCCACAGTGTTTAAATCCTGTAGGCCCCATTTTCTTTTAGGTTTTCCTGTCATGCCAATTTGACAGAAGGCAAAAGAAAGATTTGTTTTAGGAACTGCACTGAAGAAAAAAGTACAACCGTTTTAAAAATAAAAGTTCACTTAAAATAAAATGTATTTATTTTTGCTGGATTTGGAACCAGGGCCCTCAAACCTGGACACAACTGCAGCTAAAAACCCCAGTTCTTCAGCCTGAGAACCGCAAATGAACTAGTAAACAAACCAAAAATAAAAACACTAAAATCATATCAAACCAAGATTAATGCAGAGTATCACATAAACTCAGTAACTTTTCAAGATAATAAAATGGGAGTCAAAACTATTAAGACTTAACCACATGACTCTGGGGAATGGATCTACCTCCAGGGCAACACCATAGGACCGAGATGCTGCTATTTGTATGACATCACAAATACACTCTTGCTGCTACAATAACTGCATAGTTTACTAATCAACACAGTGATGGAATGAGTCAAAAATAAAACGGCACTAGAAAAGAAATACCTAATGAATTCAATCTCCAATACAGAACAGGGTGTGATAAGAGAGTGACAGCATACAAACTCTGTAATTTGAATTAACCCTCCACCCACACCCACACCCTCCAACCCCAACACAACAATGTTTTTCTGACTAAAAAAAAATACTAAGTATGTTCTTGTGGAAGAACACAGGAGTGTGTTGTGTGTGTCAACTTTCATGCTTGCAGAAGGGGAAGGATTTACAGTTCTGGCCCATCTCTTTTATCCACTGTCCATGTACAGCACTGATACAGTACGCTGTATGCTCCTTCACAATGTTCCACACAGTTAAGAGTTTCAGAAAACTACGGCAGTCAAAGTAATTTACTTATCATTTTTTAAATGAGACGACTACAGCTATTTTTGGTGAGTACAACCCCTTCCAACCAGGGAAAGACATGCTGCTTTTGAGTTTTGTGATGATGCAGGGTTCTTTAGGTGTGGAGCGTTTCTACGTGTTCAAGGTGAGTCCTGGTACTCATGAAAACAAATTCAGTGCACCTCTCAAGGAGTGGTGAGTAAAAATGGGAATTTACACCGCAATGCGCAAACATTTTTTTTTACTTTTGAGAAAAGGCTTCTTAAAACTGAAAAAACTACTGGACTATAACCGAATCCATAACTTCCTTAAGAGTAATGCTGCACGGCTGGCCCACAGATGCAGTGGTTGGATTTCTGCTTGCGACACCAATGACCCGGGTTCGGGAACGGACCCAGGTGTCGGACGGCTGGCCGGGGAGGGGGGGAGATGGCTCAAGCATCCCACGATTGCTCGCCATCTTCCGGGGGAAAGGGGGTACATGGCCCAGTGTTTGCCAACCTCTAGCGGAGGCCAGAGGCATGGCAGCACATCAGGTCATGCTGCGTTGGGAGCGCAATGGATGTCAGCTCATGCCTTGATGTTCTGGCACATCGCGCTACCAGAGTGAAAACCAGGGCAAGACTCCCTGACCGGTTGGATGACAACTGCCAGTCCCCTGCCACCACGAAGCTCCGGACAGCCCAGACCAACCCTAGCAGTACCCGGGCAAAATAAGTTCCGCTGGTCACCCCCACTATTGCCTTCCCCCTTGGAGGGGAGGACCCGTCCAACAAAGGGAAATGTTAGGTTACCCGGGGAGCTGTGATGTGGGGTGGTGGGTGCCAGCAGGGTGTACCTAGGTGACCCGAAGGAGTGGCCAGTTGGGGAGTGTGGGAGGTGCAAAAAAAAAAAGAGAGAGAGTAATGCTGCACACGAGAGAAACATGTTCTGCCCTGGGTGTACAAAGACACAAGTACCAGAGTGATGCTTTTAGTGAATGGCAATGGCTCCCTTCTGAGGCCAAAGATGGCTTCACAGCCTGAGTCTAACACATAAGCACCTATATAGCAACCAGACACCCTATACTGGCTCTTGCCTGAATTATGTTTAGTCTAGTTATAATTTATGGAGCCAGTCTAACCTCCTCCTTAAAACACCCAGAGGTAAATTTAAACAGGAAGACATTTGTCACCTATCGCGTAATCCCATGGAACTCCTTACCACTGGTGACACGGAGTGCTGACAGATTTATTTTTTTAGTCATTTACCCAGGATAGCTCAGCTGAGACCGAACATCTCACGTCCTGTGGGTCCCACTTTTACCCATTACCAAAGCTGGGTGGACTGTAACACTGGGAGGTTAAGTGACTTGCCAAATGCCTCACAGTGAGTATTTGATACTTTCTGGCCATAGTCTGATTCAAACCTGCACTCTCCAGGTTCCTAAGCAGATGCTTTAACCACTGGACCACACAGCCTCCAATGTTAATATTTTTACTCAGAATGTTTTATAGCAGCTATTGGATAAGTACCAGTGTAAGAATATTTAAGTATCAAATTTAATTAGACTTGTACCCTATTCAAGATTTCAGTGTATTAGCATGTTGTAATATATGGAGATAGCGAAATAATACCATCCTGTCCCATACAAAAAAATTCCAGTAATACAACACTGTCTCAAGTGATAATACTATCATTCAGAGGTGACAACACCATCTTTCCACTTCTGAACGATAGCATTATCACCGAAATGCCACAGCGCATGTGCAGCTCTGCCTGCCAAGAAACCCAGTTACCATGGTGCCACGTCCCTTCCTGCACAGCCACAGTGACAGCGTGCATCCCCACTGGCAGCTTTTATCTGTGGGTGGGCAGAACAAGCTGAAAAACATGTCGGCTGTTTCCTCTCACTTAGTAAGAGGAATATACAGGTTACTCACCTGTAACAGGAGTTCTAGGAATGGTATATGTTGTTCATCCACACTCTCTGGCAGGTATCCTTGCCACTTTAATTCTTGCCGGAAGCTCTTCAAGCTGGCTCCTCCCACCAACCCGGGTGGTAAAACTCTCGGCTCCGCCCCATGATGCCAGATCTGGCCCGCTGGAAGCTCAAGTTGTGCGTTGAAGCCAGGGAGGTCGGTTGGGTCGTGTGGATGAACAACATATACCATTCCTAGAACTCCTGTTGCAGGTGAGTAACCTGTATTTCTAGGGACATGGATATGTTGTTCATCCACACTCTCTGGCAGACTCCTAGCAGTTCTCCGGGAGGAGGGAGGCAAGACGCACACCCCCAATACTTACTTGGGAAAGAGAGATTGGAGAACTGAGGCCCCAAAACCAGCATGACTCGAGGTCGATGTGGTAGTGGGAAATGAAGGTATGTGCCGACTTCCAGGTAGCAGCCCTGCAGATATCCTGGATAGGGACGTCCCTGGAAGTAGCTACCGATGCAGTGGTATGGCGGGTAGAATGAGCTCTTATCCTCTGGGAGGCTCATGCCCGCCAACCTGTGCAGAAACTCTATGCAGGGTGATCCACCTGCCTATCGTCTGCTTTGCTGCAGGTCTGCCAGGTGCGGCTTCAGCGTGAGTGACAAACAGCTGGCGAACCTCTCCCCGAACTTCAGCCATCCACTCCTTATAATAAGCGAGCGCTCGTCTAGGGTCCAAAGTATGGAGCCTATACAAAGCCTCCGAGGTGTGATTGGGGTAGAACACTGGCAGAGTCAACACCTGGTTAAGGTGAAACTCCGACACCACCTTCGGAAGGAACACGGGTGGGCGCAGGACAACCTTGTCCCTGTGGAAGACCAGGTAGGGAGGCTCGATGGAGCGCCTGGAGCTCTCCCATCCTTCTGGCTGGCGTGATAGCCACCAAGAGGCGGTCTTCCACGACAGGTGTGAGATCACACCTGTGCACTGGTTCGAATAAGCTTGGCCAATACCAGCAGTAGATCCCACGGAGGTGGAGGTTCTTGCACCGGGGAAATGTGGTCAAGGCCTTTGGCGCCCGACCACCTTCTCCTGTGCCACCGACTGCTTGCCGGCCCATGCTCGGTAAGCAGAGATGGCTGCCAGGTGCACCTTAAGGGTCGTCGACCGAAGCCCTTGCTGAGAAAGGGACCACAGGTAGTCCAGAATGCTTGCCAAGGGGCAGTCAGAAGGGTCCAAGCCCTTCCCCTGACACCAAATAGAAAACCTCTTCCATTTGAAGGCATAGCATTTTCTGGTCGACTCCTTATGGGATGCCTCAACGACGTTGAGGACCTCATTGGAAAGACCCAAGGCCTGGAACTCTAGCCGCTCAGGAACCAGGCTGTCAGGTGCAGGGATTGATGGTCCAGATGGAATACCTTCCCCTGAATGACTGAGATCAGGTCCAGGCGGGCTGGAAGCCGCCTCGGGAGCCTGGAGCTGAGGCTGAGGAGATCTGGATACCAGAACTGGCGGGGCCTGTCTGGGGCTACCAGAATCATCTGCGCCTTGTCCATCCTCGCCTTAAGAAGCACCTTGTGGATCAAGGGAAATGAGGGAAAGGCGTAGAAGAGGCCCGGGGTCCATGGCCTCGAGAAGGCATCCCCCTGCAGCGAGCCCTGCTGAGGGGGGGCGGGCATGGAACAGACTCAGCTTCGCATTCTCCCTGGAGGCAAACAGGTCCACCTGAGGCATGCCCCAGTGGGAGAAGAGATCTTGTACTACCTCCGGCAGGAGAGACCACTCGTGAGAAGCAGCCCCTATCCGGCTTAGGGCATTGGCCAGGGTGTTGGAGGCTCCTGCCACGTGAATATGCTAGGAGATCCACCTCCAGGCTGCGCACTAGGGACCAAATGCGGAGAGCTGCCTTGCATAACAGCAAGGAGCGCATCCCGCCCTGGCGGTTCAGACAGTACATGGTAGTGGTGTTGTCCGTCTGGACCTGAACCACTTGACCCCGTAGAAACAGAGCGAAGGCGGTGAGAGCCGAGAGGTTGATGTGGCATCAGGACTCCCGAGGGGACCAGAGGTCGTGTGCTCGGTGTTCCCCCAGATGGGCACCCCAACCCATCAGAGTTGCGTCGAGAGAGAGAGAGAGAGAGACCGTCGGCTCGGGGCGGACAAACTGGATACCCTCCTGCAGATGAGCTGGAACGATCCACCACTGGAGAGCGTTCCACATCTCCTGGGTCACTGTCACGGGCCGGTCCAACGGATCGCAGCATTGTGACCATTGGCTGGCCAGTCCCCACTGAAGGGGACGCATGTACCAATGGGCCCAATGGACCATGCTGGTGCAGGCCACCATGAGGCCCAGGAGGCGCAGGAAGTCCCGGGCAGGGCGCAACTGCCCAACCAGAAATGATTGGGCAAAGGAGGAAAGAACCTCAGCCCTGTCTGCCGGGAGCCATGCTCTGGCTCGCAGAGAGTCGAGCTCTGCCCCGATGAACAGAATCACCTGCTTTGGCATGAGTTCCGACTTAGCCTCATTGATGAGGAGGCCAACCTGAGAGCAAACCTGGAGGGCCAGATCTCTGGACCGCTCCACCTCCTGTCTGGAGAGGGCTGCTATCAGCCAATCGTCCAGGTAAGGGTACACCCGGACCCCTCGGCGCAGCAGGAATGCTGTCACCACTGCCATGCATTTGGTGAAGACCCTGGGAGCTAGGGAGAGGCCGAAGGGCATGGCTCGGAACTCGTAAAGGGATCCCTCCGCTCTGAAGCGGAGGAATCTCTGATGGGACGGACGGATTGGGACGTGAAAGAACGCGTCCTGGAGGTCCAGGGAGCAGAACCACATGCCTCGTTCCAAGGATGGGATTATCTGAGCCAGAGTGACCATCCTGAAGGTCCGAGACCTTAGGAACTTGTTCAGGTCATGCAGGTCGAGAATGGGGCGCCAGCCCCCCGTCCGTTTTGAGACCAGGAAGTACCTGGACACAAACCCCAGGTCTGAAGGAGGATCCGCCACCTTCCTGATTACCTCTTTTTCGAGGAGCAGGGCAATATTGGCCTGGCGGGCCAACAGCGAGGCTGCGGACCCCGTGGCCCCCCAAGGGGCGATGACTCGAAAAGGCGGAACCTGCTCGAACTCCAGAGGCAGGCCTTTTCCTACCACCTCCAACACCCAGCGGTCCGTGGTGATAGCGGACCAGGCGGAAAGGAAGTGGCGGAGCCGTCCCCCCATGGGGGGAACCCAGGGGGGAGTGACGAGGTTGGGGGCAGCACCCCTCAACCTGTCACTGGGCAGGCTTGGAGGAAGAACCGGCCGAGGGACCTCCCGGGCCTTTACCTCCTTGCTTCCTGTTGGAGGAAGCTGTCAGCTTGGGTTTGGGATGCCAAGCGTGAGCCTGCTGGTCCTGGGCCGGTCGAGGAGCAGGGACCGAAGAAGGACTTCTGCTGCTGACGGCGGCCTTTGTCCCTCTGGGCGGAGGTGACTGAGTCCAGAGTGGCACTGGACTTTCGATCCGCTGGAGTGTCCCTCCACTCCAGGGCAGAGGTCAGTCCCCAAGAAGGGCGTCCACCAACTTGTGCTGGGTATCCGCCGTAAAGGTGGATATCCTCAGCCACGCCTTGCGTTGCATGGCCACTGCGGCCGCTACTGAGCTAGCACAGGAATCACCTATGTCCAGAGCAGTCTGGAGCTGCTGCTTCGCCGCCGCCCTACCCTGGTCCCGCACCTGGCGGACCGTGGTCTGCAGGTCAGGTGGGAGATGAGGAACGACCTCATCCAGGGAGCCCATGAGGGCGTGGGAGAAGTGTGCCATCAGCACGGCCGAGCTGGCCTGTCGGAGGCCGAAGGAGGATGCAGCGTACACCTTGCGCCCGGCAAAGTCCAGCTTTTTGGACTCCTTGTCGGGGGGCTTGTCCACATCCCGAGCATTACCGGAATGCCGGAAAACGCTGTCGGTGACTAACCCCTCAGCAGAGGGGTGTTCCGAGAAACTGGGCAAAGAGCCGGTAGGGACCGCATACTTCCAGCCCATCCTGGCCGAAGGTGCAGGACAGGAAGCAGGCCACTGCCAAAGCTCCAAGGCTGGGCCGACAATGGCCTCAGCTACCGGAAAGGCCTCCGTAGGAGAATACCCTCGGTCCAGAATCTCCGTCAGGGGATACTTGGCCCGTTTGGACACGGGCTCGAGCTGCATCCCAGTGGACTCCGAGATGAGTCGAAGCAGACCCAAGAAGGATGATGGGCTATCGTCCACTGACTGGCCTCCAGAGGACTCCAGATCGCACTGTCTGGAGAACAGGGAGGAATCGTCATCAGATTCCGAAGAGTCTGCGAAGAGCTGCCTCGGCCCTGAGCCACCCTCCACCTGCCGAGGACGGTCGGGAGTGAGGGTGACCGACAACCTGTGGGGCAGGCCATGTCCCGACCGAGAACTCTTGGTCGGTGCCCCCGACTTAGGTTGTGGAGGCGGAGATTCCACCACAATCAGTGGACCAGCTGGTTTCGGCTTAGCAACCGGCCCTGGGGCGGGCAACTCGACTGGAATGAGTGGCTGCTTCGGCCATTCTGGCGACAGCCACTTGATGGCCGGGGTCTTAGCCAGGGTCGGCTTAGGCCCGGATAACAGCAACTGCTGCCACATCAAATCCTCATAGCGCCGGCGCAACTTGCGCCGTAGCCTCTTCTCACCCGAGGAGGCCGAGGAAGTCACGCAGCCACTTACTTGATAATGAGAGGCAGGACCGCCCGATGTCGGGCGGGACCGGCTGAGCGAAGAGGTCCGAGATCGAGACCCCGGGGACGAGGTGGGTCTGGGAAAGGGTGGGGATACCCGTTCTTCCCTCGGCTGGGAACTTAACCGGGGACTCGCGGTCCGAAGAAGCAGGTCCTCAGTATCCACCGGTGGAACGGTGAAGTAGGGTTGTCGGCTTCTCCAGTCGACAGCCCATCTAACGGATCGAGAAAAATCTCGACTTCATCGTCAGGAGTCTCGGCAGGCTGGCCTGACGGGGGCACTGTGAAGCCAGAGGCTTCAGCCGCAACCTCGACCGAAGTCGACGGTCGGCTGCCCGGGGAGGGGGACCTCTCCCGCTCCCACGAACGCCGATGATGGGACTTACCTTTCGATTCCCTTTTCTTGGACTGAGAAGAATGTCCCGAAGGCCCCTCTCCCTTCGTGGAAAGGGACTGGCAAAGCTCCTTGAACGAAGCTGTATACGAGGAACTCAGAGAGAGCGGGATAGATGCCGCAGCCGAGGAGGAAGAAGATGCAGCCTAGGCCGCTTCCTCCTCGAGGGTGATCATCTGCTCGAGCTGCTCAGCCGAGCCAGCCGCCGTGGACACCGCCTTAACCAGCCTCTTGATTTTACGGCGGAAACGTTTCTCGGGCTCGAAGCTTCAAATGGGGAAAAAGGATGTTCAGAACATTGGCCGAGAAAGAACAGCACAACTTGCAAGCCTGCGGGTCGTGATCTAGGCCTAAGCAGTGAGCATGCCGTGGAGTGCGGATCTGTCCTGGACATTCTGCCCGCAAGGGCACCTCCAAAGCCGGAACAGATTTGTCCATCGTGAGTCATAAGGGAAAAAGGAAGACCAAGTTTTGAAAACTTCAAATCAATTTCGGGCGAACCGAAGAATTAGGATCCAGTCTCAAACGCAGAGCACTAAGGAGGGAACTTGAGCTTCCAAGCGGTAAGGAAGATCTGGCGTCATGGGGCGGAGCCGAGAATTTTGCCACCCGGGTGGGTGGGAGGAGCCAGCTTGAAGACCTTCCGGCAAGAATTAAAGCGGCAAGGATACCTGCCAGAGAGTGTGGATGAATAACATATCCATGTCCCTAGAAGCGTGAACTTCATTTCTTTAATTTGTGTTTTTTTCTTCAAACATACACTATAATGGAGTATCTGGCTGATCCTGCATTTGCAGAACGATGAAAATAACTAAAAGGTAGGACTGTCTAATAAATTCAGACAAACAAAATGTTAAGAAATGATGGAGACAGACTCTTCCGTGCTGCGTGCCGCTGAGAGAGAGTGTGTTTTCAGTGCGGCGGGCGGCCAGCACATTTCACAGAATCCTCCACATCAAAAAAGTTGTGCTTTTCCAGAACCAGATCCATATATTACAAAAAATAACAGATAAATGAGTCTGTATTACAAGGCAGTCAGACCATCTCGAGGTTTTGGGGACTTTGGAAACCTCTCGAGGTTCCAAGTCCCCAAAACCTCTCAATAGTCTAACTGCCTTGTAATCATATCATCTATCTATTATTCTATTTATTCAATGTATTAACCTGTGTATTACAGCATTACTGTATGACTGTATTTTTTTTTTTAATTGTGTCAATTGTACTGTGTGAATGAATGTCCCCAAAAGATACATCTGTAAGAGTTCTCCCCAAACTCATGTTGTTCACCTGGTAAAATCTTTAAATAAACACAACACACTTACTTTTCACTAGCTTGTAATGGCCGTAGGTAGTTTGATAGAAGAGTCTGAAGTTCCTTGGCATATTCACTCTCTGTCTCTAAAATATTCTGTAGCACCTATAGGAGAATGAAAACCAACATGAACATCTCATTTAGGAGTGAAGCTTATCACTTCATTAGAAAAATCCCAAATGATCACACCACTCAAAGATTATTGGCTCCATTTTCAGAAGTGTTCTTTCCTGAAACTGAAACAGAAACCTCTTAGAAACAGGTCCCCAGAAAACTAACACACAGTTGTGAAAGCACAGTTCTGTTATCAGTACCGATTTGTTCAATTAGCTAATGTGCATTATTCATGATACTGTACTGTTCAGTCAACATGTAGGCAATTACAAATATACAATATTATACATGCCCCAAATGCAAAGCATCATGGGTAAGAGATGAAAGAAGCAATTACAGCCAACTTAGCTTTAAGTAAACCTACACGGTACCCAACAGCCTTACAAACACTCCACAAAGTCTGAAAACAACAGACCATACATACAACTATTGCCACTACTCTCTATCAGCACAGAGAGGAACAAGCTAGATTATATCACTGGTTTGGGTCGTGGTGAGACCAATGCAGAGAAGTAATTTAAGCCAGCCCAGTAGGGTGTGGAAGCACTACAGCCGATCAGGTGTGTGACCCGAGTTCAGTGAGGGGGACCCTTCATCACTGGGGGTCAGCTGGGGAGAAGTGGATTCAGCATCCCAAGGACTGCTTTCTTCTGCCCGGGTGGGAAGGCAGGTCTACTCAGCCTTCAACTGCCACCAGGTGGAGGCCCGACAGTAGTGCAGGCTCCAGCAGTGTCAGTGGGAGAGGTCACGCTTTTTGAGTGCGTACGTACCTCCACATGCATGTGCTTATGTGTTGCCATAGCTGGAGATATGGGAGACTGCAGGAAAAAAGCTGTGCAGGCTCTACAAAGCCCTGCTTGCCTACGACCAGGACTACCGGAGGAAATCTGAATGTGAGTAAAGGGGGGAGTCACAGCCCTCCCTCTGCTGACCCACCACATGGGGGAAATCCATGAGAGACCCTGCTCTTGTGAGTAACGGCAGATGTGGGCGCTGGTTGGGGGGAGTGGAGACAAGGCTGATACCCACATGCAGAGGCCAGGACCGAAAAAGCATTATTGGGAAAAAAAAAAAAATGACCGGCAGCACCAGCTGGGAAACAAAAAGCTTATGGGGGGAAGAGAATTTTAATGACAAGAACCCTTGTGCAAATGCACTGAATAGAACGGTTATTTACTGCAACAGCTATAGATCTTCAAGATATTCTCCTCCACTGGACCATACCTTAGGAACTATATCCCAAAATCTATTCCAGTTCCTTGTCAGCACCTGCAATATTATGGGGCGGTGCTGGACACGGCAGTGGGCAATGCCTTTCTGCCTGTGGACAGGGTACAGACCACTTATCACCTAAGCTCAGCTGATACACAGAAGCATTATGAATCAGTTCAAACAATGTAGCATCTGTTGTGGCTGATGGCCGTGGCCATAATTACGGTCCCCTTTGCTTGCCTCCATATGCTCATTCTGCACTGGACTCTCTGGGTGCAACGGAACCAACTGACTGATGAGCTGGAACAAAAGTTCTAGTTTTGTCCCCTCTCTGCCACGCTTTGGTTTGGTGGATGGGGTGCATAAACCTGTTACAGAGCATTCCATTCTTTCACCTGGCTTCTTTGCAGGTCTGACAACGGATTCCTCAAGGTCCGGTTGGGGGTTCCCCATCTTGGGACTTTTCAGACTCTGGACTCATGACCCAGTCTGCAGTCTGATCCCCATATCAATATTCTGGAGATAAGGACTATTCTACCTGGCCTACAGGCATTTTTTTAAACTTTATTTTTAGTAGTTTTATTGTGTACAACACACAGTACTACCTACCTATAGGACAGGACACAGAAAAATCATGTACATGACAACATGAATCATCATTACAGTAAGGATTTGATGTGTCCCTAGCTACTGTTACATCATCGGGAGGTTTTCTAAATATTATAACAGAGTTCACCAAATTCAAAGTAATAAATGGCCACTACTGACATGAGCAGGGATTACCAACAGAGACACATTATTATAAGATGTTGCACCCTATGAGTCAGGTTTAACATCCACCAAACAAAAATTAAAGTTACCACTATTAGTAAGAATACAGTACTCCAAGGACATTAAGAGACTAATAGATAAGGATAAAGGTCCCTACAGCTTTAAATATTTATTTGTAGCTGTTAATTTTAAGATAATAAAAAGAACATTTAAGTAGATCATAAACTGAGCCACCAAAGAAGAAGACTTATTGTGGCAATGTAGATTGTAAACTGAACCACCAAGGGAAAGAACCTTTATTATGTCACGTATTTTAACATATATCTTCCAACATTCTAGTCTTTCATGGTGCGCAGTCTCAGGGCTGTGAAAGGTGTCATGAGACCATATGCAAGCATTGAAAGTATACCACCAAAGACACCATCTTAAATGAATCCCTTCCATTGCCCCTCAATCCATGGCCAAGCTTCCCAAAGCTAGACAACCAGCAAAAATATATTTAAATTGTTAGTGACCAGCATCCAAGGATCGGAGGAAACCAGAGGAGAGTGTCACAGTATGATATGTGGTATAAATGCAGCCCCTGAGAACCCCAATACATTACTCACTGTCCCCAGAGTCATTGCCAGACCCTTCCCCTTTAGTCCATAATTCCCTTTCTATGTGATCCACCATTTTCGCTGCTTCTCTGGCATCTGCAAATTGATAAGTCTTCTCACCATGAACAATGTTTTTTATTTTATTGCCCTGCCAGTCCAGAGGTCCACTTCTTTTTGCCTGATTGAGAATAAGGACTCTGTCGAGGACAGTTCCAAGCACCACCAGGAGAGTACACAGTGGGAGTTCATTGGTAGCAGTGCGATTTCTCCCTCCTCGTGGGCTTATCCTGTATGACTTGAGAAGAGTAATCGAGGCCTCCATCTTTAGGACATCTCGAAAGGGCGTAGTTAGAAACAGTGTAGAATTATCTTCCTCGACGCCTTCAGGTAATCCCAGTTTGCGGACATGTGTGGCACAGGAGGAGTTTTCCAAATGTTCTAGTCTACAGCGAAGCAGAACATTCTCTTTAGTCAGTCCCATTGTCACAGACAATGCCATTTCAGCCGATTTAGATGTGGCTTTGTTTTCACCTTCCAGCAACCCCATTTTTGTGTTGAATACTTTGAACTGTGCTGTAAAGTCCTCAACTTTCTGGTCTACTTTCAGGATAGCTTTGAGGAGCCCCACATTTGATTACTGCAATATTGCTTTTTCTCCCATTCCCAGGTTAGACTCCTTGTTGGTTTCTTTGCTAGTGTCGGGTTTCGGTTCCATAGGTCAGGCCAGTCTCCACCAGCACCTGGACTGTTGCTTCTGCCCACAGCTCTGGTGCAGGTAGGCAGATTTTCACCAGAAAAAAATATTTTTTCTTCTTTGGAAGTTGGCTTTCAGATTATCAAAATTAAAACTTGTAACCCGGATTTTTAATTAGAAAAGTCAATTATATCAGCTCAGTGGTGTAGAGGGTTGCGGCGCAGGCGCCTTACCTGGACCCATGCTGGTGACCCGGGTTCGGGAACAGACTCAGGATGCAGGGAGCTGGCTGGGGCGGGAGAGGATTGAGTATACATTGGGACTGCTCTCCTCTCTCGGGCATGGGTTAGGGAAGACGTCGGTCGGCAGAGGCCTCTGGTGGAGACCAGGAGTACTGCACGACAGCGTAGGGATGTCAACCAAAAAAAGGTGACAATGCTCCACGTCAAGCCGGATGATGGCTGCCTAGCTCTCTGAGCCTGTCAAGGCCCCTGAAACATTCCACCTCAGCAGCACCCTTTGGGCCAAGAAGTTGCACTGGTCTGCAAGCCCCCTGGCCGGTGCCTTCCCTCTCAGAGGGGGACCCACCTGGTGAAGGGTTACGCCGGGTTACCCGGGGGGGGGTGATTGGCTGCCATCAGAGAGCGGGGGACAGGATGGGTCGGAGGCAGCATTAGCTTGCCTGAAGGAGAGGCTGGCATGGCTGCAAAAGTCAGGGGTGGAAAAAAGATAATACCAAAAAAATAAATGTCAATGATTCACGTCATGTCTCATGGAGTTCTGCAAAACTGCTGTTATAAGCTTGATGGTTGGCATCGCCCCCAGCCTACAGGCATTTTAGCACATTTCAGCCCCAGTTCCTTGCTGACTAGAACAGACAATGTCAGTGTCATGCACCACATAAACAAGCAAGGGGGCACTCACTCTTATCCACAGTGCAGAAAAGCGATGAGACTGTGGTACTGGCTCATGTCGCATGGACTTCAGCCATCAGCCGTGTTTCTCTCAGGTATCCAAAACATCTTGGCAGACAAGCTAAGTAGGTCTCAGTCCCAGGATCATGAATAGGAACAGCTGACCTCTGTGATAAACAACCTCTTCTCAAGATGGTGTTATCCAGAGCTGGACCTTGTTGTGTCCCCGCAAGGCTCAAAACTGACACATTATTGCTATCTCGCTCCACGGTCTAGAGTTTTCTGGAACGATGTGTTGTTTCTCTGTTGAAAAGGGAAGTTCCGTTATGCCTTTCCTCCAATCCCTCTCATTCAGATGGTCCTGTTCAATCTGCTGGCAAAGCAGGCCACTGTGATTGATACTTGTGGCTCCTTTCTGGCCTCGCCAGATTTGGTTTCTACTTCTGCAGCATTTAACAGTGGAGCCTCCTGTTCAGCTCCCTCTATGATGGGGTCTGTTGTGACATGATCAAGGTTCTACTGTCCATCCGAACCTCTGGTCCCGCCATATGCATGCCTGGCACCTGAAGATATAGCCATTGGCCATTCTGTGGTTTCACCCAGGTGGTTGATGTCTTGCTTGCTGTTGAAAATCTTCTACCAGACACACCTATTCTTTTAAGTAGAAGTTCTTCTATATATGGTGTACTTCCGATTCAGCGGACCACTTTATGTGACATGTAAACAAGGTACTGACTGCCTTCTGTCCCTATTTGACTCTGGTCTCCAGTAAACTTCGGTGCATTTGGCAGCT
This sequence comes from Neoceratodus forsteri, assembly GCA_016271365.2. Taxonomy (NCBI): domain Eukaryota; kingdom Metazoa; phylum Chordata; order Ceratodontiformes; family Ceratodontidae; genus Neoceratodus; species Neoceratodus forsteri. The sequence continues at coordinate 68,898,047 of CM057459.1, forward strand.
GTTTCAGCTTTTCATGCCCCACTGACAGGCACACAGTAGCACAATTAAAAGTGTTCCTTACATTTTTTAAGGGCATTCTACATATGCATCCCCGATTCCCAAACCAGTTCTGCCTTGGGACCATAATTTTGTTCTTGAGAAATTGACTCTGGCTCCATCTGAGCCTGCTGCAACCTGTAAACGTTATGTTTCCTTTCATAGAAAGTGCTATTACTGGTCACTATGACTTCTGCTCATCAAATTTCTAAGCTTCAGGCTCTCATGGCTGAGCCTCCATATTTGATTTTCCACAAAGAGAGACTGTCTCTGTGGACCAATCCTCGTTTCTTACCAAAGACAGTCATTGATTTCACACTGAATCAGACCATACTTACACCTACCTGTGTATTATCCTGAGTATGCTAACAAGGGTGAGGCATTGCTCTATACACTTGATGTGCCTAGAATACTATGTTTCTACCTCGATCACATTAAGGACAACAAAAACGAAGTCCTCTCAGATTTTGTTTTGTTTGCTTGTTCCCAGTAAAGAGGGTGCCCTTGTGGCTAAACAGTGCCTTGCCAAACAGCTGGTCAACTGTATTACATTTTGTTACAGGAAGTAAGGTAAGGAATTTCCCGGTGATGATGATGACAGTGGCCACCCCACTGTTGGTATGGCAACTTCTGCTGCCTTATTTCAGAATGCTTCTGTGGCTGATGTATGTGCCACCGCCACACGGAGCACTGTGCACACCTTCACCAAGTATTACAGTCTGGACATTGTCTCTCATAGATATGTTCATTTTGGTCTTGCGGTACTACAAGGCCTGCTGTCATGATGTCACATCAGACTTTGCAATCCTCCCTGGGAACCCTGTGTACTGCTTGGGAATTGTTCCAAACAAGTGGCCCAATGGAGGCGATATACTTGATGACCAGAGAACAGTTTCTTACCACAACATACAAACACAGAATCTGACAGCAGATTAGGATCACTTGGCCCACCCAGTCTGCTCATTTTTCTCTACCTGTACTATCACCACAGACCTTACTTGATCTGCAGTTCTTTCTCTCTCCCCCTTCCTTTCCAGTACGATTCTCTTGTGCCTATCCCATGCATTCCTGAACCCCACCACTGTTTTCGCCCCCCACCACTGGAAGGCTGTTCAAGGAATCCACCACTCTTACTGTAAAGAAGTACTTCCTCACATCTCTCCTGACTCTACCCCTCACCAGCTTCATACCACTTCCCCTTGTTCTCAAGCACCTTTTTTCCTGAAAAATACTGCCTTCCTGTACATTATTTACCCCTGTGAGGTACTGTACTTAAAGGTCTTTTGCATATCCCCCCCCCCTTCCAGGGTGTACATATTGAGGTCCTTTAGTCTCTCTTTGTAAGGCTTTTGACAGACACTGCGCCATTTTTTTCCCCCTTTTCTATTTAGGATTTTTTGCACCCCCTCCCACTGCTGGCCGTCTGCCCGGTCACGGATCCCGACTGTGGCTTCCATATTAGCTGCTTCCCGGACCCCTGCTTGCCCCCAGGTATGGCAGTGGCACCCAACTCCCTGAAAGGTGCCATGAGCAACGGATAGAGCAGGAATCAGCCTGGGGAGCCAATGGCAGTCGAGAGACTGACATCACTGAGGCAGTGGGCGGGCTAAGTTTTTCCCTGTGGGGGGGAGCATGCAATGACACCTGCATCTGTCTCGCCCCCTTGGTTCCTTGCTGGCGCCAGTGAATATGGTGCCCCCGGTCTCTGCTAGAGGTCGCCAAGTGCCAGCAACAACCCACACCCTCCCCCATCCCCTGAGAAGGAGAGCAGTCCAGGGGACGCTCGATCCTTCTCCCCCAGCTGGCCCTCCGACAAACCAGGTCCGTTCCCCAACCCGGGTCACCGGCGTCGCGAGTGGAAATCCAACCGCTGCGCTGACGGGCCGGCCCCCACACTGCACCACTTCTGTTGCCCTCCTCTGGACCACCTACATTCTGTCCATATCCTTTTGGAGATGTGGTCTCCAGAAATGGACACAGTATTCTAGGTGGGGTCTTACCAATGATCTATACAAAGGCAACACCACCTCCCTCTTTCTGCTAGTGATACGCCTCCCTATGCATACCGGCATCCCACTAACCCTCTCTACTACCTTGTCACACTGCCAGGCTACCTTCAGGTCATCAGATATGATTACCCCAGGTCTCTTTCCTGCTTGGTAGTCATCAATAGAGGTTCCACCCATTTGAGTCAGCATCCTCCTTTGGCTCAAAATAAAGCCCTGACCTTATTTAAACTGTAAGTTTTGAGTTTCTGTTCCCTTGTGTGCCTCCCTTTGTTTTTGTAGTCTTCAATACCACTCCACCCATTTTGTACTCCACCCCTGGGCTTCTGTGCCCTAAGTGCAATATTTTGCACTTTTTTGCTTTGAACCCCACCTGCCATACCCTTAACCACTCCTCTAGTTTTCTTAGGTCTCTGCTCATCCTTTCTGCCCTTCCCCCCCAAAACTCCAGAGTGTCCACCCTACTGCAGATTTTGGTGTCATATGCAAAGAGGCAGACTTTCCCCTCCAGCAAATCTGCAATGTTACTTATAAAGGCATTAAAGAGGACTGGTTCCAGCACTGATCCCTGAGGCACCCCACTGGTCACACTCCCTTCCTTTGAGGGAACTCCATTTACCACCACCCTCTGTCACATATCCTCTAACCAATTTCTTACCTAGTTTACCACCTTTGGACCCACTCCTAAGCTACCCAGATTGCTTACTAGTCTCCTATGTGGAACAGTGTCGAAAGCCTTACTGAAATCTAGGTTACTACGTCTGGCCACACAATTCTGATCCAATTCCTTTGTCACCCAGTCAAAGAAATCTATCAGATTCATTTGATATGCCTTCCCCAATGTAAATCTATGCTGCCTCTGGTCTTGCAAGCCACTAGATTCAAGATAGTCTACAATCCTTTCCTTCAGCAGTGATTCCATTAACTTTCCCACCACCGATGTCAGGCTGACTGGCCTATAATTGCCAGCCTCCTCCCTACTGCAAATTTTGTTACGTGGGACTACATCTGCTCTCCTCCAGTCTTCTGGAATCACTCCTGTTTCCAGTCAGCTGTTAAATAAGACTGTCACAGGTGCAGCCAGTACCTCCTTGAGCTCCCTGAATACGCCTGGATGCACCCCGTCTGGTCCCACTGCTCTGTCCAACTTCAAATTAGCGAGACCCTTCAGGACTCTCTCCTCTGAAAAAAGACTAGTGACTAGTGTCTACCGTCTTCTTTCTCTCCTTCCTCTTGCATCACAGTAGCATGTGGCCTCCTTCTCCCTAAGCTATCCTATGGGCTACCCATGGTCACCCACTCCTCCATTACCTATGGACAGTATGCTACAATAATATATGTAGATTTGCCCTATCCTGTAATTGGCTCACCCATTACTGCCCCCTATACAGCAAACTAGGATGGCCCTCCCCCACAGCCCTACTTGACTCCTCTCTAGACAAGCTGGTACATAACTTGGTACCTTGGTCACACCACTATGCCCTCAGGTTCTCTGATACTGAGCAATTAGCAATCCCTAGATCTCGCACCAAATATGACTCCATTGCCTTTTCCACAGTCGCCCCTATTCAGTGGAACAGTTCTCCAGCAACCCTATGCTCCTGCCAAAAACCTAGAGCTTTCAAAAGACAGCTACATTCCTTCTTGATGGACCGTCCCGTATGTGCCTGTCCCCAGCCAGTTACCCTCTTCCCTACCTTCCCCCCCTTTCCTCTTGCTACCTTATTTATCTACACCTCTCCTCCTCCTCCAGTTCTGCACTTGTCTTCCCTTAAACTGATACCTACTGGTCTACTGCCATTTCCTGAACATTGCATAACCAATTTCGTTGTCAGTCACATGTATAATCAATTTTTATCTAATTAATGTCTCATTGCTTGTATTGTACTGCCTTTTATTCCATTGAATGATTGTGTTTTCCTTTTTTATTGTCCTATTATCATTGTAATGTGCTAATTGTACATGATGCGTTGTATATCTCCTGGGTCATACCTGAAAATAGGCATCTGTTTGCCTAGTGTACCTCACCCAGTAAACAAAAGCTACGTAAACAAGCATTTGTCAATGCCGAATGTTTGCCCGCTGGCATTGGTAGTGTAGGAGTTAGAGAGATGCATAATAGGAATGGCAGTGAAGTACTGAACTGATGCCAACCCCCAGCCCCACCCTGCATGGACCGACGGGCACTGGGGTGTGCCTTTGGGTCATCAGGCATCATGCCCATGCCATTTCACCACACCCTACAGACACCAACAAGTGTCATGGTGTGCCTTGGGGTCTTTGGGCCTTATGCTCACCCCATTCCATAAGGAAATACGACGAAATGGGTGCAGTATAGGAGAATGGGGTGAACTTTGGGGCTGAAGAGTCCAAGGCATACCTTGATGCCTGTCACTGGCTGCAGGGTGTGGGTGGGGCTGGAATGGTATGAGCAGTACAGGTGACAATCCCAAGTCACACCCCTAATGCCTGTCAGTCTCTAAAGGGTGGGGCATTATGGTTGGAAACCCTAACGCCCCAGGCGTTCGTTGGTATTTTCACTCCAAATTTTCAACATGGGTTTTTTGTGACCCCCACCTCATGAACAGTGGCAATATCAGTTCATTAGCCGAAAGCTGATTTTGCATAGTAACTATGTCATTTGGCACCACAGGTGCAAAAACACATTTTGAACAGGATGTGAAAAATTACAGCTGTACTGTTCATGGGGAGGTGTAAAAAATGGCAATGTTGAAAATATGGAGTGAAAATATAAAAAACTGGTGAAGTCACAAGTGTGTGTGTAGAAACTGCGCAACGCACACCCGTAATGTAATTCATTTGGGGATTTTTTTTTTTTTACAGCAGGTTGTCAACACAGGCATTTTGGGACCTCCGCTCATGAACAGTGTCACTGTGATTTTTTTTAATCTGTCCCAAACACTGATTTCCCACAGCAACCACGCATTTCTGCGCCAGAAGTGCGAAAACACATTTCAGCCAGGGTATGAAAAATGACAGCTGTACTTTTCATAAGGAAGTGTGGAAAAATGCCAGTGTTGAAAATCTGGACTGAAAATATTACAAATTCGTAAACTTACGAGGGTGCGTGGGAACTGCGCAATGCAAACTCGTAACAGTCATTTTATGGACTTTTGTCACCAAATTTTTAACATAGCCATTTTAAGACCTCTGCTCAAGAACAGTGTCACTGTGATTTTCTTAATCTGTCCCAAACATTGATTTCGCACACTGACTGCGGCATTGTGCGCTACTTGCACAAAAACACATTTTGGGCAAGAAGTGAAAAATGACAGCTTTACTGTTCATAAGGAGGTGTGATAAAATGGCAATGTTGTAAATCTGGAGTGAAAATAGTACAAATTCTCAAAGTTATGAGTGTGAGAACTGTGCACAATACATGCTCATAAAACAGTCATTTTGGGAATTTTTCACCAAATTTTCAACATAGGGTTTTGGGGGCTACCTCATGAACAGTGACACTATCATTTTGTTACTCAGTCCAGAAAGGTGGTTCCGCGCAGTGACCGTGAAATCGCCTTTCAGGACTGAATAACAAAATGATAATGACTGAGTTCATGAGGTTGGGTCCCAAGAACCCAATGTTGAAAATCTGGTGAAAAAATTCCCCAAAATGGCCGAGATATGCACCAAAGTTGGAAAAAAAAACCCCAAACATTTATGTCATTATGCAGCTTACTGGCATTTCTTCAGTTCGCGGTCGGTTTTGAAGAGTGCAGATGTGTTCCCGGTCCACTGAAGATCGTTGCGCCGGCCTCCGGAGAGTAAGTATGGGGTGAGGGCGTGGGGAGGTGGGGTAAGCGGGTTGGGTTGAGGGGAAAGAGAGTCAACGAGGACTGTTTTCTTTTGTTTGTTTTTAAAGATGATGCGGGACTTTGCTACGCTGGGGTAGGCTCCCAGCGTGGCACCTCTGGGGTTGTTGGGGGTGGGGACAGTGGACCGCGGGGGATTGGGCACCTGGGCCACAGACTTTGGCCACGCTGGGGTGGGCTTCCAGCGTGGCACCAGGAAGTTTGCTTTTGTGGTGGGGGGGGCAGTGGAGCTGACAGGGGATTGAGCACCCCCGGTCACACAGTGTGCGGCGGTGGAAGGGAGCGCATGAGCACGCTGGGGTGGGCTCCCAGCAAGTACAAGGAGGTGGGACTTTTGCCACACTGGGGTGGGCTCCCAGCATGGCACCAGGAAGTTTGCTTTTGGGGAGGGCAGTGGAGCTGACGGGGATTGGCACCCCGGCCACACAGTGTGTGGGGTGGAGGTGTGTAGTGCGCCTGAGGTGGGCTGGCGTGGCACCAGGAAGTTTGCTTTGGGGAGGGGCAGTGGAGCCGACGGGGCACTGGGCACTCCCCATCAGTCATACATTGTGGAGGGGAGTGCATGAGCACGCTGAGGTGGGCTCCCAGTGTGCTATGTAGGTGTTCGTGGGGGGGACGATGAACTGTCTATGACAGTGCAGATGCAGTGCTGATGAGTCTGCAATTTGCATACTGCTGACGGCAGTATGCAAACTGCCTACACGTTACTACCGCTAATTGTAGCGGTGTTTTTCTCAGAACTGTACGCCACTGCATCTGAACGGCTGTCATAGACAGCTCGGACATTCACTGTTGTGGTGCAGCCGCGCCTGCAGAAAGGAGCAGGGCATTGGAAGTGGGGGAGGCACAGCTATGAAAACTCGTATGATGGCACTATGTTTCTTGCACATGCGTGCAAGCAAACATAATAAAATAATCAAAGCTTCTGTTACTTTTTTTGTGCCCCTCCACTTCTCTTTCCTCTGTGAAAACTGAACAACAGTATTTGTTCAGCATGTCTACCTTTCCCTGGTCCCCTCTGCCAGCCCCCCACTACTCCCTTTTTAAACTTAAAATCCCACCCCTGGTCTTCATCTTTTCACTTGCATACCTAAAAGATATCTTGTCCCCTTTAGTTACCTCCTTGGCTCTTCTCTCTTCAGTTTGCGGCTTTGTACTCCTTACTGCTTTCACTGCTTCCCCTGGTATACCTACCTATCATCCTCCTTCTGTGTCTCATTATGCCCTTCTGAATGCTACCATTTTAGCCTTTACTTTTTCAGCTACCTCTTTCGAGAAACACAGGGGTCTCTTTTTCCTCTTACTTTTGCTGTCTTGTTTGATGCAGAGGTCTGTTACCTTTATTATGCTCCTTTTAACTTTGCCCACTGTTCCTCTACCCCTCCATGCCACTGCCCCACCAAGTCATCCCTGAAGCATTCGCTCATCTTTACAAAATCTGACTTCCTGAAGTTCAGGACCCTCGCCTTTGTGTGGTTCGATTCTGCAGCTGTCCTTATATTGAACCACACTGTATGGTGATCACTGGTACCCAGGTGGCCTCCCACCTTAACATCTGTAACACTGTCCCTGTTAGTGAGTAAAAGCAGATCTTCGAGAGAATCTCCTCCACTGGGCAACAGTGCACCCGCCCTCCAGCCCCTTTACCGAGGTATAAGCTGCCAATTTGTTCGCTGTCTTATTTGGTGAGCCTGGTCCTGGTTTGGTCTCCTGGTTCCTGCCGGTAAGAGACACTCTGAGCTCGCCTCCAGCAGGGGAACTGAGGGGTACCAGGACTGCCCACATTAAATATGCACTGATGTCATTGTAGGCAGCCCATGGCTAGCAAAAGTTTCCGAGTGGTCCTGACACCGACGGCTTGTTTCAAAGGTGTGGCCCAGTGGAGAAGGTATCCTCAATGAAGGTCAAAGGTTACCCTGAAAGGGCACTGGCAATAAAACTAAGTTTTAGAGAAGTACATGATTACAAACCCTGCCTGATGGGATTTAAAATTAGTAATACACACAGTTTCATTTACAGTACATGTTAAAGTTATTAAGTGTTCATATAGAATATTTCTGTTTATGTTATTTTTTCTGAGTTTCAAACTTTTAAAATATTGTCTTACTACATTTTATTGTAGCTTATTTTTGGTATTTAAAAGACAAGGAATTTGCTTGTTCTCTATCTTGAATTAGATTTAATCTGTCTCTGTTTACAGATTTGCTTGTATTGGTTCATATAATATGTATGAAATCTAATGAACTGGTTTGTTGGTGTAATACGTGAGAAAATTAATAAACTTTGCTTATACAAACACCACCTGATGGAAACATAGAAACAAATAATTTGTTTGCAGAAAAGGACCACTTGGCCTACCCAATCTGCCCAAATGGTCCCTGCCTAACTCATCTCCGCAGACCCTTCCAGTGATCCTCCCTCTTTCCCTGCCTAGTTATCAATATTCTCCTATCTCTAGCCTATGCATGCTTGAAACCTACTACTGTTTTCATCTCCACCACTTCCAGTGGCAGTCTGTTCAAGCATCCACCACTCTTTTGGTGAAGTAATACCTCCTCAAATCCCTCTTAAACTCCCCCCGCCCCAGCTTCATCGCATGTCCTATGGTCCTGGTACGCTCTCATATTTGGCAGAGACTTCCCTCCTGCAAACTGTTCATCCCGCTGAGGTATGTGTAGGTCTCTACCATGCCCCCTCTTGCTCTCCTTTCTCCCAGGGTGTACATGTTGAAATCCTTCAGTCTCTCCTCGCAGGGATTTTAAAGGGTCTTTGTCAGCTTTGGGGAGAGGGGGGCATTTACATCAACAGTCTGATGGTAATGCCTGTTGCCAGCATTTTATCTAGAGAAGGATTTCTGTGCCATGTAGTTAAAGAGACAGTTTATATAAAAGATGCCAAAATCAGCTTTTTTTAGTGTCCCGGCTTTAACCCGCACCCCTACAGCTAAAGCACATTGCTGTGCACATTCTTGGTTCAACATGGCACTTCTGAACTGGTAAACTAATGCATGCACGAGTACTTCAGTTTTAAGCAGTGCAGAATAAATAATTGACTTGGCAGCGAACAGCTCCCTGAATATAATAAACTGATTGTGAAGCCAAAACAAGCATAAGAAGGTAGTGAAAATGGACTTTGAAATCTGAAGCTGTGACTCAGAGCATCCACAGTCATTTTACTATATTCCGGGGAATGGTTACTGCAAAGATAATTATTTATTCTGCACTGCTTAAAACTGAAGTACTCGTACATGCACAAGTTCACCGGCGCAAAAGCACCATGTTGAGCCAATAATGCACATGGCAACGTGCTTCAGCTGCTGGAAGGTGGGCTAAGGTGGGGATGCTAAAAAGGGTGATTTTGGCATTTTTTTTAAATTAACTGTCTCTTATTTTTAACTGCAAGGCACATTAATCATTCTCTACACAAAATGCTTACAATGGGTATTATCATCAGATTGTTGATAAAAAAAAAATCTGCCCAAAAGCTGACAGTGTCCCTTTAATGCAGCCCCTGCACCATTTTAGATGCCCTCCTAGGGACTGCTTCCACCCTATGTTCTTTCTGCAGTACGACCTCCAAAACTGAGCATAATATTCCAAACTAGCAATACAGTGGCAACACCACCTCCCTCCTCCTGCTGAAGATACCTCTCCTTGTGTATCCCAGCATCCCCTGGCCCTATCCACTTGTCTGTCACACTGCCCTGCCATTTCGAAGTCATCAGATATAATAAACTCAAGGATTCTTTTCTGCTTAGTGACAGTCAGTACCTCCCACCTTATACTCCACTCCTGGGATCCTATGCCTCAAGTGTATGATTTTGTACGTTTCGGCACTGAACCCCAAGTGCCATGCGCTTGACCACTTCTTGAGTTCCCCACAGTGCTGCTGCAGTCTGGCCATCCCCTCCTGAGTGTCCACCCTATTTCAATGTTGGTGTCATCTGTTAAAAGGCAAAAGGAAAGCATATGCAAATCGCCATGAAATCATTTGAGCTGGCTCAGCTTGGTGGGTTACTTTTAACCACAACTTCCTGCAGCAGCTCATGTGCACTCAAGGTTGCGTTAGAGGCATCTGAGGCTTTAGGTCTTAATAAACATTTACCTGCAGCTCACAGAGTTTACTGAACGAGACTCTGTACCAGACAACAAGATGCTGTTCTGTTATGTGAAGGAATCTAAACACTGCTAGCAGGCCTGACTGACACATGGGGGTAGAATGGACTATTTGCAAAACCGTACCCAAACAGCCTCACTGTAGGGGAAAAACGAACAATACAAAGAACGGTCAGTTTATACCTATTGTGAAATGTGATAGTTTTCTCAATGACAGTAATACTGTCATGAAAATTATATAGAGCGGCAACATTCTGAAACCAGCACCCTCTCTTTACAAGAGCCTAATTTAGATTTTGCTTAAACATCACTCGAAAAAATGCTGATTCAATATAATTACGAATCCCTGCCTCAGGTCCTCCTGTATAATTAACATTACATGTGACAGAAATACAGGTTTGGGTTAACGACCCAGGCCAGTATGAAAATATGACGAAAGGACAACCAACCGAAGGACAAATCAAACTGTTTCATGGAAGACCTGCTCCCCGGTCTTGTTTTGGCATATGTGAACCTGGATTACTTGCACTGCCACAGAAAACGCCCCAGAATTGTCCCATTTTTCTCCAGACTGTAAACTAAAAGTCTGTGGGCCACATCATGAGCAGAGTTACTCGAAGGGGTGTCAAGTGCACGTTTATCACCCTACCATAGTTAGAGCAGTATAACTTTTTTACCATTCTGTCCTGCATTAGAAACTGAACTTCTCCAACTCTTCTGAGGAGCTAATATTAACACAGGCAAAAAGTCAGAAAACAGCAAGCCAAACGATGGTGTCAAAACTCCGGGCCCAATTCTACCAGGCTGACCATTCGTGTTGAATGTCAATGCTGTACAGTATAATACTTCCACTTGTACAGTAAGGGAACTTTCGCAGCAAGGTCCTGCTTAATTTCTGTCTCACAACCATGCTGCAATCTGCCCTCACCTCTTTGCAGTCCAACCTAAAATTACAAAGAAAAAATGTGTGTCTTGTACACATACTATACAGTGAAAATAAAGATGCAGCGATCTTTATATGCAAAAGTAAAACGCACCCTGAAGTCCTTGCTGTACACATGTAAAACAATTCTTCACGCTTTTACAGGGACAGCCTCCAGAGTGTTTGGCTTGTTATTATCGAAGACGAGACATTACTGGTTGCATTGTTCACTGGTTGACTTTATTTCAGGAGAAATAGTCATTCCCATCTAAATTCAAACCTGATGAAATAATAGACACACAGAGAACTATTCAGCAATGAAGAATCCAGGGTTTCTTTTGCTAGTGACACTGAACTCTGTTTTACTTCCTGAATGGCTCCATTCATTTGAGGAAGGGGGTTAGAATTAACAGGACATTTTATTCATTGCATTCACTGCTGGGAATCTGAATCCTGACCCCCAACATTAAAATATCTCTGTGATTCTGGGCAACAATTACAGTATCGAGAAAGGGCAGCGACACCACCAGCTTTATTCTATGGCAAATTCATTATGTTATAACACCATCTCTCAGGCTCCAAGGTTTGTTTTCAAAATAAAAATACTGGCTACTAAAATTACAGAAGAGATAAATGAATATTTAAGAACGGTCATGGCCGGTAGTGGCACCCATTGTGACATAAAAAATGCCACATGCACAGTGGCATGCTAGTGCAGATTAGCTGGAGCCACAGACCACAAGAGAGCTGGATTCTACGAGAGCTGAAGGAATCCCAAGGGTTGCCATGCAGCGAAGTCCTCATGCTCTAACGACTTTCAGCCTGTAAGGCCAAGTTTCCCCGCCAGGATCAAGCGCAGTGTAACAGTTTTCTGCAAGACAAAAGGGACCAATTCCCATCGAAGTTAGCAATAACCCACGCCAGAGTATGGGGCTTCAGGCATTTAATCCACGCCTGGGGTGCACTGTGAGGCACGAGGCCACAGGCAGTGTGTCCTCACAGTACCACAGGCGTGGATTAAATGCCTTTAACCCCATACCCTGGAGTGGGTTATTGTGCTGATAACGTGGGTTGTTCAACTTCCTTTGCAAACATACAGAAAGCAGTTTTTATCCCGGTTTAAATACCAGAAATTTCAGTGTATTCTGCCACTGGTAAAGTAATCTGCAGCAACAGATACATATTTCATGTATTTTATGTAAACTCAAATGTCAGATTTACACTGCGAAATCATTTCTGACATTTAATTTCCATAACATACTTTGACACATTTGCAAACAGGCTTTACTGTGCCTCCCCCTCTCAGCCGCGCACACACACACACACACACACACACACGTTTCTCTCCCTGTGTCTCTGCCCCATCACACAGTTTAGTGCTCTTTCCCTGTCTCTCTCTTCCCCTCCCTCTCCCATGCAAGGCTTGCATCCCGATTGACTTCCACAGCAGCTGCCCGAAGTGTTCTCTCTCTCTGTCTCTCCACAGCATAGTGTACTGCTCTCTCTCTCTCTCTCTCGTTCTCTCTCTAGAAAGCAAACCCAGCGGCCCACACTGCCCAATGAACTTAAATATTTTTTATTCTATTTCCAATGCCTGCTTCACCGGGTCCCTATGAAAATGTCACTGCTGCTTGGAATTCTGTGCAGGACATGTGGTGCACACAAGTGCAGCTGGAGAGGCAGGTAAGGGTCGGCTTCACAGGGGCTCTGCCACGGTACCACTGGGAAATGGGGTGGGGTTAACGAATTGCTGCAATCACACTGTGTCCCACTTACTGATTTTTACATAGCTGCCTTTCTGATTTTCACTTCTGCAGCAGAAATGAGTCCTGACAGCACTTTCCTCAGTCGCTCCACAAAACTGTGGATTAAATAGGGAATTTAATCCACGGGCACGCAGAGCGACTGGACCAACTGGGTTGCATGTTTTTGCCAACCCACGCTATAAATTGCATTACTTACTGCTGTAACTCTGCTGCAGCATGCTGCAATATTGGGTTTGATCCCGGCGAGCTTCACTGTATGTGCATCCCATGTTCCCTATGGACACCCACAGATACACACAGACAGACATGCACCCATGTATGCCTGTTCACCCCAGACTGGGCTGGATCCTAAGCAGTTACATAGCCATTCATGGGTGGCATGAAGGCATGGACTCTTCAAGCACTCTGGAACATCTATGCACCAAGCAGAATACGTACTGCTCAGTCACATACTGGAGTGCACAAACAGCACTAGAGAAAAGCAGTCCTAAGTGCTGCTTGACCCCTGATATATCCTGTTCTGGAGCTTATATTACCCTGACAAGTAGCTACCATCTGTCTACAGCCCCTTTCTGATCATGGAAGGCTGGAACCCCCTTGACAGGATAATTGCATTCAAGAGCGCACTTGTGTGTCTGAAGGCAGTTATCTTGATCTGACTGCTCCGATTTGGGCTGGCCTCCATGTACTGCACCACCTCATTATTCTGTGCACACTGTCTTTTGCTTTTATTTGGAAACCCTTTGGCTAGTGGCCATTTTGTACTTTTATTATACACAAAAAACAAACTGGTCAACAAGGGAATATGGCCATCCTGGCCATGGATCACCGTATCACATGATCCCTCGTTCCAGTGGAGCATGGGATCCACTAAGGACACATACCAGAGGTCTGGTGACTATCTCAACTCCCCTAGGCTGACCCTTCTCCTCTGTGTTGCTAGGCACTTGAGGGGAGGATATGCCAGGGGGTAATGAATACCGGCCCTGTATGTCCTGCTGGGACCAGCTCCACAGTGCATAGCCTGGTACATCCCTTTACTGGTGTGTACCAAGCACCTTCTTGCATTGAGCCCTGTACTGTGACATGCCTGACCAGGGATTGTTCCGTTTCCTCTCCCCAGTAATTCCTTCAGGGAAGGCAGGTGCAAACCACAACTAACAGCACCAGATTCACAGATGGCCTTGACAGGTTCTAGCACAAGGGAGCTTGTGTCAGCCAGCTGCCCCACCAGTACTGGGAAGGGATACAAGTGGAAAAACCTTTGAAAGAATACAACAAAAACTAAGGTTAACTAATGCAGACAAGCTCATCTATGTGAAGTACCTGCCAATGTGTCTTCCCCAAGCTGCCGACGTTAAACTGAAGCACTTTACTGCTGCTCCAAAGACCAGAAAGGGTCTGTCGATGTAGGACAGGCAGGAAACATTTGGGTAGACTGGATGGGTCAAGTGGTCTTTTACTGCCGATAAATTCTATGTTTTTATGTTTTAAATTATTCCTGTTTTATATAGTATCAAAACAGAATACTATGACAGTGTATAAACATGTTTTATATCAGTAATATACCGTATAAAGAGAATTTGTGGCTTTCATTTTAAAAATTAAATATGAGACTCCTTACCCATCGATTCTGCAACTGCCCATCTTGGGACTGGCTGGTTTCACTGTAGTCTGGTTAAATATTTATGTAAAATGAAGCAGCATTATTGGGCTGTGAATCAAGTCGCTTGTACTGTATACTGCTGATGAGGTGCTGACATCAGAGAGAGCACGGCATTCTCAGACTAGTCAGGGACATTTCTTGATAAGGCTCCTGTCTTTAATCTGACCCAAAAGGACCTCTAAGACACATAGAAAATAAATAAGACACCCCTACTGATGTGTATGTCGTGCACCCTCAGTGCTCTCCAAACTAAGACAACATAAAACAGCTGTGCGTGGGGGCAAGGCCCTCACTTCAGGAAGGAGTCCAGTGATCTAGATCCTTGAAGCTAAATCACAGTCCTTTTTCTTCCTAAAAGGCTGCTGTAAAAAAAGTTAAAACTGGACTACTGGAGTCCACTAAAGGTATGTCAGTTCCAGTGGATTTGGGGATGGTACTTCCAAGGTGAGCATGAGAACTGTCATTTAGAGATCCCATGGCACTAACTGTAGAACTAGGACATGGTCCCTAGTGTCCGGGCCAACATTCCTCAGGTCAATATAACAGATCCAAGTAACAACCCCCCCCCCGGACACACTTGGAAACAAGCTTTCACAGCTCAGTGTGCCTTTTCTGGTTACAGCTTAAAAAAAAATACACTCATTCTCTAATCAATGACTGAAGTAATAAATATGGCTACCACTAGCAATGTTTGAAAATATCTTAAAGACCTAGTATGCTACCTACAATTAATTAGTTTTTAAAAGCAGCCACCCATTTTCTTTTATATCCAAGGTACTTTTTCTTTTACCTTTAGTTAATTAGAAGATTATTTACCTGATGTTAGTAGGTGTGATGTGTGGGACGGCTCTATGCCTGGCAGCTGACATATCTGTCTCTATTACCTCCCCCCCCCCCACTACATTACCAGCATTGTGACTGCGAATCACTGCTGCTTAGGACCAGCCACTCAACAGCTGCCGGGTCAGCCACCTGTAATGTCACTGTCAGTGAGATCACAGTGCTGATGATGTAGTGGTGGGGGTGGGGGTGGGGTGGGGATAGGGATAGATAAGTCACCTGCCAGCTGAGAGTTTTTCCACACATCCAACACAGTACAAAAGGAAAAGGAAAAATACTGCAAAATAACACATTATAACTGACTACTTCTTAAAATGTGTTTTATTTTCCTGTCTGTTTTGGCTCCACTACCTCTTAAACTTGAGGTTACTTTTTGACTAGCACAGTACACGCTGGATTCATGCTGTAGATTTAATAAGAGGGTGCTAGCCATTATTTATTTCTTTAATTTAAGCTTGCTTTTTATTGATCCCCAAAATGGGAAGGGGGAAGGGCACATAAATCAGTCATGCAGATAACCTGTACTGGCAGTAACAGAAGAAATATGAAGGTTACAGTTACCTGCAGCATTTCGGAGTACGTTCTAGATACTGCAATAAATTCAGATATCAATAAGGAGCCATGCTACCCTTGAAGCTGTTAAAACAGAAATATGGTAAAAATATATGCCAATAAAAAGGGCCCCAACCCTTGTCCAGGAAACTGTGGTTCTTAGGCCTTCGTTAACAAGGGTCTGCAATGGAACATGCATATGGAATGCACCTCTCAAAAATAAATATGGACATCAAAAAAAAATGGGAGATGTCAGACTGTGGTCTCCTAACCCATCATCGCACACTCATGTAGCTCACCCTGCTAGTTGGGGAAGAACTAGGGACCCTTCTTACTGTTCCATAAATGACATGAAAGGCAGCCACTCAGTTGTGTATTGTTCAGTCCTTAACCGAAGCCAGGCTGTAATAAGCACTTTTTCACATGTAGCCACCCAATCGGATTAGTTCGGGATACTTAGCGTTAGCCACCTTAAGGCAATACATTTATAGGCAGCTGCAATACACATGTTATATAATCACTTTTTATACTTGCCCTTTATTTCTGCAGCTCAGTGGACTGGAGCATTGAAGTCACTATCTCAAGGTCACACAGTAAATATTTTGGCTATAGAGGGATTTGAACCTGTGACTTCCCAGTTCCCAAGCCAGTGCTCTAACCAGCAGACCACACTGCCTCTTACTGCTATCACTATTATCGTGGTATTTTTTGCCAGAAATAAGTTATTGCAAAAAAAAAAAAAAAGATTTTTTTTGCCAGCTAACAAATGTTTTTTTTTATTTTGATGACTGGGTGAGATACACTGGCGACAACAACACTTTTTACAGGCATGACCCGGTGTACAATAGTACAATATACAGCAGTGTAATATCATACGGATGAGTTACTATATGAACAGGTAATACAATACATAGTTAAGACATGGTTGTGCCACAGAATAGGGTTTAGGTATAGGCATACACAGTACAATGTCCAACTAAACTAAGAATTCTCAGCACACAGATAAGGATGTAGTAATAAAATACTATGGAATTCAGACAGAACACACATATTGCTTGGCTGCTTTTACCCTCTGGTTTATGCCCCTATCTCACTGGCGCTTCCCCATCACTTAGGTGGGTCCAACCCCAGCCCCCTTGTCTCTGGCATTTAACCCCTCTGAGCCCCCATGACGTACCCGCTGTGGCAGGGCCTGGCTATGGCCAGGCAATATTGCCATCCCCTCCAAAGTGAGGCTGCAGAGGGTGCAGCAGATGCCTCTGGCAGAGGGGCAGCCAGTAGCGGAAAGGGAGGTAGGGCCAACTGCGCCATGCTCATTCTGCCCATGCCAGGGTTCTTCCTTGTTTCTGCCCACCCTCTAGGATGTCAGTGCACATAGACTGTGAAGCATTCTCACGCGATATGTGCTATGTGGCACCCAGCCAAACTTTTCCCCCAGTCAAACGTTTTTCAGCAGTACCTCACCTGCACTGCCACCTGTGGTCACCCAGGTCGCAGCAGAGGCAGCAACCCTTCCTCCCCAGAGGAGAACGTACTCTGGGATGCACAGTCCTCCTCCACGGTTGGCCCTCAACGACCCGGGGTAATTCTCAAACCCAGGTCACCAGCATCTACAGAAGAAGATCTGCTGCTGTGCCAACAGGCCAGTTAAATACGGCTACTTAACATAAGAAAATATTTAATATTCTGAGATGGCTTGGACAGTTCCAAAACAAAGTAGCTGTGCACATGTCACCAGGCCACAGAAAGTTCTAATTCACAGTTTGAACATAAAACATTTTAAAATGTAAAACAAATATTCAGAATGTTCAGTACCTTACAGTCCTTGTATAATCTTAGTAATGGACAACAAAAATGTATCCTCCCCCCCCAAAAAAGCCACACCATCTGGTCTGAGACCTAGAAACAGCTTTTTAATCCTGATCCTGCTCCCCCTACCCAAATCCCACATGTATTCTCCAATAATCACCTTTATTCTTTTGAATGCTTTCTGCATATCCCGGCTGCTGCAAGACCCCATGTGGACCTCAAAGACCTCCTCCTAAACGCTCCATGCCTGATCTCTCGGAAACAAGACCAGATACAAAACATGCAGTCGCTTTCACTATCCAGAACAGTAATGAATGGTCACCGAGAGCTGAGCTCATCCTAGTGTACAGTCATGTGAAACTTCCCCCGAGTTCACAAGGCATGGAAGAGCAAGTGTTTGTGACAACACTGTCACAGACAAATGCAGCAGCTTCCCTGAGGCAAAACTGACACCAACAAAATGGATTTTAATGACCTATATAGAAACTCACAGCCTTCTCTCCCTGCTAACTGAAAGTGGAATTTCAGCACGGACTTCATGTAGACTTTATGTTTCTGTTATTTTCAGAATGATCTTAGAATAACAAGTTCTTGCCCATCATGTTACCAGACAATATTAGAAAAGAAAATTAGCACGAGGCAAACAGTAAACCTGAACCCAACTGGTATATGCAAATCATAGCTTAACCCACTCACTGTCAATGGAAGCTAGCCAAATCCCTTCAAACTGTTTCCACTGGCTCTGCACTTTTGTAGCCGTTTACCATCCATAATAAGGTTGCATATCCTACAAAGTATATAATTTCAATGCCAAACAATATTTTTTAACACAGACACACATACAAACATAGTCAACCATATCCAATACTAAGGCGAAAGTGGAAAAGAGGATGGCAGGACAGCAGCTGGAGATAATGGAGGAGCCTGCAAGGTATCGCAGCAGGCAGGGCTTTGTCTGGGGGCAGGGCCTGGGACACCTGGACAAACAACAGGGACCCAGGTAGGACTGCTCTAAGGGTCTTGGGGGTAGGATTCCCAAGGGGGAGGGAGCTTGCGGCCAAGGACAGGGAGAAGCTAAGCCCTTAAGAGGGGCTGCACAGGAGGAATTCCTCCTTGTCCCAGGTCGCAAGCAGAAGAAGGAAACCAGGATCACCACATACCAACTGCACCAGAGGTAAGGCTTGGTCTGGGGCCTAGAGGCCGCATGGCCTAAGGTAGGCATGTTGGTGGCTCCCACCGTGCTGGCTTAGGGCTGGGTAACAAATTGTATTGATGTTTGGGAATGAGGTAATTTAGCAGCTTAGTCATTCCTGCTGTCCGCAGTAGTATTCACAACAGCTTTTTCTGAAAACTGACAGTGATCACGGCTGTGAATAGTGAAACACAGCTCATGACTAGGTTCTCACTGCCCTCGGTTATCAACTAGATAATGGCAGCTTCTCAAAGTGTCTGCAATTTAGCATTTAGTTTAGGATTCTTGGTGGTCCGGAGGGGGGGGCACATGGCTAGGCTGGCGTGATATCCCCGGGATTCGGTGAGTCACCGCGCACAGGTGGAGTGCCTGGGGGGGGCGCCAGTAAAATGTGTTCATGCACCCCCGGTTGCTCCAGTACTAAAAAAAAAAAAAAAAAAATTAAAAGGAAAAGGGGCTTCCTTCCCCATGTGAGCTGCTCCTGTGGTGCAGTGGCTTGAGGCTCCAGCAGTGTGGCAGCTGCACGGGACAGCGAGTAACGGCAGATGGTGTGCGCAGGAGGAACAATTAACTTGGTTCCCGACACCCTCCCCCATCAGGCAAGCAGGGGTTTGCAGTCTTCTCATCCACCACCCAGAGCCCCCACCCCACCGAGCCAAGCGGTAGAAATTTAAGAGGAGACTAATTATATCCAAGGCATGGCTTACCTGGGTAGCAGCAGGGTGCGTAGCGCATGGTGGGACCCGCAGCAGTCGATGTGGTGAATGCTCATCCAGGGTGGGGTAGCGGCTACAGCTCCCTTCCTCTCGAGAGAACACGGGCCAAGCTAGGCCCTTCCGTGAGCCCTCTCCCCCCAATGTGTCCCTGGGTTGGGGCACAAGTCTGTAAAATGAAGGAGAAATTAATGCAGCGCCCTGGACTTACAGAGGCCCAGACAGGCAGCTCTGTCTCAGTGGCTTCCCGGGCGCACGACTTCCTTCCAGCACGGGCTCACACAAGCACAAATAGCACAAACAAGCGGCCACCATTTGGGAGTGGCACAGAGGCGGCCACCCGTACAGCCGAGGGGGGACAGGGTGAGCCGAAAGCAAGATGCAAGGCTGGTGCCATTTGCACATGTGCATACGGACGCACGGCCTATCCCAGAAGCGCTAGGGTGGCCATCGCATAGCGAGCGATTACATCTGGCTACAATTAAAGGGATTGAGCATTTAAGGTTCGGCCAGTGAACCTGGAGACCCAGGGTTAATAATAATAATAATAAAAAAAAAAAAACAGCTGAGGATTATGAGGAGACTGGGAGGTGTATGTGTAATTGCCCAAGGAATTGTTAGTTTGAGGAGGCCATTAAATTAGAAGATTTAAGGCTCTATCAGTGAAGGGGATGCCTCAAAGTGGTACATTAGTTAATTACATGTGGATCCCAGTAAATGTTATAAGCTGAACAAATTGCTTTCGGGGGTTTCTTCTATAGGCACACTGATGCTGGCTTTGTATGAGGTTTAACACAGTCCAGACATGCCGACGAGTACAACCGTGGTTCATTTCCTTTTAAAGCAAGTGTAGTGGGCAGTTTTTGGAGGCGTTATAGCACAGTGATGTAAGGCTCTAAAGTGCAAACTTTGGAGACCTGGGTTTGAATCCCACAGCCCCCTCTTGCATACTGCGGGGACCTGAGCAAGTAATTTAAATTCATGGTGCTCCTAGCTGGGCAGGTAATCAGACATAGCAGGGCTCAAAACAAAACAAAAAAAAAAAACAGAGGTGTTAAAATGTTCTACGGTCAATAACCCATGTTGGGTGTAGCAGCATCAGCTTAAGCACCAGCAAGGGGAGAGTGGCCATGATTTGTTTTGATTGCAGAGTACGAGCAGCATATTGTGAAGATGAGTGGAGACCTGGAACAGCAGCTGGCTGCCCTCATCCGAGGCAAGGGTAAGGCATGGTAGGAGGCACTGTTCAGGGATCAGGGTGAAGGGGGGGTGCAGGTCCTTTGGGGCTGCTACCCCCACCAGAATCCAAGAACCCAGAGGAGGCCAACCCGGGGAAGCAGCTGGTAAACCTGACACTGCTGACCCTGCTGGCTGAACCTGTGACTCTGGCAGGGGTGCCAGGCACGTCACGGCAAGAGCCAGAGAAGCCATTGCCCATTCCAGATGAGACACTGGTGCACCCTCCTCTTCCTCAGAAAAAGTCACGAAAGAAGAGGGTCGATCAAGGAGCAGCAGCAGCAGATCAAGTAGCGTGTATAACAGAGTTAGATCAGCTGTCAGCTGAGGGCTCTTCTTAGGAGTGAGGGCGCCCCCCAAAAGGAACAGGGGGCGTCAGCTAAAATGGGGCAGAGAGTGGGAGGCCATGGAAAAGGTGTTGGTAGGGCATGGGATAGAAACAGTGGCATCAGCACCCATAAGCCTGGGCCTGCTGGGGGGCCTTCCACAGGGCCAGCCAGCACTGCTGCAGGCGAGCTTGCAGACTCCTGAGCAATTGGGGCATAGTCAACCCGTCCTGCCACAAGTGAACTCCTCACCTGGGAGTAATGGGCCACGGGTCCCACAGCAGATAGCCCTCGGGGGTTGGGTCAGTCAGCCAGTGGCAGGGCTTGGGGGCGTGACCACAGTGATACCCCAAGGGTTGGGGGAGCCTAGCATATGGCCTCTGGCGGGCAACCTGGGCCAGGGTGTTCCGGGCCTAGACAAAAGAGGCACAGGGAACAACCATCCTTATGTGGGAGATGGGCGCCGCACGAGTCGCACTTGTTTTTATGCGAATTGGATGGAGTAGGGGACAACATACATGGCAGATATCGAATTAATTTTGAGAAAAATTAGAAAAAAAGGCAGTAATAAAACAGACGACAGACTGGCGAAGCAGAGTGAACTTAACCGGGAGGCACTTTCACAAGCTAACAGCGGGAAAGAACTGGAAGGCAGGCGTGGGGGACCGCCCCTTTATACCGACGTCGCCTGACGCCGGTCACCCGCCAGAGACTGCTAACTAGAAATTTTTCCGTGGGGTCCTGATGCCTGCTGGCTTCAGTCCTATACGTAATTACCTACTGCAACAGCCCTCTCGAAGTAAGATCTTTAAGTACTTTTAGTATCTTTGTGGGATATAAAGTAAACAAAACAAAGACGTAAAGTTTTATGATACACTTTACCACAGTTGCAGAACTGCGGAATTATATAAATTTAATTGGGACATGGAGGTGATTAAGTTACTGGGGATTAAGTTACATACTTCTTTCTCTCAACTTGCCACTTTGAAGACATAAATTGTTGGTCTTTACTTCATATATTACATGGACACCCCCCTATCACATCATTTCCCAGCCAGAGATGAGCTCAGAGGATCATCATATTGATAGGGACTGAGCAAACCAGAACAACAACCAGGCACACACGAGAGAGCATGGAACTACAGTAAAAATGCCCTAAAAGGGCTGAGGAAGAGTACAGAGCATGCAGGCAGGACTTCCAGTAAAACCACTGGGAAAGAGGGTGTGCAAGTGTGGCTCAATGGAAGAGATCATCTTAAAAATCTACTGTTACAATAAGTAACTGCCCCATTTTCTTCCAGGACATCTCTCTCCAATAAACCATACCACTGAAATGATTCACAAGCAGTACCACAATCACTGAAGGAGGCAGGAAGTATCAATATGACATTAACATATTAGGCCTTGTAGAATGGTAAGGACAAAATCAGCACGTCTACGAGAGATGATATCGAGACCAATATGTAGAAAATGTGTGAGCAGTACTCCAAGTGGCAGCAGCACAAATGTCAGCAGCATGTGGAAACAAGCCATGGAAGTGACCATGCCATGAGTGGAGTGAGCACAGACGGGTGCAGAAGCTGCTTACCATGCTTTTGGAAACAGAAAACAGTGCACAGTGCTAACCATGTTGAAAAGCATTTCTTAGAAACATGGGTGCCCACCATTTTGATGGTGAAAGACATAAATAATCAACAGGATTTTCTAGAATCCTTAGCATAATCCTGGTAACAACACAAGTCTGATGGTCATCCAGTGTATGTAGCAACCATTACCACCTCTTTGTGGGGAAAGAAAAATAAAATGAAAGTTGAATAGTCTGATTCAGGGCAAAGTCAGAAACAACCTTCGAGAGGTAACAAAGACTGGTCCTTAAAGTGATCTGATCCTTGTGAATAATAAGACAAGGGTGCTCTGCAACCCAAGCTTGCAATTCTGTGAAGTGAATGATCCAGAGAGCACCAAAGACCCTGGATCTGTAATGGCGTGAGATGGACATCCCAACCCGAGGCACCGTTCATCTTTACCAACAAGGGTGAGGGGTAGAGAAAGGGTGAAGCTACATCAAGGTTGAAGTGGACCAACCAACACAGAAGGGTGCGACACAGAGGAGCCATCAACAGGATGTGGCACGCCAGTGCATCAAAACGCTGAGGTCACTGGACATGGAGGAACAAATGAAGAATCGTTGTGTGCAAGTGTACCAGAAGGAAAGTAAGGATGGCTACAACCTTCAGACCAATCAGCCTGAAAAGGCGTCTTGCAGAGACATACTGACTGGGTGACACTAGATGAGCCTGGTCAATTAAAGCAGTGGCCCTGTCCATCAGGAGAAACATCTGGCTCACAGATATATCCAGGACAACTCCTATGTATTGAAGGTGCTGACATGGGGACAGAACCGACTTCAGTTCACTGACAAGGATGCCCAGCTACTCGAAGAGCTGGCATATCCAAAACAAGATGTAAATAATCGTGTTCCTGGACAGGGCTTTTAAAAGCCAATTGCACAGCTATGAGAACACATACAGACCTTCCCTCCGAAGAGATGCAACCACCTCTGAAAAGCACTTGGTGAAGACGCGCGGCACCAAAGACAAACGAAACAGCAAGACTCAAATGGTAATGACTGCAGAAGAGGTACTGCCTGTGACTAGAAACACAGAAACATAGAATCTGTCAGCAGAAAAGGACCAATTGGCCCATCCAGTGTGCCCAGATAGTCCTTGCCTAATCTGCCTCCGCTGACCCTAACTGGTCTCCAGTGACCCTCCCTCCTCCCTGCCTATTTTCTAATATACCCCCATCTACCCCATGAATGCTTGATGCCCCCCACTGTTTTCCCCTCCACCATTAACATAGAAACATAGAATTTGATGGCAGATAAGGACCACTTGGCCCACCTAGTCTGCCCATTTTCCTACCTAACGGATAAGCTGCAGAGCCTAGTTAACAAACAGCATACTTCCTCCTACCCCCCCACCAGGACTGCCTTATGTCTGTCCCATGCATTCTTGAATTCCCCCACTGTTCTTGACTCCACGACCTCCTCAGGAAGGCAGTTCCATGCATCCACAACCCTCTGTGAAAAAATACTTCATCACATTACCTCTCAGCCATCCCCCCTCTATCTTCAAAATGTGCCCCCTTGTTCTTGCACATCTCTTTTTCTGAAAGATACTACCATCTTGGACTTTGCTGATTCCCCTGAGGTACTTGAAAGTTTCTATCATGTCCCCCCTCTCCCTTCTTTCCTCAAGGGTATACATATTAAGCTCCTTTAGTCTCTCTTCGTATGTCTTCTGGTGCAGACCCTGCACCATTTTGGTGGCCCTCCTTAGGACAGCCTCCACTCTATGTCTTTGTGGAGATGGGGTCTCCAGAAATGCATACAGTACTCCAGATGGGGTCTCACCAACAGTCTGTACAGAGAGATAACAACTTCATGTTTTTGCCTGTTGATGCCTCTCCCTATGCATCCCAGTATCCCCCAGCCTTCCTTGCTGCCTTCTCACATTGCTTGCCCACCTTTAGGTCATCTAATTACCCCAAGTCCCTTTCCATTTTTATTGTTGTTATTATCTCACCCCCATTGTGTAATCTTCCCCTGGGTTTTTGTTTCCCAGGTGCATTACCTTGCACTTCTTTGCATTGAATCTAAGCTGCCATATATTTGACCATTCCTCCAACCTTGCCAAGTCCCTTCTCATCCTTTCCACTCCATCCTGTGTATCAGCCCTGTTGCAGATCTTTGTGTCGTCTGCAAAGAGACATACTTTTCCTTCCAGGTCTTCTGCAATGTCACTTATAAAGACATTAAAAAGAACTGGTCCCAGTACTGAACCCTCCTTTCTTCACTGTGGACTCCGTTTACTACTATCCTTTGCGTCCTGTTGTCCAGCCAATTTTTTTATCCAGGCTACCACCTTGGGACCCACTCCAAGGCTGGCTAACTTGTTTATTAACCTTTTGTGTGGGACTGCTGTATCAAATGCCTTGCTAAAATCTAGGTAGGCCATATCCACAGCCTGGTCTACTACTTTGGCCACCCAGTCAAAGAAATCTATTAGATTCATCTGACACGACCTTCCCGCTGTGAATTCATGCTGCCTTGGGTCCTGTGCCTCACTGACCTCTAGGTACTCAACAATTCTTTCCTTCAGAAATGATTCCATCATTTTCCCTACCACTGAGGCCAAACTAACTGGTCTGTAGTTTCTTGCCTCTGCCCTGCTCCCACTTTTGTGAAGAGGAATCACATCCACCCTCCTCCAGTCCTCAGATACCACCCCATTCTCCCATGATCTGTTAAAGAGAGTAGTCAGCGGTGTCACTAGTTCTACCCTTAGTTCTTTTAGAATTCTTGGGTGAATCCCATCAGGCCCCATTGCTTTGTCCACCTTCAATTTTACTAGTTCTTTCAGAACCCTTTCTTCTGTAAATGGACTGGTATTGACCCCCGTCTCCAGAGTGTTTCTCTTGTTTGGTTTAGGTACCTCCCCCTCCTCTTCCTTTGTGAATACTGAGCAGAAATATTCATTCAGTATACCTGCTTTTCCACCGTCACCCTCTGCCCACATTCCCTCCCCTTTATTAAGCCTCAGTATCCCTTCCTTGGTCTTTCTTCGCTCCCTAATGTACCTATAAAAGGTCTTATCTCCTTCTTAACAGAGTTGGCTATCCTTTCCTCAGTTTGAGCCTTTGCTATTCTGACTGACTTCCCTGCCTCTTTTTGCTTTAACTGATAAAGTTCTCTGTCCTGCTCCTTCTGTGTTTCCTTATATTTCCTGAATGCTATCCTTTTCTCCTTAACCTTCCCTGCCACCTCCTTTGAGAATCACAGCGGTTTCTTCCTTCATTGTGTTTTGTTGATTTGCTTCACACAAAGGCTTGTTGCCTCTCTGATGGCTGTTTTGATTACTCCCCATTGTTCCTCCACCCCTCCTTCTTGCCTGTTATTGCTTTTCTGAGGAACTCTCTCATTTTCCCCAAAGTCAGCCCTCCTAAAGTCCAATACTCTTGCTTTTGTATGGCTTGACTCTATGGCTGTGTTTATTGTGAACCAGACTGTTTGGTGGCCGCTTGTTCCCAGATGGCTACCCACTTCTAAATCCAACATTCTTTCTCTGTCCCCATGTGAGAGTACCAGGTCTAAGATTGTTCCCTCCTGAGTAGGTTCCAATACTAGCTTTCTGAGGCATGTCCCTTGTAGGACATCGAGAATGACCCTGCTCTTGGATGTGCCTGCAGCAAAGGTCCTCCAGTCAACATCTGGCATATTCAGGTCCCCTATCAGCAATATCTCCCTTTGTCTGCCATTCTAAGGATGCCTTCTATCATTTCCTTGTCCATTCCCTCCCCCTGAGATGGGGGTCTGTATACAACTCCCATGCAGAATGTGGTGCCAATTCCTGTCTCCAGGGTGACCCAGAGTGCCTCATCAGCTCCCTGTTTACTCTTTAGTTCTGTTGCGTTGATCCCTTCCTTTACATAGAGAGCTACTCCTCCTCCTCCTCTTTTACCCTCCCTGTCCCTCCTGTAGATTGTGTATCCTGATATGCTGACATCCCAGTCATGGTTCTCTGTGTACCATGTTTCTGTGACTGCCACAATATCCAGGCATCCCTCTTCCATCAAGGCCACTAGTTCAGGGAGCTTGTTACACAGACTATGGGCATTGGCACTCATCACCCTCCAATTTTTGATGGCCTTACTCCTTTTAGTCCCATCCCTGTCCTTACTGTCTCTGCCTTTTTTTGCATTTATCTCTGTCCTGCTCCCTAATGACTTCTCTACCTTGGTGTTTACCTCACTAATTAACGTGTTTTGTGGGGGGAGGCTGGGATTTCCCTGCTCCTTTTCAGTGCCTCCCCCTTGGCTAGTTTAAGTGCTTGCCAATGAAGCATTTAAACCCATCACCTAGGATTCTGGTCCCCCCCCCGGACAGATGCAGACCATCGCACCAGTATAGGCCTGCATCCCTCCAGGTGACTCCCCAGTCCCCAATGAAGCCAAAACTCTGAGCTCCACTACAGTTTTTCAACCATTCATTGAATTCCATGGTGAGAAGTACCCTAGCATCACCCTTGCCATAGACAGGCAGCATCTCCGAGAAGGTTACCGTATGCGCTACTTGTCTAAGGCCCTTCCCCAACTCTACAAACTCCTCTTGCACTGCTCTGATCCCATTCCTAGCCTGGTCATTTGTCCCTAGGTGGACAATGACATCCAGCTCCCTCCCTCATGCAGCTGTTCCCACGTTCCTGAGGATTCACTTCCTGTCCCTCCAAGCCGTGGTGCCAGGCAGGCACCTTACATCCCTCTCCCCTTCCTCCCCAACTTCTACCCCCCTAATGATTGAGTCCCCCAACAGGAGTTGTTTCCTTCCCCTGTGGGGTCCTGTGCCACTCTCCTGAGGGTCTCCTTTGTGGAGGTTCCCAGCATCTTCCTTGGTCTCCACTGCAGGTGCCTCCATAAAGGAACCACTATCCATCAGAACAGCGTATGAATTGTGGAAAGGTACAGCTGGAGGGATGCACCTCTGTTCCACTACCCTCTCCCTTCCTTGAGTCCACCTTGGTCCAGCTGGTCCTCTTTCTTGGCAACCTCTGAGGTAGCAGCAGTGGCCCTGGTGGTCCCTGCGTGGGGGAGGAGGTTTCACGTATCCTAGCCAGGTCAGCCTGGAGACAGGCAACCTCCCACCTCACACCAGAGAGGTGCCTGCAAATAGGGCTGCATTGCAGCCTCCAGAATGTCTCCCGGAACACTGCCGCCCCACAGCCATTGCACTGCACCACTCCCATCATGTCTTATTTTGTGTCCCCTCTCCTGTTTCTCTATATGCTTTCTCTCTCCTCTCCTTACAACTCTCACCCTTCCTGTTCTGGGACTGCAACTTCCTGTATTCTTCAGTAGTCTCCTTCTTCCTTGTTCAGAGGCAGACCAGCTTTGGGGGGGGGGGGAACGAGCTACTTTTTTCCTTCAGGGTTGACAAAAATAATGTTTCTCTATGATCCTTCCCTTCCTACTGCCAAACAGGAAGTTCCTGTTGTCAGTCAAATCCAGTGGCTATAAAAGTAGAACTGGCTTATGGTGGGAGGGAAGGGATGGAGGGCAATTAGTAGGAAGAACGGTAGCTTTTTTAGTTAGCTGCTTTCTGCTCTACAAGCAAGATTTCTGTCTTCCAAAAGCTAGCAGCAGAAAGTTGTAATTGGAGTCACCTGCTTTTCTACTGCCTAAGCCACACCCCTAATTAACCTCTCTCCCCTCCTACTGATTTAGCAAAGTAAGTTGATATAGTACCCTTCCCAACACAGAAACACATACTGACTTACTTTCTTTTTTTAACCCTAAATGAGACCCTCTCTACTTCTAATAAAGTATATATTTGCTTAATCCCAACTGGCACTGACTCCTGCTGAGATAGAAGTGTTAAATTAGTAAGAAAAACTGTAGCTTTTTTAGTTAGCTGCTTTCTGCTCTACAAGCAAGATTTCTGTCTTCCAAAAGCTAGCAGCATTTCCACTGGCAGTCTGTTTCAGATGTCTACTACCCTTTCAGTGAAGAAGTATTTCCTCAAATCTCTCCTAAACTATCCACCCCAACACACACACACACTTTATCACATGCCACCTGGCCTGTTGCTCTTTCTCATGTGAAAAAGACTCCCCTTCTGCACCCTGTTCACCCCTGAGATACTTTTAGGTCCCAATCATGTTACCTCTCACTCTCTGCCCCAGGGTGTCCTTGTTAAGAGGGGGTGTCCTTGTCAAGATCCCTCAGCCTCTACTTATTGGGCAGCTTGTCCAACCCCTACACCATTAAAGCTGCTCTCCTCTGGACTATCTCCACTCTATGTCCTTTCTGAGGTGTGGCTTCCAAACTTGGACACAATACTCCAGGTGGGATCTCACTAGTAAGTGATACAGTGGCAACACCACGTCCCTCCTCTTGCTGGAGATTCCCCTTCCTATGCACCCCAGCATTCCAATAGCACTATCAAATGCTCTGTCACACTGCCCTGCCACTTTGAGGTCATCAGATATCACAACCCCAAGATGCCTTTCCTGTTCAGTGACTGTCAGTCGTCGTCCCCCCTTCCCCATTTTATACTCAGCACAGGGGTTGCTTTGCCCTTGGTGCATGATTTTGCACTTCTTGGCATTGAACATCAACTGCCTTGCTCCTGACCACTCCTCGGGTTTCTCAAGATCCCTGTACGGTCTCTTCACCCCCTCCTAAGTGTCCACAATATTGCAGATTTTGGTGTCATCTGCACAAAGGCACAACTTCCCTTCTGGTTCCCTGGTACTGTCACTTATGAAGACATTGAAGAGGACTTGTCCCAGTGCTGAGCCTTTTGGCAACCCGTTTGTCACTCTCCCATCTGTAGTGTGAGTGCCACTAAACACTGCCCCAGTCTCCCTTCCATTAACCAGTCTCTAACCCAATTCACCACCCTGGATCCCATCATTTGGCTGCTCAATTTTTTTCTCAACCTCCTGTACAGCATAGTGTCGAAGGCCCAGCTAAAGCCCAGGTAGGTCATGTCCGCTGCCCTCCTTTGATATATTTCTCTGGTCACCCAGTCAAAGAAATCTATCAGATTAACTTGGCATGAACCCCCCCCCCCCCAATGAATCCATGCTGGCTGTGGCCTTTCACCCCACTGGATTTAAAATATTCTACCAGTTTTTCCTTAAGCAGGGTTTCCATTAATTTGCTCACCACTGAAATAAGACTGACCAG
This sequence comes from Neoceratodus forsteri, assembly GCA_016271365.2. Taxonomy (NCBI): domain Eukaryota; kingdom Metazoa; phylum Chordata; order Ceratodontiformes; family Ceratodontidae; genus Neoceratodus; species Neoceratodus forsteri. Next base: position 68,927,807 of record CM057459.1, read on the forward strand.
CCTGTATTTGCTAGCCTCCTTCATGTCACCACTCTTATGCAGTGAGACCACATCAGCTCTTCTCAAGTCCTCTGGAACTATGCTTGTTTCCAGTGAACTACTGAACAAGGCTGTCAGTGGGGCAGCTTGAACCTCCTTGAGTTCTTTTACAACCCTTGGGTGTATCCCAACTGGAACCATAGCCTTGTCCACCTGCACAGCTGCAAGTCCCTTCAGGACTCTTGACTCTAAAAATGGACTTGTGCCCACTCCACCCCTCTGTTCCTGTTACTCCCTGACAGTCATCTCCCCCCTCCACTGTGAGCTATGCAGCACCTTGATATGAAAGTAAGCATCCTTAATATCCACGGTGCAATGTTAGTCCACCTGCAACAATAGAGGGTGCAGGGAGTGATGCAAGACCATGCGGAACCGTTCGTATTCTGTTGAAATGTAGATGATGGCAGCAGAAAAAGACCAATGGTCCACCCAGTTTACCCATATTACCCTATCATATATCTAGGATCTATTGCCTCTGTGGGGTCTTTGCTTCCACTATTCCCCTTTTGTTATCCTTGAGTCCACCCCCCACTTCCTCCTGAGTACCTAATATTCTCTTGCCACTATCCCAGCCATGTCTGAAGCCATTTATAGTTTTGGCACCCACTACCACTGCTAGCAGACCATTCCATGGCTCAACCACTCTTTCAGTAAAATAATACTACCTCACGTTCTTTTTAATCCTTCCCCCATTAATGTCCACTCGTAATCCTGTGTCCTATTTTCTATGTTCCTGGTAAATAGCTCCTCACAGTCCACCTTGTTAATTCATTTCAGGACTTGAATGTTTCTGTCATATCCCCCCACCCCCCTTCTCTTCTGCTTGCGCGTGAATACATGTTCATTGCCTTTAGACGGTCCTCACAGGATCTGCCCTCCTGGCCCTGAATCATCTTGGTCATCCCAAGTTGTACCTTCTCTAGCTTGTTCCTGTCCTTCTTTAGGTCGGGACTCCAGAACTGAGCACAGTACTCCAGGTATGGCTGCAGCAGCGACCTACACAGTGGTAACAGTACCTCCTGCCTTCAACTGTTGAACCCTCTCCAGATGCACCCAAGTATCCTATAGCCTTGCTGAAGGCCTTTTTACATTGACTGATTTGTTTAAGGGCGTCCCTAATCATGACTCCTATGTCCATTTCCTCTGATGCCGTTTAACCCCCTACCACACATCCAATACTCTATTCAGGGGTTTGGGTTCCCTAAGTACATAACTTTGCACTTTTTGGCACTGAATTTCAGCTGCCAGACTCTGGATCCATCTTCCAGCCTTTACAGGGTCTCTCAGCAACTCCCTCACTCCTCCATACTGCTAACCCTACCGCAGAGTTTAGAGTCATCTGTAAATACACACAACCTGCCCTGTATTCCCTTTCCCATGTCACTGATTAAAGGAGTACTACAGTCAGAATTTGCAAAAACATATGTTGTGCAGAGTGTTTTGATTTGTGTGCGTTGTCCTAGTGTGTCCTTCCCTTTGTCTGCTATAAGGAGTTTTTTCCCTAAATTAGCCTGCTAGTTTTATGGCTTCTGGGTATCTCCATCTTAGTATGGTTTATTACTCTTCTTGTTCCTAGAATGCCTCCTGTCCCATGTAACAGTGATGTATCCAGGACCATGGATTCAGTGAGTACTGGCTTAGAGTCAGCTTTACAACACCAGAGTTGTGACATTAAGTAACTTTCCTTATCCAGCAAGCACTAATGGCTACATTTACAGTTTAGCAAATACTTGCAGGCTAATTGAGTGGGTTATTCTGTGAGACAACACAGGCTGGCCCTAGCTATTCCAGGGCCCTGTGTGAACCTCCTTGCTGGGGCTCTATATCAGAAGTCACGAAGCCCCAAAGAACATCCTCATCCCTATCATGGCCTCCCTGTAGCTTAATATTTAGCTAGTTTTGTGCCATTTTTGCACTTTACTTAAATTAATACATACAGAACCAGGAAGAAGGATGCCAACTGGACAGCTGAGTTTTTTGAGGAGCCCCTCTGCTCTTGGGGCCCTGTGTGAATGCAGAGTTCACAACCCCCTAAGGCTGTCTCTGAAGACAACAACTAGAGTCTTTACTAACTATACATCATTGAAGATCTGGGGGTGATTTGTGTGCTTTCTATGGCTGTGTGTAGTTTGGTGAAATTAAAGGTTTTAAAAGCAAAACATGTACTCCCGCTGGCCAGACCAGACACACACAAGAAAACAAAAATATTGAATTAGATTTACTTAGTGGAGGACAGAACATCAGGCTCCTATCTCTAGTACTTGCTGAATCAGTGGTCCCGGATACATCACTGTCACATGGGACAGGAGGCATTGTAGGAACAAGAGGAGCAAAAAAAGCATGCTAAGATGGAGATCCCCAGGGGCCAGAAAACTACCATATAACTAGCAGGATAACTTAGAAAAAACTCTTAATAGCAAACAAAGGGAAGGACACATCAGGACTACACACACAAATCAAAACACTCTACACAACATATGTTTTTTGCAAATTTTGAATGTAGTACTCCTTTAACATAATGAAGAGGACTGGGCCCAGAACAGATCCGTGTGGTACTCTGTTAATGACCTCTCTTTCCTCTGATCCCATTCACCTCAAAACTCTGCTATGTATTTCTGCCACCTGCCACCTCGGTCCATTCCCTCCGCTGCTCCACCAGGGGCCTCCTTGCAGTTCCAAGGACCAGGTTAATAACTTGGCGATTGAGGCTGCCACACCAGCCCTTTAGACCTTGCTTCCCTGTTAGGGAGGCCCCTAGGGTGGAGGCTTTTAATAGGGGTCTAAAGACTCATCTTTTCAAGTTGGCTTACGCGAACCAGAGTTGTTTTATGTCCTTAAGACTGTAGTTATTGATTTTAAATCTGTATTATATGTGTATAATGTATTTATTTCTGTAATTTATTTTGTTTGCATTACCCTGACTGTTTTTTGTAGGGTGCCCAGAGCCTCCGGGATTGGGTGTCATATAAATAAATGCTACCTACCTATGTACAAGATTCAGACCTCAGAGGTCCAGGACAGGACATAAATTATCCATCCATTTCAGAACCAGGAAGAATCTGGAGTAACAACCCAGGTTCGGTTCCACAAAAGGAATGGATTCTACGGCCTACTTGCACAGAAACATCTGGACCCTGTCCTGCACTACAGAAAGCTGACCTGGAGGGTACCAATGGGGAGGAGGAAGATGTACTGGAGGAATGGACAGCAATTACAGGGCACGCCTCCACTGAACAATGTCCAGGACCAAAGCATCTGTGGATAGAGAGGCAATCCTGGGGTCTCAAGAAGAAACCAGGGAGGTGGAAGAGTGTTAGAAGGCTCCAGCGGTGGTAGGGGTCATAGGAGCTGGGTTTGTAAAATTTTTGGTGGGGCCCAGGGGTCAGGGGTCAAAGCCACGCCCCCAAGCAGGCATCCATGGGAGCAGAACCCCTGTACAGTAATGTGGGGGTCTGGGGGTTAAGCCCCTGGCTTCAGGTATAAACAAAACACTGAAAATACTTTTTCAAGTCTCTACTGCAATGGGGCAATGCAAACCCCAAATACATACTAGTTAATTCAAAAGCGTGAGAGATTACCCATAACTTGCACTATGCAGAAAAGCCTCTTTCATGCCTCTTAATATGTAAGAATAAAAATGTGCAGCACTAGTGGCCCTGGATTCAAGAGTGCCAGACCATGGAGAGCTTTAAGAAGGCCTTAAAGACCCCTCTGTTTTATCTTGCCTTTAGGGGTTTTATGTAATCTATCGTTGTATCGCAAATTGGTGTGAAAGCTGGATTGCACTGTGTTTTATTGTTTTATCTTGTTTATGTTTTATTGTTATATTTGTACAGTGCTATATCTTGAATTGCACTTTATAAATAAAGATTATTATTATTATTAAAATATGGAGGAAAATTGCCAGAAATCCAGGCAGGACAACATGGTAGTTTCATTTGGAAATTCACCATAAGCTAGAACTATCCTCATAATTGATGAATGCTTTCTTTGACCACTGACACAGCTGAACTGCCAACTGCTGGACTTGCTGCAGTGATTGGTGACAGGATTGTCTAATGAGAATGTGGTTTGCCAGGACCCTGCCAGTGTGTGAGGGTGTTCAAGTCAAGAACCCTTCTTAATTCAAGAGTTGGTAGCATGTAGTCTGACATACAGGGGGGAGGGGCCCAGTTGGTACAGGGGGTCCACCTGTAAACATACCTCTCAACCCCCCCCCCGCATACTGTGTAACCCTGAGCAAGTCACTTAACTTCCTTGTGCTCCCAGGTCACACCTGTAAAGAAGCTTTCAGCTTAGTGTCTCTCTCCTTGTAAAAAAAACTAACAAAAAAAAAGTTTGGCACAGAAATGAGGGACATGGACACTCAAAATGATAGACAATGAGGGACACTGACCCCCAAAATGAAGAGCACATCTTCAAGACAGAGTGAGATACTAGCTCAGACCATAGTGGAAACCATTGTGTTAACATGTAACAAGTTTATTTTTTGAATTTACTCCTTAGAATAATATGCCTTTCAAACAACATGAAGTCTTGCTATATTATGACAATTGCAGTTTGTCCCACCATTAGAACTGCTCCGGAGGTGAAATAGTTAACTACATTCCATGAATGGAACTTTGAGCATGAGCTCTAAAATAGAAGCTCTGTCTGTGGAGATTCAAACCTGAACTGTCAGATTCTTTACTCCGCCTCACTGAACAGTCGCTCCGGAGATTTCTCCTACTGCTTTGTTCATTTCTCGGTTTAAACAGTATTTTCTCGGTTAAATTAAACCCTTGAGTATAATTATTTAACATAAACCGATCAGTTCAAGCTCTGTCTGTGGTATTGTAAGTAATAGACAGGTTTTATTCTGTTGGAACTTGTAAATGTTTATCGGTTCGGTTCGAACCGATCAGGTTGGTTAAAACCTTAAAGAGTAAGCATTTTAAAGCTTTTAGAGTGCGGTTCCAGTTCTTATCGGTTCTAAAAAGCAGTTTCATTACGGTTTTCCATGACCCGTGACAGGTTGGGAACCCGATCTGGTGTCTTGCCTGGCACTGCCGTTAAAAGGGCAAGTTTCTTGGTTAGGCTGGCATCATGTCTGAGAAACCCAAGAAAAAACCGGGCCCACTGGGTTTCAACACTGTAGTGTCTGTGGGGAAGCCTTTGCCAAGGCTGACCCACACACTACATGTGTTTATTGTCTGGGTTGACCACCTCATTTCAGACTGCCAGATTTGTAAAAATTCCTGCAGCCACCCTGGATAAGAGGTGGGCAGGCTCCGGGAGCGAGGCCAAAAGTCCGCTGACCCGGATGGCCAGCCGGTTCGGTGCCAACCGAACGGAGGGTGCCCTCTGACCAGGGCGAGACTTCCTCGGCAAAGTAAAACTAAAAAAAAAAAAAAAAAGAGAAATCAGCAGGTATGGGTCCAAAATTCCTTCTCCAACTGCAGAACTAACAATAGCTATACAAATTGTACAGTCACTTTCTCCGGTTCCGTCCGAACCGCCACTGTCTAGTAAAGGTTGGTTCGGCGGTTCCACCAGTTCAGGAATATGATATTGAGATTTTATGAACCAAGAGCATGGGGGCATGATGATGATCAGTGTGAATGTGACTGAGAGAGTCTGGGTGTGCCCACTGAACGGACATCTCCCTAGACTGACCTTACAATCTCCCCTATGCTTTCTGAGTCCCTTCTCTTTTCTGTTTTATAAAAGGGTTGCTGAATCCTCCAGCTCCCATGGGAGGAAGCTGTGGATGAGCAAGAGGAACCTGATTTTGTAGAAATTATGGATATACCAGAGTCTAGGAGATTGTCTATTCCTTTGCATAAGTCTTTTAGAAACAAACAATAAAAATTTTAAAAACTCCTAATTCTGTGCCTCCTGTAGATAAAAAGATGGACAGAAGGTACACATTGTCAGGTCCTGATACAGAATTCCTTTCACAGCAATGCAGTCATGTTGGGGTAGTTCAGGCTGCAGCCTGTGATAAAGCTAATATTCCCCTGGCTTCACATCCTCCTGACAAGGATTCCAGGAAGATTGATGCCATGGCAAAAAAACAGTACATGGCAGCCTCCTTGGGACTCAGGCAAGCAAATTATATGGCTTATGTAGCAAGGTATCAGAAATCTAGATGGGATACTGTTATGGAATTAGCC